>CM060315.1:54204134-54206634 GCA_030674185.1 Monoplex corrugatus
TGGGAAATCTGTCAGATAACTGCTGGCAGATTTGGATTGAGCGCTTATGGAGTTTTCCGAGTGCAGACAATCCCTCTTGAACAACCTCCAACCTGTTTGGAATACTTCGTACAAGCACATTAATGTTTATCTTATCACAGCATGAAAACCACAGACAATGTATGTAAGGAAGCTGATGGATAGGGTGAGGAAATCAAAGGGTTAACGTTTTGCTTTGCTAGCATGGTTGACAATGCAGGATGCTAGTGGACAGGGTGTGGGAGTCAAAGGGTTTATCTTTGTATCAGTCTGTCAATAGAACAATCTGTGTTGCATTGTGATGAAATGTATACCTTAATCTGCAACGTTGAAAAAGAGTCCTTAAAACGAATGACAACACAACAAGCTCCCAAGGATATATATAAAAAAAGTAACAAAACATCTTAAGGGAACACAGAGGCGAGGGACATGCATGCCGGAAGGGGGGGGGGGAGAAGTCGACTGGGATGGGGGGCAGGGGCGAAAGGAGAAGGAGAGGGTGGGAGTGGGCGTGGTGGTGAGGCTTCATGCTGGATAAAAAGGTATGTTTTTGAGTTAGAATTGAATGGAAGAAAGAGTAGTATTCTTCGAAAAGACAGGAGTGGGATGGGAGATTCAGAAGGAGGTGAGGGAGAGTGGATGGAAGTTCAGCGGGACAAAGCGGTGTGTTATTAAGTTGATTGAAGGTAGATAGAAAGAGAAGAGTATATATTTGTCGAAGAGAAAAGGGAAGGTTTGTTTCTATACACGAAAATATATAGACTTACTGAACTACTCAACTTCAGGACACGATCGAAGATATGCAAGGGAAAGACTTTCGGTATAAGTTTCAGTTGTCCCAGGACGGTGATAACAGAACTAATATTTCCTGTTTGTTGTTGTTTTGGTTTTCTTTTTCTTTAATCGTCTGATTGTTTTGTTTTGTTTGGTTTGGTTTGGTTTGGTTTGGGTTTTTTTTTTAGTGCTTCGATTTTGTTCGGGCTTTTGCTGTTGCTGTTGTTGTTTTAAGATATTTTTAGGGTTCCTGTTTTTCTCAGAAGTCTGGATGCACGTTGTTTTGCCCGCCCTACGGAGGCGGTACGTTGCTGCAGATTCTGTGTACTCCATCTTTAGTGGGTGGCATGCAGGGTGTTTTCATGTTTCCATGAGCCACCAGACACTAATACGGCTTGCAGGATCTTTAACGTCCATGATTGACATTCTTCGCGTGTATACACACACACAAAGGAGATGTACAATAGGTGCTAACAGGTGTGCACACACGCTGACACTACAGTTCGGGGGCGGGGGGGGGGGAATCTCCACCCTCAGCACATCAGGCAGGAGGTAAGGCCTACCCAGACAGGATCAAACCCCTGTATCTTCCGATCAGAAGTCCAACGTCTTACCCACTTGGACTATTCACGCTCGTCAGAGCTCAGATGAATTCTATAACCCACCAACACCATAGATGTCATGCGATGACAGAGAAGATGAAGATGAGAGAAGGAAGTAGACGGGGGCGAGCTTGACACTGATTGGCTAATTTTCCTCGCTTCGTTTTCCGCCAGACAAATTCATTAGGGCCTTCTACGGCGCAGTGGCCAGAGGGGGTTTTCTGTAGCCTTTCCTTTAACAACGTCCTAACTCTGTGTTGATCTTTCCAGTCACGATGCGTCCCGTACTGACCCCTCCATAATTTCTGTGCTCGTTTGACACGGATTTCTGTGTGTGTTTTCATGGGAACAGGGCTTGTTGATTCAGATCGGTCCATGGTGATTTGTGTGTGTGTATGTGTGTGTGTGTGTGTGTGTGTGTGTGTGTGTGTGTGTGTGTGTGTGTGTGTGTGTGTGTGTTTTCATGGGAACAGGGCTTGTTGATTCAGATCGGTCCATGGTGATTTGTGTGTGTGTGTATGTATGTATGTGTGTGTGTGTGTGTGTGTGTGTGTGTGTGTGTATGTGTGTGTGTGTGTGTGTGTGTGTGTGAATGAGTGAATGAGTGAGTGTATGTGAGTGTGAGTGTGTGTGTGTGTGTGTGTGTGTGTGTGTGTGTGTGTGTGTTGAGTGTGTGTGTGTGTGTGTGTGTGTGTGTGTGAATGAGTGAATGAGTGAGTGTAGTGATGTGAGTGTGATGTGTGTGTGTGTGTGTGAATGAGTGAGTGTGTGGAGAGAGAGAGAGAGAGAGAGAGAGAGAGAGAAAGAGATAGAAAGATGGATAGATAGAGAGAGAGAGAGAAAGAGATAGGAAGATGGATAGATAGAGAGAGAGAGAAAGAGATAGGAAGATGGATAGATAGATAGAGAGAGAAAGAGATAGGAAGATGGATAGATAGAGAGAGAGAGAAAGAGATAGAAAGATGGATAGATAGAGAGAAAGAGAAAGAGATAGATAGAGAGTATACCTAATTATGGACTTGAGACGTTGCACATTAGATAGTTGGGTTTTTTTGTTTGTTTTTGTTTGTTGTTGTTGTTTCTTTGTTTGTTTGTTTGTTTGTTTA
>CM060315.1:54209134-54214134 GCA_030674185.1 Monoplex corrugatus
TGTCTGTGTGTCTATGTGTATGTCAAGCAAGTGAGAGAGAGAGAGAGACAGAGAGAGACAAAGACAGAGACAGAGACAGACAAAGAGACAGAGAGAGACAGAGAGACAGACAGAGAGAGACAGAGAGATCGGGGTACAAGATGGGACAAGGTGATGAAGACAACTGTCCATGAATGGATTTCTGTGATATAGTTGTGTTGGACTTTGGTGCTCTTCCCAGTTTATACTGGGAAAGGAGGGGGGGGGGGAGGGGAGCTGTATATGTTTGTGTCTGTTCCCGACTCTCCCCTCCCCTCTGCATGGAGACCCCCATGAAATATAACACTAACAGATGGTAATATACCTTTCATTACAGTACAACCTCAATGGTTTCAATGACAGATTTATGCAAGAGTAAACGCAAAACCCATAGACTAGGAAGCTTCAAGACCTTCCTTCCCAGGGCATAGGGCTTATGCGCAAGGCTTATTGGTTTATACCCCAACACGCCTTAACTATACTGGCAGATTTGGACGGAGCGCATATGGAATAGTCCGAGAGCGATTAATTCCGTCTGAAACATTGAGCCAAACTCCGTGTGTCTCATTATCTGTGGCTGTGATGCTGATACAGTTATGTGTACCGATTATGAGGTTGGTGGTCAGTTTGCCATGGGATAGTCCAATAATTGCTGGTCGTTTCACTCCGCCCTCCCTACCCCCCCCCCCCCCCCCCCCCTTCCTGCAGTAAGAGTGTATGGTCTAGTGTATACAGTTCCTACCTGAGAAGGGAGAGAAACCAGAGGCCTGTGGTTCGAATCGCGGTTGGACAGCGAGCATCACCTCTCCAGCTGATCTGTGGAGGTCGTGAGTTCGACTCCCCATGCGGTTGATTGATTGATTGAATGATTTGGTTCAGTTTTTACGTCGACACCCACCTCAGGTGATATAGCCTTCCGATTTTTTGTTGTTTTCTTTGTTTCTTTGTTTTGGTTTGCTTGTTTTGTTTTGTTCTGTTTTTGTTTTTTTTTACACGTGTGTGCACGTTGTTTATTGCTCACATTGTGTTCCCCATTTTGAGTCGTCTAATATCACTTATAGTGAAAAGACGTTAAATCAAAGCACGAACTTTGAGTCAGATATGTGGACCGTTGACGGGCCTACATTAGGCTAGAAGTCTCGGCGCCAAGTTCAAGGCCTCAAGGACCAAAAACAAGAAAGAAAAAAAACAATAGTGCGTAAAACAAACATTTCTGGTGAAGGTATGCGAAGACGCGCGAAAAGCTTTTTTTTTTTCCTCCTCAAAAATGTCAATTTCTCAAAAACTGCTGACAATATTTACGTTCTGTTTTCATTGTTCTGACAGTCTACCACACTGTCTTCTCTTCACGTCAAATTCTATTTCATCTGTCCTGTTTCATCAAGGTCGCAGCGATCTCGAACTGTGCAAGTTTTGGATTTTCTAGCTTGACCACTATTGTTACTCTCTCCCTCTCTCTCTCTTCTCTCTCCCTCTCTCTTTCTCTGTCTGTCTGTCTGTCTCTCTTTCTTTCTCTCTCTCTCTCTCTCTCTCTCTTCTTCCTCACACACACACTCTATCTCTCTCTCTCTGTCTCTCACTTTCTCTCACTCTCTCTCACTGTCTCTCTCTTTCTCTCTCTCACTCTCTCTCCATCTCTCTCTCTCTCTCTCTCTCTATATATATATATATATATCTGTCTGTCTGTCTGTCTCTCTATCTCTCTATCTATCAATCTATCTATCTCTCTCTCTCTCCCTTTCTATCTATCAATCAATCTATCTATCTATCTATCTATCTCTGTCTCTCTCTCCCCCTCTCTCTCTCCCTCTCCCCCCCCCACCTCTCTCTCTCTTTGTAAACAAAAGCAGATGGAAAATTTCTACTATACTTATACATTTTGTTCGTCTTCAGACTGTAACCTAATGGACTGGGGCAAGTGCAACGCCATAGCCGCTGGGGTGAAGAGCGGCGCCTACCTGTGGAACGCAGCCACCAGGAAGTGCAAACACATTCAGCCCTGCCCCCCGGTTCGGGGGGAGGGACCCCCAGGACGCCGTTCCCACTTCCGCGTGACCTCCGTGCGATGGGACAAGCCCGGGTGTCGTCTGGCTCTGGGCTACAGCCATGGGGCTATCGTGGTGAGTGATCATGTGAACTTGACTTGACTTGACATTCCTGAAGGATCTTACGATACGATACGATTCCATTCGATTCGATTCGACTCGATTCGACTCGACTCGACTCGACTCGACTCGACTCGACTCGACTCGACTCGACTCGACTCGACTCGACTCGACTCGACTCGACATGATACGATACGATGCGATACCTATGATACGATAGCTTCGATACGATACGATTCGACACGGCACAACACTACACGATACGACACCGCACGATACCATACGATATGATACGATACGATACGATACGGTACAATACTAAAGAGTAGTACATTATTACTCCTTTAAAGGAAAATAACATGATTTTTTTGGCACTCTTATCGTCTACCGTTAGGGCTATCCGATTCTGTTGGTGGATTGTTATTAGAAAATCCCTTTTAAAAAGTGATATCTTATACGTGTCAGCTCATGATACGTCTGCATGGAATCAACACACCGACAGCACACAGCGAAACTAACACGAGTAAAAAGATGGTAGGCAATATGTCCGATGTACCAACCTGTTATGCCTGTCCAATATGTTGGAATAACCGAAAAGGCAAAACTCACATTCTTTTCCACTGTACAAAATAAGAGTTGACTTGAAACGCAGACTGTTCAAACTATCCCTTATCCAACATGACGCAACGTTGTGAAAATTCCGCCATGAAACAACGCAGAAGTTGTTGAGTCCGTTGGCGAGTATCTTGCAGAGGCAAGGAACAGAGAGAGAGGAAAGAGAGAGAAGAGAGAGAGAGAGAGAGAGGAGAGAGAGAGAGAGAGAGAGAGAGAGAAGACAGACAGAGACAGAGAGATAGAGAGAGAGTGTGTGAGAGTGGCAAGCAGACAGACAGACAGAGAGACAGACAGAGACAGAGAGAGAGAGAGTCGCATAAATATTTACTACATTTTGGTGTAGACCGTGCAGTAAAAGTAGGAATTCACTCCTGTCCGGTCTTCCTGCCTCCACCATTTCACATCCTACAGCGCATTCAAAACAATGCTGCACGCCTTGTACTCAAAAAGAAAAAAGCTGACCACATATCTCCTCTCCTGGCACAACTTCACTGGCTCCCTGTATTAAAGCGCATACAGTACAAATTAGACACCATGTGCTACAAAAGCTCAATAACGCAGCCCCCATTACCTGTCAAGCCTACTTGAGATCTATGTTCCCTCACGTACCCTCCGCTCTGCCTCCGATCCTCTGACTTTTCGCTTTCCACGCACTAAGCTCAATACCTATGGTCCACGAGCCTTCTCTGTTTCTGGTCCACTCTCCTGGAACAAACTTCCTCTCTCAGTCCGTCAGCAACCTACTTTTGTCTCCTTCAAGTCCGCTCTCAAAACTCACCTTTTCTCCTCTGCATAAAATCCTAACCTCACTCAATCCCCTCTGCAGCCTGTCTCCACTCGGACGGGAATCACATTGTAATATATAATTGTATATAATATGCTCTCTATAATTTTCCATTGTTTTTATTCTTCCTCCCCATTTATAGCCGTGTGTGTGTGTGTGTGTGTGTGTGTGTGTGTGTGTGTGTGTGTGTGTGTGTGTGTGTGTGTGTGTGTGTGTGCGTGGGTGCGTGTGTGTGCGTGCGTGCGTGCGTGTGTGTGCGTGCGTGTGTGCGTGCGTGTGTGTGTGTTTCAGCGCTTAGATTTGATTTTATCAAGATTTTGCGCTATATAAATATTGTAATTATTTATATTATTATTAGAATATCGCACTTGAAAGCTGAAACAAAATGTACAGTGTTGTGGGTTCAGTCGTTGGATAGTCGCTTAATAATCATAGTATCCTGTATGGCCGTTCGTTGACTCTAGCTGAGTTCACTCGCCCTTTGAAAAGCTTTTTTCCTTCTACCTCTGTCAAGGTCTTACCACCCTCCTCACCTACACTAGCAAGCCAGATGGGGTAGCCCACGGCCCAACCATGAACAGGTAACACCCGATTCACATGGCTACCGATTAGCAGAGCAATGGCCGGAACCGACACTAAGTCAGTACATACATCACGATCGCCACATTGAGTTCGATTTTTCTACACGTTGCCCTTACGAAATGGGTTGTACCCTTGACTTAACCCTTTGATTCCCGCACCCTGCCGACCGGTATCCTGCATTGTCAACCATGCAAGCAAAGCGGAAACTTAACTCTCTGACTCCCTCACACTATCCACTACCTTGTTTTGCTGGAAGCTGGTGGATAGGATGAGGGAGTCAAAGGGTTAAGGTTTTGCAGTTGGTGGATAGGGTGCGGGGGTCGAAGTGTTAAGGACACGCAGTGTCAATAACAATGTCAGTTTTTCAAAGTGTCACTCCCTCTTCCTCCCTCCCTCCCTCCCTCCCTCTCTCCCTCTCTCTGTCTGTCTGTCTGTTTCTGTCTTTGTCTCTGTCTCTCTCTATGTCTTTCTGTCTGTCTGTCTGCTCTCTCTCTCTCCTCTCTCTCTGTCTCTGTCCCTCTCTCTGTCTCTGTCTCTGTTATGATGTGTGCATGGGATGAAGGAGGAGGAGTGGGGTGGGTGGGGGGCAAGAGTTCTGTTTGTGTGTCACTGTCTTCCGGTTCTCTTAGCCTTTTTGCACTTCCTCTCTCTATTGCCCCCTCCCCCCCCTCCCCCCCCCCCCCACACACCCAGTCCTTTTCTGATTATCGTCCCTCTTCAGTTTCCCTCCACATCCCACCCATGTATGTTTGTATGTGAACGCGCGCGTGTGTGTGTGCGCGCGCGTGTCGGATTGATTCGTGTGTGTGTGTGTGTGTGTGTGTGTGTGTGTTGTGTGTGTGTGTGTGTGTGTGTGTGTGGTGTGTGTGTGTGTGTGTGTGTGTGTGTATCTGTAC
>CM060315.1:54219134-54229134 GCA_030674185.1 Monoplex corrugatus
GCGAATCACACATATTATACATATGGCCTATAATATTGGTTACTGTGATTTTGAAAAAGCTTTACTAAGAAATAAAAGTTGACATGCATCGAGAGCAATGGTAGACTGTTACAACTACAAAAACAGTTTGTAATTATTATCAGAAGTTTCCGACAAGATCCTGTTCGCACACCTTTGTGCTAGTCTTAAGGGGTTTTTTGTTTGTTTGTTTGTTTCTTTCTTTCTTTCTTTCTTTGTGTGTTTATTTTGTTTTTGTTTTGTTTTTTGGTTCGTACACTCTTGATCTTGGCGTCTTACCTGTCAAACTGACATTTTCACCACTCCTCAACGTCCATACCTTTATCCAGATTTGGTAAGGATCATTTCTTAAAGAGCTGAGAGACGCGTGTCCACATTTTTCTGTCACAGACACAGGCACACAGACACTCACACACAGACACAGATACACACACACACACACACACACACACCACGCACGCACGCACGCACGCACGCACGCACACACACACACACACACACACACACACACACATCCTTCCCAGGAAGTGTGAAATAATGTGGGGGGGTTTTAAACAAAAAAAAACCCGAAAACAAAGAAATGGAGAGAGAGAGAGAGAGAGAGAGAGAGAGAGAGAGAGAGAGAGAGAGAGAGAGAGAGAGAGATGGAGACGGAGACGGAGACGGAGACGGAGACAGAGAGAGACAGAGACTGAGACTGAGAGACAGAGAGACAGAGAACAAGTTTAAACCAAAGCTTGTGACACAGAAAACGCCATCTCAATAGAACCCTTCAGAAACATTTTTTTTCCTTTAAAAATATAAGCCATCTATTGAATACAATCCAGTTTTGGAAGAAAATAGAATGTTGAACAAAAGAAACTTGAACAATAGCAGATAATAAATTTGATATAAGTAACTACTATCAGCTGTAAGATGGAAATTTGAAATACCTAACAGAAAAAAAACTACCTATAAGATGTTTCTTGTCGTCACGTTTATCAGATGCAAGATAAAATTGCCTCTTTGCGCTGAGGTCGTAGGGGTGGTAGAGACTGAAACTTTCTTCGGGGGCCAGCATTGTGAGGGTGTTGCCCATCTCCTCACTCTTGCCGCTACTTTATTTTGCCCAATCCAGAGTAGCGTCTGGTACCCACCCATCTACAGCTGGCTACAGCAGAGGCCTCTGGCACAATTTTTTTCCCCCCTGACTAGTCGGGTCCAGGTCTTGCAGTCAGACTGGAAGGCAGGAGCTCTGTCTCTGTCTGTCTGTCTCTCTGTCTGTCTGTCTCTCTCTCTTTCTCTCTATCTCTTTCTCGCTCTCTCATCTCTCTCTCTCCCTATCTCTCTCTCTCTCTCTCTCTCTTCTCTCTCTCTCTCTTCATATCTCTCTCTCTCGTCTATCTCTTTCTCGCTCTCTCTGTCTCTCTCTCTCTCACCTCTCTCTCTCTTTCTCTGTCTCTCTGTGTCTCATCTCTCCTCTCTCTCTGTCTCTCTCTTTCTTTTTCTGTTTCACTCATTTTCACTCTCTTACTCTCTCTCTCTCTCTGTCTGTTTCTCTCTGTCTCTCTGTCTCTGTCTCTGTCTCTCTCTCATCTCTCTCTCTCTCATATCTCTCTCTCCTCATCTCTCTCTCTTTCTCTCTCTCTCTCTCTCTCTCTCTCTCGCTCGCTCGCTACACCAGCCAATCATCTGTCAAATCTGATCAAACCAAAACAGCAGTTTCAGTTTCAGTTTCTCAAGATGACACCTCCGCGCTCGGAACGAATTCCATATGCACTAACGTCACAGGTGCCATGTGCATGGTGATCATGGCGCAAGCCTTAAGCCTGCACACAGACCCATGAGCTGGCCAGGTCCTGAGGCCCTACCTAGATTATGTTTTACCTAGTCTATATTTTTTACTGGTATTTTTATCAGCCTTCCATTGGAATTATCTTCCATGATCGCCAACGCCATGTGGCAAGGCACTTTATGATGATGATGACATGTAAATAACATTTGTATCTGTGTATCGTACCTTCAAAAAAAAAGAAAAAAAAAGAGAAAAGGAATATATAAATAAAGTAAATAAATAAATAATTAAAGGTCTGAATCACAACATTACTAGCTAACCTATATAAACTCGTCTCACGTAATAGAACCCCCTCACCCAGTCAATGCCCAAATGCTCAGCTGTCTATCAACTAGGTGAAGACAATATTTTCTTAATCATAGGTAGGTCAGTCAGTAAGTCAGTCAGTATGTAAGTGAGTGAGTAGTAAGTAAGTAGTAAGTAAGTAAGTAAGTAAGTGTAAACAGAAAGTGTTGACAAACTAATAGCCACAGCTTTCAGTCCAGTTACCTAAAAGGACACTGTCACCATTGTTGCCATGGCACCAGCGTAGTCGGTGTACGGCACAACAAGACACGCCTTCAACCCGTCCCATCAGGAACGTGACCGATCACTCCAGGACGAGAAAAAAAGGTGACAGTAATTCCCTCCCTGGAGTACCTCTCTATTTGTAGAGGAGAGAAAAGTAATGGTCTGCGAGAGAGCACTAACGGACGGTTCTCAATTCGCGTCACGGCAGTAGTGCCCCGCTGAGGATAGGCCCCCCCAGTCTTTCAGGTCTTTCTGCGCACGTTTTCCCGCCCGATCACTGTGTGGAAAGACAACTCTCGGAAACAAGAGTAATTGTGTTTTGATCTGAGTTGGATTCCCGCCCCTTAATTGGCTCTTTGAAGCGGGTTTGCTTAGACACTTTTGTTCCAAGTTTGGCAGAACTCGGTGTGAAAATCATCGTAATGAAACACTTAACCTTGTATTTATCTTAATCGTTTATGCGTCCATTCCAAAACCTTTCCATTTTTGTTTTTATACGAATTGAGCGACAATACTTTTGGATCAGTCATTGTAACTTCGCATTCTTGAGAGGCCAGACAAATTTGTATGGTTAATTAAGAGAGGACAGCACTCTGTGTGTATCCACAGCGTCTTGTCTAACAACAACCGAGAAATCATCAGCTGACGTCCTGTTGACATGCTACCATCACCGTAATCAAAGATCCTTCTACAGGCCATCCTGAACCTTAGACGAATATTTGCTGGTTTGTCTCCCGTGGGGATGCCGGGCCGGGGGTTCTTTCAGTATAAATAGTATCCCCACCTTTTGGAAATTCTGTGCTAGAGATTTCCTCTTTTCTGTCACTCTCTTTGTTTCTGCCTTGTTCCTTTGCTATCTGTCATTTCTTCCTATCATTTTCTGCCTTCTGGTCCATTCACCTGTATGTGTTCGATTAAAGTCTTAGTACTTTTTCTTAGGATTGATGATTGGGTACATGTATTAAAGGCATATTTGGCTCTAGGGAGGTGAGATATGCGGAAGCAATTTTAGGTAATTTAGGCCTGTTGTAGATATATTTTAGTGTCATTAGGTATTCTTAAATTTGTATACAGGTGTGTTTTTTAAATCCCCTGTGCGATAAATTGGACGGAGTGGTCAACGCCGGGGGCATGTCCTTAGATAATGTGCGCGAAAGCATTGATATGTGTACTTAATTTTCTTTCTGTTCTTTTTTTCCCGTTGAAGTTTTGTATGTTTTGAAGTGGTTATAGCCCTGATATGGCTCTACGCATTCGACTGGGCTTTAAACAACATTAACAATAACAATTTGCTGGTTTATATGGATCAGATAGTGACATTAAAAGTATGGTCTGACAATATTCAAAACGGCACGCAATCATGAGAACAATTCTGGTCAGAAGAAAACGCGAGTAGGTGGGTGACAAGATTATTTTACCCCAATCAGTCTTCCCTACCTCCTCCTTACTTTGCTTTCGAAATTGATGAAAGGGAAGAAGATCAGTACGACAGTTTGCTCCAACCTTGGACACCATGAAAAAAAATTAATGAAAAATAAAATCAGTACTGACATTATCAAAGAATTCAAATTACAGCTAAATCAGAATGAGACAAAAAAACCCGCGGGCAGCGTAGGTGGATAAAGGTGTTGCTTGCATGTTCTTAATATCTTCTGCTTCTTTAAACAGAGAAGAGAGAGAGAGAGAGGGAGGGAGGTAGGGAGACAGAGAGACAGAGAGACAAAGAGAGAGACAGACAGACAGACACAGACAGAGAGACAGAGAGACAGACAGACAGAGAGAGAGACAGGGAGAGAGAGAGAGAAAGAGAGAGAGAGACAGACAGACAGACAGACAGACAGACACAGAGAGAGAGAAAACAGACAGACAGACACAGACAGAGAGAGAGAGAGAGAGAGAGAGACAGACAGACAGACAGAGACAGAGACAGAAAAAGAGAGAGACTACATAGCCAATCAACGCCAATGACGGAACTCTTTTTTTCTTTTCCTGTTCACGGGGACTTGTATAATTATATCAAGCGTGGTTATGCACGCTCACGCGTTAACTGCCTGGGTTGGTAGCGGTGCCGTGATTTTTGGTGTCAGCATGCCAATGTTGCCGTTTTCAGAATACCATGTCGTGCTAATGAGCTTAATACAGGGCTCGTCAGAAAAGCAAACCAAAAACAGGAAAATTCTATTTACTTTCGTCTCGCTTTGTTTTTCCGCTAGCGTTCCCCCCCCCCCCCCTTTTTTTTTTTTTTTTTTTTTAACAATTTATTCGGTTGTATCTACTTTGGTTTGATGTTGTTTGCTTATTTCGCCGGTTTGATTTAGTTTGATCTGGTTTGTGTGCTGGTCTGGCTTGGTTTCCTTTGGTTTGCTGGATTTGGAAACCTTTTTTTGCCCCATAAACACACGAAAGAAGAATATGAACGCGTATTTAATACAACAAAACAAGACAGGCGCAAATTTTCGGCCAACTGGCCTTTGTCAAGCGTAAGATTACAAACAAACAAACTCTAGATACAAAAAAAAATGAGAAAAAGACTGAAACATCCCTGCTTCTGTCTTCAATGTGAGAAAAGGAACAGGGAAGTTTAGTCTTTTTCTCAAATTTTTTGTATCTAGTGTTTGTTTGTTTGTTTGTAATCTTACGCTTGACAAAGGCCAGTTGGCCGAAAATTTGTGCCTGTCTTGTTTTGTTGTATTAAATACGCGTTCATATTCTTCTTTCGTGTTTTTTCTGGTTCCTGTTTGCTTGAACGCGGGCAGTCACACTTGTTTTGGATTTCATAACCACACAGCAATTACAAGTATGGGCTGTGCTTTAGTTTGTCACTATCTGGTTGTGCGTTTTCAGCAGAATAGGTCTTACGGGCTTTATCCTCTTTTAAAGCTTGTTTCTTCAACCGAAGTCCTGATTTAAACAAAATTATGGGATAGGGTAGGCGGTTACGAGATGCGTGGTCGATGCTTGCAAGTCTCGAAAATGCTGAAAGGGAAAGAATTTAAATTTACAGGAGAAAAAAGCTGTTTTGAATAGCAGAATATACGGTGTACGTTTGAAAGTGAATTACATAGAATCGAGCAAAAAGCAGGTATATTTTCAAATGAGATTATGGATAATGCGATACCGACTTACCTGCGCGCGCGCGCGCGTGTGTATGTGTGTGTGTGTGTGTGTGTGTGTGTGCGTGCATGTGTGTGTGTGTATGTGTGTGTATCTGTCTGTGTATTTGTGTGTGTGTGTCTGTTTGTGTGTGTGTGTGTGTGTCTGTGTATGTGTATGTGTATGTGTATATGTGTATGAGTGTGAGTATGTATGTATGTGTATGTATGTATGTGTGTACGTATAAGTGTATATATGTGTGTGTGTGTTTGTGTATGTGTGTGTATTTGTGTGTGTGTATCTGTGTGTGTACTTGTGTGTGTGTGTGTTTGTATGTATTCGTGTGTGTGTGTTTGTGTGTATGTGTATGTGTGTGCGTGCGTGCGTGCGTGTGTGTTTGTGTGTGTGTGTGTCTGTGTGTGTCTGTGTGTGTCTGTGTCTTGTGTGTTGTAGATTTGGGACGCCGAGGCCCTGGAAGTGGGTCAGGAGCTGGTGATGCCAGAGCAGGTGCAACTGGACTGTGTGTGCTGGTGGAACAATACTCTCTTCTGGTCTGCGTACACTTCGTTCTGTCTTTGGTTTCGTTTTGTTGTTGTCTTTAATAAGGAAACAACAAATATAGTATCAATGTCTGTACATACATAAGGAAACAACAAATATAGTATCAATGTCTGTACATACATGTACGTACACACACACACACACATACACACACACACACATACACACACACACACACACACACATACATACATACACACACACACACACACTATATATATATATATATATATATATATAAAATATACATATATATATATATATATATATACACACATATATATATATACACACATACACTCGCAAACACACTCGCACACACGCGCGCGCGACACACACACACACACACGCTCACACATACACGCACGCACGCACGAACACACACACGCACACACTCACACATACTCACACGCACACACACACACACATTCGCACACACACACATTCGCACACACACACACGTCCGCCGAGAAATAGTGTGTGTGTGCATGTATGTGTGTGTGTGTGTGTAAAGAGAGAGAAAGAGAGAGGAGAGAGAGAGAGAGAGAGAGAGAGAGAGATAGACGGACAGACAGACAGACAGACAGACAGACAGCGAGAAAGAGTTCCCTTGTTGTGCGATTGTGTTCTGCTTTTATTCTTTATGAGATAAAGGCCAGATTATTAGAATGGTCTGACCGTCTTTTAAAACTCAGAAATGAAAAACAAAACAAAACAAACAAAAAACAAAAAAGAAAACAAGACACGAACAGCAGCAACAAGTACAAAAACAAACAAAAAAACAAAACAAAAAATACCAGCAGCAACTACAACAACAAAACTAGCAGCAACTACAACAACAATAACACCAATCGCCATGGTGCAGTGCTTAAAAGCAACGGACTGTACGCTCGAAAGTTGTGGGTTCGAACTCCATCAAGGATGTCAAAATCTCTTCCCGAAAGTTGAGCGTGTTATCGGCTCAGTTTGGAACACCGGGACCACACAGTCGAGTCTCACCCACTTGACGGGTGTGTCCTTGATGGTGTTGCTTACATTTCCTGACCAACACCTCAGGTGTCTGTGTCTCTTGGGCCTGGTTGACGCCAAGATGCATGTATCATGGAAGGAAGCGAAGAGTAAAGGTTTGACACGTAGTCTGAATTTTAGTTGACTGGCGGATGAAATTGGTCGTTTCATGCAACCACCATGACAATGTGAAGTTAAGAAGAAACACCTCGAGGGTTGCGGATGGTACCCAGAGCACCAGTGCCTCGACACTCTGCAGACAATCACCTTCCAAGCTCCCGACGCCACTCGATAGTCAGAAGAAGAGAGAGAGAGAGAGAGAGAGAGAGAGAGAGAGAAGAAAAAAAAAGGGGGGGGGGAAGGGCTGTCTATGCGTTGCATGACCCATTCGGACCCAGTCACCAGTTACCTTATTTACAAATTGAATGGCAAGGTGGGGAGATGGCAAAACCCGGGACATAGCCACACAACACGCACCAACCAGGTCCAGCCCAGCCCCCGGACCAAGAGAGAATAGAAGACCCCTTTTTCGCCCCACTCTGGGTCTCCATCTCTCTCTCTCTCTCTCTCTCTCTCTCTCTCTCTCTCTCTCTCTCTCTCTCTCTCTCTCAGGCATCCCACCCTGCCACCAGCTCGCACAGCTGCCAGCTCCTTCCCTCAACTGGTCTCGGACTATGTGTCCATTAGCGTGGCGTAAAAGATCGGAATTAAGAAAGAGAAAAAAAACACACATGATGCTGAAGATGATGATTGATGATTGATGATGATTGATTAGATGATGCTGAGATGATGATGAGATAATGATGATGATAATATGATGATGTTGATATGATGATGATGATTGATGATGATGATGAGGAGGAGGAGGAGGATGATATGATGATTGATGATGATGATTGATGACGGATGATTGATGATGGATGATGATAATTGATGATGATGATTGATGATGGATGATTGATGGATGATAATTGATGATGGATGATTGATGATTGACGATGATGATTGATGATGATTGATGATGATGAGTGATGATGTAAGAAGAAGAAGAAGAAGAACAACAACAACAACAACAACAACACCAACTTCTTGTTTTTCTTTTGACAGTGGCACCAATTCGGGCAAAGTGTATCATTTCGACCTGCGTGAGAAATCCCCCCTCCCGATGCTGTGTCCGCCCGTCCATCGTCGACACGTGTGCAGTGTGCAGCTGTCCCCAGACGAGTCCAGTTTGGCCTGTGGGGGTGACGACGGCATCATCAGCGTGTGGGAACCCCGGGGCAGAACGGTCACTACCAAGTTGCGTGCCCACAAGTCTGGTGCCAAGGTAGCTTTGTTTATTTATTTATTTATTGACTATTTATTTGTTTGTTATTATTTATTTATTATTTATTTGTTATTTATTTGTTTATTCATTCATTCGTTCATTCATTCATTCATTCATTCATTCATTTAGTTATTTATTCATTTGTTTGTTTTTATCTTTTGTTCTTTTTTTTTTATCTTATTTATTTTGTTCTAATTTTCTATTTATTTCTTCTCATTTATTTACTTATTTATTTATTTGTTTGTGTGTTTTTATCTTTTATTCATTTTTCATTTCATTTGTTTTATTCTAGTTTTTTATTTGTATTATTCTCATTTATTCATTCACTTATTTATTTATTTATTTATTTACTTATTTATTTATTTATTTATTTATTTACTTCTTTTTTTTTATCATTTATTCATTTTAACATATTTCTTTTATCTATTTTATTCTCATTTATTTATTCATTTATGTATTCATTTATTCGTTTGTTTATTTATTTATTTCATTTCATTTCATTTTATGTTGACTTTTCCATCTATCATGCCGCTTCGGTGGCACTGTTCCAACGCCACACATCTGGGCTCTTCCAGCACACCGCCAAACCCAGTTCCATTCAGTCTTTAGTTCCCAGTGGCAAGAAATCCATAGAAAACCGCCGAGCGGCAACGCACCAGAGAAGATTCTGCATTACCGCCCGGTGACGTTGATGGGCGAGTAAGTTGGTTGACAAGGCGAAGAAACTGATGGATGGGACGAGGAAGTCGTCCTCGTAGGTAGATGATAGAAAGGGCTAGGAAGCTGGTGAACAGGACAAGGAAGCTGTTGGATGGGGTGAGAAAGCCGGTGACTAGAGAGAGGAAGTTCCTCCTTCAGGAAGCTGGTGGATAGGGTGAGGAAGCCAGTAACTAGAGTGAGGAAGTTCTTCCTGCAGGAAGCTGGTGGATAGGGTGAGGAAGAGAAAGGATTAAGGAAGTGACCTGACCATAAAATTCAGTATCAATGTCTGTACATGCATAAGGAAACGAAAAATATAATATCAATGTCTGTACATACATAAGGAAAAAATATAGTATCAATGTCTGTACATACATAAGGGAACAACAAATATAGTATCAATGTCTGTACACACATAAGGAAACAACAAATATAGTATCAATGTCTGTACATACATAAGGAAACAAAAAATATAGTATCAATGTCTGTACATACATAAGGAAACAACAAATATAGTATCAATGTCTGTACATACATAAGGAAATAAAAAATATAGTGTCAATGTCTGTACATACATAAGGAAATAAAAAATATAGTATCAATGTCTGTACATACATAAGGAAACAACAAATATAGTATCAATGTCTGTACACACATAAGGAAACAACAAATATAGTATCAATGTCTGTACACACATAAGGAAACAACAAATATAGTATCAATGTCTGTACACACATAAGGAAACAACAAATATAGTATCAATGTCTGTACATACATAAGGAAATAAAAAATATACTATCAATGTCTGTACATACATAAGGAAACAAAAATATAGTATCAATGTCTGTACACACATAAGGAAACAACAAATATAGTATCAATGTCTGTACATACATAAGGAAACAAAAAATATAGTGTCAATGTCTGTACATACATAAGGAAACAAAAAT
>CM060315.1:54236634-54239134 GCA_030674185.1 Monoplex corrugatus
ACACCACACCACACCACACAACTTCTTACCATTGCACCAAGACACACACTTTTTTTTATCACTCTGCGTTTTATATGGTGGGCTACACTAAAGTGGCAGTGTTTCTATTGTGGGAGAGAAAATTTCGGCGGCCATATTGGATCTCCAGTCCTGCGCTGTTTTCATTGAAATATGGAAACACTCGACCTCGATACCCCGTTAGGGCAATGGTTACAGGAACACATGAACGTAGCACAAAATTACCAGTTTCATTTCCCTCACCTCACACTCTGCGTTGTTCGTTATCACGCAGATGGCGACTTTCGTTCCACCACGCATTTCGATGACGTATCGAGCACATGTCGTCCGTTAAAAGCATGGATGTTGAATCCTAAATCTTGCCATGCAGTTGTACTGATAGTGTTTTTCTTTTGCTCTTGGTGAAAAAAAAAGCATTTGACTGCACTGATTTGAGTCTGGCTCAAAATAAATTTTCTATGTGTGGCCGCCAGTCTGCCCAGCTGTGAATGCATACCTGACCCTGTTCAGGATTGGGAATGAGAAAGCAGCGAGAGAGAAGAGTTGGGCATTGCCCTCATAATGCTTGTCTTTAAAAAAAAGTTGCTGTCTAACATGTCATGTCTCTTCGACCTCAGGCCTATGAGACACATTTTACCATTTACTTTTTCAGTTGAAAACAACAACAAAACGACGAGAAACAATCCCCCAACACCCACATACAAAACAATAACCACAAAAACAACAAACAAACAAAAAGCAAAATTGTCCATCTTACTAACTCCATTGCCAATGAAGCGGCCATCAATTATTCTGAGACTCTCTGTTTCAGGCACTAGCCTGGTGTCCATGGCGACGTAATGTGCTGGCTAGCGGTGGGGGCGCTACTGACGGCTTTATCCGGATATGGAGTGTCAGCGCAGGCGCAGTGAAAACGGAAGTCGACACCGGAATGCAGGTTTGTCACGTCCATTTGAACACGTGCACCAAGCACGCTTTGCTTGCTTGTTTGTTTGTTTGTTTGTTTTGTTTGTGTAGTTTCGATTGCGTTGTTTTGTTTATTGGTTATTATCGTAGTTTTTTGTATTATCACACACACGCGCACACACACACGTACACGCACAAACAAACACGCACGCGCGCACACACACACACACACACACACACACACACACACACACACACACATACATCTTTCTCTGGTCAAATGAAAAACCACTCAACCTTTTTTTTTTCGTTTCGTTTCGTTTCGGTTCGTTTTGTTTTGTTTAAAAGGGAGGTTGAAAACTTGAAATATATTTTTCAGAAGGGAAGACTGAAGACCTGACCGAAATATTTTAAGAGCTCGAAAAAAAAACAACCCCAAATAAGACAACATCGGGACAATGATAATTGAGTCTAAAAACCCGAACGTCCACCAAAATGTGGATTGATCAGAGATAAATCCGACAAAAGCATCGGTATCTCACAATGCAACTAAAAAAATGTTTAAGGCTTCTTTGAGCAATTCTTATAGCTAGTCCTGGTATACTCTGAAAGTGGTAGGATTTTAAAATCTGCAAAAACAGAACAGAACAAAATGTGGAGTATGCAGACTGTGCCTATGCTGTCCACACATTGTGGCCCAGCTCATGAGAGCAGCATGCCAGTATGCATCTAAGTCAACATTACTATGTTCCCGGTGGATCTATTGACCATTTGAGGCGTGACCCATCACAAGAAGCCGAAAAGTGTGTACACGTCTTTTGGCCTTGATGGATTTTTACTGGTAAAGACTGTGACGATGAGGAAGGGAGAGGGAGGGAGGAAGGGGAGAGAGGGAGGGAGGAAGGAGAGAGGGAGAGAAAGAGAGAGAGAGAGAGAATGGCACTTGACATTGACACTGACATTGATGCTGAATTTTCTTTATCTTCCAACAGCAGGAACTTTGTGGTAGTTATTGATAACCTACATTTGCCTTGAACAAAGTGGTAGCTATTGATAACCTACATTTGCCTTGAACAAAGTGGTAGCTATTGATAACCTACATTTGCCTTGAACAAAGTGGTAGCTATTGATAAAGCTAACATTTGCCTTGAACAAAGTGGTAGCTGTTGATAACCTACATTTGCCTTGAACAACAGAAGAAGAAATACATCGATAATTCAATACAACATAATACATAGGAAATCAAACAGTAACAACATTTGCTTTCGTTTGAGGGAGACAGAACGAGGAACACAAGGAAAAAAACTGAAATTAATATGTGCATATGTGTCTGAAGCAGAGCGAGCGAGCGAGAGAGAGAGAGAGAGAGAGAGAGAGAGAGAGAGAGAGAGAGAGAGAGAGAGAGAGAGAGAGAGAGAGAGAGAGAGAGAGAGAGATGAAATAAAATTGAATTTTATTTAGTTTAAACCTCGGTCCCTTCTGGAGGACACTGTACAACAAAAACAATAACATTTTGAAACAGCGAATCATTGAGAAAAAATAGTGACGACATGACATGTATGTGCAAGTAAATGAC
>CM060315.1:54244134-54246634 GCA_030674185.1 Monoplex corrugatus
GGGAAAAACGAACAATTTTTGGAAAAAGCTTACAAAATCTGAAGATACACAATTTTTCTTTTATGCTGCGAAAATTCCACCGGTGATACAGTGTCGTCGGAAGCGGTAGTTTGTAATTGTCTCCCATTTACTTTAAATATCTATAGAGTCTTTTTTTTTAATCCTTAAATCAGTAAAAAAAATCTTTTGAATGAGATTATCCAAGTTTCTGTGTTGCTGCATGCTTGTACGCAGCACTCGTAAAGAACCATTGCCAACAACGGAATCGTCCCTTGCAAAAAGAAATTGTGAAAAAAAATCTATGAGAGTAGATAATCAGTATCTGCTGACAGACTTGAAAAAAAAAATAGGTAAAAACTAATGGCGCTGTACTGTTTCAATGCCAAATTTGGAATAGAGAAGTAATTACTCAATTACCAAATATTTAGTGTTTTTCCTTTGAAAAATTTTGATGTACTTGTCATAAGACTGAGACTGAATTAGTTAGACGCAGTGGAGTAGATGAACAAAACAGAATATGTAAGTTTTGTAATGACATTGCATTAAACGATGAGTTTCACGATATTTTTTTTATTGTTCTGAATGTCATGATGACCGATTGAAGTTTATTCCACAAAAATGCCTGTCATTTAAATGAGTGTTCTCACTGTGTAACTTAATTTCTGGAAGGAAGAAAGACCAATTGAAACTAGTAATATTTAACAAATATTCTGGAACTGTATAGTCATCTTTTGAGTATCTTGTCGTAAGACAATTTCAAGTGTACTTTTTCTGTTGGACTGTTAAGCTTTCTTTTTCTGTTTCATGTTATATCTTAATACCGTTGGGTTTTTATTTATTTGCTGTAATACTTTATGCACCAATTGGGATTAAAGGATCTATTCGACGTTGATCATTGAACACTGGGCATTGGCAGCGATTTCTCTCACCAGGGGAAAACATTAACTTCACACGGAACATTCACACCGACAAGATATCAGTGTAATGGCGTATTCTCCCTTAAGTCCGATAGATAAGTAGGCATATTGGTCCTTTGTCGCCTGTGTATGGGTCTCACGTGGAATACAAAACTGATCTTGATGCACATGTTCTTCCATAAATGCTGCATGAGAAGGAGTCCTGTGGAATCCTTGAGTTCCTCTTCCGCCTGTCTCTCTTCTGTCGAATTGCTAGCGGCGCTTCTACACTGTTCAAATGTAATTGTCCCTTGCGTGCAATACCGTCTCCAGTTTACTCTTTTGCGGGCAACATTTGGTGGTGTTGATGCCACAGCTGCTGACGTTGGCCGTCAGACTAGCCTTGTATATCGCTTTCGCGGTCTTCCCTGATCACACTCTTTGCTTAACCCTTTGACTCCCTCACCAGCATCCTGCCTTGTCAGCATGCTAGCAAAGCAAAAACTTAACCCTTTGACTCCCCCACCAGCATCCTGCCTTGTCAGCCATGCTAGCAAATCAAAAACTTAACCCTTTGACTCCCCATCTTCCAGCAGGAAGCTGGTGGAAAGGGTGAGGGAGTCAAAGTGTTAAGTTTTTGCAGTTGGTGGATAGGGTGCGGGAGTCAAAGTGTTAAGTTTTTGCAGTTGGTGTATAGGGTGCAGGAGTCAAAGTGTTAAGTTTTTGCAGTTGGTGGATAGGGTGCAGGAGTCAAGGTGTTAAACTGTCCGCACAAAAAGATCTTTATGAAATACAAAACCGTCTTTTTTGTCACCTCCTTTTTTTCTGACTCTAGTCCATTCTTGTGCATGTCATCCAGCAAGTCTGGCTACCTGATCTCTTGAGATGTCTGAAAACTGCTTTACTTTGATACCTAGACATTGACATTGTAAATACTTGGATAGGCACTGGCTGCCTACTCTGCCCTGTTAGTTATCAGCCTGGCACTTTATAATCGGATTACTTTCGTTAATTCATTAATTCATTCTATTCATTTATTCATTCATTCAGTCAGTCAGTCAGTCAGTCAGGCAGTCAGTCAGCCAGTATGTCAGTATGTCAGTCAGACAGTCAGTCATTCTTTCTTTCTTTTTTAAAATCTGACTTTTGAGATTTTCTGTTCCGTATTTTTTCTTTAAATACAACTTTTTTTTTAAGTCTGCAGGTGATAAATTAACCTAAATGGCTAGCACCACTAGGGTCACTTTTCTCTATTTTGGTTGTGTATTTGATCACCTTTTGAACTGTGTTTCAATGTTTATTAATTGAAACGAAGAACAATTCATTTTATTTTCAACAACCATTTGTTGTCAGATCAACTATAATGCTGTGCTGACTGAATAAGAAACGACGTCCATGTATTGCATATTAAGGCAAAACGAAACTGTTTGTATTCTTTTGTGAAAAAGTTCCGATTTTTGTAAGTTTTGTCATATTTTTACATCTCAGAAACGGCCTATGTGACAGGCTAGGATACAATCAAAGAATGTGAAATTGCGTTGAGGAGATATTCTATTATCTTAAAACCGAATAATCTCAAGAAGCTAACCATTGAAGAAAATTGC
>CM060315.1:54254134-54281634 GCA_030674185.1 Monoplex corrugatus
TGTCTCTAAAAGAAAGAAAGAAACAAACAGAATGTCTCAAAAAAGAAAAAAAAGAAAGAAACAAACAGAATGTCTCTAAAAGAAAGAAAGAAACAAACAGAATGTCTCAAACAGAAAACCAGAAACAAACAGAATGTCTCTAAAAGAAAGAAGAAACAAACAGAATGTCTCAAAAAGAAAACCAAGAAACAAACAGAATGTCTCTAAAAGAAAGAAGAAACAAACAAAATGTCTCAAAAAGAAAGAAGAAACAAACAGAATGTCTCAAAAAGAAAAAAAAGAAGAAACAAACAGAATGTCTCTAAAAGAAAGAAGAAACAAACAAAATGTCTCAAAAAGAAAAAAAAGAAGAAGAAACAAACAAAAATGTCTCAAAAAAGAAAACAAAAAAATTCAAAGAAAGAAAGAAACAAACAAAATGTCTCAAAAAGAAAAAAAAGAAGAAGAAACAAACAAAATGTCTCAAAAAGAAAAAAAAGAAGAAGAAACAAAACAGAATGTCTCAAAAAGAAAAAAAAGAAAGAAGAAACAAACAGAATGTCTCTAAAAGAAGAAAGAAACAAACAGAATGTCTCAAAAGAAAAGAAACAAACAGAATGTCTCTAAAAGAAAGAAAGAAACAAACAGAATGTCTCAAAAAGAAAGAAAAAACAAACAGAATGTCTCAAAAAGAAAGAAAGAAACAAACAGAATGTCTCAAAAAGAAAGAAAGAAACAAACAGAATGTCTCAAAAAGAAAGAAGAAACAAACAGAATGTCTCAAAAGAAAGAAGAAAACAAACAGAATGTCTCAAAAGAAAAAAAGAAGAAACAAACAGAATGTCTCTAAAAGAAAAAAGAAACAAACAGAATGTCTCTAAAAGAAAGAAGAAACAAACAGAATGTCTCTAAAAGAAAAAAGAAACAAACAGAATGTCTCAAAAAAAAAGAAGAAACAAACAGAATGTCTCAAACAGAAAAAAAGAAGAAACAAACAGAATGTCTCAAACAGAAAAAAAAGAAACAAACAGAATGTCTCAAACAGAAAAAAAGAAGAAACAAACAGAATGTCTCAAAAGAAAAAAGAAACAAACAGAATGTCTCAAAAGAAAAAAGAAAACAACAGAATGTCTCAAAAGAAAAAAGAAGAAACAAACAGAATGTCTCTAAAAGAAAAAAAGAAAGAAACAAACAGAATGTCTTAAAAGAAAAAGAAACAAACAGAATGTCTCAAAAGAAAAAAGAAACAAACAAATGTCTTAAAAAAAGAAAAAAGAAGAAACAAAAGAAGAAACAAAAGAAAAAAGAAAGAAACAAACAAATGTCTTAAAAAAAAAACAAAAAAGAAAGAAACAAACAAAATGTCTTAAAAAAAGAAAAAAGAAGAAACAAACAAAATTCTAAAAAAAAGAAAAAAAGAAGAAACAAATAGAATGTCTCAAAAAAAAAAGAAGAAACAAAAGAATGTCTCAAACAAAAAGAAGAAGAAACAAACTGAATTTCTCAAAAAAAATTTTAAAAGAAAGAAAGAAACAAACAAAATGTCTCAAAAAGAAAAAAGAAAAACGAAGTAACAGCAAGACGAAAAGAGACACGACCACCGACGAAGAAATCCGAAAAATGGTAAGGGACGACATCACCGACCATTACTCCAATAAGGCGGATAAATGGATTGTCAATTTGACCAAGATGCGTCAGCCGTTCAGCTCTTTCCAGCCTACAGAACTAAAATGTAATGGCTTCAAGGTCAGAGGAAGACCATGGCAGCTCTGGGTAGATGAGTGGCACTGTGTACCCACGACATGTACTGCCTCAGTTTCGTTTCGATATCTCAAGACGACGTCTCCGCGTTCGGAAACGAATCCATATGCACAAACGTCACAGGTGCCATGCCAGACTCCCTCCCTCCTGCAGATCGCAAACGTCATTCCGCGACATTTCCTGCACAAGCAGGCATTTCAAGACAATAGACGGAAAACTTCTGACTTAAGAGCTGAATATGACGCTGATGGTCTGAACGTTTTATGTAAACGTTACATCATTGTATGAAAATTACGGTGACAAAACAAATCCTACCGTACATAGCATGGTATGTGAATTTCTATACACTTCAGTCACCTGCAGTGCTGAACACAGATACATCAGCTAACCAGTTAGCTATCTGTCAGTCTGTGTGAGTTCCATAGTATCGTTGTTAACAGAATGTTGCAAAATTTACGGTTTACTGTTTTACTTTGCGTGTTATTAGAGATTGAATTATTTTCTTTTTTCCTTCACCATGTCAGCATTAGCTGTCGTGCAATTTTCAAATAGGACAAGACAGGACAATCAGATTTAGAATAAAACGTGAAAACCTTTCTTGAGTCTGATGGATTTGAGAACAAATTAGGTGGTTTTGTTTCTTTGTTGTCTTTTACGTGCGTTTGAGATAGGCCACTTGACTGAACATTTGCACCTGCTTTGTTTCGTCAGTTACGTAGGCTGTCGTGTTCTCTTTTTTAAGTATCCATTACTTTCAGGTGGGTTTTTTGTGTGTGTGTGTGTGTGTGTGTGTGTATTTGTTTTGTTTGTTTGCTTGTTCATTTGCGTGTGCAGTTTTCTTTAAAGAAAATAACTTGCGTGATGTATCAGAAGGTGCTCGGCTAGACACGAATCACACAGAATTAATCTGGTTTTAATTCAGTTTTTGTCTGTTTGATTTTTGGATTTGTTACGTTTTTTTTAGTTTGATGCGAAGAAGAAAAATACAAGGAAAAACAACTATCGCATGCACGTACAGGTTTAACTAAATGCCTGTCTGAGAGCAAAGAGTGTCACACTTTTTAATTTCTCAGATTCCGTCACATACGATTTGCCTTGATATCAGGTTTTGAAGTTTGGATTTTGTTCATAAGAGATATCATCGCAATCCATACGCAGCCCACCCAAGCCTGCCAGCGATTACATGGCAGACTCCTTAAGCCTGAGCAAAACCTTATGCATTGACAGACACTTGGACTGGGAGAATTCGGATGGCGGTGGGTAGGTGGGGAAGGTGGGGGGGTGGGTGGGCGGGATGAAACAGTGATGATGTCAGAATGATTGAAGCATTACTATGGGCAGCTAACAGGACAGATTTGATATAACGAGCTGGAGTCGAACTCAAGACGAACATTCATCATCATCATATGCCCTGCCGCATGGCGTCGGCGATCATGGCCCTCCACACGAAACTATCCCCTGTCGCTGCAGTACATCTCCCCCCTCTCTGTCCTCAGCCACCCTGCAAGTCCGTCCAGTATTTTCTCCCTGGGTCTGCCTGGTGCTCTCTTTCCCTCCAGCTTTCCTGTTGTGACCAGGTGACAACATTACAGATCCTGAATCCACAACTGTATGAAATGAGACAGCCAACCAGCCACAGCTGATGCCGTCTTGTTCAGAGCAATACACTCAGGCATGCATATCCATAGACAGAGAGATAAAAATATACGCAGAGCCTGGTTTTGAAATAGGAGAAACACAGACAGACAGACAGACAGACAGACAGACAGCAGACAGACAAACAGATAAGTGGAGAGAGAGACAGACAGACAGAGACAGTCAGATAAGTAAAGAGAGAGAGAGAGACAGACAGATACAGGCAGGTACAGTGAGTATTGATGTTTTACCTATCCAGTGAGTGTTGATGTTTTACCTATCCAGTGAGTATTGATGTTTTATCTGTCTATTGAGTATTGATGTTTACCTGTCTATTGAGTATTGATGTTTTACCTGTCTATTGAGTATTGATGTTTTACACTGTCTATTGATATTGATGTTTTATCTGTCTATTGGTATTGATGTTTTACCTGTCTATTGGGTATTGATGTTTTACCTGTCCATGAGTTTACCTGATCCAGTGTAGCATGGACTGTATAATATCCAATGATTATTGATGTTTTACTGTCCAGGTATGCACAGGTATGATAAAGATTGGACTGATTATTGTGTTTTACTGAGCAGGGTATGCCGGGTGTTGTGGTCACGATTGGTTGATCGATCACTGGTGTTTTACGTGACCAGGTGTGCCGCGCGCTGTGGTCACGATTGGTTGATCATCACGGTGTTTTACGTGACCAGTGGCCACATGCTGTGGTCAGGGAGTACCGGGAGCTGGTACCAGTCACAGCAAAGATGGACACACGAGCTGTTGCTGGGACGCGCGGACGGAAACCTCAGCCTGTGACCGTCTGCATCCCCCAGGGGCCTAGTCCAGCTCAGTCCTGACCACACCACCCTGGGTGAGGTTGTGTGTGTGTGTGTGTGTGTGTGTGTGTGTGTGTGTGTGTGTGTGTGTGTGTGTGTGTGTGTGTGTGTGTGTGTGTGTGTGTGTGTGTCTGTGTGTGTCTGTGTGTGTGTCTGTGTGTGTCTGTGTGGCAGTTATGTTTGTTGTTGTTCTCCGTGTGAAGAAAAAGCGTGTGTGGGAGGGTGGGGGTGGGTGTGAGTGAGGGGGGAGGGGGAGAAAGTTGATAATTATGGATTTAGTGGACAATCTCTCTTTCTTGCTTTCTCTTTGTCTCTTGGTTCAGTTTGATGTGTTATCATAACATGACTTTTTTTCTTTCCGCTTTTTTCTTTCTGTTTCTCCCTCCCACCTGATTTATTCTTAAATTTTGATGATAGCTGTTGGCCTAATTCGTGGAAGTCTTTTTGAGTCCTGAATCTTGAGTTTCTGTTCTGTCTGTCTGTCCTTCCGTTTATATGTCTGTCTGTCCGTCCGTCTATCTGTCTGTCTGTCTGTTTGTCTCTCCAATGTACTAGCTGTTCTCAGAGAGGTCAATAGTAGGTAAATCACTTAAAATCCAGAAACTTTGTAAACAGTTTTGCATTTTGCCATACATGATCATAGATACTGACACAGGAAGATAGACAATAAGCGCATTGAAGGCTTATGGCTTAGATTGGGCGAGAGACATTTACAATTTCATTTGTGGTCAAATCTGTCTCCTGAAATCAATTTGAATAATTTGCCCCGAAATAGTTTAGAATTGGTTCCTTGCACCCTTTGTCAGAACCGATACTGTTGTACGGTTGTGAGGCATGGGCAGTCAACAGGCATTGTCGGAACAAGATTAAGGCAGCTGAAATGTGGTTTTTAAGACGAATATTGAGAGTGCCATGGACTGCAAAGAAAACAAACGAAACAGTCTTGAAGGAGGCAGACACAAGAAGAACATAAATAAAGAAGATTAGAAAAAAAAAACAAGCAATATTTATAGCACATTTTATGAGGTGAGAGAAATTAGAACACTTAGTTAGAACAAGAAAGCTGGAAGGAAAGAGAGCACCAGGTAGACCCAAGGAGAAAAATATTAGACGGACTTGCAGGGTGGCTGAGGACAGAGAGGGTGGGAGATGTACTTGCAGCGACAAGGGATAGATTGGTATGGAGGGCCATGATCGCCAACGCCATACGGCAGAGCACATGATGATGATGACCCTTTGAGAGCTGAGCAACAGACGTGTGTGCAGATCTTTTTTAAAAGTGTTCCTAATTTTCTGGATGCATGTGTGTACGTTGTTTCGCCTACACCGTGCAGGCGGCATATTGCTGCACGGTCTGGCAACTTCTTGTTCGATGGGTACACACGCTGAGTGTTTCCTTGTTCCTATGAACCAGCCACTAACTTGACTTGCAGGCTCTGTAACGTGCGTGTTTGATATCCTGCATGCGCATACGTATGAAGAAGGTTTAGACACTGGTAGTCTATACACACACTCACTCACACACACACACACACGCACACGCACTCGCACACGCACACGCACACGCACTCACACACACACACACACACAACACACACACATACACACACTCACAACACACACACACACACACACACACACACACACACATACACACACATACACACATACACACACAGAGACAAACAAACAGACACAGACACAGACACACAGACACACACACACATACACACGTAGTACACACATACATATACACAACACACACAGAGCCACACATACACACACACACACATACACACACATACACACACACACGCACACACATACACACATACACACACATATACACACACGCACACATACACACACATACACACACATACTACACACACACAGAGCCACATACATACACACACACACACACATTCACATACACACACACACGCACACACATACACACACGCACACATACACACATACACACACATACATACACACATACATACACGAGCCACACACATACACACACACACACACACACATTCACATACACACACATACACACACACACACACACACACACACATACACACACACATACAACACACACACACACCCCACACACACACACACACATATATATATATATATATATATATATATATATATATATATATATATTTATACACATACACACAATGTTGACCTGCAAGATCGGGACAAAATGTCCATCCTTTACCCACCAGACAGAAGTTGTCCAGACAAATCGAATCAAAGCCTTCGTAATGGAAATAGGACGTTAAACAACTTATGATTACTGCTCCCGTTGATGTGAACCAATATCATCGTACATGAGAAGTAAGCAGACAATAGACAAATAAAAAATGAATGGGAAAATCTGTTTACGAAGCCGGAGACAGAGAGAGAGAGGGAGAGAGAGAGAGAGAGAGAGAGGGAAGGAAAGAGAGAGGGAAGGAGAGATACAGACAGACAGACAGACAGAGAAGAGAGGAGAGAGAGAGATACAGACAGACAGACAGACAGAGGAGAGAGAGAGAGAGGGAAGGAGAGAGAGAGGGAAGGAGAGAGACAGACAGACAGAGAGGAGAGAGACAGACAGACAGTGAGACAGACAGTGAGACAGACACACAGGAGAGAGAGAGAGAGAGAGAGCATAATTATAGCTTTTTCTTCTTTTTTTTCTTTCTTGAGGGGTGTCGGGGGGGGGGGGGGGGGAAGATTGGAGTGAAGAGGAACATAACCAGCGTAACATTTGAGAAAAGCCAGCAGTGGACATTAATAATTTGACGGATGCGGTGGTCAAGTGGATAAACATCAGACTTCCAGTGGGATGGTCCTGGGTTCGATCCGCCTAGACAGCTCTGCCGGTGGTGGACGGGGCAAAGGGTGCAAAGGGTGGAGAGTTTTCCGATCTCCCAGGTCAACAAGTGTACAGATCAGCCAGTACCAGACTTGGGTGGAGCGCATGTGGAATTGTCCGAGCGTGATGAACCCTTCTTGAAATAACTCCAATAACTCAGCCAGTACGTAAACCCTCTTTGTGTGTATAAACATGCAGAATATCAAATACGTACAGTGCAGGTCCTGTAAGTTATGTCAGTGTCTGGTGGCTTATGTTAACGTAAAAACACTATCGACCAGCAAAACAACTTATGCATGGAGAGCTGAGCCAGGGAAGCGCTCAGCTGGTGGCCAAAAGAAAAGCTTTAAAGATTGCCTGAAAAATATCCATCAACGACCTGGGCATTGACCCCAATACCTGGGAGGCGCATGCACTAGATCGACCGAACTGGCGAGGCAAGCTGACCATCGGAGCAAGAGCAGCAGAGAGAAGACGTACAGCAGAGGTTCGAAGAAAACGAGAAGCGCTCAAGGCACGAGCGACCTCCAGTTCTACAGTTGCACCAACCCACGTTTGCCCTTACGAGTGGGCGAGCCTTCCTGACCCGGATTGTCCTCACCAGCCACCTCTGGACCCACAATCGCCAATTCCCCAGTCAAACTTGAAGTCGTGGTCTTCTTCGACAACGAAGGACGAACAACAACAACAGTGTTAACATGAAAACACCTAGCATGCACGCCTACAGAAAATGCAAACTAGGCAACAACACAGTGGTGTATGATCACATCGCCGAACAGCTCGAGTTTTCCGTGCTCCATTAAAAATCTAATTTTGTATAATGCACAGTAAGTTCGAATGCTTTTTGAGAAAAGGGCTATACAAGAACGATGTATGATAATAGACTTGTGTGCCGCCAGATTGCCGACATATTACAGGGGGAAAAATATTGATAGAAGCATAGCATATTGGCAAGATTGTATTAACATTAAACTGATTATCGCCCCTTGATGCGACTGCAATCTTACACTGATGATTATTATTGAAAGTCTGAACACGTAACTTTGAGGAAATTGGGACGAAATCTGACCGGTATTTTGAAAGAAAAAAGTTTGAATTATATTAGGTTTCAAAGAAAAGAGAAAGGGGAAAAACCATGAGAGAGAGAGAGAGAGAGAGAGAGAGAAGAGAAATTGATCAGATGTAGACATCACATATTAAAACAACGAAAACAACAACAACAAAACTGCCAGACTAGTATTGCATTTCAGATATATAATGCGAGAGCTGCTCACCAGAATGGTTTTTCTGTTCTTTTATTTTCCTTATGTAATGCACCTTTCTGTAACAGCAGCAAGAGTAGCAACAGCAGCAGCAACAATAGAAGTAATCATAATTAACAAAATAAAAGAACCCTGAACCTGAACCGTTCCAGCTTAACCCAACTTTCTATGGAAACCAATTTAACCCTTTGACTCCCGCACCTCGTCCACCAGCATCCTGCATTGTCAACCATGCTAGCAAAGCAAAACCTTAAGCCCTTTGACTCCCTCACCCTGTCCATCAGCATCCTGCATTGTCAACCATGCTAGCAAAGCAAAACCTTAAGCCTTTTGACTCCCTCACCCTGTCCACCAGCATCCTGTATTGTCAACCGTGCTAGCAAAGCAAAGACTTAACCCTTTGATACGTATATCCGCCTCTGTCGTTCATGCTTTCGTGAAGCGCTTAAAACTCTTGCGCGGTAAGGCGCTGTGTGAGTAGTCACTATTATTACAGATTGTTTGCACTACACAAAATGAAATTAACCCTTTGATTCCCGCATCCTGTCCACCAGCATCCTGCATTGTCAACCATGCTAGTAAAGCAAAAAATTAATCCTTTGACTCCCTCACCCTATCTGCAGGAAGCTAGTGGATAAGGTGAGGGAGTCAAAGTCAAAGGGTTAAGATTTTGCAGTTGATGGATAGGGTACAGGAAGTCAAAGGGTGAACCGAACATTCAGGAACAGTTTACACGGCCGATCATCAAACCAAACGATGGGTTTCGCTCGAGAATGGACGACGATGGCTGATCTGATTAATTTCTGTGGATGAGTCTACCTGTGACCGCTTACTGTCTGTCCTGTGTCGGCTGACTGAGGCCTGAAGATGCTTTGATCATTTGCGGGGGTTGGCTTGGATATTTTGATCGTCGTTTTGAGGGGGCACGGGGTAGGGGTGGTGGTGGTGGTGAGAGACAGCCCCCCCCCCCCCCTTGCTATAAAAATGATCGTTTGTGGGTTTTGGCTGAAAGCGTGGTCGGAGCGGTCTGACTAAACAGCCCCAGCAAGGAGGATTAGTTACCACAAGCAGATCAAGTCTGAGAGGATTGTGTGTACGGGGGGGGGGGGGGGTGGGGGCTGGTGCTCGATGCATTCCGTGTGGGTGATATACACGTGAGTGTGAGTGAGTGGCAGCTTTCACCCACTTTGCATGCTACATCTCTCGCTGGCATACCGTCAGTTAAAGAGTCGTGGCTTTCTAGGTGTATTATCATCGGTCAGAAGAGAGAAGAGCAAATCAAAAAGAGCAAAGAGAAAGTGACAGTAGGTCTGGAGACAGTTTAGTTGGAGTCTAAAGTTAAATTAATGATACAGACAGCGTCACAGATCAGTTGTATTCTTGTCACCTTTGAGACTTTTTGTTGTTGTTGTTGTCATCATTGTCATCATCATGGTCATCATCATCATATTATTATTGTCGTCATCGTCGTCGTTGTCGTCGTCGTCATCATTATCATCATCATCATCATCATCATCGTAATAATAATGATGAGAGGAAGAAGAAGAAAAAGAAAAGGAATAAGAGTAATAAGAACAGAATACGAACAAAATACTATCAACCCTTTGACTCCCGCATCCTATCAACCAGCCCGCTACAGATAGGGTGAAGGAGTCAAAGTCAAAGGGTTAAGTTTTTGCCGTTGACGGATACGGTGCAGGGAGTCAAAAGGGTTAACCGAACATTCAGGAAAAGTTTACACGGCCGATCATCAAACCAAATGATGGGATTCGCTGGAGAGTGGACGATGATGGCTGATCTGATTAATTTCTGTGGATGAGTCTACCTGTGACCGCTTACTGTCTGTCCTGTGTCGGCTGACTGAGGCCTGAAGATGTTTGATCATTTGCGGGGGTTGGCTTGGATATTTTGATCGTCGTTTTGAGGGGGCACGGGGTAGGGGTGGGGGTGGGGTGAGAAACAGCCCCCCCCCTTCCTGCTATACAAAATGATCGTTTGTAGGTTTTGGCTGAAAGCGTGGTCAGAGCAGTCTGACAAAACAGCCCCGGCAAGGAGGATTAGTTACCACAAGCAGATCAAGTCTGAGAGGATTGTGTGTAGGGGGGGGGGGGGGGGCTAGTGCTTGATGCATTTCGTGTGGGTTATATACACGTGAGAGTGTGAGTGGCAGCTTTCACCCACTTTGTGTGCTACATCTCTCGCTGGCATACCGTCAATTTACTGAGTCGTGGCTTTCTAGGTGTATTATCATCAGTCAGAGGCGGGAAGAGCAAATCGGACTCTTTTTGTCTGTGACTGGGTTGGAGACATCAGAGCTACTGCTAAAACACCCTATCCACCAACTGCAAAAACTTAACCCTTTGACTCCTGCACCATGTCCACCAGCATCCTGAATTATCAACCATGGTAGCAAAGCAAAAACTTAACCCTTTGACTCATGCACCCTGTCCACCAGCATCCTACATTGTCAGCTATGCTAGCAAAGCAAAAACGTAACCCTTTGACTCTCTCATCATATCACTGGTGAATAAGGTGAGGGAGTCAAAGGGTTATTTTTTTTTGCAGTTGAGGGATAGGGTGCAGGGAGTCAAAGGGTTAACCAAACATTCAGGAATGGTTTACACAGCCTCTCATCAAACCAAACGATGGGTTTCGCTGGAGAGTGGACGATGATGGCTGATCTGATTAATTTCTGTGGATGAGTCTACATGTGACCGCTTACTGTCTGTCCTGTGTCGGCTGACTGAGACCTGAAGATGCTTTGATCATTTGCAGGGGTTGGATCGGATATATTTTGATCATCGTTTTTTGTTTTTTTTGGGGGGGGGCAGGGGTAGGGGGTGGGGGTTGTAGGTGAGGTGAGAGACAGCCCCCTCCCCCCCCCCTGCTTTACAAAATGATCGTTTGTGGGTTTTGGCTGAAAGTGTGGTCAGAGCGGTCTGACTAAACAGCCCCGGCAAGAAGGATTAGTTACCACAAGCAGATCAAGTCTGAGAGGATTGTGTGTACAGGGGGGGGGGGGGGGGGCTGGTGCTCGATGCATTCCGTGTGGGTGATATACACGTGAGTGTGTGAGTGGCAGCTTTCACCCACTTTGCGTGCTACATCTCTCGCTGGCATACCGTCAGTTAAAGAGTCGTGGCTTTCTAGGTGTATTATCATCGGTCAGAAGAGAGAAGAGCAAATCAAAAAGAGCAAAGAGAAAGTGACAGTAGGTCCGGAGACAGCGTAGTCGGAGTCTAAAGTTAAATTAATGATACAGACAGCGTCACAGATCAGTTGTATTCTTGTCACCTTTGAGACTTCTTTTTTTGTTGTTGTCATCATCATGGTCATCATCATGGTCATCATCATCATATCATTATTGTCGTCATCGTCGTCATTGTCGTCGTCATCATCATCATCATCATAATGATGAGAAGAAGAAGAAGAAAAAGAAAAGGAATAAGAGTAATAAGAACAGAATACGAACTAAATACTATCAACCATTTGACTCCCGCACCCTATCCACCAGCCTGCTACAGGAAGCTGGTGGATAGGGTGAAGGAGTCAAAGTCAAAGGGTTAAGTTTTTGCTGTTGATGGATAGGGTGCAGGGGAGTCAAAGGGTTAACCAAACATTCAGGAACAGTTTACACGGCCGATCATCAAACCAAACGATGGGTTTCGCTCGAGAGTGGACGATGATGGCTGATCTGATTAATTTCTGTGGATGAGTCTACCTGTGACCGCTTACTGTCTGTCCTGTGTCGGCTGACTGAGGCCTGAAGATGCTTTGATCATTTGCGGGGGTTGGCTCGGATATTTTGATCGTCGTTTTGAAGGGGCACGGGGTAGGGGTGGTGGTGGTGGTGAGAGACAGCCCCCCCCCCCCGCCTCCTGCTATACAAAATGATCGTTTGTGGGTTTTGGCTGAAAGTGTTGTCAGAGCGGTCTGACAAAACAGCCCCAGCAAAGGAGGATTAGTTACCACAAGCAGATCAAGTCTGAGAGGATTGTGTGTACAGGGGGGGGGGGGGGGGGCTGGTGCTCGATGCATTCCGTGTGGGTGATATACACGTGAGTGTGTGAGTGGCAGCTTTCACCCACTCACTTTGCGTGCTACATCTCTCGCTGGCATACCGTCAGTTAAAGAGTCGTGGCTTTCTAGGTGTATTACCATCAGTCAGAGGCGAGAAGAGCAAATCAAAAAGAGCAAAGAGAAAGTGACAGTAGGTCCGGAGACAGCGTAATCGGAGTCTAAAGTTAAATTACATATACAGACAGCGTCACAGATCAGTTGTATTCTTGTCACCTTTGAGACTTTTTGTTGTTGTTGTTGTCATCATTGTCATCATCATGGTCATCATCGTCATATCATTATTGTCGTCATCGTCGTCGTCGTCGTCGTCATCATCATTATCATCATCATCATCATCATCATCGTAATAATAATGATGAGAGGAAGAAGAAGAAAAAGAAAAGGAATAAGAGTAATAAGAACAGAATACGAACAAAATACTATCAACCCTTTGACTCCCGCTCCCTATCCACCAGCCTGCTACAGGAAGTTGGTGGATAGGGTGAAGGTGTCAAAGTCAAAAGGTTAAGTTTTTGCCGTTGACCGATACGGTGCGGGGAGTCAAAAGGGTTAACCGAACATTCAGGAACTGTTTACACGGCCGATCATCAAACAAAACGATGGGTTTGGCTCGAGAGTGGACGATGATGGTTGATCTGATTAATTTCTGTGGATGAGTCTACCTGTGACCGCTTACTGTCTGTCCTATGTCGGCTGACTGAGGCCTGAAGATGCTTTGATCATTTGCGGGGGTTGGCTTGGATATTTTGATCGTCATTTTGGGGGGTTAGGGAGTAGGAGGTGGGGGCAGGGGGGAGGGAGAGACAGCCCCCCTTCTTATATACAAAATGATCGTTTGTGGGATTTGGCAGAAAAGCGTGGTCAGAGCGGTCTGACTAAACAGCCCGGGCAAGAAGGATTAGTTACCACAAGCAGATCAAGTCTGAGAGGATTGTGTGTACAAGGGGGGGGGGGGGGGCTGGTGCTCGATGCATTCCGTGTGGGTGATATACACATGAGTGTTTGACTGGCAGCTTTCACCCACTGTGCGTGCTACATCTCTCACTCGCATACCGCCAGTTAAAGAGTCGTGGCTTTCTAGATGTATTATCATCAGTCACAGGCGAGAAGAGCAAATCGGCCTCTTTTTGTTGGTGTATAGGTTGGAGACATAAGAGCTACCGCTAAAACACCCTATCCACCGACTGCAAAAACTTAACCCTTTGACTCCTGCACCATGTCCACCAGCATCCTGCATTGTCAACCATGCTATGCAAAGCAAAAACTTAACCCTTTGACTCCCTCACCATATCCACCAACTTTCTGCAGGAAGCTGGCGAATAGGGTGAGGGAATCAAAGGGTTAAGCTTTTTGCAGTTGACGGATAGGGTGCAGGAAGTCAAAGAGTTAACCAAACATTCAGGAACAGTTTACATGGCCGATCATCAAACCAAACGATGGGTTTCGCTGGAAAGTGGACGATGATGGCTGATCTGATTAATTTCTGTGGATGGGTCTACCTGTGACCGCTTACTGTCTGTCCTGTGTCGGCTGACGGGAGGCTTGAAGATGTTTGATCATTTGCGGAGGTTGGCTTCGATATTTTGATTGTCGTTTTGAGGGGGGTGGGTAGGGTAGGGATAGGGGCAGGGGAGGGTGGCGGGAGAGACTGCCCCCCCCCCCTTGCTATACAAAATGATCGTTTGTGGGTTTTGGCTGAAAGCGTGGTCGGAGCGGTCTGACTAAACAGCCCCGGCAAGGAGGATTAGTTACCACAAGCAGATCAAGTCTGAGAGGATTGTGTGTACAGGGGGGGGGGGGGGGCTGGTGTTCGATGCATTCCGTGTGAGACTTTTTGTTGTTGTTGTTGTCATCATTGTCATCATCATGGTCATCATCATCATATCATTATTGTCTTCATCGTCGTCGTTGTCGTCGTCGTCATCATCATCATCATCATCATCATCATCATCATCATCATCATCATCATCGTAATAATAATGATGAGAGGAAAATGAAGAAAAAGAAAAGGAATAAGAGTAATAAGAACAGAATACGAACAAAATACTATCAACCCTTTGACTCCCGCATCCTATCAACCAGCCCGCTACAGATAGGGTGAAGGAGTCAAAGTCAAAGGGTTAAGTTTTTGCCGTTGACGGATACGGTGCAGGGAGTCAAAAGGGTTAACCGAACATTCAGGAAAAGTTTACACGGCCGATCATCAAACCAAATGATGGGATTCGCTGGAGAGTGGACGATGATGGCTGATCTGATTAATTTCTGTGGATGAGTCTATCTGTGACCGCTTACTGTCTGTCCTGTGTCGGATGACGGGAGGCCTGAAGATGCTTTGATCATTTGCAGGGGTTGGCTCGGATATTTTGATCGTCGTTTTGGGGGGTGGGGGGCACGGGGTAGGGGGTAGGGGTTGCGGGGCACGGGGTAGGGGGTGGGGGTTGCGGGTGAGGTGAGAGACAGCCCCCCTCCCCCCCCCCTGCTTTACAAAATGATCGTTTGTGGGTTTTGGCTGAAAGTGTGGTCAGAGCAGTCTGACTAAACAGCCCCGGCAAAGGAGGATTAGTTACCACAAGCAGATCAAGTCTGAGAGGATTGTGTGTACAGGGGGGGGGGGGGGGGGGACTGGTGCTTGATGCATTTCGTGTGGGTTATATACACGTGAGAGTGTGAGTGGCAGCTTTCACCCACTTTGTGTGCTACATCTCGCGCTGGCATACCGTCAGTTAAAGAGTCGTGGCTTTCTAGGTGTATTATCATCAGTCAGAGGCGGGAAGAGCAAATCGGACTCTTTTTGTCTGTGACTGGGTTGGAGACATCAGAGCTACTGCTAAAACACCCTATCCACCAACTGCAAAAACTTAACCCTTTGACTCCTGCACCATGTCCACCAGCATCCTGAATTATCAACCATGGTAGCAAAGCAAAAACTTAACCCTTTGACTCATGCACCCTGTCCACCAGCATCCTACATTGTCAGCTATGCTAGCAAAGCAAAAACTTAACCCTTTGACTCTCTCACCATATCACTGGTGAATAAGGTGAGGGAGTCAAAGGGTTAATTTTTTTTGCAGTTGAGGGATAGGGTGCAGGGAGTCAAAGGGTTAACCAAACATTCAGGAATGGTTTACACAGCCTCTCATCAAACCAAACGATGGGTTTCGCTGGAGAGTGGACGATGATGGCTGATCTGATTAATTTCTGTGGATGAGTCTACATGTGACCGCTTACTGTCTGTCCTGTGTCGGCTGACTGAGACCTGAAGATGCTTTGATCATTTGCAGGGGTTGGATCGGATATATTTTGATCGTCGTTTTTTTTTGGGGGGGGGGGCAGGGGTGGGGGTTGTAGGTGAGGTGAGAGACAGCCCCCTCCCCCCCCCCCTGCTTTACAAAATGATCGTTTGTGGGTTTTGGCTGAAAGTGTGGTCAGAGCGGTCTGACTAAAAAGCCCCGGCAAGAAGGATTAGTTACCACAAGCAGATCAAGTCTGAGAGGATTGTGTGTACAGGGGGGGGGGGGGGTGCTGGTGCTCGATGCATTCCGTGTGGGTGATATACACGTGAGTGTGTGATTGGTAGCTTTCACCCACTTTGCGTGCTACATCTCTCGCTGGCATACCGTCAGTTAAAGAGTCGTGGCTTTCTAGGTGTATTATCATCAGTCAGAGGCGAGAAGAGCAAATCAAAAAGAGCAAAGAGAAAGTGACAGTAGGTCCGGAGACAGCGCAGTCGGAGTCTAAAGTTAAATTAATGATACAGACAGCGTCACAGATCAGTTGTATTCTTGTCACCTTTGTTGTTGTCATCATCATGGTCATCATCATGTTCATCATCATCATGTCATTATTGTCATCATCGTCGTCGTTGTCGTCGTCGTCATCATTATCATCATCATCATCATCATTATCATCATCATCGTAATAATAATGATGAGAAGAAGAAAAAGAAAAAGAAAAGGAATAAGAGTAATAAGAACAGAATACGAACAAAATACTATCAACCCTTTGACTCCCGCTCCCTATCCACCAGCCTGCTGCAGGAAGCTGGTGAATTGGGTAAAGGAGTCAAAGTCAAAGGGTTCAGATTTTGCAGTTGACGGATAGGTTGCAGGGATTCAAAAGGGTTAACCAAACATTCAGGAACTGTTTACACGGCCGATCATCAAACCAAACGATGGGTTTCGCTGGAAAGTGGACGATGGTGGCTGATCTGATTAAATTCTGTGGATGAGCCTACCTGTGACCGCTTACTGTCTGTCCTGTGTCAGCTGACTGAGGCCTGAAGATGCTTTGATCATTTGCAGGGGTTGGCTCGGATATTTTGATCGTCGTTTTGAAGGGGCACGGGGTAGGGGTGGTGGTGGTGGTGAGAGACAGCCCCCCCCCCCCCCGCCTCCTGCTATACAAAATGATCGTTTGTGGGTTTTGGCTGAAAGTGTTGTCAGAGCGGTCTGACAAAACAGCCCCAGCAAAGGAGGATTAGTTACCACAAGCAGATCAAGTCTGAGAGGATTGTGTGTACAGGGGGGGGGGGGGGGGGGCTGGTGCTCGATGCATTCCGTGTGGGTGATATACACGTGAGTGTGTGAGTGGCAGCTTTCACCCACTCACTTTGCGTGCTACATCTCTCGCTGGCATACCGTCAGTTAAAGAGTCGTGGCTTTCTAGGTGTATTACCATCAGTCAGAGGCGAGAAGAGCAAATCAAAAAGAGCAAAGAGAAAGTGACAGTAGGTCCGGAGACAGCGTAATCGGAGTCTAAAGTTAAATTACATATACAGACAGCGTCACAGATCAGTTGTATTCTTGTCACCTTTGAGACTTTTTGTTGTTGTTGTTGTCATCATTGTCATCATCATGGTCATCATCGTCATATCATTATTGTCGTCATCGTCGTCGTCGTCGTCGTCATCATCATTATCATCATCATCATCATCATCATCGTAATAATAATGATGAGAGGAAGAAGAAGAAAAAGAAAAGGAATAAGAGTAATAAGAACAGAATACGAACAAAATACTATCAACCCTTTGACTCCCGCTCCCTATCCACCAGCCTGCTACAGGAAGTTGGTGGATAGGGTGAAGGTGTCAAAGTCAAAAGGTTAAGTTTTTGCCGTTGACCGATACGGTGCGGGGAGTCAAAAGGGTTAACCGAACATTCAGGAACTGTTTACACGGCCGATCATCAAACAAAACGATGGGTTTGGCTCGAGAGTGGACGATGATGGTTGATCTGATTAATTTCTGTGGATGAGTCTACCTGTGACCGCTTACTGTCTGTCCTATGTCGGCTGACTGAGGCCTGAAGATGCTTTGATCATTTGCGGGGGTTGGCTTGGATATTTTGATCGTCATTTTGGGGGGTTAGGGAGTAGGAGGTGGGGGCAGGGGGGAGGGAGAGACAGCCCCCCTTCTTATATACAAAATGATCGTTTGTGGGATTTGGCAGAAAAGCGTGGTCAGAGCGGTCTGACTAAACAGCCCGGGCAAGAAGGATTAGTTACCACAAGCAGATCAAGTCTGAGAGGATTGTGTGTACAAGGGGGGGGGGGGGGGGGGGGGCTGGTGCTCGATGCATTCCGTGTGGGTGATATACACATGAGTGTTTGACTGGCAGCTTTCACCCACTGTGCGTGCTACATCTCTCACTCGCATACCGCCAGTTAAAGAGTCGTGGCTTTCTAGATGTATTATCATCAGTCACAGGCGAGAAGAGCAAATCGGCCTCTTTTTGTTGGTGTATAGGTTGGAGACATAAGAGCTACCGCTAAAACACCCTATCCACCGACTGCAAAAACTTAACCCTTTGACTCCTGCACCATGTCCACCAGCATCCTGCATTGTCAACCATGCTATGCAAAGCAAAAACTTAACCCTTTGACTCCCTCACCATATCCACCAACTTTCTGCAGGAAGCTGGCGAATAGGGTGAGGGAATCAAAGGGTTAAGCTTTTTGCAGTTGACGGATAGGGTGCAGGAAGTCAAAGAGTTAACCAAACATTCAGGAACAGTTTACATGGCCGATCATCAAACCAAACGATGGGTTTCGCTGGAAAGTGGACGATGATGGCTGATCTGATTAATTTCTGTGGATGGGTCTACCTGTGACCGCTTACTGTCTGTCCTGTGTCGGCTGACGGGAGGCTTGAAGATGTTTGATCATTTGCGGAGGTTGGCTTCGATATTTTGATTGTCGTTTTGAGGGGGGTGGGTAGGGTAGGGATAGGGGCAGGGGAGGGTGGCGGGAGAGACTGCCCCCCCCCCTTGCTATACAAAATGATCGTTTGTGGGTTTTGGCTGAAAGCGTGGTCGGAGCGGTCTGACTAAACAGCCCCGGCAAGGAGGATTAGTTACCACAAGCAGATCAAGTCTGAGAGGATTGTGTGTACAGGGGGGGGGGGGGGGGGGGGGGCTGGTGTTCGATGCATTCCGTGTGAGACTTTTTGTTGTTGTTGTTGTCATCATTGTCATCATCATGGTCATCATCATCATATCATTATTGTCTTCATCGTCGTCGTTGTCGTCGTCGTCATCATCATCATCATCATCATCATCATCATCATCATCATCATCATCATCGTAATAATAAATGATGAGAGGAAAATGAAGAAAAAGAAAAGGAATAAGAGTAATAAGAACAGAATACGAACAAAATACTATCAACCCTTTGACTCCCGCATCCTATCAACCAGCCCGCTACAGATAGGGTGAAGGAGTCAAAGTCAAAGGGTTAAGTTTTTGCCGTTGACGGATACGGTGCAGGGAGTCAAAAGGGTTAACCGAACATTCAGGAAAAGTTTACACGGCCGATCATCAAACCAAATGATGGGATTCGCTGGAGAGTGGACGATGATGGCTGATCTGATTAATTTCTGTGGATGAGTCTATCTGTGACCGCTTACTGTCTGTCCTGTGTCGGATGACGGGAGGCCTGAAGATGCTTTGATCATTTGCAGGGGTTGGCTCGGATATTTTGATCGTCGTTTTGGGGGGTGGGGGGCACGGGGTAGGGGGTAGGGGTTGCGGGGCACGGGGTAGGGGGTGGGGGTTGCGGGTGAGGTGAGAGACAGCCCCCTCACCCCCCCCCCTGCTTTACAAAATGATCGTTTGTGGGTTTTGGCTGAAAGTGTGGTCAGAGCAGTCTGACTAAACAGCCCGGCAAAGGAGGATTAGTTACCACAAGCAGATCAAGTCTGAGAGGATTGTGTGTACAGGGGGGGGGGGGGGGGGACTGGTGCTTGATGCATTTCGTGTGGGTTATATACACGTGAGAGGTGTGAGTGGCAGCTTTCACCCACTTTGTGTGCTACATCTCGCGCTGGCATACCGTCAGTTAAAGAGTCGTGGCTTTCTAGGTGTATTATCATCAGTCAGAGGCGGGAAGAGCAAATCGGACTCTTTTTGTCTGTGACTGGGTTGGAGACATCAGAGCTACTGCTAAAACACCCTATCCACCAACTGCAAAAACTTAACCCTTTGACTCCTGCACCATGTCCACCAGCATCCTGAATTATCAACCATGGTAGCAAAGCAAAAACTTAACCCTTTGACTCATGCACCTGTCCACCAGCATCCTACATTGTCAGCTATGCTAGCAAAGCAAAAACTTAACCTTTGACTCTCTCACCATATCACTGGTGAATAAGGTGAGGGATCAAAGGGTTAATTTTTTTGCAGTTGAGGGATAGGGTGCAGGAGTCAAAGGGTTAACCAAACATTCAGGAATGGTTTACACAGCCTCTCATCAAACCAAACGATGGGTTTCGCTGGAGAGTGGACGATGATGGCTGATCTGATTAATTTCTGTGGATGAGTCTACATGTGACCGCTTACTGTCTGTCCTGTGTCGGCTGACTGAGACCTGAAGATGTTTGATCATTTGCAGGGGTTGGATCGGATATATTTGATCGTCGTTTTTTTTTGGGGGGGGGGGCAGGGGTGGGGGTTGTAGGTGAGGTGAGAGACAGCCCCTCCCCCCCCCCCTGCTTTACAAAATGATCGTTTGTGGGTTTTGGCTGAAAGTGTGGTCAGAGCGGTCTGACTAAAAAGCCCCGGCAAGAAGGATTAGTTACCACAAGCAGATCAAGTCTGAGAGGATTGTGTGTACAGGGGGGGGGGGGGGTGCTGGTGCTCGATGCATTCCGTGTGGGTGATATACACGTGAGTGTGTGATTGGGTAGCTTTCACCCACTTTGCGTGCTACATCTCTCGCTGGCATACCGTCAGTTAAAGAGTCGTGGCTTTCTAGGTGTATTATCATCAGTCAGAGGCGAGAAGAGCAATCAAAAGAGCAAAGAGAAAGTGACAGTAGGTCCGGAGACAGCGCAGTCGGAGTCTAAAGTTAAATTAATGATACAGACAGCGTCACAGATCAGTTGTATTCTTGTCACCTTGTTGTTGTCATCATCATGGTCATCATCATGTTCATCATCATCATGTCATTATTGTCATCATCGTCGTCGTTGTCGTCGTCGTCATCATTATCATCATCATCATCATCATTATCATCATCATCGTAATAATAATGATGAGAAGAAGAAAAAGAAAAAGAAAAGGAATAAGAGTAATAAGAACAGAATACGAACAAAATACTATCAACCCTTTGACTCCCGCTCCCTATCCACCAGCCTGCTGCAGGAAGCTGGTGAATTGGGTAAAGGAGTCAAAGTCAAAGGGTTCAGATTTTGCAGTTGACGGATAGGTTGCAGGGATTCAAAAGGGTTAACCAAACATTCAGGAACTGTTTACACGGCCGATCATCAAACCAAACGATGGGTTTCGCTGGAAAGTGGACGATGGTGGCTGATCTGATTAAATTCTGTGGATGAGCCTACCTGTGACCGCTTACTGTCTGTCCTGTGTCAGCTGACTGAGGCCTGAAGATGCTTTGATCATTTGTGGGGGTTGGCTCGGATATTTTGATCGTCGTTTTGAAGGGGCACGGGGTAGGGGTGGTGGTGGTGGTGAGAGACAGCCCCCCCCCCCCCGCCTCCTGCTATACAAAATGATCGTTTGTGGGTTTTGGCTGAAAGTGTTGTCAGAGCGGTCTGACAAAACAGCCCCAGCAAAGGAGGATTAGTTACCACAAGCAGATCAAGTCTGAGAGGATTGTGTGTACAGGGGGTGGGGGGGGGGGGCTGGTGCTCGATGCATTCCGTGTGGGTGATATACACGTGAGTGTGTGAGTGGCAGCTTTCACCCACTCACTTTGCGTGCTACATCTCTCGCTGGCATACCGTCAGTTAAAGAGTCGTGGCTTTCTAGGTGTATTACCATCAGTCAGAGGCGAGAAGAGCAAATCAAAAAGAGCAAAGAGAAAGTGACAGTAGGTCCGGAGACAGCGTAATCGGAGTCTAAAGTTAAATTACATATACAGACAGCGTCACAGATCAGTTGTATTCTTGTCACCTTTGAGACTTTTTGTTGTTGTTGTTGTCATCATTGTCATCATCATGGTCATCATCGTCATATCATTATTGTCGTCATCGTCGTCGTCGTCGTCGTCATCATCATTATCATCATCATCATCATCATCATCGTAATAATAATGATGAGAGGAAGAAGAAGAAAAAGAAAAGGAATAAGAGTAATAAGAACAGAATACGAACAAAATACTATCAACCCTTTGACTCCCGCTCCCTATCCACCAGCCTGCTACAGGAAGTTGGTGGATAGGGTGAAGGTGTCAAAGTCAAAAGGTTAAGTTTTTGCCGTTGACCGATACGGTGCGGGGAGTCAAAAGGGTTAACCGAACATTCAGGAACTGTTTACACGGCCGATCATCAAACAAAACGATGGGTTTGGCTCGAGAGTGGACGATGATGGTTGATCTGATTAATTTCTGTGGATGAGTCTACCTGTGACCGCTTACTGTCTGTCCTATGTCGGCTGACTGAGGCCTGAAGATGCTTTGATCATTTGCGGGGGTTGGCTTGGATATTTTGATCGTCATTTTGGGGGGTTAGGGAGTAGGAGGTGGGGGCAGGGGGGAGGGAGAGACAGCCCCCCTTCTTATATACAAAATGATCGTTTGTGGGATTTGGCAGAAAAGCGTGGTCAGAGCGGTCTGACTAAACAGCCCGGGCAAGAAGGATTAGTTACCACAAGCAGATCAAGTCTGAGAGGATTGTGTGTACAAGGGGGGGGGGGGGGGGGGGGCTGGTGCTCGATGCATTCCGTGTGGGTGATATACACATGAGTGTTTGACTGGCAGCTTTCACCCACTGTGCGTGCTACATCTCTCACTCGCATACCGCCAGTTAAAGAGTCGTGGCTTTCTAGATGTATTATCATCAGTCACAGGCGAGAAGAGCAAATCGGCCTCTTTTTGTTGGTGTATAGGTTGGAGACATAAGAGCTACCGCTAAAACACCCTATCCACCGACTGCAAAAACTTAACCCTTTGACTCCTGCACCATGTCCACCAGCATCCTGCATTGTCAACCATGCTATGCAAAGCAAAAACTTAACCCTTTGACTCCCTCACCATATCCACCAACTTTCTGCAGGAAGCTGGCGAATAGGGTGAGGGAATCAAAGGGTTAAGCTTTTTGCAGTTGACGGATAGGGTGCAGGAAGTCAAAGAGTTAACCAAACATTCAGGAACAGTTTACATGGCCGATCATCAAACCAAACGATGGGTTTCGCTGGAAAGTGGACGATGATGGCTGATCTGATTAATTTCTGTGGATGGGTCTACCTGTGACCGCTTACTGTCTGTCCTGTGTCGGCTGACGGGAGGCTTGAAGATGTTTGATCATTTGCGGAGGTTGGCTTCGATATTTTGATTGTCGTTTTGAGGGGGGTGGGTAGGGTAGGGATAGGGGCAGGGGAGGGTGGCGGGAGAGACTGCCCCCCCCCCCCTTGCTATACAAAATGATCGTTTGTGGGTTTTGGCTGAAAGCGTGGTCGGAGCGGTCTGACTAAACAGCCCCGGCAAGGAGGATTAGTTACCACAAGCAGATCAAGTCTGAGAGGATTGTGTGTACAGGGGGGGGGGGGGGGGGGCTGGTGTTCGATGCATTCCGTGTGAGACTTTTTGTTGTTGTTGTTGTCATCATTGTCATCATCATGGTCATCATCATCATATCATTATTGTCTTCATCGTCGTCGTTGTCGTCGTCGTCATCATCATCATCATCATCATCATCATCATCATCATCATCATCATCATCGTAATAATAATGATGAGAGGAAAATGAAGAAAAAGAAAAGGAATAAGAGTAATAAGAACAGAATACGAACAAAATACTATCAACCCTTTGACTCCCGCATCCTATCAACCAGCCCGCTACAGATAGGGTGAAGGAGTCAAAGTCAAAGGGTTAAGTTTTTGCCGTTGACGGATACGGTGCAGGGAGTCAAAAGGGTTAACCGAACATTCAGGAAAAGTTTACACGGCCGATCATCAAACCAAATGATGGGATTCGCTGGAGAGTGGACGATGATGGCTGATCTGATTAATTTCTGTGGATGAGTCTATCTGTGACCGCTTACTGTCTGTCCTGTGTCGGATGACGGGAGGCCTGAAGATGCTTTGATCATTTGCAGGGGTTGGCTCGGATATTTTGATCGTCGTTTTGAAGGGGCACGGGGTAGGGGTGGTGGTGGTGGTGAGAGACAGCCCCCCCCCCCCCCGCCTCCTGCTATACAAAATGATCGTTTGTGGGTTTTGGCTGAAAGTGTTGTCAGAGCGGTCTGACAAAACAGCCCCAGCAAAGGAGGATTAGTTACCACAAGCAGATCAAGTCTGAGAGGATTGTGTGTACAGGGGGGGGGGGGGGGGGCTGGTGCTCGATGCATTCCGTGTGGGTGATATACACGTGAGTGTGTGAGTGGCAGCTTTCACCCACTCACTTTGCGTGCTACATCTCTCGCTGGCATACCGTCAGTTAAAGAGTCGTGGCTTTCTAGGTGTATTACCATCAGTCAGAGGCGAGAAGAGCAAATCAAAAAGAGCAAAGAGAAAGTGACAGTAGGTCCGGAGACAGCGTAATCGGAGTCTAAAGTTAAATTACATATACAGACAGCGTCACAGATCAGTTGTATTCTTGTCACCTTTGAGACTTTTTGTTGTTGTTGTTGTCATCATTGTCATCATCATGGTCATCATCGTCATATCATTATTGTCGTCATCGTCGTCGTCGTCGTCGTCATCATCATTATCATCATCATCATCATCATCATCGTAATAATAATGATGAGAGGAAGAAGAAGAAAAAGAAAAGGAATAAGAGTAATAAGAACAGAATACGAACAAAATACTATCAACCCTTTGACTCCCGCTCCCTATCCACCAGCCTGCTACAGGAAGTTGGTGGATAGGGTGAAGGAGTCAAAGTCAAAGGGTTAAGTTTTTGCCGTTGACGGATACGGTGCGGGGAGTCAAAAGGGTTAACCGAACATTCAGGAAAAGTTTACACGGCCGATCATCAAACCAAATGATGGGATTCGCTGGAGAGTGGACGATGATGGCTGATCTGATTAATTTCTGTGGATGAGTCTACCTGTGACCGCTTACTGTCTGTCCTGTGTCGGATGACTGAGGCCTGAAGATGCTTTGATCATTTGCAGGGGTTGGCTCGGATATTTTGATCGTCGTTTTTGGAGGGGGGCAGGGTCGGGACGGGTAGGGGTGGGGGTTGCGGGAGGTGAGAGACAGCCCCCCCCCCCCCCCTGCTTTACAAAATGATCGTTTGTGGGTTTTGGCTGAAAGGTGGTCAGAGCAGTCTGACAAAACAGCCCCGGCAAGGAGGATTAGTTACCACAAGCAGATCAAGTCTGAGAGGATTGTGTGTACAGGGGGGGGGGGGGCTGTGCTTGATGCATTTCGTGTGGGTTATATACACGTGAGAGTGTGAGTGGCAGCTTTCACCCACTTTGTGTGCTACATCTCTCGCTGGCATACCGTAAATTTAAGAGTCGTGGCTTTCTAGGTGTATTATCATCAGTCAGAGGCGGGAAGAGCAAATCGGACTCTTTTTGTCTGTGACTGGGTTGGAGACATCAGAGCTACTGCTAAAACACCCTATCCACCAACTGCAAAAACTTAACCCTTTGACTCCTGCACCATGTCCACCAGCATCCTGAATTATCAACCATGGTAGCAAAGCAAAAACTTAACCCTTTGACTCATGCACCCTGTCCACCAGCATCCTACATTGTCAGCTATGCTAGCAAAGCAAAAACTTAACCCTTTGACTCTCTCACCATATCACTGGTGAATAAGGTGAGGGAGTCAAAGGGTTAATTTTTTTTGCAGTTGAGGGATAGGGTGCAGGGAGTCAAAGGGTTAACCAAACATTCAGGAATGGTTTACACAGCCTCTCATCAAACCAAACGATGGGTTTCGCTGGAGAGTGGACGATGATGGCTGATCTGATTAATTTCTGTGGATGAGTCTACATGTGACCGCTTACTGTCTGTCCTGTGTCGGCTGACTGAGACCTGAAGATGCTTTGATCATTTGCAGGGGTTGGATCGGATATATTTTGATCGTCGTTTTTTTTTTTGGGGGGGGGGGCAGGGAGGGGTGGGGGTTGTAGGTGAGGTGAGAGACAGCCCCCTCCCCCCCCCCCCCTGCTTTACAAAATGATCGTTTGTGGGTTTTGGCTGAAAGTGTGGTCAGAGCGGTCTGACTAAAAAGCCCCGGCAAGAAGGATTAGTTACCACAAGCAGATCAAGTCTGAGAGGATTGTGTGTACAGGGGGGGGGGGGGGGTGCTGGTGCTCGATGCATTCCGTGTGGGTGATATACACGTGAGTGTGTGATTGGTAGCTTTCACCCACTTTGCGTGCTACATCTCTCGCTGGCATACCGTCAGTTAAAGAGTCGTGGCTTTCTAGGTGTATTATCATCAGTCAGAGGCGAGAAGAGCAAATCAAAAAGAGCAAAGAGAAAGTGACAGTAGGTCCGGAGACAGCGCAGTCGGAGTCTAAAGTTAAATTAATGATACAGACAGCGTCACAGATCAGTTGTATTCTTGTCACCTTTGTTGTTGTCATCATCATGGTCATCATCATGTTCATCATCATCATGTCATTATTGTCATCATCGTCGTCGTTGTCGTCGTCGTCATCATTATCATCATCATCATCATCATTATCATCATCATCGTAATAATAATGATGAGAAGAAGAAAAAGAAAAAGAAAAGGAATAAGAGTAATAAGAACAGAATACGAACAAAATACTATCAACCCTTTGACTCCCGCTCCCTATCCACCAGCCTGCTGCAGGAAGCTGGTGAATTGGGTAAAGGAGTCAAAGTCAAAGGGTTCAGATTTTGCAGTTGACGGATAGGTTGCAGGGATTCAAATAGGTTAACCAAACATTCAGGAACTGTTTACACGGCCGATCATCAAACCAAACGATGGGTTTCGCTGGAAAGTGGACGATGGTGGCTGATCTGATTAAATTCTGTGGATGAGCCTACCTGTGACCGCTTACTGTCTGTCCTGTGTCAGCTGACTGAGGCCTGAAGATGCTTTGATCATTTGTGGGGGTTGGCTCGGATATTTTGATCGTCGTTTTGGGGGGTGGGGGGCACGAGGTAGAGGGTGGGGGTTGTGGGTGAGGTGAGAGACAGCCTCCCCCCCCCCCCCTTGCTATACAAAATGATCGTTTGTGGTTTTGTCTGAAAGCGTGGTCAGAGCGGTCTGACTAAACAGCCCCAGCAAGGAAGATTAGTTACCACAAGCAGATCAAGTCTGAGAGGATTGTGTGTACAGGGGTGGGGGGGGGGGGGCTGGTGCTCGATGCATTCCGTATGGGTGATATACACGTGAGTGTGTGATTGGTAGCTTTCACCCACTTTGCGTGCTACATCTCTCGCTGGCATACGTCAGTTAAAGAGTCGTTGCTTTCTAGGTGTATCATCATCAGTCAGAGGCGAGCAGAGCAAATCGGCCTCTTTTTGTCTGTGATTGGGTTGGAGACATCAGAGCAACTGCTAAAAAAACGTTGTGTGAACGTCATAAAAAGAGCAAAGAGAACGTCGCAGTATGTAGGAGAAAACATAGTGGAGTCTAAAGTTAATTAATGATACAGACGGTGTCTCAGATCAGTTGTGCACTTG
>CM060315.1:54286634-54301634 GCA_030674185.1 Monoplex corrugatus
ACGCCTTCTTCTACCCCTCCCCTGCTCAGTGTGGGCAGTCCCGTACGGTGACTGACAAGACTCCCATGCCCCACATTCAGCATTGACTATGCCATTCAGTAACTGACTGACATCCTCGTACGCCTGGACTGTGCCAAATGGTAAGTGCTTTCCACTCTTATCACCTCCCCCAAAGTGGACTGTACCATTTGGTAACCGCTGTGACCACTCTCCAACCCACCCCTCTGTCATATGGTGACTACTCTCCAGCCCACCCCTTTAACACATAATGACCATTCTCCAGCCCTCTGCCATATGGTGACCACTCTCCAGCCCACCCCTCTGCCATATGGTGACCACTCTCCAGCCCTCTGCCGTGTGGTGACTACTCTCCAGCCCACCCCTCTGCCATATGGTGACCACTCTCCATTCCTCTGCCATATGGTGACTGCTCTCCAGCCATCTGCCCTCTGCCGTGTGGTGACTACTCTCCAGCCCACCCCTCTGCCATATGGTGACTACTCTCCAGCCCACCCCTTTGCCATATGGTGACCACTCTCCACCTACCCCTCTGCCATATGGTGACTACTTCTCCACCCCACCCCTCTGCCATATGGTGACTACTCTCCAGCCCACCCCTTTTCCATATGGTGACCGCTGTCCAGCCGACTGACTTACTAGGGACACTCTTTGTGCTCTCTTTCATGCAGCACACATGCCTTCAGGCCGTGGTGCGTGGCTTGAACAAGAGGTAACATAAACACAAATATATATGGCGTGACTGTTGAAAAGCTGAAGACACGAGCAGAAGAGACATGGGGTTTCTTAACTCTTTTCTAAGGCAACTGAGATTAAGAGGTGATTTACAGGGTTGAGGGAAAGACGGGATGGTTCTGACCAAAACCACAGTGGTCTGTATCTCTTGGGCCTGGATAACGCCAGGATATGTTATGATAGTAAGCGCAAATGTACATCCCAGTCACGCTGTCTCAAGCCTAAATGCAAATGGCTCATGATTATCATCCCCATCGGCATCATCATCATCACCAAAAATGTCCCCAGATTTTCAGTTCTTTACGTGGTGTAGGGAATAGAACAAAAAGAAAGAACCAGTTAATGTCCAACTTTCAAAGTTAAGAGGTTAATTGAAAGTATGTCATTGTACTTCATAATGTTGATAATGCGCTTCGAAGATTGGCCTTCATTTACATTGCTTTGCTTTCCTATTTTTTTCAGTAATGGTTTCTAATACTTATTTTTATTTACTGTTTTATTGTCTTTTGTTGTTTAATGTTTATAATGTTGTTTCTTTCACGCGCAGCAAGCATGCTTTTGACATGAACTATTTGAATTATATAAATAAGACTTCTGATTTCTTTGACATGAACTGTTTGCATTATATAAATAAGACTTCTGATTTCTTTGACATGAACTATTTGCATTATATAAATAAGATTTCTGATTTCTTTGACATGAACTATTTGCATTATATAAATAAGACTTCTGATTTCTTTGACATGAACTATTTGCATTATATAAATGAAACTTATTATTTGTTTGACATGAACTATTTGCATTATATAAATAAGACTTCTGATTTCTTTGACATGAACTATTTGCATTATATAAATAAGATTTCTGATTTCTTTGACATGAACTATTTGCATTATATAAATGAAACTTATTATTTGTTTGACATGAACTATTTGCATTATATAAATAAAACTTACTATTTCGTCGACATGAACTATTTGCATTATATAAATAAACTTACTATTTCTTTGCCTCTCTGAGGTGAATTTTTGTTGCATGAATGAAATGCAGAGGATGACAATAACTAACATCACGCCATCCACAAAAATTACATCATCCATATCAACACTTTATCATGGCGATTTATGATAAAAATTTTGTCACGATATGTATTCATTTTGAATGCTCGTGTTTGATTTCAAGTTCATATTTAGATTTATTCTCCAGAGACTTACCTATGTTTCTAGCAAAGTCATCAGTGTGTGATGGTTCGCGAACACACTATTCCATTTGCTCGTTCTTTTCTTTTTTTCTTTTTTTTTTTAGAATTGGAACAGAAGCCTTACCGAAATTCACCATATTATTTAACTGAAAAGAATCATCGCTGTAAAGATGACATAGTACTTATACAAAGAATGACATATACAAAGAATGACATGAATGGGTGAATGAATAAAAGAATGAATTATTGAGTGGCGTTTGCCCCCCCCCCCCCCCCCAAATTAGTAGTTTTAGCAGTATGTTTCTGTTCATGACCTGAATAACCTATCCTCAGGGTGAATGGTATCACCAGCTTAGGAAACATCAATTTGATGACATGATAATGTTGAGATGGTTAGTCTTCAAATGGTCTACGTGCAGAACACTTTACTTGTAATCGTTTCTTGATGGGGATATTGAGAATCTAGATAACCAGTGCTTCAGGTACGTACGAGCCTCGTGAAAAAAGAGTTAACTGTAAACCATGAGTACCTAGGATTTCCAGGGTCTGTCCATCTCTAGGTCAACCAGGCATGAATGTGTTGAATCCAGACAGCGCAAAATTCATTTTTGTCAATGATTTCTTAAGCTGAGCTGCGCAACACGGCTTACACGATTACCTGACATGAACTTGAGAAGCACCACACTGTGATGTCCCTTGACTAAGGCCATTTACTTGGCTCGATAATTCAAAGATACAAATTTTGGTGAGCATACCTTTTACAGGGTCATATGCCCATTTGGTTGTTCCTTTTACCATGTTCAGAACTAGGTATGATACACAAATGAGTGAGAGGAAATGAGCCCCAACCCCTATGATGATATGGAGCCCCAAGAAGAGTCGAAGATTATTTTACCAACTCAATTCTCTACGACCTCCGGTTTATGCAAGAGGGATATGCTAGGCCTCCTTCAGTCGTGAAGATCCATGGAAACTGTACCACTACATGGATGTCTGAAGGGCAAGGACCAAGGCAATATGATGCGGAGAACCTACAGCTGCCCCTGGAGCAGGTTCCTTTTGTTCACGACATTGGTGTAAACCGAACGAAGAGCTAATAGCACCAGTAGCTTGAAACCCATGTCATAAAGCTTGTGTGTGTGTGTGTGTGTGTGTGTGTGTGTGTGTGTGTGTGTGTGTGTGTGTTGTGTGTGTGTGTGTGTGTGTGTGTGTGTGTGTGTGTGTGTGTGTGTGTGTGTGTGTGTCTTTGTTTTTGTTTCACAAAGGACACAACGAACAAAACCCTGTTGTTCTATGACATGGGAAAAATATTTGTCAGCATTTCACATTTCACCTCTGGTCATTCGTCATTTCTGTTTCTGATTTTATTGGTGGCATAAGTACAATGTCCTGTCGTCCTGCCTGCTGCTCATATACTCCCACAAAAGACAACAAGAACAAACAAACAATCCAAAACAGACAAATAAACAAAAAATATATATAAAACGAACAACACCAAAAACAATTCTTCTTGTCATTTCCTGCTTAGTCCCATGTGTCCTGTCAATAACTGAAAGATGCGATCACAAAGTCTATGTCAGATTTCATGCATGTTTTGGTTAGTGGGACATTATTTAGTTCGTGTCTGGTTTGAACATTCATTGTTCATGTTTTGCTTACACATCCATTTGGTGTTGTTGTTTAGATGTAAAAGTTGAAATAGAAAATTGATCTTGCCTGGACGATATGTAGTCCTGACTCTTTCTTGGCTGTTCATTGAATACATCATTTGTGTGTGTGTGTGTGTGGTGTGTTGTGTGTGTGTGTGTGTGTGTGTGTGTGTGTGTGTGTGTGTGTGTGTGTGGTGTGTGTGTGTGGTGTGTGTGTGTGTGTGTGTGTGTGTTGTGTGTGTGTGTGTTGTGTGTGTGTGCTGGTGTGTGTGTTTGTGTTGTGTGTGTGTGTTGGTGTGTGTGGGTGTGTCTGTGTTGTGTTCCCATTTCCTATTCTACGTGTTAAATGGTATCAAAACATTTTTTGATTTTCTATCATCACCGTCATACAAGTAAAGTGTTTGTTTGTTTTTTTCAAACATCTTACATAAGCAGTCAAACTTTACATACTCAGACGTATTCACGCATGAGTTGTCTGTCCGTTCACGCATACGACAGACATACGCACATCCACACCACTCTACACCACACCACATCACATAGTACTTAAATGAACCTGCAGCTGCCCCTAAAGCCCCTGTTTTGTTGCTCAGGGTTGGTCTCTATGACGTGGTTGTGTGAAGCCTTTGTGGAGTTCATTTGTACTTGGGAATTGGGGAGAGGAAAAAATGGTATAGGCCAAAATGGGACTGGACGAATCGGAAATTCCCCATTCCATCATCATCATCATCATCATCATCATCAGGTGCCCTGCCGCATGGCGTTGGCGACCATGGACTTCCAACCATCTCTATCTCTCGTTGCCCCCAGCATCTCCCCCACCTCCTCATCCCAAGCACTCTGCAAGTCCGTCCAGCATTCTCTCCTGGGTCTTTCTGGCGCTCTCTTTCCCTCCAGCTTCCCCGTTGTGACCAGGTGCTCCAAAACTCCCTTCCTCATAAAATGGCCTATAAATGTTGCTTGTCTTTTCCAATTCTTCCTTGTTAGTGATCTACTTGTGTCTGCCTCCATCAAGACTGTCTTGTTTGTTTTCTTTGCTGTCCATGGAACTCTTAGAAACCACATCTCGGCTGGCCTCGATCCTGCTCTGGCTTTGCTTGCTGACTGTCCACACCTCGCATCCGTAAACAGTATTGGTTCTATATAACATTCAAGGACTCTCTTTCTGATGCTAATTGATAGGCATTTGTTGGTAAGAATGTTTGTCATCTTCTTGAATGCTGTTTTGGCTTGGCCGATTCTGCCAGCTATTTCCGATGTGCATCTGCCGTCTGATGAAATGACCGTTCCCAGGTATTTGAACTTATTGACCTGTGTCAAGGTTGTGCCATTTGCTGTTATTTTGCATGAGGGGATTTCAGGTTTTTTACTGATCACCATGACTTCAGTCTTCCCCATTACATACCAAACACATTTTAGCCATTTCACCGAACAAAGTCGTCCAAAAGCACATATGTAAATAGTCGTTAAAAGAAATAAACGAACGAACCAACACAAAGGCAGGGGGCTGACCATGTGTTGCATGACCCATTCGCTGATTTGGCATTCGGTGACTTCCTAAAGCCAGAACAAGATTGAGGCAGCCGAGATGTGGTTTCTAAGAAGAATGTTGAGAGTTAATGGACAGCAAAGACAACAAACGAGACAGTCTTGATGGAGGCAGACACAAGTAGATCATTCATAAGGAAGATTAGGAAAAGACAGGCAACATTTATATGCCATTTTATGAGGAAGGGGGATTTGGAGCACCTGGTCCAACGGGAAAGCTGGAGGGAAAGAGAGCATCGGGTAGACCCAGGGAGAAAATGCTGGACGGACTTGCGGAGTGGCTGAAGACGAGGAGGGTGGAGGAGATGCTTGGGGCGGCAAGAGATAGAGACAGATGGAAGTCCATGATCTCCAATGCCATGCGGTAGGACTTCCTAATGTTTCAGCCTCAGGTTAAAGATGATTCTAGAAATTTTGACAATGTTTGATTCGGTGTGAAATCATTCCCCCCCCCCCCCCCGACCTCAGGTGATATGGCCACTTGGAAAAAAAAGTGGGGGGTGGGGGGGAGGACGAGTACGAGGAGATAGAGGCTTCTGTAATTGAATACTGATACTACCAGAGCAACAACTGCCTCATGAATGGCAGTAAGAAGGAGAGTATATATATAAGGCATCTCAGCTTGGAACTCCAAACCCTCGGCATGTGAACCTGCCGCTCGACCAACTGAGCCACTGAAGCCTGCCACAGACAGAAAGACGAGAGAAAGAAGAAAAAAAAAAAGAGAGAGAGAGAGAGAGACAAACTTTTATTTACGAGGGTGTGAAATAATCAAAATGTATGCTTTTTTTTGCATTCAGCCCTCGCCCAAAGAGGGTCTACATCACGCTACACATAAATTTTACCTTAGAGGACATAGATACTCCAGCGAGGGAATCATCATTCTTTCAGTCGGAGAGAGACAGACAGACAAAACAGACAGACAGACAGACAGACAGAGGCCACACACACACACACACACACACACACACACACACACACACACACACACACACACACCACACCACACAACACACACACACATGCCACACAGTGTGAAATTTCAAAGAGAAAGACAACACACACACACACACACACACACCACGACATTCAAAAAGTACACACCCACCCCACACAACACATGCACCCAGTGACATTTTGAAAGACGACAACATACCACACGCGCCGCACAAACACACACCACACATCGACACACCACACACCACACACACACACACACACACACACACACACACACACACACCATCCACACCACACACAAAAATTTCAAAAACACACACACATACACACGCAGCACACACACACAGTGCAACACAAGACAACACACACACACACGCACACACAACACAACACACACACACACACACACACACACCCACCACACACACACACACACACATACACATGCAGTATAACATTGCAAAGAGAAAGTCACTTGAACCTTCTTCTATAGGCATTGGGCCAGCAGCGACAATAAACTGGGAGAGAGACTTGCAAGCTGTCATCAGACGGCTCCTTTATCACAGAGCATGGAAACTGATCAAGTGGAGCACTAGAACTCTTTGCGTCACAAAATATGATTATCGCCAGTGGTTGTGACTGAAATCTTACACAGAAGATTGCTACTGAAAGACTAAACGAGCAAACCAAGAAAACTGAAAAGAAAAATCTGACAGAGAAAAATGTTTCAAAGAGAGAGAGAGAAAGAAAGAAAGAAAGAAAGAAAAAGAAGAAAGGAAGAAAACAAAAAGAAAGAAACTGAATTGGTCCTCTGTAGAAATCGCATTTCAAAACCACAACAAAAACAACAAATAATAATTTGCCAGACTAATATTGCAATTCAGCTGCATAGATGATCCACTGGTCTGTTGTTGATATATTTCTAAGGGAGAAAAAATCGTTTAGAAAAATACATGCAGTCAAAAAATACTGAAAACAATAAGGTGGCTTTTGTACATTTGATAACATACTGCCACCAGAATGCAGCCCATATTTCAGTGGCAACAATATGTTACGATAAAGAAACAATGCAATACCGCAGCAGCAGCACTGGCAGTATTAGTAATGATAGTAATGGTGATAACAACAATAAGAATGATACTGATAACAGCAACAGCCACAGAAAAAGTATTAGTAGTTACTGTTGTAGTTTTTTGTTCTTGTTGTTATAGAAGGGGATAGTAAGAGATTTGTGGGAAAACCAGGGCATGAGGCTTGCCAGAACGATTGCTGTGTACAGAGCAGTAGTCTTGAGAGTCCTGCCGTACTTCTGCAATGCTTGGACTACTCACCAAACGATACATTCAACAGCAGGAAGGGTTCTACCAAAGATGTCTGCACAAACTCTGCAACATCATGTGGAAAGTTTGAGTGTCCACCTTGCAAGTTGTGAAGAAGTGCGCCTTACTATATATAGAGTTTCTTCTCATCAGTTGCCAACTTCGTTGGACAGGCCACGTTACCCTGTGTGGAAGACAACCGCATCCAGAAGATGTTCCTGTACGGGAGAGCTGTGGGGAACCACAATGACACTTTAAACATTTGGTAGAGAGTGGGGGTGGGGGTGGGGAGCGAGACTTGGATATTTTGATCGTTTGTGGCTGTGAGTGTAGTCAGTATTGTCTGGTTCAACAGTCAGAATGGAGAACACCACGAACAGATCAAATCGGATAGTTGACAACTGTACATAATGAAGACATCTCTGAAAAAAAATATTCAGAAAGTTTAACCACTTTAAGATTCTTGCAGTCTGTGCCATTTCAAACCGTTTAAGAATAGCACGCTCACTGACACTGTCCTTCCCCTGGATCAGCATAATCAGAATATATCGTTAATCGTTTGTGGGGTAATGGTTTGGGAAGATCTCTTATAACAACGGGATGACTCCTCTCCCGCTTTGATCCTTCTCTCACAGATTCTACAGTTTGTTCTCGTTCCCCCAAATTTACAGTTTCCTGCCAACGGCTTTATTTCGGGCAGTGTCGTCAGCCGCTTGTCTGTGTGGTGAGGTATTTCTATGTTAGACGTCCAGTATAGTCTTCCTGTAAAACTGTTCCCTTAAGTAGTCTCTTGATACCGTCGCCATTCTATAGAAAGAGTGTCTGTGGACTTAGGGTTGTTTTGAACTACGCGTTACATTTTCTCTAAAACCACACACACACACAAACACCAACCACACACACATACACACACACCACTCTCACACACACACACATACCCAACACACACACACAAAACACCACACCACACCACACATACGCACACCACCCCCAGCACACACACACACACCACAACACACATGCACACACACACATACCCACACACACACACACTCACGACACACACACACACACACCACAACACACACATACACACACACACACACACACACATACACACACATACACACACACCACACACACACATACACACACACACAACACACACACACACACACACACAACACACACAACACACACACACACACACCATCACACACACACACACACACACACTACACACACTACACAACATACACACCAACACAAATCAGTAAAACATACAATAAACTACGAGTGGGGATGATTCCATTCTACCCACTGTACAACTGTTATGTTTTTTTGTTTGTTTGTTTTGTTTTGTTTTCTGTGGGGAAAATACATTCAGACATTTGCAGGCTGTTATAAACAATCATTTTGCTGTTTCAGCCACAGGATTAGATTAATCAGACGTGTGTGGATAAATATTATGGATAGGTATGACCCTCTTCCAATCTAAAATCCATTTCACGTTACTTACCCTGTCTTTTATAAGCTTCCAAAACGTGTGACATTTTGATGAGTACCATTCAAAAACTGTTTATTTTCATGTTGAAACAACCTTAAGACTAGACTTACGCAAGACATGCAGATGCATACAAGAACATAATCAAGTGTCACAAAAGTAGCCACTTCTGCCTTGGAATCAATGTTTTATCTAGTTGAAAATTAAAACAATTCTGGGCTGAAATGTAAAGATAAAGGTTGTCCTAAATCCTCAAAGTCGTAGGGGAGTGCGGTGGTAGAGACCTACGCTTTTCTTGCCTATCTCTTAACCCTCATTGCTTTATCTTTCCCAGCCCTGCACCTGGGCTTTCAGTTTCAGTTTCAGTTTTAGTTTCAGTTTCTCAAGACGAAATCTCCGCGTTCGGAATAAATTCCATATGCACGAACGTCACAGGTGCCATGTGTATGGTGATCATGGCACATGCCTTAAGCCTGCACATAAACCCATGAGCTGGCCAGGTCCTGAGGCCCTACCGAGCCTACGTTTTACCTAGTCTATTATGTTATACTGGTTTTGTATCAGCCTATCAATGGAATAATCGCATGTGTATCTGTGTATCTTATCTTCAGGAAAAGGAACATATATATAAAGTAAATACATGAATGATTAAAGGTCTGAATCACAACACAACTAGCTATTCTGTATTAACTCGTCTCACATAAAAGAAAGCCCTCTGCACCCCCCCCCCTTCCCACTCCCGTCAATGCACAGTCTCAGCTGTCTATCAACTACGTGAAGACAATATTTTCTTAATCATAGGCCTGCTGGTCTGTCGTTCACTTCCAAGGAAAGAAAAGAGGAAACAGATAGGTATGTAAATAAGTGAAGAAGTGAGTTAGTAAGTAAGTAAATAAGTAAGTAAAAAGTAATTAAGTAAGCAAGCAAGCAAGCAAATAAGTCAGTCAGTCAGTAAATAAATAAGGAAGTAAGTGAGTAAGATCATACTTTAAGGGATCACTTCAAAAGCATGTTCTGACGAGAGATCAGGTAAAACTGAGAGGAGCGTGGGTTTTCACAAGCTGGATCAACTGATGCAACTGTTTACACTGCTTTTGTCAGGCCAGTATCTGTTCTGTACAAAACCAATACAATCAGACTGGACGGTCGGAGCTGTACATCTACGCCAACCAGACCACAGTGATAGGGTAACCCAATCATATTGTAAAACGGTTGTGTAAGAATGCATTCTATGAGTGAACCAGAACATTTTTTGTTTTTACCCGACTAAGCTGAAAGGCAGTAGAAAGCGTGGAAGACCAAAAGCAAACTATATGGAAAATATGAGAAAAAAGATCTGCCTGAATAACTCAGATATGTTAAACATTCTGGAGATACGCTGCACTCTACAGACGTGATGCTAATGAGAGAAAGAGAGACAGACAGACAGACAGACAGACAGAGAGATACAGAGACAGAGAGATACAGCCAGAGAGAGACAGAGAGAGAGACAGAGAAAGACAGAGAGAGACATGGATAGAAAGACAGAGAGACAGAGTGAGATGCAGAGACATAGAGACAGAGACGGACAGACAGACAGTTACGGACAGACAGACAGACAGATGGACAGAGAGAATAAAGGAAAGAAAAGAGAGAGACAAAGAAACAGAGACAAAGAGACAGACAAGCAGACAGATAGTCACAGAGAGAGAGAGAGAGGCATAGACAAAGAGACAGAGACAGACAGACAATCTCAGAGAGATACACAAGAGAGATAGAGAGACAGACACACACACACACACACACACACACACACACACACACACACACACACACACACACACACACACAACACAACACACACAACACACACAACACACAACACACAGAGAAAGATCTGACAACACAAGTATCGTGTTGCACCTGTTTGTTTCTGACGTTGTTTGAGAGACACAAACCAAAGATCCACGTGGCTTTGTTCCGTGTAAACATCGTGGTTGTATTTCAGGAAAACTGAGGAAACGCTTGACGTTGTTAAGCGATTGATGACAAACCTCAATTGGACTTTATGTCCTTCACTGACTACATTAGCACAAGCAATCATGCTTCTCACTCACAGGTTCAGTTTCCAGTTCTGTATCATGTTTCTGCCGATGATTTAGGTGTCTGATGTTTACGAGAGTTGTTCCTGATAATTGTAATGTTTCTAGCATGTTGAGTGGCTGGGAATATTAGGCAAGTGTTCCTGTTTCACTCATTATTATTTATGGTGTGTGTGTGTGTGTGTGTGTTGTGTGTGTGTGTGTTTTGTGTGTGTGTGTGTGTGTGTGTGTGTGTGTGTGTGTGTGTGTGTGTGTGTGTGTGTGTGTGTGTGTGTGTGTGAGTCTGTCTATTTGTCTGTGTGTCTTCTGTCAGATATGCAAGCATATATTAAATTACGTCTTGATTGTGTTTCCTCTTTCCTTTTCTTTCTTTTTTTTTTATTTTTTAATTTCATAAATTTTTAGCGATGGTATAGAGATACATAGTTCTCGAGAGAAAAGGGGAGGGATACATATTTTCACTGTTTGCAAGTAGATATTAGTGTATTTTTAATTTAGGGCTTGCTGTGAGATAGTTCAATAGTGTGTGTGGCGCGCGCGCGCGCGCGTGTGTCTGTGTGTCTGTATGTCTATCTGTCTGTGTAGGTGCGCGCGTGTGTGTGTGTGACGCGTGCGCACGCGAGCGCGCGTGTGTGTGCGTGTCTGTCTGTGTTTCTCATTTCCTCTATTAAGTTTCAATTAGAATTTTAAACTACGAATGTTGTTAAGACTCTTTTAATCATTTTACAATTTCTGTTTCGACCGCTGCATTTTGATATGATTTCTCGAGCTCTGCTCGTAATGGGGGTTGATACTGGACAGTGGTTCATTGGATAAAACAGCTGTCCTAGAAAGTGTGAAATTCAGAATACCCAGCACAAATCCCAACTGCTCCTTTAAAAAAAACTGGTCAGATTAGTTCAGAACGCTCAAGTACAAATCCTAAATGGTCCTTTTAAATAAACTGTTCAAATTAGTTCAGAACGCCAGGTACAAATCCCCAACTGGTCCTTTTAAAAACTGGTCAGACTAGTTCAGAACGCCCAGGTACAAATCCTAAGTGGTCCTTTAAAAAACTGTTAAGATTAGTTCAGAGCGCCCAGGTACAAATTCCAACTAGTCCTTTTAAAAAAAACTGGTCAGGTTAGTTTAGAACGCCCAGGTACAGATCCCAACTGGTCCTTTAAAAACAAATGGTCAGATTAGTTCAGAACGCCAAGGTACAAATCCCAACTGTCCTTTTAAAAACAAAACTAGTCACATCAGTTCAGAACGCCCAGGCAAACCCTAACTAGTCCTTTAAAAAACTGGTCAGATTAGTTCAGAACACCCAGATACAAATCCCAACTAGTCCTTTAAAACTGGTCAGATTAGTTCAGAACGCCCAGGTACAAATCCCAACTGGTCCTTTAAAAAAATGGTCAGATAAGTTCAGAACACCCAGGTACAAGTCCCAACTAGTCCTTTAAAACAACTGGTCAGATTAGTTCAGAACACCCAGGTACAATTCGCAACTGTCCTTTTAAAAAAACTGGTCAGATTAGTTCAGAACACCCAGGTACAAATCCAACTGTTCCTTTCAAAACAAACTGGTCAGATTAGTTCAGAACACCCAGGTACAAATCCCAACTAGTCCTTTAAAAAAACTAGTCAATTAGTTCAGAACACCCAGGTACAAATCCCAATGGTCCTTTTAAAAAAAAAACTGGTCACATTAGTTCAGAACACCCAGGTACAAATCCCAACTAGTCCTTTAAAAAAAACTGGTCAGATTAGTTCTGAACACCCAGGTACAATTCGCAACTGGTCCTTTTTAAAAAAAAACTGGTCAGATTAGTTCAGAACGCCCAGGTACAAATCCCAACTGGTCCTTTATAAAAAAAAGAACATGGTCAGATTAGTTCAGAACGCCCAGGTACGAAATACAAACTGGTCCTTCTTTTAAAATACAATAAAACTGGTAGATTAGTGATCCACAATCCCAGTATCAAATCCCAAAACTGGTCTTATGAAAAAAAAAAAAAGAACTGGTCAGATTAGTTCAGAACGCCCAGGTACAAATCCCAACTGGTCCTTTATAAAAAAAAAACAACTGGTCAGATTTGTTCAGAACGCCCAGGTACAAATCCCAACTGGTCCTTTATAAAAAAAAAAAAACAACTGGTCAGATTAGTTCAGAACGCCCAGGTACAAATCCCAACTGGTCCTTTATAAAAAAAAAAAACAAACTGGTCAGATTAGTTCAGAACGCCCAGGTACAAATCCCAACTGGTCCTTTATAAAAAAAAGAACTGGTCAGATTAGTTCAGAACGCCCGGATACGAATACAAGGTATGAGCTTCTTTCGTGTCATTTCGCCATCAGGAGCATGTTCCATATAAAGAGCTGATAGATTTAGTGATCCACAATCATCAACAGCTATTCAACACCATTCAGAAAACTATTTGTGATACAGGTAGAAGAATAATGGTTGGTTTCGTATCATCATCATCATTATCGTCATACCACCGCCGTCGGCATCGTCGTCTCATCTAATCTTTAACGTGTGTTTCCGTTGAAGATACTAACGTGTCATATCAGCAGCCAGAATCCTTCATCTCTATCTCTGGGGTGGTGTAAAAAAAAAGTAGATTCGATATGTAGTTGGTGTAGTCTTTGATATTTGCCATCCAACTCCTACTCTGTCAATCTCGTCGAAGGCCTCCTTCCAAGGTATCCCAATGGATAATCTTGGGACAGTGTGTCGTAATGGGTGACATGAACAATCCAAGAAAGCTTTTTGTTGTTGTTGTTGTTTTTTGGTTTTGTGTTGTTGTTGCTGTTGTTGTTGTTGTTTTGTTTTAACAGGTAATGGAGACAAATACAAAACAAAACAGCAAACGTAATTGATATTTATCCAGAGAGACGTAATCAGTCGATGGCAATTAATTAAATTAGAGACAGGTAAAGTTGTCACTAGGATGCTGATTTATTAGAGAACGAGAAAAATAACAGTAGTATTACAGAGTTATCAGACCTGTTGCGTCACACAGCGCAATTTTCGCCCCTTGCTGCAACTGAAAATGTTCAAGGATGATTATTGTTGAGAAACTCTACAAGTAAATGCAAACGTTTGGAAAAACAAAAATAAGATCAAATATATCTGATATCAATAGAAAAACTGATATTTGCAGATACTACATTTTAAATCAATTACAAAAAATAAAACACGTACATACATTGTCAGACCAGTTTTGTATTCCAGCTGCATAACTAACCCAATGGTCTTTTGGTGACATCATTCTTCTAGCAGATAATCGTAAGAAACAAAGCTTGTGAGGGAAACAAAAAGAATAGCAGCATTTGCTGTAGAACCAACAGCACCAGTAATCGTGGTTGTATGAAAGAAAACTGAAATCTTTTTGGAAACAAGTGTATTGCATGTAGTTTGTAATGTCAAGGAATGTATTAATGGATAGAAGTGTTTGTATTCGTTGTTGCACCGGGTAACTCAGACTGAAATGATAAAATCGTTGTATCCATAATCCTTAGGATATTTTAAGAGGAAAGGGGAATTAGAACGCCTGGTCACAACAGGAAAGCTGGAGGGAAATAGATCATCCGGTAGACCCAAAGAGAAAATGGTGGACGGACTTGCAGGGTGGCCGAGGACAGAGAAGATGGAAGATGTACTTGCAGCGACAAGGGATAGATTCGTATGGAGGGCCATGATCTCCAAAGCCATGCTGTAGGGCACATGATGATGATGATGATGATGATCCTTAATCAGCATAGTTTATACCGACAACATCTTTAACCAGACGATTCCTGAACCGCTGAATAGCTGCCCATCACATGAAACGATGGTTTTCTTGAGAGTGGACGATGATGGCTGATCTGATTAGTGCCCTGAATTGAGTTTACCTGTGACCACTTAATGTCTGTCGTGTGTCGGCTGATAGAGTCTGAAGATACTTTGATCGTTTGTGGGGGACCACGATGATACTTATCCCATTTGGGGGAAGGG
>CM060315.1:54311634-54314134 GCA_030674185.1 Monoplex corrugatus
ATACAGAAAGGAAAAGATACAAAATACTCTAAGAAACAAAATACTGCTTTCAAACTAATCGGGCAGCAGGATAAGTAAAAATAGACAAAAAAACTTCTGCCTTAATTTGTAACAGAATAACCGTAGACTAGATTCCATTCTTGACACAAACACAACAACAATAACGACAAAAACAATTTTGTAAAATTTTAAAAATCGATCGAACATCAGTAAACTAAAGTACAGAACTTAATTTTCAGTGACAGAAATGATGCAGACGAAACAGAAGAAGTCATAAGGATGACTTAAAAACACACCAAACAACTGTCTCCCGAAACTGTGTAGTGAGGATCTACTAAAGGTCGTTTGTTGTCAGAAAATCTTGTTTCTTTTCTAGAATGAGGACTGTGTCTTGATTCCTCTTTACAAAGAATTCAGACGAAAAAAAGCATTTAACTCTAAGAATCTATAACAAGTGTGAATGCCCGCGTTCAAGCAAACAGGAACCAGTTAAAAAAAAAAAAACACGAAAAAAAAAGAATCAGAAAGCGTATTCAATACAACCAGAAAGGCGCAAATTTTCGGCCAACTGGCCTTTGTTAAGCGTAAGATCACAAACAAACAAATACCAGATACAAAAATCAGGAGAAAAAGAATGAGCAGCAGGGAAGTTTCAGTGTTCTTCTCCTAATTTTTGTATTTGGTGTTTCTTTGTTTGTGATCTTACGCTTGACAAAGACCAGTTGGCCGAAAATGTGTGCCTGTCTGGTCTGGTTGTATTGAGTACGCGTTCTGATTTTTTTTTTTTTTCGTGTCCTTTTTCGTATTTTTTTTTCTGGTTCAAGAATCTATATCAGTAGTGGTCAACAGCTTTCTTTCTCGTTCTGAAAATCTCTTCAGATTTATTCTTTCGTTAATCTAAAGAGGTCTCAGATTCCGAAATTCGATATAAGGAATTTTGTTCAAATTTTCTGATTATGAAAATGTTCTCTGTTGAATTCTAAGTTTGCCAAAGAAGTTGGTAAGCGCTCCGATGGTTGATTACACATTATGTCACTACTGTCCTGCGAGGAGAGATCCCAAATAAAAATTGTAGATGCCACAACATGAGTATTGGCGAAGTCTGCAAACTGCTTTAATCCTTTGACTCCCGCACCCTGTCCACCAGCATCCTGAATTGTCAACCATGCTAACAAAGCAAAAACTTAACGTTTTGACTCCCCTTCATGCAGAAAGCTGGTGGGTATGATAAGGGAGTCAAAGGGTTAAGTTTTTGCAGTTGTGGATAGGGTGCGGGAGTCGCAGGGTTATAAAATAAATAAACACACGAGGAAGCCAATCAATACAAGCAGTAAGCATTACATTGACTCACGCATAAGCACACACACATTTTTTTTTATTTTATAAAGTCGAGGTCATCCATAGTCAAAAAGAAAGAGAAGATCATAAAACTGAAACACAAGCATTGCAAAACTTTCTGTTGGTCTGAATAAGATGCAGGTCATGGTTAAAACAAAGAATCAACAAGGAAAATAAAACTGAAACACAAGCATTGCAAAACTTTCTGTTGGTCTGAATAAGATGCAGGTCATGGTTAAAACAAAGAATCAACAAGGAAAATAGAACTTTAAACACCAAGCATTGCAAAACTTTCTGTTGGTCTGAATAAGATGCAGGTCATGGTTAAAACAAAGAATCAACAAGGAAAATACAAAGGATGGGAAATACAGTGTCCTGATTCGTTCTCTGAATTACATTCAAGTGCATGCTTCAAAACACACACACACAACACACGCAACACACACACACACAACACAAACATCAACAACTGCGCGCGCGCGCGCAATACACACACATAAAAACACACACAAATCAAACAAACGAGTAAAACAAACACGTAACAACACACTCACATCACAATACTCATCACTTTAACACTCTCTCTCTATCCTCCTCTCTCATCTCTCTCACACACACACACACACACACAACAAACACAGACACACATACACCCCACTCACTCCACACACACACAACACACATTCAAACAAACAAACAAACAAAAACAAACACCACTACACACACACACACAACACAACACTCACCACCACACACCCACACTCACACACACTACACACACCACCACACACACACACACACTCACACACACACACACACACACACAAAACAAACACCACACACACACACACACACACACACACACACACAACACACACACCTAACACACACAACAATAAGAGAGTCTAAAAATTAAACCATGTCCGCAATCCATAACTATCATTATTGTCCTATTATCCCCAAATCTTAACGCTCAACACTATGGTTTTCAGGAAGTCTATAAACAATATCAGAGCTGTCGTAATAACATGGACACTGTGGATGAAAACTGATGAAACAAGCAGAAACGTGCATGCTGACATTGATGAAGTCGTTCAAGAAGATAAAAGCCCCTCCTACATTTTGTTTATAAATCGCTTTAATTAATGTTGTCAAGTATTTC
>CM060315.1:54319134-54331634 GCA_030674185.1 Monoplex corrugatus
ATACATACACACACGAACGCTCGCACGCGCGCGCGCGCCACACACACACACACACACACACACACACACACACACACACAAACGCACAAACGCACACACCCACAAACCAAACAGACCAAAATTACCTGTCTACAATCCTAGCCATTGCTAACTGGCTGACAACCGGGTCGCACACACGTGCGATCACATAAGAAAAGGTGCTTAAAACCTGCACGCAAACAGCCAATAAATCAACAAGGGGTAAGGAAGGTCTCTTTCTGGGTTAGAATGGTATCCCTCACAATCCCTTGTCACTTCACAGGCATCTGAATTCTCCTTAGTTCCAAAAGAGATGGACATGACATGCAATAGCCTGCACTCTGTAAGTGATCTCTGTGTTGTGAAGAAATGATATTTATATATCATGATGGAGGGACAGAGCGAAAGATACAGAATATTTTTTAACCAAAACTGTGTTACATTTTAGCAGACTATTTCAAGATCCATACACTGACTTGTTTCGTCAGATGTTTATTTGAAAAAAACACTGAACCCAACAAAACTATTTTATCAGCTTGACTGTTCAAATGATGACAATAATAACGAGTCTGTTTGGAGATTTACCATGCATCTAGGCACTTACAAGGACACATTCTCTCACACACACTCACATCCACAGACCTACTCACAAAATAATGTACAATGATTACAGAAAGAGGGCGCAAAACATTGAAAAGATTCTAGACTTAAAACTATTGTCTGAAAAGTAAAATTTTGAAATGGGATTTGAAAATGAAAAAGAGGAAGAATGTCTAATATTTGCAAGGAAATCACAGAACTGAATGCTGTAAACAGAGAAAAAATGGAAGCTATGAGATTTATGTTTGGACCATTTTATCTGAAGAAGTCATGTCCTCCATGTCGAACATGTACACACATTCAAGAAACACTCTCAATTTTGTAAGACCAAGATTATACATCAAGCATCTCCTTCTCTGGAACATCTCTCATAATTTCATGTGATGCTTATAATTATAATGTCTCTGTCTCTGTCTCTGTCTCTCTCTCTCTTCTTTCTCTCTCTCTCTCTCTCTCTCTTCTTTCTTACATACACCATTGTGCGTGCATCTGTGTCACAACCTGCAAATACATAAACTCAAGCTCTAAAAGGAAGTCAATAAAACAAAGCAAATTACCTGTCCAAAAACCTACTCACCGACAACTGTTTCAGCAACAGGCTACTACAAAAACGTGCAATCAGAAAACAAATAGCATTTATATTCAGCACGCCAAGGGGCAATAAACCAACATGGGTTAAAGAAGGCCTCTTCCTTGGTGGGGATGGAAGCCCTCACTGTCCCTTGTCACTTCAAAGGCATATGAATTGTCCTGAGTTCAAACAGAGAAGAGCATGACATGCAATAGCCTGCACTCTGCAAGTGATCTGTCCGTGCATGTGTGTGTGTATGTGTGTGTGTGTGTGTGTGTGTGTGTGTGTGTGTGTGTGTGTGTGTGTTGTGTGTGTGTGTGTGTGGTGTGCATTGTCTGTGTGTGCGTGCGCGTGCATGTGCGTGGAGAACAGGCAAAGGAGAGAGAAAGAGAAAATGATCGTGTTATTGTAGGAGGAGAAAAAAATAGATCAGGGTGACAGAGGAAAGGAGGATGAGGAAGAATGTGAGACACAGGAATAGAGACAGAGAGATACTGATATCAGAATCAAAATCATAAGTTTATTCAAAATGGCAAAGCTCTTTTTGAAAGGCTATAAACATAAATACAAAGTGTTCAGCAGTACATCATCATCATCATCATCAAGTGCCTTGCCACATGGCCTTGGCAATTATGCCCTTCCATCTGTTTCTATCACTTATTGCTGCAAGCCCATCTTCCACCCTCTCTGTCTTCAGCCACTCTGCAAGTCTGTCCAATATCTTTCCCTGAGTCCACCTGGTGCTCCCCTTCCTTCCAGATCTCCCGCTGTGACCAGGTGTTCCAATTCCCCTTTCTTCATAAAATGGCCTATTAATGTTGCCTGTCTTTTCCTGATCTTCCTTATGAATGATCTTTTTGTGTCTGCCTCCATCAAGATTGTCTTGTTTGCTTTTGTTGCTGTCCATGGAACTCTCAACATTCTTAGAAACTACATCTCGGCTGCCTCAATCTTGTTCTGGCTTTGCTTGTTGACTGTCCACACCTCACAACCGTATTACATATTTGGTTCTATACAACATTCAAGAACTCTCTTCCTGATGTTAATTGATAGGCATTTGTTGGTAAGAATGCTTTTCATCTTCTTGAATGCTGTTTTGGCTTGGCTGATTCTGCTGGCTATTTCTGATGTGCATCTGCTGTCTGGTGAAATGATCGTTCCCAGATATTTGAATTTATCAACCTGTCTCAAGGTTGTGCCATTTGCTATTCTTTAGCATGACGGGATTTCATGTTTTTTACTGATTACCGTGACTTCAGTCTTCTTGCTGTTTAGTTCCAGCCTTGCTTTCTATTTCTAGTATGTTCACAAGGTTTTGTAGGTCCCTTTCATTTTCTGCAATTAGCAGGGTGTTATCTGCGTATCGAATGTTGTTTATCAATTTTCCTCCAACTTTAATCCAGGGTCTTCTTCTAGGCTTCTCATGACGTTTTCGCTGTAAAGTGAAAACAGATCTCGTGAGAAAACACAACCTTGTCTGACTCCTCTTTTGATATTTTGGAAAGAGCTTATATCGTTTTTCTATTCTCATTGCAGGTGTTTGTTCCCAATACATATTTCTGATTATTCGTAGATCTTTTCCATCAATATTGAGTCTTTCTACTTGGTTGATCAATTCTTCATGTCTTACCCGATCAAAAGCCTTGGTATAATCAACAAAGCGTAAATATAAATCCTTATTCGTCTTGACTGACCTCTCTATGATAGTTCTTAGGATGTATACGGCATTAATAGCTGCTGTCCCTTCAACAAATCCACACTGTTCTTCTGCTATTTCTCTTTTGATTCTATTCCTTGTCCTCATCATATTTTTCTTAATAAGGTTTTTGTTACATGACTCATCAAGCTGATTATGCTATGGAGTTTGCATTCTATAGCCCCTGTTTTCTTTCAAAGGGCAATGAAAATTGATTTTGACATATCTTTGGGGATTTTTCCAGTGTCATAAATCCCATTTAGGAGGACTGTTATTTTTTCAATATCAAATTCCTCCAGGGCACCCACAGGCTTCAATCATCTCTGTAGTAATTTTTAGTCTGGTCCTGGGACTTTTCCTGGTTTCATCGTTTTCAGTGCTACTCTAACTTCATCTTTTATTATGGGTTGTCCTTCAACGTAATTTCTTATCATGTGTTCTTCGTTTTTGTCATCTTCAAAAGGGTCTTTAATGTACTCTCCCCATCTATCTAATATTTTGTCATTTTCCATGATAAGCATACCATCTTTCGATTTTAAGCAACCAGTTGATGTGCATGTATTTTTCCTGTAGACAATTTCTTCAGTTCTTCTGTACATACCCTGAAGATCCGTTTTGTGTTGGTCTTCTATTTCTTTGCATTTTGTTTTCAGCCAAGCTTCCTTAGATGGCAGTACATCATACATAAGAAAATACAGCATTCATTTGAAGTGCAAAAAAACATAAATTAAAACACACACACACACACACACACACACACACACACACACACACACACACACACACACACACACACACACACACACACCACACAAACACACACTCATACGAGTTTATATGTGCATGTACGTGCGTATGAAAGAGACTGATAGAAGCAAACAGAGAAAAGCGCACAGTGCACAATACTAAATAACTGATTTGATTGTTTTGATTAACTCTTTCATTCCACACACGGAATCAAATCGTTGCTTGTGAAAGTGTGCTAGTGTTGTTTGTCCTTCGTTTGTTTGGTTCATTTTAAAGTACGGTCACCCAAGTCTTATATGATACAGCATACAATATTTTGCTTTTTGGACATGTGAGCATGGCACACTGACCAGTTACCCTTGTGATGCTAATATAATCTCTCTCTTTCTGTCTGTCTCTCTCTCTCTCTTTCTGTGTCTGTCTCTCTCTCTTTCATTTTTCTCTTTCTTTCTCTCTCTCTCTCTCTTTCTTTCTCTCTCTTTCTCTCTCTCTTTGTCTGTCTCTCTCTTTCTCTCCTCTCTCTCTCTCTCTTTCTCTCACTTTCTCTGTGTCTGTCTGTGTCTCCTTCTGTCTCTCTCTGTCCCTCTCCCTTTCTCTCTCTCTCTCTTTCTCTTTCTTTCTCTCTCTCTCCCTCTCTCTCTCTCTCTCTTACACTCTCTCTTTTACTTACATGCACCTTTGTGCGTGCATTTGTGTTATAACCACCAAACACATGAACTCAAGCTCTAAAAGGAAATCAATAAAGCAAAACAAATTAGCTACCCACCGACAACTGTTTCAGCAACAGGCTACTACGAAAACGTGCAATCAGAAAACAAATGGCATTTCAATTCAGCACGCCAAGGGGCAATAAACCAACAAGGGTTAAAGAAGGCCTCTTCCTTGGTGGAGATGGAAGCCCTCACTGTCCCTTGTCACTTCAAAGGCATATGAATTGTCCTGAGTTCAAACAGAGAAGAGCATGACATGCAATAGCCTGTATTCTGCAAGTGATTTGTCTGTGCATGTGTGTGTATGCGTGTGTGTGTGTGTGTGTGTGTGTGTGTGTGTGTGTGTGTTTGTGTGTGTGTTTGTGTGTGTGTGTGCATATGTGTATGTGTGTGTGTATGTTTGCGCACGCGCGTGCGTGTGTGTGTGTGTGTGAAGAGAACAGACATAGGCGAGAGAAAGAGAAAAAATGATCGTGTTATTGTGGGAAGAAGAAGGAAAAATAGATAAGGGTGACAGATGAAGGAGGAAAGGAAGAATGAGAGACAGGGACAGAGACAGAGAAAGAGACAGGGACAGAGACAGAGAAATAGAGACAGAGAGAGACAGAATCAGAAATGAAATCATAAATTTACTCAAAATGGCAAAGCTCCATTTGAAGCGCTGTAAATGTAGTTACAAAGTGTTTAGCAATATAACATACATTACAAAATACAGCATTCACTTGGATTACAAAAAAAAATGTACATTGATCTTTGCACACACACGCACATACACGTACGCACACACGCTGACACACACACATACACACACACACACACACTTTTACACACACGCGTGCACACGCACGCACACACACACACACACACACACTAAGGGTGGCTATTCTAAGTTATGGAAGGCATCGTAAGTGTATACCATAAGTCATCAGATAACAATATTTGTCCATACATCTTTTATTACTATTAGCAAATGATTAAATTTAAAAAAAATAACATTGGTTCTGCAAAGAGCTTTCTGATCCCAAAACGTTGTTTTACGAATCTTTTGAGCATAAAAGTGAATAATATGTTATATCTACTTTACACTGAGTCTGAATTTTAAAACATACGCATCCTTTTGCATTAATAGTCATGATTTGATAAAACATGCTGAATTTTTTCATCAATATACATCGCCTTAGAACGCATGCATCTTTCTGTACCAATCAGCAGTTGCATGCATCTTTCTGTACCAATGAGCAGTCAGTCATATTGTATATCAGTGAGATATAAAAGCTCACACAATATCCATTTGATCCATGGATCAGACACAGAATTTTATGGAGAGACAAATTTGCTGTTGTAGTTGTTGTTGCTGCTGTTGTATATTTGTTGCTTACAGTTCCTCTTCCATGTTAGGACTTAAATGTGCGCGTGCTCGTGTGTGTGTGTGTGTGTGTGTGTGTGTGTGTGTGTGTGTGTGTGTGTGTGTGTGTGTGTGGTGTGTGTGTGTGTGTGTGTGGTGTGTGTGTGTGTGTGTGTGTGTGTGTGTGTGTGTGTGTGTGTGTGTGTGTGTGTGTGTGTGTGAAATCGCGCTCATGTATGCATGGCATGCCTGGGTTTACTAGTTTGAACAAGCCTATATCCAGGCAATCAGAGGTGATTGAATCAAAAAAAAGATTTAAATGCAATGTTCTCCGCTCCCAGATGGACATTTAATGAAACTCTGTAAGTGTATTCTATAGTTTTCTTCTTCTTCGCATTAAGCTGGAAACCATAGCAAATCCAAATAAAATCAAGCAAACAAAAACAGATTTAAAACCAAGTTAATTTAGCCAGGTCGTGTCTTTCCACAGCTTGTTTTGAGCCGTCACACAAGTTTGTTTTTGTTGTTGTTGTTGTTGTTGTTGTCGTTGTTTTTTTGTTTTTTGTTGTTGTTGTTGTTGTTGTTGTTTTTTTGTATGGGAAAACGCAAATGAGCAAACGAAAGGGGAAAAAGTAATAAAGATCACACAAAACCAACGAATAATTTTTGTTTGTTTGTTTGTTTGTTTTTGTACTATCTAAAGGTGAGGTACCTTTTTTGTCATGGTAACCCTGGATGTGAAGCTTGTTCTCCTTTCTAATCGTGCATTCAAACTTCAAACTAACTTCAAAAAACACTGTATTACTTAGGGATAGTAGCATTAGATCCCACTGGACCTGCTTTACAGCTAGTGCGATTGTTTCGTTATTGTGAGGAAAAAACGATATTATACTGACATATCGCATATCAGGCAGGATTTAAGAAAGGGCGATGTACAACCGATCATTTAGTAAAACTTACAAATCAGATCAAAAGGCAGTTTTCTCGTAGAAAAAGGACTTTGGCTACGTTGCTTGATGTGAAGAAGGCCTATGATACTTTGTGGCATTCTAGACTGTTATATAGATTAAAGACCATGGGTATAACTGGTAAAATGTATTATTACATTATAATTTTCTTTTCTCGTAATAATTTATGTGTAAGATTGGGTACTGTGAATTCTTCGTTTATCTCAGGGATCAGTCGTAGCCCCCATACTGTTCAATATACTTATTCATTATTTACCAAAATGGTTGTCCAAAAACACCAATCTTGCACAGTATGTGGGTGATAATGCCATTTTGGATTTATGCAACTCTTCGAAAATACACACACAAAAAAGAATGAATTAATATTTACAAAAGCTTTACCAGTGTGAACCTGACAACCTAAGCACAATGAATGGTCTGGAATTAGCGAGTGAAAAGACAATCTTCCTATATTAGAACTGGATGGTAACACACTTGTTTATGAGTCCAATGTTAATTTTATCACAGTGTATTTAACATCAAAACTGAATTGGAGTCGCCATATTGAACATTTACTTAGAGAAGCCAACAAAAGACTTACCTCTCTTAAAAATAATCAACAAACAGTCCTGAAGCCTAGACACTATACTACGTTGCGTCTAGCAGTCTCTTTCGTTCGATCAGAACTAATTTATGGACAAGAGGTATATTTTACTGCCTCGATTATGTTATCTAGAAAATTACAAAGTATAGACAGCAAAGTTATTAAATTTGCACTCGGTGTGCATGTTCATACAAACGCAATGAAATCTCATACAGAAAGTAACATATTACCGTTTACAGATACCCTTCAATTGTTATATGTTGTTATTTGACATTGTTATTTAATTGTCATGATTTTTTTATGTGATTTAATTGTTCTCCTTCTTCTCTTCAACCTCCTCTTCTTTTTCTTTTGTCTAAAATCACAAGTGTGAACAGACATTAAAAAAGATTCTCTCCCTTCCTTTAGAGCTAATCCTTGTTATTCTGCACACATCATGTCAGTATAGTACAGAACAGATGTGCCATAGCAAACAATGTCAAAGAAGTTACTGAAATGAACTGTACCGAAATACTGACTTATTTCTGTCAACTGGTCTAAGCGCTGCACAAAAGCACAAAAGGCAAATGTAGATACATGTATCGGCACTACATATCAACCCTTAACAATAACAACGAAAACAATAACAACAGTAGTGACAGTAATGTTTACATTTTTTGTTTCAAACACACACACACACACACACACACACACACACACACACACACACACACACACACACACACACACACACACATACAAGCACACACACACACACCACACACACACACACATACAAGCACACACACACGAACGCACGCATGCATGCACATGCACACACACACACACACACACACACACACACACACACTAAATTGTAGACATAATTATAATTAAGGGAAAAAACAAAGTAAAGAAGCGCTGAAAATAAATGAACCCTAACACATGCAATGACGATGAAGTTATAACAATGATTCATAATAAAATATGACTTCCATATGTAAAGCGATCAAATGCATTACACAAGCATGATATAAAATAGGACACACGTAAGGAAAAACACAAATGTGTGACAACACCTAAAAACAACAGCAACATCAATAACAATAACAACAACAACAACAACAACAACAATAACATAATACAGATACTAATTCTAATGCTAATACTAATGATAATACTGAGGTATTTTATCATCAGTGTAAAGCTTTTTAGTGTGTGCCACCATTGCTGATTTTGTTATCAATTTTTGCTAGTTCATGATCATGATGACTACACAATACATCAGGTATAGATTATATGTTGAATCACACACAACACACATGCTCTGTGTAATGTACATATGAGCAGAGAACTGAGATCATGGTCATCCTTTTTACATTTTCTCTCTTTGTCTTTATCTCTGTCTCTTTTTCTCTCTTTCTTTGTCTGTCTGTCTGTCCCTGTCTCTGTCTCCATGTCTCTGTCTCTTTGGTTTTTTCTCTCTGTCTGTCTGTCTTTGTCTCTGTCTGTCTGTCTCTCTCTCTCTCACTCTCTCACACATACACACACACACACACACACACACACACACACACACACACACACGCACACACACACACACACGCCACACACACACACACACGCACGCACACACACACTTTTCATTCCCCTCTTACTTTCACCTCTCTCCCCATTCTCTCTCCCTTCCTCACCTCTTGTCTCTCTATAGCATTGCAACTCCAAAAAATGTAAAATGTATCTTACTATTTCGTAAGAAGCAATACAATACTGCGATGATTTGTGAGCCAAAAAACAAAAAACAAAAAAGAAGAAGAAGATCCACTGATATCGTGGTCTGCTTTTGTCTCAAAAGTTATACTTTATCGGATAAAAAGATTTAGTGTTTTAGTTCGTTCGGTTTTTGTTTGTTATTTATTTGTCTGTTTGTTTGCTTGCTTGTTTGTTTGCTTATTTGGTTGCTTGTTTGTTTGTTTGTTTGTTTTTTCTTTGCGTCTTTGTTTCTTTTGTTTGTTTCCCTGTTTCTTTGTTTGTTTTCAGACCCAGTTTGTAAAGGAATATTCTGCCTGCATCTCATTCGAGATTCAATAACTTCGTTTGCTATTTCCCTGCATATCAAAGAAATCTGATTTCTTTAATGATTCCGATATAGCCTTACCTTTCTTTGATAATGGAATCACTGTCTGCTGATGCCTGTCCGTGCAGACATTACCTAAAGACATAGGCAACGTCATAGGCTTTGTTGTGTCATTCTTCTTCAGTTCTTTTTGTTTTGTATTTTTTCACACTGGAAGACGAATACTTAACAAAATCAAATGACCGCTTGATGATAACTCTATACGCTAATTCTGCGTAAGTAAGGGGTACTATGGGGGGTAATTTCATCTTATTTAAAAATAGAGATCGCTTTGTTATGCTGTGATGTTTCTTTTTCTTCTTCTTTTCTACCCTAGACCACCTTGTCCCTTGTCCAACTACAGTACATGTACACTGCTCATAATACAACTGCAGAGCAATACACACATCAGTACAATCAACTGGCTCGTACTTTGGATATGCCTAGTCCTTAAATCAAACGGAAAGTGGGGGACAAGTTATAATCCCAAATGATGCTTGCTGGGACACAAGACTTGTAAACCCATTACACAGTAAAAGCAGTCTTCAGCCTAGACCATTTAAAACCTAACCCTAACACTAGAATAGCAAATAAACGAAAAGCCAGTGGAATTCAGTTCATATTGCTTATAGCCCAGCCGACTACTTTAACTTATGATATGAAGCAGAAAGAATGTATAGCAATCCAGCAGAACAAACTACGTTTGAAATTTGCCCTATGGTACAATACTCAAATGTTCAGAAAATAATTGCAAAATTTTAGAAAACTTGATGAATTTTGCAGGCATCAATTGATTTTTTTTTTTTATCATTTCCAGAAATAAAAGTACACAGTGAGAACACTGATTTAACTGACAGTAATTACCTCCATAGACCACTTCGACGTTTCCCTTTAGATGACAGTTTTTTTTCTTGTGGCTGAGCCTGTCGTCATTATGTTTCTGGATTGTCTACACCAGGTGACCTACTGTGTCTTTTCAGCCGTTGTCTCTGGTTGTGTGCTTTGGGGAAAAGGGTTTAGCAATGGCTGTAATACTGGGATGGAAACAGTGACGAGACAGTGGACAATTGATGAGCATCATGCAGTTGCTATTTGCTCTTAAAATAAATATCTCTCTCTCTCTCTCTCTCTCTCTCTCTCCTCTCTCCTCTCCCTCCCCCTCTCTCTCTCTCTCTGTGTCTATCTGTCTGTCTGTCTGTCTGTCTGTCTCTCTCATTCTCTCTCTATCTTCTCTCTCTCTCTTTTTCTTTTCTTTCTCTGTCTGTCTGTCTTTTCTTTCTTTCTCTTTTTCTCTGTCTGTCTGCCTGTCTTTCTCTTCTCTCTCTCTGTCTCTCTCCTCCCCTCTGTCTCTTGTTTGTCTGTCTGTATGTATGTCTGTCTGTCTGTCTGTCTCTCTCTCTCTCTCTCTCTCTCTCTACTATATATATATATATATATATATATATATTCATCTATCATCAGGTGCCCTGCCGCATGGCGTTGGCGATCATGGACTTCCATCTGTCTCTATCTCTTGTTGCCCCAAGCATCTCCTCCACCCTCTTCGTCTTCAGCCACTCTGCAAGTCCGTCTAGCATTTTCTCCCTGGGTCTACCTGGTGCTCTCTTTCCCTCCAGCTTTCCCGTTGTGACCAGGTGCTCCAAATCCCCCTTCCTTACAAAATGGCCTACAAATGTTGCCTGTCTTTTCCTAATCTTCCTTATGAATGATCTACTTGTGTCTGCCTCCATCAAGACTGCCTCATTTGTTTTCTTTGCTGTCCATGGAACTCTCAACATTCTTCTTAGAAACCACATCTCGGCTGCCTCAATCTTGTTGTGGCTTTGCTTGCTGACTGCCCACACCTCACATCCGTACAACAGTATTGGTTCTATATAACATTCAAGAACTCTCTTCCTGATGTTAATTGATAGGCATTTGTTGGTAAGAATGCTTGTAATCTTCTTGAATGCTGTTTTGGCTTGGCCGATTCTGCCGGTTATTTCTGATGTGCATCTGCCGTCTGATGAAGTTATCGTTCCCATGTATTCAAACTTTTTCATCTGTGCCAAGGTTGATATATATATGTACATATATATATATATTATGTATGTATTCTTTCTCTCTTTCTCTGTCTCTCTGTCTGTCTCTGTATATATATGTACATGTATATATATGTATGTATTCTTTCTCTCTTTCTCTGTCTGTCTGTCTGTCTCTCTGTCTGTCTGTCTGTCTGTCTCTTCTCTGTCTCTATCTCTGTCTCACTCACTCTCTCTGTCTCTTCTCTGTCTCTCTGTCTCACTCTCCTCTCTCTCTCTCTCTCTCTCTCTCTCTCTCTCTCTCTCTCTGGGAGATAAGACACGAAACGATACTGATTCCATCATGATAGGGACTATAATCATAATGTTGCAGAATTCCATGTCCAGTCGAAAATGATTGTCAATGCTGTACTCACCGTTTCCCATCATTTTTACCTGGCATCAACCAAGATACAGACGTGTATCTGTGGCACTGGTCAAGGAACGTGTGCACACTTATCAGTTAAACACCTCTTCAAGTCTATGAGACTAGATTGCAGAGTCCCAGTTTTCTCAATAAACCCGTAACCCCTTCAGATTTGGGTAGGAGCCAAATGAGGCTAACAAAATAAAAGCCCGCAGTAATTTGGTTTCATGGGACTTGAACCCCCCCCCCCCCCCCATCCATCCTGTCAATGGTTAGTTTGTTGTGGTAACCACTTCACCACGCTGGTTAATTAAAATTATCCAGTTCAATTACGGAAGTGACTTAAACCTGACCCACAATGCATGCCATACACGCACAGGAATATTAATTCAAATACTTCCTCTTATCCAAGAGGGAAGTCTTCACATTATACATTAAAAAAAAAAGTAAATTACACTCATGCACAAGAACTGCAGTTATACAAACGAACTTGGAGGTAGCTCCAACCGAAAATGTAAGTGGAGTCTCCTACTGTACCCATTGTTCATGGAAAGACAAAGGCAAACAAGTACTCAAGGCACCATAGACATTTCTCTTTCTCTCAGACACGCAGACCAACCGTTAATGAATGCCATAGTGTCGGTCAGTTGTCAATTAGCTGGCTATTGTTCTGCCGACTGTGGTCACTTAGACACATCTCGCACTGCTCTCAGTCTCCAACGTGCAGACAGCCGATGATC
>CM060315.1:54334134-54339134 GCA_030674185.1 Monoplex corrugatus
TTTTTGTTTGTTTGTTTGTTTGTTTTTGTTTTTCTACTTTCTATTTATTTCTTTACGTTGCTTTGTGTGAATGTTTACGCTAAAAGCGTTTTATGAAGAAAAGTGGCATTGTTGACGTGGCTTGCTGAGTTTAATCTCCCAAGAATAGTTTATGGAAGCAGTGCTGTGAGGTTAGCTATTTCTTTTAACAGTGAAGCTGGGAGTGTCTATATGTTCTGTTGATTTTTCACTCAATCCTCGGTTTGCTTTAAAAGAGCTTACGGTTTTTGTTTTGTTTTGCTCTTGTGTTTTAAGCGTTTTGCTGATTTCTTTCTTTTTTTATTTTTTCCCCTTTTTTCATTCTTTGGGGCGGTTGGTTTGGCTTGAAATCAGTCTATCTATGTATCTGTCTATCTATGTATCTGTCTATCTATGCATCTGTCTATCTCTTTATCTATCCGTCTATCTCTTTATCTGTCTATTTATGTATCCACGTATGTATATATCCATGTATGTATGTATGTAGTATGTATGTATGTATGTATCTATCTATCTATATCTATCATCTATCATTATCTACTATCTATCTGTCAATCTATCTATCTATCTATCATCTATCTATCTATCATCTATCTATCTATCTTCATCTATTATTGTGTGTATGTATGTGTGTATTTATTATGTATCTATTTATCTATCTATCATCTATCTATGTATCTATCTATCTGTCTGTCTGTCTGTCTGTCTGTCTAGCTATCTACCTGTCCATCAATCTATCTATCTATACATATACATGTATATACATATGTGGGGTAAGTGTGTAGTGTGTGTGTATGTATGTGTGTGTGTGCGTGTGCGTGTCTGTGGTGTGTGTGTGTGTGTGTGCGTGTGTGTGTGTGCGTGCGTATGTATGTGTGTATGTATGTGTGTGTGCGTTGTGTGTGTGCGCGCGCGCGTGTGTGTGCGTGTGTATGCGTGTGTGTGCGTGCGTGTGTGTGTCCTCCGGCAACAAAATGTCCAAATATAACTGCAGTTAAAAGAAGGAAATCGAATTGATAAGCTGATTGCTTTCCTAGGTTACTGAGTTACTGAGTCTTCTGCCAGCCATAGATCTGTGTACAGAACCACCAGCCTCTCATTATCAGGAGCACTTTAACCCTTTGACTCCCGTTCCTGTCCATATGCATTCTACGTTGTCAATCACGCTACAAAGCAAAAACTTAACCCTTTGTTTCCTTCAGGAAGCTGGTGGATAGGGCGAGGGAATCAAAGGGTTAAGTTTTTGCAGTCGGTGGTTAGGGTGCGGGAGTCGAAGGGTTAAGTTTTTACAGTTGGTGGATAGGGTGCGGGAGTCAAAGGGCTAACAGAAAGACGAACAGCAAGACACCAGAACCCAGACACCGGCCTGATAGTCTGTTACTGCACACAGCAGTATGTTGACAAGGAAAATCATAGTTTTAGGCTTTCAGGAAAAGTAAGTTGAATAAGCGTTCATGCGCAGACTGATGTCTGATCATCAAGTCTGAGTATAAACTGCTACGTGAAATAATGTGCAAGTTTGTCTTGGAATGAGCCATTTTTAAGTGTGTGTGTTGGTTTTTGGTTGGTTGGTTGGTTGGTTGGTTGGTTGGTTGGTTGGTTGGTTGGTTGTGGTTAGTTGGTTGGTTGGCTGGTTGGTTGGTTGATGGTTGGTTGGCTGGTTGGTTGGTTGGATGGTTGGTGTGGTTGGTTGGTGGTGGGTTGGTGGGTTGGTGGGTTGGTGGGTTGGTTGTATGTTTTGAGCTTTTGTTTGTTTTTTTGTTTGATTGGTGGTTGGTTGGTTGGCTGGTGGGTTGATTGATTGGTTGCTTGCTTGGTTGGTTGGTTGGTTGCTTGCTTGCTTGGTCTGTTTTGTTTTGTTTCGTTTCGTTTTTTATTTAATCGTTTTGTGCTAGGCTTAGTGACCTTAAAATGATTCGGCATGTCTGACGCGTCACCATGGTTGACAGTGGCGATGTAGAAGCTGATCAACGTTAAATAACACAAAGAGGGCGCAGCCTGATGAGAAAATGCTGTTCAAGCACATCCCTATGGCAAGCAAAAAGGCCAATGAAGTTACACATGATTGAGTCACTTTGTTGTAATAGACTGAACAAGAGAGAGAGACATACAGATGGACAGACAGAGACAGAGAGATAGTGTGGTGGATCGAAAGGGAGAGAGAGGAGGAAGACAGACAGAGACAGAGAGAGAAAGAGAGAGAGAGAGTGAGTGAGAGAGACAGAGAGAGAGAGAGAGAGAAAGACACAGAGAGAGAGTGAGAGAGAGACAGAGGGAGAGAGAAAGAGAGACAGACAGACAGACAAAGAGAGAGATAGAGAGACAGAGACATAGAGAGACAGAGACAGACAGAGACAGACACAGAGAGACAGAGAGAGACAGACAGACAGACAGACAGAGAGACAGACAGACAGACGAGAGACAGAGACGAGACAGAGAGAGAGAGAGAGAGAGAGAGAAAACATTTCACGACAGATTTGTCTGAACCAATCCCAGTTTACACATCACCTCCGTGTGTTTGAACTGAGAACGAAAAAATCAAAATATAAACTGCGTGACATCCCTTAGCGATCGATACCAACGTGAAGCGCTCTTTTCAACGCTGCTGAATAAGTTGAATACAGACTTTATAAGAAGGCATGATGAAAATCAACGCAATTTCTTCCCTTATTTCCGTACACTCTGAAACACAAACACACCCACCTCTGCAGGCGTAAACGATGAATTGATATGCATGTCCCGGTAAATAATGCAATATAAGTAGGTTATTTTGCTGTAAAGGTCTGCAGAGTGATCGTTCTTTTCTCTCTTGTCTTCTCTCTCTCTCTTTTTCTCTCCTCTGTCTCCTCTCTCTCTGTCTGTCTCTCTTTCTCTCTGTCGTCCTTCTCTCTCTCTCTTCTCTCTTTCTCTCTCTCTTCTCTTCTCTCTTCTCTCTCTCTCTCTCTCTCTCTCTCTCTCTCTCTCTCTCTTCTCTCATTACCAGAATAACTCATGACTGAAGATGAAAAATATCAAAAATCCCTCGCTAAATTTATCGCCCTTGTTTGGGGAAGTCGGAGAAAGAAAACAACACAGCAATAAATTAATGTAAGTTTATCTCCAGTGAAGATATCACTTTATACTGTTCTTATGTTCATTTGCCGGATTTGGGTCTTCCTCTTACTTATATGACTAATTATGTCGGGTGGTCAACTGTTTCTTCAACTTTTTGTTCAACTTTTTGTTCAACTTTTTTCCTTCAATTTTTTCTTCATCATTACGAAAAAAAAATTTAAATGGATGTAATGTCAGCCATGACTGTATTCATAAATCTTTATTTCACGAAAACGTCACCGTAAAATTTAATTACTTTGTTTTATGCTCCTTGCCACAAGGACAAAAATGTCAATGGCAATAAACCATTTTCAATTTCAGTTTCAGTTTCAGTTTCAGTTTCTCTCTCTCTCTCTCTCTTTCCCTCTCTCTCTTTCTCTCTCTTTCTTTCTCTCTCTCTCTTTCTCCCTCTCCCTCTCTCTGTCTCTCTCTCTCTCTTTCTCTCTCTTTCTCTCTCTTTCTCTCTCTCCCTCCCTCCCTCTCTCTCTCTCTCCCTCCTTCCATCTCTTTCTCCCACTCTCTCTCTCTCCCTCCCTCCTCCCTCTCTCTGTCTCTCTGTCTCTGTCTCTGTCTCTGTCGAATTGCTCTTATGTCATATATTTCTTGTTTCACTTCATTGTACATTAATTCCATTGATTGGTTTAGATTCACTGGTGAATAAATTGATAAACTGAACGCATGATTAGCTGACAACGGAATGATTATATGATTTGTTAATTGATGGCGATGGGTGGCTCACCGACCGATCGATTTATAGATTGATGGTTTTAGCTATTGATCGATCAGTGATTGAATTATGGAATGTATGGATGATTGATTCGCGTTATTTGAAGTAACGATTGCAAATTGATATATTGAACTCAGTTAAATTCTAGGTTATCTGGTCGATTAAGTCACTGGATGACTGATTAACTGGTTAAATGATTGATCGATTGATTGATTGAGAGAGGGACTGATTACGTTAAGTGATTGTTACTGAAGTGATATCGATTGTACAGTTGGATGATGCACCTGACCCAGTCAATTGAAAGCTGATTTGTCAGTTGAATCACGGGCTGAATGGCGGATTCTTTGATTGATCAACTGGTAAATCAGTTGATTGATTGGTTAATTGATTGGTTGACTGTTTGATTGATTGGTTGTTTGGTTGATCGATTGATGGATTGAGTGTTTATGTCAAGTACCTGGTTGAATATATTGATCAACTGTATGATCTCCGAAGGGTACAAGAAATGTCAGATCTGTGCACTAATTGAATGGTTTGTTTGTCTGATAGCCAGTTATTGTAAAATTGACAGTTGGATGAATGATATAGATGCGGTTAATGACAAATATTCTTAGCTGGCCAGTTAAGGAATATGGACTAGAATACAAATGAAAAGACCACTGTAAATGCAAAGATGAATGTATCCCAGCTTATGTGACGGTAAACGATAGAAGGGGACAATGTGACAGAGTTCACTGCAGTTTGAAAGTATAACTTGTATGAATGTATAAGAAAACCTGATCTCCTCCCCTCCCCTTCCCCATGCATGTATTGTGGCCTAAGGCCGATGTACAATAAACATTTTCTGAGTTCTGAGTTCTGAGTTCTCTCTTTCCCTCTCTCTCTTTCTCTCTCTTTCTTTCTCTCTCTCTCTTTCTCCCTCTCCCTCTCTCTGTCTCTCTCTCTCTCTTTCTCTCTCTTTCTCTCTCTTTCTCTCTCTCCCTCCCTCCCTCTCTCTCTCTCTCCCTCCTTCCATCTCTTTCTCCCACTCTCTCTCTCTCCCTCCCTCCTCCCTCTCTCTGTCTCTCTGTCTCTGTCTCTGTCTCTGTCTCTGTCTCTCTCTCTCTCTCTCTCTCTCTCTTTCGAACTGTGGAAAAATGTTGGCAATTTAACAGAAAACTCA
>CM060315.1:54351634-54354134 GCA_030674185.1 Monoplex corrugatus
ACCCTATCCACCAGCTTCCTGGTAGGGTGAGGGAGTCAAAACGTGAAGTATTTGTTTTGCTAGCATTGTTGACAATGCAGGATGCAGGCGGACAGAGTACGGGAGTTGAAGGGTTAATCCTCCCGGGATCCCATTACCATCTCACACAGCAAGCCAAATGAGATGTCGGTTTGGCTGCGCACAGCCCAGTTATGAACCGGTAGTTTCGGATAAGGGGAATTGGAGCACCTGGTCACAACAGGAAAGCTGGAGGGAAAGAGAGCACCAGGTCGACCAAGGGAGAAAATATTGGACGGACTTGCAGAGTGGCTGGGGACATAAAGGGTGGAAGAGGTGCTTGCGGCAACAAGGGATAGAAACAGATGGAAGACCATGATCGCCAACGCCATGTGGCAAGGCATTGATGATGACGATGATGAGTTTCGGATTACATGGTGACCGATGGCAGACCAGAGGCCTGACCTTACAGCATTGTTTGGTGGGATTGTTTTTTGTTTTTGTTTTTTTTCATTACATTAGATCAAATCATCAGTAAGATTACAGAACGTTAACATGACTACTATGTCTGAAGCAGATCAGCGTAAAGAATGTACTGTTGCGGCAATAGTAGTAGTAGTAGTAATAGTAGTAGTAGTAGTAGTAGTAGTAGTATCATTATTATCATTATCACTATTATTACTATTATTATTATTGTTGTTGTTGTTGTTGTCGTTATTATTATTATCATTATCATTATTATTATTGTTATTATTATTGTTGTTGTTTTTGTTGTTGTTATTATTATCATTATTGTTATGATGATGATGATGATGATCATCATCATCATCATCATCATGATCACTATTACTGTTATCCTCATCATTATAATTATAATAAGCACACAGCAATAAGACGCTAAAATATGCTGTATAATGCATAAAAAAAATCATGACATCGTTGAACGTGTTTTCATAACTGCGGAAAAGTACATTTGCACTAAAGAGAGAGACAGACAGACAGAGACAGACACACAGAGACACACAGTGACAGAAAGAGAGAAACAGAGAGAGAGTCAGACAGGGGAGGGAAAGATATGCAATAAGGCAAAAGATTATATATTTTTTTCTTTTCTTTTATAAGTGATTTTTTGTTGTTGACGTTTATTCTTTAGAGCTGCTGCGCCCAAAACGTAAAGATGTATGAGCAAGGATTTTTCAATTATCTATGAAGCGCTTTTAGACTTTTTTTTGAGTGTGTGTGGTTAATCATTTAACCTGAAAAATAAAACGAAAACAAGGTGGGCATGCCTCATATTTAAATTTTTCTTTCTCTAGAACCCATCCACAGGCGCTAGCGCATGGGTTGTGATCACATGATTTAAGCTAGCTGACCAGTCGCCGTGGTGTAGTGGTTAATGCAACGGACTACCGACTGGAAGGTTGTGAGTTCGAATCCCCATCAGTTCCTTCAAAATATATCATTGTGGGAATTTTTTTTTTTTACTCTAACCGGTCCTACCCAGATTTGGGCGTGCTGTGGGCTCACTGGGAAGACTGGGACCACACAGTCGAGTCTCATCCATTTAACGGATGAGTCATTGAGGGTGTTGCTTAAATCTTCTGATCAACACCGCAGGTGTCTGTATCTCTCGGGCCTGGTTGACGCCAGAATATATTGTGATAGTAAACGTAGAGTACAGCCCTGTCATGCAGTCTCAATCCTAGATGGAACTCCATAGCATCATGATTATCATCCTCACTGACATCATCATCATCATCGCATTGTAAAAACTGTGGCCATTACGGTGGCGCAGAAATTGGGACGAAAAAAGAAAGGTGAGCACAAAGGTAACATCCCTGAGTGCGATGATCCAAACAAAAATTAAACTAGTTATATATTTTCAATTATGATTATAACTTAGTCGCAACGGATTGTCAGTTTGAAAGTCAGCTTGCTGTCACCTGGAAGAGCGTATCGCCACTGCATAGCGCCACCTATTACTTTCCTTTTCAGACAGTGGGAAATGTCTATGTACCTATAGAGCGGATTTCTCAGCATAATTATGTCTCGCACGGTTCTTTTGTTGCCCGTGAGTTCTTTTACCTGCACAAAGTGCATGCTGCACATGGACACGCCAGTTTATCGTGTCATCCGAAAAAACTAGCACCCAGTCCACCACTAAAGAACCAGTATAGGGGATTAGGGGGGAGAAACATTTCTACCCATTCCTGGAATCGAACCCACTACTGTAGCTGGCGCGATAATTTTTGGACCACTACTCAACATGTTGTCCTGTCGTCAGACGAATAGTCCGGTGTCTGTGAAGCTGACACAGATAAAAAAAAAAGTTGTGACATTCCCATCATGTTATCAAAGGTATGTAAAAACCTTTGAGAGACAACAGCAGAGAAGCCACAACGTGTTCAATTTTGGGGGGGACGGAGAGAGTCTGAGTACAAACCGCTCCCCTCCACCACCATCCCCCATCCCCGAAAAAATATTTCATACCTTTTCATACATA
>CM060315.1:54361634-54384134 GCA_030674185.1 Monoplex corrugatus
CCATGATCGCCAAAGCCTTGTGGCAAAACGCTTGAAGATGATGATGATGATGTTGAAATGTTTGTGTTTACAGGAGTTATACCTAATTCGAACTTTTAACCCTTTGATTCCCGCAGCCTATTCACCAACTGCAAAAACTCAACCCTTTGACTTTCTCACCCTATCCACCAGCTTCCTGCAGGAAGCTGGTGCATAGGATGAGAAAGTCAAAGGGTTGAGTTTTTGCTTTGATAGCATGGTTGACAATGCTGGGTGCTGGCTGGTGGACAGGATGCGGGAGTCAAAGGGTTAAGCTATTTCCATCCTGATTCCACCCGACAGATGCGATAGCAAAACACTGGACATGATAAGAGTGTTCTCTGTTCAGGTCTGTAAAGTTACACAGTACAGTCACGCACCATCAACATCAATTTGAGGATAACAACTTGGCACAGTTGTTTTGTTTTGTTTTGTTTTGTTCTGTTCTGTTCTGTTCTGTTCTGTTCTGTTCGTTTTGTTTTGTTTTGTTTTGTTTTTTGTTTTAATCTCATCCTGTGTTATTTTGAAATGTTAACTACCTAATTCACTTTGTATCTCTCTGTGATAAGTGTACTTTGTATTTCCTATTATTTCTATCGTTGTTGTCGTTGTTGTTGTTCTGGGTGGTGGTGGTGGTGGCTGTTATTGTTGCTTTCTTTTGTTTTTCTCGCCACAATGGACTGACGACGTAAAATTCGTACTGCTCTCCCCGTAGAATGAGCGTCGCCGTAGCACAGCGCCACTTTTTTTTTTTTTTTTTTTTTGTATGCGTGTATTTCTCTTTTTCTCTTTACGTATGGATTTGAATTTTTCTACAGGTATTTGCCAAAGATTTCTCCTTCTTTGCCGTGGGATCTTCAACGTGCACAATGCTATGACACGGATGCGGTTCATCGTCTCATCCCGAAGACTTGCACCTAGATCACATTTTACGACCAAAGCTCGTGGTGGAAGGGGAGAATAATTTTTGTCTGTCCGTGATTCGAACCTTTGTATCTTGCGTTCCAGGCACCACTGGGCCACAAATTCCACTCAGTGTGGACAATCGGCTATGGTAACCGAAGCTATGGCGCACAGAATAACGACTGTGAAAATGGTGATCAGTGTAAATATTTCGTTAAAACCAAACCCCAACCGGGTGCATTTTTTTCTATGAACTTAGTACTTACATTTTCCTAAAGAAATTACCATAACAAACATACATTATTACATAACTACTTGCACGCATGCATATTTATGTACACATGAATACATACAACTACACACTACATACATACATACATACATACATACATACATACATACATATGCATGCATGCAACATACATACATACATACATATAACATACAACAACATATTACATACATACATACATACATACATACATATATACATACATACATATATGTGCGAGAAACACCACACAACTAAAATACATATGCACATGACAAAAGATGTACTCAAATACATAAAAAATATATGGATACGGTGAGAACGGAGACAATTTTAAACTTTTCGGGACTATATCCCTGCAGTCATATACAGCCACATGCATAAACCGTTGGTATTTTTAAAGTAAGGACATGAATATTAATGAGTTCCATGAAATGTAATGAAATTCAGATGACCGTAATGGATCAACAACTACATACATGTACTTGTTGATTTTAAATCACTACTATGTGAACCAAAGAAATAGGAGCATAGTTCCAAAATGACAATGGGTATTATCAGTATTGATGCAACATTTAAGTTATACTATTGTGGCGAATGCTCGCTGTGTAGCAATTGTTTTTGTTTTGTTTGTTTGTTTGTTTTTCCTTCCTCTTGCTTGCTTTTTTAAGATGTAAGTTTCAAAGAGTTCTTGAGTGTTATAGAAACTGATACTGTTATACGGATGTGAGGCGTGGACAGTCAACACGCAAAGTCAGAACAAGATTGAGGCAACTGACTTGTGATTTCTAAGAATAATGTTGAGAGTTCCATGGACAGCAAAAAAAAACCCAAAAAAAACAAATGAGACAGTCTTGAAGGAGGCAGACACAAGAAGAACATCAATAAAGAAGATTAGGAAAAGACAAGCAACATCTATAGAACATTTTATGGGGAAAGAGAAATTAGAGCACCTGATTATAACAGGAAAGCTAGAGGGAAAAAGAGAACACCAGGTAGACCCAGGGCGAAATTATTGGACGGACTTGCAGGGTGGCTGAGGACAGAGAACGTGGGAGATGTACTAGCAGCGACAAGAGATAGATTCGTGTGGCAAACTAACCTTGTTATCTCTTTTTCTCTGATTTTACAGGCAATATGTATTATCTATATTTTATACAAGAATAATGGAATAACTGATTGCGATTACACAACCAAAATAATTCAGACAATTTCTATTCATGTCCTGTTCCAGTGATTTATCGTAGTTATACAAACTCTTGTGTTTAGTTTGTTTTTGTTTTTGTTTTCGTTTTTCGTTTTTCTTTGAAGTACCTTTGTCGATAGTAAAAGCAAATTTAATTGTATATTTTTGTATCATTGTAAATAAAGATTTCGCTATTCTATGTACATGACCGAATTATTTTTTTCTTGCAAAGTATTTTATATACCTTGAACACACGTTTCAAAAATACTTCTTCATGGCAAAAAAAAAAGTAGTGTTTTGCTTGCTAGCTGGGACAACAGCAATTTTCATTGATCATCATTTTTAGCATCAATCAAACATCACTGTCATTACGTACCAAAATTCTCCCGTTGGGTTGCCGGGGGCTCTTTCAGTATAAATAGTATCCCCACCTTCTGGAAATTTTGTGCTAGAAATTTCCTCTTTTCTGTCACTCTCTTTGTTTCTGCCTTGTTGCCTTGAATTCTGTCATTTCTACTTATTTTCTGCCATAATGGTCCATTCACCTGTATTTGTTCGATAAAGTCTTACATACTTTTTCTTCGGATTGATAATTGGGTACATGTGTTAAGTGCATTTTTGGCTCTAAGGAGGTGAGATGTGCGGAAGCAATTTTAGGTAATTTATGCCTGTTTTGATATGTTTTGGTGTCCTTATGTATGCTTATATTTGTATTCAGGTGTGTTTTTTAAGTCTCCCCTGTGTGATAAATCAGACGGAATGGTCCTACGCCGGGGGCATGTCCTTAGATTATGTGCGCGAATGCATTGATATGTGTACTTAATTTTCTTCTTTTTTTTTTTCCTGTTGAAGTTTTGCGTGTTTTGAAGCGGTTATAGCTGTGCAGTCGGCTGGGTTTTAAACAACAATAAAAGTAAAGAAACGTACCAAAAATATGTAAAGCAATCATAATTCACAAGGCATGCTGCCACCCAAACACAAGCACACACGCGATGGGACAAGCTTTCGCACTCACGCACGCAAACGAACACAAACCCCCTCCATTACCTACAAACGAATTGAAGACAAATGTACGTATCTTTGTGTTTACTTACTTACTTACTTACTTTACTTACTTACTTACTTACTTACTTACTTACTTACTTACTTACTTACTTACTTACTTACTTACTTACTTACTTACTTACTTACTTTACTTACTTCCTTGCTTGCTTGCTTGCTTGCTTGCTTACTTACGTATTTACTTACTTACTTACTTACTTGTTTGCTTGCTTACTTGCTTGCTTACTTGCTTGCTTGCTTACTTATTTACTTACTTGCTTGCTTGCTTGCTTGCTTGCTTATTTGCTTACTTGCTTACTTGCTTGCTTACTTGCTTGCTTACTTACTTACTTACTTACTTACTTACTTACTTACTTACTTACCTACCTATCAATGATTAAGAAAATATTGTCTTCACCTCGTTGATAGACGGCTGAGCATTTGTGCATTGACTGGGATGGGGGTGGGTGTTTCTGTCATGTGAGACGAGTTTATATAGAATAGCTAGTTGTGTTGTGATTCAGATCTTTGATTATTTGATTATTTTGATTATTTACTTGATATATGTGACCTTCCACCACGAAATCAGTCTTAACTCGCAGTCAGTCGACCAGCACTAGTAGCTGAAAAGGTGACTGAGGGTCTATCTGGGGTGGTTTGACTTTTTCTCAAAATTGATTTCTGTAGACTATAATCTATCCCCACAGAAATTTTTTCAATCAATTTAAAATGGTATTTTAATGCACTGATCGCAGCAGAAAGAACGCAATTTCCTGCCAAAAGTACCTATTTTTGTCTCTTATTATGAACCGTAACCTGTACAATACCCTCACATGTAATATACTGAAGGAAAGCTCTTTGGTGCACCTTTCAGATAATGACAGCGAAAATTAGAAACAAACTGGGTAAAAGCCACCAAATAAAGAAAGTTAAGGAAAATGTGTAGGAGAGCACACAAAAAGTTTAGAGGCCGTTTTCTCAAAATGCCGTCATACAACTTGATGACTTTAAACATAAACAACTTCTACATTTTTTTGAGTACAAGCTTTTTTCAAGTACCGAAATAATCAGCAGACTGTACACTTTCCAGTGATATGTATATCTCAAAATGCCCAAAATGCTAGTTAAGACTGATTTCGTGGTGGAAGGTCACATTATTATGTTCCTTTGTCTGAAGGTAAAATACATACACATGTCATTTACGTGTAACCAAGATTATTCCAGTGGTAGGCTGATAAAATACCAGTATAAAATATAGACTAGTTAAAACATAGCCTAGGTAGGGCCTCAGGACCTGGCCAGCTCATGGGTTTATATGCAGGCTTAAGGCTTGTGCCACGGTCACCATTCACGTGGCACCTGTGACGTTAGTGCATAAAGAATTCGTTCCGAGCACGGAGACGTCATCTTGAGAAATTGAAACTGAAACTGAAAACTTTGTGTACACGAATGCGTGCACGAGGGGAAAAAGTTGTGCCAGCAGCCTGCAGTCTACCCAGCTAGAAGTGGGTACCTAACCCTATTCAGATACCGCCCTCAAATAGCTGACCGGAGAGCAGTGAAGTCTCTACCACCTCACTCCCCTAGGACGGAGCTTAGAGATATCTTTTACCTTTTCAAGAACTGCTGTTTCCTCAGTGGATTCGATACACTCCTGGCTTACTTAGAGTTAGCTCTCCAACAATGTGGATCAATACGCGCGCTGTTAGCAACCGACATTGGAGAGAGAGAGAGAGACAGAGACAGAGAGACAGAGACAGAGATAGAGAGACAGAGACAGAGAGAGACGGACAGACAGACAGACAGACAGACAGAGAAAGAGAGACAGGGAGAGAGAGAGAGAAAGGGAGAGAAAGAGACAGAGACACAGAGACAGAGACACAGAGACAGACCGACAAGACAGACAGACAGACACAGAGAGACAGACAACTGACAGATAAATAGACATAGAGAAAGACACAGAGCGAGAGGACAGACAGACAGACAGAGAGACAGAGACAGGCAGAGAAACAGAGACAGACAGAGAGACAGACAGACCAAGAGACAGAGACAGACAGGCAAAAAAACAGATAAACACAAAGAGAGAGACAGAGACAGAGAGAGACACAGAGCGAGGGAGAGAGAGAGAGAGAGACTCCAGATCATTTCAATTTAGTTCAAAATACTATATCACTCCAGATCATTTCAATTTAGTTCAAAATACTATATCACTCCAGATCATTTCAATTTAGTTCAAAATACTATATCATCTCAAAGAGAGACATTTTAGTACAACAAAATATCTTCCGAGTACTTGCCACACTTATAAAGAACATAAAAACAAAATATAGTGAAACATACACGCACTCTCACACACACACACGCAACACACACACACACACGCAGACACATACACACACGCGCGCACGCACGCACATTTATACACACATCTATACACACACTTATACACATACACACACGCACACACGCTTACACACACACACGCACACGCGCACACATACACACATAGACACACACACACGCATACACACACACACACACGCACACGCACACACGCACACACACACACATACACATGCATACACACACACACGCACACACACACACACACCACACAACACACACACACAACACACACATACACACACACACACTACACACACACACACACACACACACACACACACATACACACACACAACACACACATAACACACATACACACACACACACCATACCACACACACACACACACATACACACACACACACACACACACATCACACACACACACTACACAACCACCACACACATCACACACACACACACACACACACACACACTTATAGGCTCCATGCTCACCTGTAGTGAATTAGTAAGGGAAGAAAATTTTAAAAGGAAAAAAATCCCGGATTCTTAACATGTGTGTGTGTGTGTGCGTACGTGCGTGCGTGAGTGTGTGTGTGTATGTATGTTTGTGTGTGTCTTTGTGCATGTGTTTGTGTGTGTGGTGTGTCTGTCTGTCTGTCTGTCTGTCTGTATGTCTGTCTGTCTGCCTGTTCGTGGTGGGGAGTTGAGTGCGATCGTGTGCGCTTGCTTGCGTGCACGTTTGTCTGTGATTTTACAACTTTGTTATCAGTAAGTTGTGTCCCTTCTTCCATTGAGTATTCCCAGTGGAGACACCGGGGGCTCTTTCAGTATAAAAAGCATTCCCACCTTATGAAAATTCTGTATTAGAAATTTCCTCATATTTTCACTCTCTTCTTTTCTGCCTCACTGCTTTGCTCTCTTTCATCTCTCCTTGCCATTTCTGCCTCGTTGGTCGATTCACCTTATGTGGGGTTTTTTTTAAAGCCTTACATACTTTCTCTTAGGACTGATAATTGTGACCTCCCAGCACGAAATCAGTCTTTAACTAGCATTTTGAATATTTTGAGATATACATATCACCGGAAAGTGTACATTCTGGTGATTATTTTGGTACCGAATAAAGCTTGTACTCAAAAATAAAATGTAGACAATATGTATGTTTAAAGTCTTAAGTTGTATGACGGCCATTTTGAGAAAACGGCCTCTAAAGTTTTGATGTACTCTCCTACACATTTTCCTTAAATTTCTTTATTTGGTGGCTTTGACCCGGTTTGTTTCTAATTTCAGCTGTCATTTTCTAAAAGATGCACCAAAGAGCTTTCTGTCACTTATCACATGTGGGGGGGGGGGGGGGGTCCTGTCTGTGTTACGGTTCATAATAAAAGACAATAGTAGGTACTTTTGGTAAGAAATTGCGTTCTTTCTGCTACGATCAGTGCATTAAAATAACATTTTTAATTGATTAATGATATTTTTTTCAAGAAAAAAACTTCTGTGTGGGATAGATTATAGTCCATAGAAATCAGTTTTGAGAAAAAGTCAAAACACCCCAGATAGACCCTCAGTCACCTTTTCAGCTCCTAGTGCTGTTCGACTGACTGCGAGTTAAGACTGAATTGGTGGTGGGAGGTCACAATTGGGTACATTACTGACTTCATTTTTGGCTCAAAAGATGTGATGTGCATAAGCAATTTCAGATAACTTAAGCCAGTTTTGTGTACGTTTTAGTGTCCTTGGTTATGTTTACATTTGTATTCATGATTTTGTGTTTATCTTCTGGTGATAAATTGGACGGAGTGGTTAACGCCAGGGGCATATTCTCAGACTATGTGCGCTAATGCATTATGCATTGACAGTGCGTGTACTTTATTTTCTTTTCCGTGTGTGTTTGTGTGTGTGTGTGTGTGTGTGTGTGTGTGTGTGTGTGTGTGTGTGTGTGTGTTGTGTGTGTGTGTGTGTGTGTGTGTGTGTGTGTGTGTGTGTGTGTGTGTGTGTGTGTGCACGCTACACGGTGTTGCCTTTGAGCGTTGTAGGTAAATGGGGAAAGATCGTAACAGAGCAAGGCACTGTTACATATATATATATATATATATATATATATTAGTGTGTGTGTGTGTGTGTGTGTGTGTGTGTGTGTGTGTGTGTGTGTGTGTGTGTGTGTGTGTGTGTGTGTGTGTGTGTGTGTGTGTGTGTGTGTGTGTGTGTTGTTGTTTGTTTTAACGATATGAGGCACACACAGTTTTAAAATTTTACGACAGATTTCATCCAGGCGAGATGATTTTATCGCTTATACTGGAGATGCGTTTGTTTGTTCGAGAATTGTGATAAAAGGAATGGTAAATTATTTATTTGTTTTAATTTTCTTTGGATAGAACTGGATAGATTTTTGCTGTACTCATAGTATGGTTTATCGATTTCCAGCTAATGTTTTCCGCTCCAGACAATGAATATTCATCAAAGACGTTGACGGTCTCTTGTTGTGGAATGTCAGCGTTTTTCGAAGATAAGCCCATGATAAATATTGTTTAGAGCTCACCATATTGTTGATGTGTCGCTTTGTTTGTTAATAAGTTTGCTGAAGTGAGCTTCTTCGTGTTCTAGGTGAAATTGAAATTTGATTGCAAACTGTTCTTTGGGCTTTTATATATATATATATATATATATATATATATATATATATATATATATTATATACATATATATTCATATATATAATTATACATATACATATATATATATATTCATATATATATACATATACACACACATATATGTATATATATATATAATTAATATATATATATATATATATATATATATATATATATATATATATTATAGTGGGTGATACCCTCTGAAATGTTGTGTTCAAATTGGGAAAAAATCGGTAATGTTCACACTGCTACCACAACTCAACCCCTCACAAAACCTCAACATTCCATACGTTGTTTTGAAATTGATGACGTCAGTTAGCGAGCGCTGCATACATGTATTCAAAATAACCCAATGAAAATTCACAAGAGAGTTTATATAGTGGCTGTTAAGGAAATCTTGATAGTAAGGATCACGCATTTATGACATTTCAATTTGCCACAAAATTAGACTAAAGTTAGCTGAATGACATAGCGAGGACGTCGTGTCACACAGTGCGACAAAAGCTAGTGCCTATCTCTGTATCGATGTCTCTGATCTAGCTTTACATTATCTAAGACTCTTCAAATACATCAGCAAGACAGTCGAGCCATCCTCTTCGACACCGTAACGAGATAGTCAAGCCATTCTCATGGCCTCACGTTTTTTTTTATAAAATTTTTAGTTATTACAGAAAAGCCAGATTTTGTACTTCTCAAGGTCATTCTGTCTTGAAAAGCTTCAGTTGATATGAAGTTTGACGGTCACAGAGTTCAAGAACAGAATGTTACAACAGTGACAAAAATTTTGAAGTATTTTCAGAAGTTCCTGACAAAAGACTTTCCACACGCCTAGACACTTTCTTGTGATGACCTTGACGTTGGTGTCTTACCTGTCAAGCTCAGGTTATCGGGAGTTTTCAACAGTACACGACGCTGACCAAAATTCGGTAAAAAAAAAAAAAGGAGAGGGAGGGAGGGAGGGAAGGAAGGAGGAAGGAAGAGAGAGAGAGAGAGTGAGTGTGTGTGTGTGTGTGTGAGTGTGTGTGTGTGTGGTGTGTTGTTGTGTTGTGTGTGTGTGTGTGTGTGTGTGTGTGTGTATGTGTGTGTGTCTGTGTGTGTGTGTGTGTGTGTGTGTGTGTGTGTTGTGTGTGTGTGTGTGTGTGTGTGTGTGTGTGTGTGTGTGTGTGTGTGTGTGTGTGTGTGTTGTGTGTGTGTGTGTGTGTGTGTGTGTGTGTGTGTGTGTGTGTGTGTGTGTGTGTGTGTGTTAAAACTTTAGCTATTTCATTCAAAAAAAGTGTAGATCTGAAGAGTTGTTTTTTTCATAAATTAATGAACTTGCTCTAGAGGTTATCAAGAATGGACGTGTTGGGGCCAAATTTCCACAGAAATTGTCAGAATTACTTATCCTGTTATTAGCTGATGATATTCTGTTATTATCGGAAACGGTATATCGGAAATGGTATACGGAGTCAGTTTGAATTGTCTACAAAAAGCGCCTAATTCTCTGCGGCTTAAAGTGAATATGAGTAAAAGCAATATCGTGGTGTTTGAAGAGGGAGTTGTTTGGCTGCCAGAGAAAGATGGATCTACGATGGTATAGTTATACCTGTAGTTAACCCTATGACTCCCGGGCCCTGTCCACCAGCATCCTGCATTGCCAACCATGCTAGCAAAGCAAAAACTTAACCCTTTGATTCCCTCACCCTATCCACCAGCTTCCTGCATTGCCGACCATGCTAGCAAAGCAAAAACTTAACCCTTTGATTCCCTCACCCTACCACCAGCATCCTGCATTGCCAACCATGCTAGCAAAGCAAAAAGTTAACCCTTTGATTCCCTCACCCTATCCATCAGCTTCCTGCAAGAAGCTGGTGGATATGGCGAGGAATTCAAAGGGTTGAGTTTTTGCTGTTGGTGGATAAGATGCGGGAGTCAAAGAGTCGAAGTGTTTATTTAATGTTTGGGAGTTTATTTTTCTGCGCATTTTAATTTATTTTTACTGGTAAAGATATCGTTAGTAGGGCAAAGAATGCATTGTTTGTGTGTCATGACGTGACATGGATACATTACGTAATAATTAGTATGACTTCTTTCTGAAAATACTTGATCTGCAGATACAACCTAGTATGTTATATGGAACAGAAATTTCTGGGTTAATTAAACAAAGCAGTTTTCCCCCGTGGGGATGCCGGGGACTCTTTCAGTATAAATACATGTGTAGTATCCACACTTTCTGGAAATTGAGTGCTAGAAATTTCCTCTTTTCTGTTACTCTCTTTGTTTCTTTCTTCCTCCTTCGCTGTCTGGCATTTCTTCCTATCATTTTCTGCCTTGCTGGTCCATTCACCTGTATGTGTTCGATAAAGTCTTATGTACTTTTTTTAGGATCGATATTTGGGTACATGCATTAAGTTCATTTTTGGTTCTAGGGAGGTGAGATATGCGGAAGCAATTTCATGTAATTTCATTATCATCATCAGGTGCCTTGCCGCATGGCGTTGGCGATCATGGACTTCCATCTGTCTCTATTACTTGTTGCCTCAAGCATCTCCTCCACCTTCCCTGTCCCCAGCCATTCTGCAAGTCCATCTAGTATTTTCTCCCTGAGTCTACCTGGTGCTCTCTTTCCTTCCAGCTTTCCCGTTGTGACCAGTGCTCCAAATCCCCTTTCCTCATAAAATGGCCAATAAATGTTGCCTGTCTTTTCCTAATCTTCCTTATGAATGATCTACGTGTGTCTGCCTCCATCAAGACTGTCTCGTTTGTTTTCTTTGCTGTCCATGGAACTCTCAACATTCTTCTTAGAAACCACATGTAATTTAGGCTTGTTTGTTTTTATGTATGTTTTGGTGTCTTTATGTACGCTTTAATTTGTATTCACGTGTGTTTAAATCCTCATGTGCGATAAAATGGACGGAATAGTCAACGCCAAGGGCATGTCCTTAGACTATTGCGCAAATGCATTGATATGTGTACTTAATTTTCTTTTCTTTTTTTTCCTGTTGAAGGTCTGTATGTTTTGAAATGGTTGTAGGCCTGATATGGCTCTACGCAGTTGGCTGGGCTTTAAACAACAATAACAATAACAGTAACAGACAAAGCAGTTACACATTCTGAAGCTGTATATGTGTTTGCTTTGAAAAAAGTGTTCAGTGTTACATATGTGCACATCAAATGAATTAGGGTATGGAGAAACAAATAGCCTTTGTTTGTTCATTCACTTCTATAACGCATACGATATTGGTTAAAACTGCCGAGTATGGAAGATTTTAGCTTGCCAAAAAACTCATATAAGATGCTTTTTAGTTAGGACTTTAAAGAAATAAAACTGAGCAACAAATGCGTGCATGGGTTTGGTGACCTTTTCCTGGAAATCTGTGTTTTTTTAAAAGAGCATTGGTTGCAGATGGCAGAAATCGAATGTTCACACGCAGACGAATGAACTCCCAGAGTGCTAAGCGTTACATCAGCCTTGATCTGGATATTCATTTGAAAAGAACGATAGCGAAATTTAAACTTGGTGTATCAACTTTGAAGATTCATCAGTTGAGGTACAAGCAATGTAGAGACCATAATTCAGTGCGTCCTTTATGCATGCATCGCATACATGTGAAAGAAGACGAAAGACGAGATGCACTTTTTCCTGTACTGTTCGGCTTGGCTTTTTTGGTGATCTTCAATCAAAAGTTATCCCATAAAGATAAAAACAGAAATCCAAATATATTTAAGCTGTCTTTATCCTTAAGCTCAAGTCGCTGTGAATCCGTTTTTAATGTCGGTTTGTTTCTGCCTAAAGCGTTTTAAAGTAGAGAAATGGTTCTATCATAACATGTTGTTTGTTCTTCTATTCTCAGTTGTTAATCGGGTTTTCTGATGTAACTGATTGTTTCTTTTGTAATGCATATTAAGTGCCTCTATTAGGGGCTGGTGGCCTTTTCGAATAAAATATCTGAAAGCTGAAGAGAGAGAGAGAGAAAGAGAGACAGACAGACAGACAGACAGACATACAGAGACAGAGAGAGAGGCAGACAGAGACGGAGAGACAGAGAGAGAGACAGAGAGACAGAGGACACAGGGAGGGAAGGAGGGAGGGAAGAAGAGAGTTTTCTCACTCAGGTCGATAGGGAAATATATTTTTTAAAGAAAGAAAAAAGAATCAGAAAAGTAAAGATTGTCTAATAATCCTGAGGTCGAAGGGATTAAGGAGATAAAGATCCCCCAGCTTTTCTAAGAACCAGACTTTTTTTATTTTTTTTAGGATCAAAGCACTTAGGGAGGTTACCTTTGTGCTCAGCTGAAACAGTTTTTATTATGCGATGATGATGATGTCGATGTGGATGATTGTCATGATGCAATGGAGTTCATTCTAGGATTGAGACTGCGTGACAGGGTTGTATTCTACGCTTACTATCATAATATATCCTGGCGTCAACCAGGCCCGAGAGATGCAGACACCTGGGGTGTTGGTCAGAAGATTTAAGCAACACCCTCAATGACACATCCGCGAAGTGGATGAGACTCGACTGTGTGGTCCCAAGTCTTCCCAATGAGCCCATAGCACGCCCAACTCTGGGTAGGAGCCGATAAGAGCCGAAAAATCCCACAATGATTTTTGAAGGTACTGATGGGGATTCGAACCTACAACCTTCCAGTCGGTAGTCCGTTGCGTTAACCACTACACCACGGCGACTGGTCTAAGAACCAGACTTACGAGCGTGATGCCTGTCTAGCTCCCATCCCATTGTTACTTCGTCTTCACTAACCCTCAGCAGGGCCAGGTAACATTCACAGCTGGGTGGACTGGAGGCATGCCAGCAAGATGTTTTTTCTCGAGTCAGGTTGGAACTCGTGCAGTCAGACTGGAAGGCAGGGGCTCTACGTTGGCGTCCTCCAGGTCTGTCTTTCAGCCAGCTTCACAATCCAACACTAGGTAGAAAGAAACTCTAGGGAGAGCTAGACAACAGAAGGTCTTCAGAGAAGTAACCCCCTTTAGACAAGTGTTTCGGCCCTGAATTCCTTACACTCTCGGGGGGCCGGGCCACATCCAGGTCATGACTCCTGGATGCCCTTCTGCTGTTGTCTATTTTTTTTTTCCCACGCCGGGGATCGAACCTGGGCGATTCTGCGCTTCAGAACTGCGGTACGCGGTTTTACCAATGTGCTAACGGGGCACACATCATCTGTAGGGAATTTAATCCTTATGAAGTTCACTTTTTTCGTTCCTCCTTGCCCAGATCCAGCTTGAGCTCCTTTCTGCTGCCTCTGCCATCGCTTTAAGGGCTCTAGTCCTCTTCTTCCCAGAAATGGCGAGTTGTTTATGAGATATGAAGGGATTGCCACAAACTCTTGCCACGACCTATGGCGAGATTTGACCCGCAGACTGCTAACTTCAGGTGATGCTGGCAAGACCCGGCGTATTTTTTCGGTCTTGTAATATGTGCTCTTCCATTCTGCTTCGTATGGCACAGTGAGTTCTATCAGAAATTTGTTTCGTGAGTCAGAGTGGAGAGCGATGTCTGGTCTCAGCCTGTCTTGCGATGACATCTGGGTAATTTCTCCATCTGAGGTCTGCTGTACATCCAGTCGACTCTCATCCAGAAGACCTTTGCAATGTGCTGGTTGTCATAGCCCTTTCGGGCCAGACCTGTTTCCCATGCCTTGTAACTGTCATAGCAATTGTCTAACACTTGAGTATACACTCATTGCCTCCACTTCTCGTTATACACAGTGAAGTAGCCTACTTAGAAGGCTGTCTTTCACATAGAGCGTATATGCATATATACATATGTATATATATATATATATGTATATATATATGTGTATATATACATATATAAAGAGATAGATAGATAGATAGATTAAATAGATAGATAGATAGATAGATTAAGATAGATTAAAGATAGATAGATATAGATAGATAAATAGATAGATAGACACACAGACAGATAGATAGATAGATAGATAGATAGATAGATAGGTAGGTAGGTAGATAGGTAGGTAGATAGATAGATAGATAGACAGATAGACAGACAGACAGACAGATATATAGATAGATAGATAGATAGATAGATAGATAGATAGATAGATAGATAAACGCTCTATGGTCTTCCCTGCAGAGTTTGTGTGACGTCAAACTGCACCAGGGGAGGGGGGGGAGGGGGCCACACGTGTTAACGATGCGTTTGTCACTGACCGCACTCTGGAGCCAGAAATGGCGGTAGCTACACAGAGCGTAACGCCGTAGACAGTAGAACAAGCCGATTGTGTGGCTACATGCCACAGACTCCCTATGATTCATAGTATTATTAGGTACATGTCCCCTCATTTTATGCCAGTGTTGCTTGCCTACCTTTCTTTTTCTTTTCTTTCTTCGTTTTTCTTTTTTTTTTTTTTTTCTTTTTTTTTCTTTTCTTTTCTCTCTCTCTCTCTCTCTCTCTCTCTCTCTCTCTCTCTCTCTCTCTCTCTCTCTCTCTCTCTCTCTCTCTCTCTTCTCTCTCTCTCTCTCTCTCTCTCTCCACGCCTGCGGTGCTTGTCTACCTGGTTTTCTGTTGGTTTTTAGGGTTTTCTGTTTTCCTTTCTTTCTAATGTCCACGTGTGTATCAAGGTGGGGAGGGTGTATTATGTTGCTACGGGAATGGAATGAGATGCGGGATTTACCGAGTCAGGATTTCCAGAACCAATGGCCGCCTCCGCTTCAGGCCAGACCAAACCTCGTTCTTCGCCCACTCTTCCAGTTCCGCGCTGTGGTTGGTCAGCGGCGACTGTGTCGTCAGCTAAACGAGAGTCACGTGTATGGCGCGTGGCGGGGGACGGGAGGTACAAAAAGGAGGAGATTGGCCCCGTGTTTGGTGCTATTCTGCTCTGACACAGCCACCAGTGTGCACTGTGACCACTCCGGCCTCCTGTTGGCTTGCAAACGCTTCGTGTCGTGGCGGACTCTTGAAGTGTTTTGTCTGTGACCAACTGCAACAAAAAACTTTGCTCCCCAGTTTGGACACACAATCTGCTGATTTGACAAAACTGCTACGGTCAGTCTTCGCTCTGTTGTGTTTTGGGTTTTTTTTTTATGTCTTTTCTGTCTGGACTATCTTTGTTCCTTTCTTTTCTTTTCTTTCTTTTTTTTTTTTTCTTTTCCGTTTGCCAACTACTTTCGTTCTGTTTATTCATATCTCCACACCAACTCATTTACCAGTTTTTCTCCCGTGCTCCTGTTTTGACGTTTGTGCCCTGACATCAACTGCTTGTTGCTGAATTTCGCAGAGGGGGGGGGGGGGGACTACTAAACTTCGGGAAACGTTTCAATGACCAAAATTGAAATAGTATCTGTTTTGTCAGTGGCATCACATGTATTTGTTTGACACCACTGGGTAGTAGATGTAATGGAATGTCGTGTAACGCTTATGAAATCATCGTATCAGTGGCTGCTGCCATCTTGTGTAAATTATTTTTTCCTGCATGATGAAATATTTGTGACCTTCCACACATGGAATGAATCGCTTGTCAGCGTATGGTCAGATTTAATTTATTGCAAAACCTATACGCAGCTTTTATGCCCTTTCTTATAGTGTAAGCTATCTTAAAATCAGATGTTTACTTTATGAGACATGAGCGTTTGAAGATGGTACCATTGCGATTCACCATTTTCAAACGAAAAAAATCAGTTTCTCCAGTAACTTTTATTTAGCAACCAAAACCCAAACGTCATGAAATTTTACACACTTTTTAATGACATATGTACATGTCGACGGGATTTTGCCGAAACTGAATGGGTTTATTAAAAAGCGACATTTTCAAAGTTTGTGATTTGTGTCTTCTTTTTAAATCGCCCATAAACTTTCGGGCGGGTGTTTTAAAATAACATGTAAAGAAGAGGTTGAATGTGCATGAAGAGTTACAGCATCAGTTTACGTCAAAATCCTTACATCGAACCCTGACACCCTTACCTCTCACTTAGGCTGCTAGCTGTTAACGCCGTAAGGCGACATGCCACTCATTTCGTGGTGGGTGGTCACATTTCAATCTGTCGATTTGATGTTAAGAAGAGGAGTAGCTATGCGAATTTGCACACATACGGACTTGATTGAACTCCTTGTAAGTAGAAATAAATGTGATGTAATTCATCCATGGCCACACATTTGACATCGTCTACTGCATTTTTTTCCTTTGACTGATGTTTTCATTCATGTCAACGTGAGTGCAAAGTTTTCTTGTCAATCAATCAAAATCAAAATAGAAGAAGAAGAAAAGAAGAAGAGAGGTGAACGGAACAGCAAAAAAAGATGATAAAAGAAAACGCAAGAACGAAAAGATGAAAAAGATAAAAACGTAATTGTCCATACCTATTGTCATGTTATTGCAATACTTTACAGTGGACCATGATATATTATTAGTTAAGCTTATGAGTTTGCACTATTTACTGAAATATGTATATGAAGCATTCTGGATTTTTTTTAAGAAAAAGTATGTCTGTAAACAACTGTAACCCGTGGCGATACAGTTTTGTTTGGACAGAGACAGAACTTGATTCGCTTGCCAGACAAAGTTTGTCCCTTGATGCTGAGGATATAGGAGACTGAGGTGCCTGGGGGACATACCGCTTGGTCTTTTCACATTTCCTGTCCCCTTTTGCCGTATCCCGTTTCACCTTTTGATACCTGACTGTCTTAATTTAGTCGCATTTTGCCTTAAATGCATTGATTGCCATCATCGTCATCACCATGTGCCCTGCCGCATGGCGTTGGGATCATGGCCCTCCATATGTATATCTACCCCTTGTTACCGCAAGCACATCTTCCACTCTCTCTGTCCTCAGCCACCCTGCAAGTCCGTCCAGTATTTTCTCCCTGGGTCTACGTGGATTGATTGTACATTAGCTTATTTACACATAGACACCTACATAAATCAAATACAAAACAAATATGATTAATCTTTATTCTAATTCATTCTCCCTGTATCTCCCTTTCTCACAGATTCATGCACACCAAATTGATAAAGTACTGACTTTAGCGGATAGGACATACGTGAGACAAACTGTCGCAAGTGCATACGGCAAAACGGTACCTTCGCTCAGTTCAAAATGTACAGCCCCAAAATCTGGCACTTTGATTGGACAGGCAAAATGAGAAATGGCGAAACGGGCTGTCACCGGTGTTAGAGACCTCAAATTGTGTCAACGACAACCTAATGAGTGCAGAACTCAGTGCGCCCTCAGCGTGTCTCGACGATAGCATAATGAGCGCAGAACTTACCGAGACTTCAATTTGTCTCGACGATGGCATAATGAGCGCAGAACTCAATGAGATTTCAAATTGTCTCAATGATAGCATTATAAGCGCTGAACGCAGAACTCTATGAGATTTCAAATTGTCTCAACGATAGCATTATAAGCGCTGAACTCAGTGAGACCTCAAACTGTCTCGGCGATAGCATTATGAGTGCAAAACTCAATGAGACCTCAAATTATCTCAACAATAGCATTATAAGCACAGAACTCAATGAGACCTCAAACTGTCTCAACGATAGCAATATAAGCACAGAACTCAATGAGACCTCAAATTATCTCAACAATAGCATTATAAGCACAGAACTCAATGAGACCTCAAATTATCTCAACAATAGCATTATAAGCACAGAACTCAATGAGACCTCAAACTGTCTCAACGACAGCATTATAAGCACAGAACTCAATCGAGACCACAATTGTCTCGACGATAGCATTATAAGCGAAGAACTCAATGAGACCTCAATTGTCTCAACAATAGCATTATAAGTGCAGAACTCAATCGAGACCACAAATTGTCTCGACGATAGTATTATAAGCACAGAAGTCAATGAGACCTCAAATTATCTCAACGATAGCATTATAGCGAAGAACTCAATGAGACCTCAAACTATCTCAACAATAGCATTATGAGCGAAGAACTCAATCGAGACCTCAAATTGTCTGGACGATAGCATTATAGGCGCAGAACTCAGTGAGACTTCAAATTGTCTCGACGTTAGCATAATGAGCTCAGAACTCAATGAGACCTCAGATTGTCTCAACGATAGCATTGTGAGCGGCAGAACTCATCTCCTCTCATCGCTGCTTATGTTTTTAAAGCATACAAAGCGCGAGAACAAGCTAGAATCTAAGAAGGTACATCCTGTACTTTTTAATGCACGACTAAAGGTTGATAAGAAAAATGACACCACAACCAAAATCGGCCAAGAAAAGGAGTCCACTTTACAGAAATTTCATGAAACAAGAAGGCCGTTTCTTTTTTACATCACATATACAGTTCAACATCATGTTTGATATCGGTTTAGACTTTATTACATATATGTAAGATACAACTCTGCCGTAAAAAAAAAATACACACAAAACCAATACAACTGCCTCTAACGAAAAGAAATGCCCTTATGAGTAACTTTTTAAAGGATCATCGCACTCATGGCCATTTCATTTGTGCTCATTTGTTTGTGTTTCTTTCTTTCTTTCTTTCTTTCTTTTGTGTCACATTTTCTAAGACACCTTAATGGCCGCAGAAGCTGGCACCATTTTTACAATGCGATGATGATAATGACGATAAAGACGATGATCATGATGCTGTGGAGTTCCATCTGGGATTGAGACTGCATGACAAGACTGTCTGTACTCGACGCTTACTATTATGATATATCCTGGAGTCAACCAGGCCCGAGAGATACAGACACCTGCGATGCTGGTCACAAGATTTGAACAACACTCTCGGTGACGCATCCGTGAAGTGGATGAGACTCGACAGTCTTCCCAGTGAGCCCACAGCACGGCCCAACTCTGAGTAAGAGTCGGTTAGACCGAAAAATCCCACAATGATTTGTGAAGGGACTGATGGGGGATTCGAACCGCCAACCTTCCAGTCGGTTGTCTATTGCGCTAACCACTACGCCAAGGCAACTGGTCTTTGTGTGTAATTTTACCAACTCTATGTTCAGTTCATGAAGAAACTTAACTTTATCATGACATTCTGATTTACTGATCCCAAGCTACTTACACTGATAGATGGGAAATCAAACTCAGTAAAATATTAAACTGGAAGGCACGCTGCTTTCAGGTACAAAAAATACAAGAATGAATGTAAATGGTTCCGAATCAGAACTGCAAGCAGAATTAGAGCAACAAATCTAATTTGTATACATAAGGAATATAGTGTGTGGTGAAAATTGTACGTTTTGTGATTCAGAAAAACATGGTATTGAAAGTACATATTTGAGGTGTGATCAGGTTCAGCGCTTTTGAAAGATGTGAGAAAATCTGTTTGACTTGATGTGAAAATGCACATAAACTTTTCTGAAATGAAATTCTTTTTTGAGTTGAACACAGTATAAAAATGTATGATGTCATGGATAGAACCATCCGCACTTTGTAGCAATAAGTGGCGCTGCACTGTGGCGACAAGCTGTCTCCATAGAGCAGCCCAAACATCACGCGAAAAATCAGTTTCAAAAGATCTTAGGGCAGTGCAGTACAATAGAATGCCATACAAATCAATAAAAAAAAAATTAAAAACAGTATGTTAACAACAGTTCGATGCAACACAACAGCGCAGTATGCTGTAACACAATTCAGTATAACAACTTACTTCTTGACAAAAACAGAAAGCAATGCGATAGTCAAGCCTTACAAACAAAGAGTTTGAAGTTTATTAAAGATGGATATCATCGCACTCGGACAATCCCACATGCGCTCCACCCAATCCGCCTTCAGGTACCTGCGGAAAACTATACGCGATGTCAAGATCTTGAGCTGGAGGGAATGGGAGGTAACTAAGATGACCTTTGAAACACTGAGCTGACACCACAATAACCACCGAAGCAGTAAAATGGGAAGGGAACAAACCAGTTTTTTAATGTTGCGGGCTGGGATTGAACTCAGAAGATCAGAACTTGAGTCCATGGTTCCATCGCCGGTGGCAGTAGCCCAACAAAAAGTTTCTTTTTTTTTTCCTTTTTTTTTTTTTGCGCCCATTAAACGTGCCTTGTCCTATAGTTTACATTAAATATCTGTTCAGTTCAGTCATTTTCATAGGAGAGGGAGTGATCACTTTTCGATAGATCAGTCCACTGCTTAAATCTGATTCAGGTTACTTATGAACAATCAAGATATATTTTCTTCTCAAACTTCTTTTCAATTTCTCTTACAATGCACAGTGTCTTTAGAATATAATCTCGAACACAACGTGTTCTAAAATATCTCCAAAAGAAGAAATGAAAAACCATAACACAAAAAATAAACAAAGGAAGGGGCAAACTATAAAGCAACTGGTCAGATATGACGTAATCAAAAGTCAACAACATGATGGCGTTGAAGTTGTCAGAGTGAGGTGTACAATATAAAGAGACACTGTACATAAAAGCCGGTTCGTTTCGTTTCAAGTCCTACCACTCTCAGAGTATATGAGGACTAGCTATAAGAATGCTGCTCAAAGAAGCCTTAAAACAGTTAGGTTGCACTGTGAGATACCGATGCTATTGTCGGATTCTCCGTTTATGACTGAATACTATACACACTTGGATGACATAAATGCCGAGATCTTTGTGCTTAAAAATAGTTCTAGCGATCCAGTTTTAGAGCAATCCTTATTTTGACAGTACGAAACTGCGACTGTGTACTACACATGATATGTGGAATAAAACTGATGAAAATGTGTTGTTGAATGACAGAAAAATCATCGTTGACATTTGTAAATACATTTCACGTAGCTGTCATCTTGAAAATTCACCGATCACAATGAAACTTACTTAGAATATCTCTAGCACCACATATTTCCCTTTTTTTTTCTTAAATCTTCCGTCAAATAGCTGACTTATTTTCAGGAAGTAATGTTTTCTCCGTCAAGTAGTTGATTTATTTTCAAAAAATAATCGTTTTTCTGTTTGGGCCAATGCGGTTGAGATATTGGGCCACTCCGGTCTGTAGACGTGTATTCATGACAAAGATTTGGTGAAAAGACGTCCACAAACTGCTGAGGAATCTTTGATAAGACTTTTCCATTTACTCTTCATATTCTCCACTGCCTCTGGTTTACATATCCCCCTGACGATCATTTTGTCTATCCAACATACCTCCAAACCCACTAAAACTGAGGTCACTATTAGAGCAGTGCATGGTAGAATTTTTTACGTAATGCTATGAGGAAGACCGCCGACTTCCTATGTAGACGAAGAATTGCCAAAAGATGAAATCTACAGGACTGTAGACAGAAGGGGATGGAGACAGCTGACGGGACATGCGTCAACGGCTACCATCAAGAATGATGTCGCCGACAGGTGAATGCTATGATAATGAGAATATGGTATGATAGTGACGATACTGTGGCGTTCCAGTTCTTGAATAGGACTGCGTGGTGGGGCTGTAGTCTACGTTTTTCTTTTATAACGTATCTCGGCGTCAACCACGCCCGAGAGATACAGACCCCTGCGCTATTGGTCAGGAAGCATACTTGAGCAACACCGTCAACAAGGCATCCGTAAAGTAGATGACACTCCACTCTGTGGTCTCAGCCTACCACAACATAGCACGCCCAGCTAGGGCTAGGAGCCGGAGAGGACCGAAAAATTACACAACATTCTTTTCTAACTGATGTCATCTGGGAAGATTAGGAAAAGACAAGCAACATCTATGGGCCATTTTATGAGGAAAGGGGAATTAGAGCACCTGGTCACAACAGGAAAGCTGGAGGGAAAGAGAACACCAGGTAGACCCAGGGAGAAAATATTGGACGGACTTGCAGGTGGCTGAGGACAGAGAGGGTGGAAGATGTACTTGCAGCAACAAGGGATAGATGCATATGGAGGTCCATGCTCGCCAACGCCATGTGGCAAGGCACTTGGTGTTGATGAACTGATGAGAGTTCAAACGCACTGCCTCCCAATCAGTTAACAAATTAACAAGAAACACCACGAGGATGCGGATAGGACCCGGAGCACCAATGCCTCGCCACTCTCAGGACACACCTGTCAAGCTCCCAACGCCAATCGACAGTCATTTCTTCAAGCAAAAGGGGGGGGGGAGAGGCTGTCCATGCGTTGCATGACCAATTCGGACCCAGTCATCA
>CM060315.1:54389134-54391634 GCA_030674185.1 Monoplex corrugatus
CAAAAGAGAGTTGCAATAGTCAAGTTTAGAGAAGATGAAAGCACAGACTAGAGTTTTAGTAGCGTCAGCAGACAGGAGGTGGCGGACAGAGCTAATCTTCCGAAGTTCAAAGTAAGCACTTCTACAAACATTTGAGATGTGTTGCTGAAAAGAGAGGGTTTGGTCAAGAGTGACCCCAAGACTGCGAACAGCGGGAAGAAAAGGGAACTGTGATATTGCCCATTTCAAGAGAAGTGGGCAAAGATGGTTGGCTGAGAAATTTCTTGGGGCAAGCTAGGAGGAGTTCCGTTTTGTCATCATTTAGCTGAAGTTTATTTTGTGTCATCCATACCTTCAGGTCTGAAATGCACCCCTGCGTCCGAGCCATCAGCCCATCAATTTCATTAATGGAAGCCGACTGATGAACCTGAGTATCATCAGCGAAGCTCTCATGTGACATGGCGTGACGACTGATGACATCGGACACAGGTGACGCATACAGCACAAAAAGCATGGGTCCCAGAACAGACCCTTGTGGGACGCCGGAAGACAGAACAGATGGTTCAGAAGAAACACCCTTCACACAGACAGTTTGAGTGCGATCGACTAGATAGGATTGGAACCAACTCAGAACAGAACCACAGATGCCAAAAGAAGTTTGAAGTCTGGACAGAAGGATAGAATGATCAATAGTGTCAAAGGCAGCGGAGAGATCTAAGAGAGCAAGAATGGAAACTCGGTCATTGTCAAGACCGAGAAGAATGTCGTTGACTATCCTCAGGAGAGCTGTTTCAGTGCTGTGTGACTGCCTGTATGCTGACTGGTGTGGATTCAGGAGGTGGTTGTGAGTGAGGTGGTCTAAACAGTTTGGGAAAGAACGATTTTCTCAAGAACTTTAGAAAGGAATGACAGATTAGAAACGGGTCTATAATTCTTTAAACAGTTCCGATCTAATGATGCCTTCTTTAAAAGTGGCCGAACAATTGCTAACTTAAAGATGGGTGGAAAACAACCAGAGGAGAGAGAAGTATTCATGACGTGAGTTTATCTGGGGTAACAAAACATCAAGACAGTCAATGAGACAAGCTGTTGGCACGGGGTCAAGTTCACATGACTTTGGATTACAATTCAGACACATTTTCTTAACAAACTCTTCTGTGACTGGCTTAAAGACATGCAAATTAGGACCACGATATACTCTGTCATCGGGTACACGAACAGGGGGAACAACAGCAGAATCAAGTTTTTCGCGGATCAAAGCAATCTTGCTTGCAAAAAAGTCTGCAAATTTCTGAGGAAGTTCATGCACTGAATAAATTGTTGGAAGAGGAGAAGTGTCTACTTTGCCAAGGATATTGTTTGTGACACCAAATAACTGCTTAGCTGTTGTGCATGCAAGAATCTGTGAGGAGAAGAATGCTGAGTTTGTACGATGAACAATGTTAGTCACTTTGTTCCTGGCAAGCTGAAAGATCTGTCTATGAACATACATAGGCAGATATATAGATAGATATATAGATAGATAGATAGATAGATAGATGTGTATGTATGTATGTATATATGTATGCATGCATGTGTGTATGTGTATATATGTATGCATGTATGTATGTATGTACGTTTGTACGTACGTATGTATGTATGTATGTATGTATGTATGTATGTATGTATGCATGTACGTTTGTACGTAGGTATGTATGTATGTATGCATATATGCATGTATGTATGTATGTATGTATGTATGTATGTATGTATGTATGTATGTAATCATATATAAATTGGTCTGTATTTTGAACTTTTTTTTAATGTAAACAACATTGCAAAAATATATCAGATGCTACAAAAAAAGAGAAAAGATGAGGATCGTTTTGGACATAGGTGAAATAAACTGATTCTGCAACAGACGTGATCGTTGACGCTGCGCATGAGAACGACAACTTTGCCAAATTCGCTGGGTTTTTGTTTGTCTCTCTGTTGGTTGGTTGGTTGGTTTGTTGGTTGGTTGGTTGGTTGGTTGGGTGGTTGGATGGTTGGGTGGTTGGTTGGTAGGTTGGTAGGTTGGTTGGTTGGTTGGTTGGTTGATTGGTTGGTTGGGTGGGAGGGTGGGTGGGTGGGTGGGTGGTGGTGGTTGTTTGTTTGTTTGTTTGTCTGTTTGTTTGTTTGTTTGTGGCGTTGTTTTGAGGGAAGTTGTTTGTGTGTTGGGGGCGGTTGATTTGGTTTGGTTTGGTTTGGTTTGGTTTGGTTTGGTTTGGTTTGGTTTGGTTTGGTTTGGTTTGGTTTGGTTTGGTTTGGTTTGGTTTGGTTTGGTTTGTTGGTTCGGTCCGGTTTGGTTTGGTTTGGTTTGGTTTGGTTTGGTGTGGGTTTGGGTTTGGTTTGGTTTGGTTTGGTTTGGTTTGTTGGTTTGGTTCGGTTCGGTTCGGTTCGGTTCGGTTCGGTTTGGTTTGGTTCGGTTTGGTTTGGGTTTGATTTGAGTTTGGTTTGGTTTGGTTTGGTTTGGTTTGGTTTGGTTTGATTTGGTTTGGTT
>CM060315.1:54396634-54401634 GCA_030674185.1 Monoplex corrugatus
ATCTATCTATCTATCTCTATCTGTCTGTCTGTCTATCTATCTTCTTCTTATCTTCTATCTATCCATCTTCTGTTCTATTGTCTATCTCATCTATTATCTAGTCTATCTACATATCTATCTATCATCTACTATTTCTATCTGTCTGTCTATCTATCTACTATCTTTGCTATCTTACTATCTACTACTATCTAACTGTCTTATGCTGTCTGTTGGCTGTGTGCTGTCTATCTATCTATGCAGTGATTTTGGTCGTGTCACTTTACAGTTTCAGGGGTTTAGTTATCTCCCTTCCGAGTCCACCCCCTATCTCAAGATCTTGATAATGCATAGGTTTTTATGCGGCTCAAGAAGTCTGCCAAATAACCAGTGGCAGATTTGGGTGGAGCACATATGGAATTGGTCGAGTGCTATGAATTGAATGAAATCCGAGCTCTCTCTCTCTCTCTCTCTCTCTCTCTCTCTCTCTCTCTCTCTCTCTCTCTCTCTCTCTCTTCTCTCTCTCTCTCTTTCTGTTCTCTCTCTCTCTCTCACACACACTCTCTCTCTCTTTCTCTCTCTCTTCTCTCTTTCTCTCTTTTGTCTCTCTCTTTCTATGTCTGTCTCTCCTCTATGTCTGTCTGTCTGTCTCTGTCTCTCTCTCTGTCTCTTTCTGTCTGTCTGTCTGTCTCTCTCTCTCTCTGTGTCTCTGACTCTTCTCTCTCTCTCTTCTCTCTTCTCTTTCTCCCCTCTCTCTTTTCTCTCCTTCTCTTTCTTCTCTCTCTCTTTCTCTCTCTCTCTCTTCTCTGTTTCTGTCTCTGTCTGTCTTCTCTCTCTCTCTGTCTTGTCTGTCTCTCTCTCTCTCTCTCTCTTTCTTCCCCCCTCTCTCTTCTCTTTCTTCCCTCTCTCTTTTCTCTCTTCTCTGTCTTTTCTGTCTCTCTCTTTTCTTTCTCTCTCTCTCTGTCTGTCTCTCTCTCTCTCTCCTCTCTCTGTCTATCTCTCCCTCTCTCTCTCTCTCTCTCACTCTCTCTCTCGCTTTCTCTCTCTCTCTGTCTCTGTGTCTCTCTTTCTGTCTCTCGTCTCCGTCTCCGTCTCTGTCTGTCTCTCTCTCTCTCTCTCTCTTTCTCTCTCTCTCTCTCCCCTTTCTTCTTTCTCTGCCTATTTGTGATGTGTCAGAGAGATAAGATACGATAGCTTAACGTTCTTTGATTACGAGGGTAACAGATAAACAGATAAGAACTTGTGTGCTTCTTTACATCTAGCCTTTGCTTAAACTGAGGCTGAACTGCGCATTGTAAGCAATCAGCAGAAAGATCACATGCAGTCATCCTGAAATATTGTCATTTGCTGTATCTGGGTTTGTAAACGTCGACAGAAGATAAACTAGTGTACATTGAAGGAACGTGAGATGAATAATGAGAGGAAATGTGTAAAAAGTGTATCAGAGTAATTGAACAAACGACATCATCAGAAGCCATGCCTCTTCCCATCATTATCATTATCATCATCATTATCATGTTATTATTTCATCATCGTCGTCGTTATCATCATCATCATCATAAGCATCATCATTACTATCATTATTATCATCATTATCAATATCATCATCTGCAACAACAACAACAATAACAACATCATCATCATCACATCGTCGTTGTTGTTTCTCCAAATGTACATAAAATAATTGTGAAAAACTGCTTTGAATTGAGTGACAGTGCCTCACGTCGTCTCGCTTGAGTGAGCAGCAGCGATAGTTTATATATAGAAAAGTTAACACTTTAAAAATCCAAAGTTTCAGGGAAAGTTTTTCAGTAACACTAAACATTGACGCTAGCTAATACAATAAGTAGGACTCTTGCCGAATAGGAAAAAGGCGCACGAACACGTACTAGAGCTTTGCAGGAGTTTCCGAAATAACGCGTGGGCAGGCATCTGTAAAAGCCGTAGAAGTCACAGACAACTTCTGTGCCAAATCTATTTGTTGACGAGACCGCGATGAAAATAATGTTCAAGCTGGTTTTATTTCTGGATATGTTGAAATATATGTCGTGCAATCCTAGAGAACATCAACCTGACACCAGCACCGGTATTAAAATTGTCAGAAATTCACGTGGATATAACGTTAACGATCACAGACTGTGTTTGTTCTGTGGAAGGGCCACTCTTGCTTGATTGTGGCCAGTATGTGCACAAGTTGTGAAATGTCTTAACATTTAGGGCAGGGAAATGGAAAGTTATTTGCGCGAGCCCCGGTAGCTCAGTTGGTTTGAGCGTCGGATTCACATGCTAATGCTTGTGGGTTCTAATCCCGGGGTTGCGCTATATTAAAACTGGCCTTCTCACTAACCAGAAAAAAAAAGACGAAAAAAGAATAAGAACGCGTATTTAATACAACAAGACAAGACAGGCGCAAATTTTCTGCCAGCTTGCCTTTGTCAAGGTGAATATCACAAACAAACACACCAGATACAAAAATTAGGAGAAAAAGACTGTTTGCTTGAACGCGGGCAGTCACACTTGCTTTTGGATTTGGCCTCCTCACTGTCCCACCTTAACATCATTGTTGCTCTGGTGGTATCAGTATAGGATTAGATAAGTCCCCCTTCCCCACTTTCCTGGTATGGTTATCCCCGTCGGCTATATCACCTGACGTGATTGTCGACGTAAAAACTGAACCAAATCAATCAATCAGTCAGTCAATATTATTTGTTGACGGCGGGTTCGTTGCACTCGGGAAGTTCCATATTTCACCGCGCAAGTCTGTCAGCATTATCTGGCATACTTCTTGAAACTCTGTACGCCGCAGAGGTCTTGAAATGGGAGTGAGGGACGGGAACCACGAATTCACTAAACCAACACCACCAGAAAAGGTTACAGGTTTTTGCACTGAGGGGACTGAACTCGAGATGGGAGATTAAGGGGGACTGAATTGGAGAAGTCGATGTGGAGTTCAGGACTGTGTCAACAGAACCCGCCCACCGACAGTGAAATGTGAACTGGCAAATGATGGCCACACACAGGCAGGATCAGAGCAGGGTTACCACGCACCGCTCCCACACAGAAGCCGTTGCAGGAACAGGGTAACAACACTTTGCAGTCTTCCCAGTTTACTTAAGACAGATTGAGACCGAAACTTTTAACGTTTGTTCACTACGGTTGTTCAATCATCTTAGCGAAGAAATTTGTATTAAAACATGGCGTTTTTTAGTGTCGGCTGTGTCCAGATCATGTCACTGACAAATTTCCGAATGTTTGTAAATACCTTGACCAAACCTGGGCAATATTATCGTCAGGCGCAGAGCGTTCAAGTTTGAGTGTACATAACCGGTTTGGGTTATATGGGTTGAAAGTGTCTCCTCCTGGGACATGGAGGGGCAAGAATAACTTCAAGAAAAGATAGTGCAGCTGCGTGGGATATCAAAAACGTCACAAGATTTTTGTTTGTGTCTGGTCGTTTCGGTTTTGTATCATTGCTGCTGTTAGTTTCATTGGAGATGTCGATATCATTAGTACGGTCTCTGACTGTTGTAATTTCAGAGGGCGATTCCGAGAGAATAATTACGGGTGTGAGTTCGACCTGCAGGCGTGCAGCACTTTGTTTGTTTGTTTGTTGTTTGTTTGTTTGTTTGTTTGTTTGTTTGTTTGTTTGTTTGTTTGTTTCGTTTTGTTTTGTTTGTATGTATGTATGTTTGTTTGTTTGTTTTTTGTTTGTTTTTTGTTTGTTTTTGGGCTTGTCTTGACTTGGCTTGTTTTGATTTGTTTTGTTTTGTTTGTGTCTTGTCTTGTATTTTCTTTTGTTTTGTTTTTGTTCTGTCTTGTTTTGTCTCGTCCTGTTTTGTTTTGTTTTGTCTTGTCTTATTTTGTTTTGTTTTGTTTTGTTTTGTTTTTCGGTGCAGGATGGCTGTCTCTATTAATAGAGTTGTGAACTCAAGATCTGATGTCACGAGTTCAATTCCAGCCTGCAACATAAACACTGCCCTGTTTGTTTTCCATGTTAATGTGCCAATCATTCTGGTGGTGCCAGCTTAGAGTTTTGTAGTTTCCATTCTCTCCCCCTCCCCAACCCCTTTTCCCCCATTTCAAGACCTTATAAACGCGTAGGATTTTTGCGTAGGCTCAAGGAATCTGCCAGATAATTACTGGTGTATACGGATAGGGTGTATATGGAATGTATCCTAGTGTGATGATTCCCCCTTGAACAAACTCCAAACCTGAAAGACCCCCCCCCCCCCTCCGTGGGGATGCCGGGGGTTCTTTTAGTAGAAAGAGTATCCCCACCTTCTGGAAATTCTGTGCTAAAAATTTCCTCTTTCCCTGTCACTCTCTTTCTTTCTGCCTTGTTCCTTTGCTTTCTGTCATTTCTTCCAATCACTTTCTGCCTTGCTGGTCTATTCACCTGTATGTGTTCGATAAAGTCTTACGTATTTGTTCTTGGGATTGATAAATGGGTACATGTATAAAGTGCAGCTTTGCTCTAGGGAGGGGAGATCTGCGGAGGCAATTTTAAGTAATTTATGCCCGGTTTATATGTATATATATATATATATATATATATATATATATATTATTATATTGTGTGTGTGTGTGTGTGTGTGTGTGTGTGTGTGTGTGTGTGTGTGTGTGTGTGTGTGTGTGTGTGTGTGTGTGTGTGTTTTGGTGTCCTAAGGTATGCTTAAATTTGTATTCAGGTGTGTTTTTTAAATCCCTGTGCAATAAATTGGACGGAGGGGTCAACGCCAGGGACATGTCTTTAGATTATGTGCGCGAATGCACTGATATGTGTACTTAATTTTCTTTTCTTGCCTTTTTTTTTTCCTGTTGAGGTGTTGCGTGTTTTGAAGCTGTTATAGCCCTGACATGGCTCTACGCAGTCGGCTGGGCTTTACACACAACAACCATGACAACAAAAACCTGAAAGAACTTGAAAGGACAGGCGTGGTAACCCGGGTAACCCGTGGGTAAACGTCGGACTTGCAACATGTGTGTAGACCCGCCAGTGCCTGAACCCTCTTCATGTTCCTACG
>CM060315.1:54406634-54419134 GCA_030674185.1 Monoplex corrugatus
AGATCTCTAGAACTGAATACAAGACATCAGATCTCTAGAACCGAATCCATCAGATCTATAGAACCGAATCTAAGATACCATATCTCTAGAACCGAATCCATCAGATCTCTAGAACCGAATGCAAGACATCAGATCTCTAAAACCGAATCTAAGAATCAGATCTCTAGAACCGAATCTAAGATATCAGATCTCTAGAACCAATCCATCAGATCTCTAGAACCGAATCCATCAGACCTCTAGAACGAATCCAAGACATCAGATCTCTAGAACCGAATCTATGAATCAGATCTCTAGAACCGAATCTAAGACATCATACCTCTAGAACGGAAACTAAGACAGATCTCTAGAACCGAATGTAAGAATCAGATCTCTAAAACCGAATCTAAGGCATCAGATCTCTAGAACAAAATCCAAGACACAAATCTTTAGAACCGAATCTAAGAATCAGATCTTTAGAACCAAATCTAAGAATCAGATCTCTAGAACCGAATCGATGACATCAGACCTCTAGAACTGAAGCTAAGATATCAGATCTCTAGAACCGATTCCATCAGATGTCTAGAACCGAATCCAAGACATGAGATCCGTAGAACCGAACCCAGGACATCTAATCTTGAGTCCACGGTTGCATCCAGTGAGTTTTGGTTTCAGTTTCAGTTTCTCAAGATGACATCTCCGCGCTTGGAACGAGCAACAACAACAACAACAGCAACAAGAACAAAAGCAACAGCAAAGAGGAAACATACATATATATATATATGCATCCAATGAGCGAATTCTCTTTAAGTCAGCGCGAAGCCTAAGGTTGCCGTGGTGAATATGAGACAGTGCTGGAAACGATCCCCACCTTCGTCCTTCCGCGTGTCTCCTGTGTGGCTTGGAGACCTCTTCTGTTGACAGCCAAGGGCCAACTTCCCCTCCCTGGCTCTCCGCCTCAAGGGGGTACAGGGCTGAGTGGTCGCCGGTTTACGTTGTCTGAAATTCCAGCAAAGGTCGCCGTGATGGTGTTTGAGGGAAGGGTGATACACGCATATACTCTCATCACACATACATACATATACATATACATATACATATACATATACATATACATATACACATACACATACACATAGAAATACACATACACATACACAAGCACACACACACACACACACACACACACATACACACGCATGCAGGACACACGCGCATATACACACATACATACACACGCACACACGCACAGGCACATTCACTCTCTCCTTCAATCTCTCTCTCTCTCTCTCTCTCTCTCTCTCTCTCTGTCTGTCTCCTCTCTCTCTCTCTCTCTCTCTTCTCTCTCTGTGTCTTTCTATCTTTTCTCTCTCTTCTCTCTATCTATCTATCTATCTATCTATCTATTTATCTGTCTATCTCTCTCTCTGTCTGACTATCTATCTGACTATCTATCTGACTTATCTGTCTGACTGTCTATCTGTGTGTGTCTCTCTCTCTCTGCCTCTCTCTCTTTTGCCTCTCTCTCTCTCTCTCACTCTCTCTTTCTTTCTCTTTCTTTCTCTCTAATATGTAGGTTATGAAATTGTGTTTGGTGAACGAACAGAAAAAAGAGCCAGAAAATAATTCATATTTTTATGTAAAAAAAAAAAGACACCTCATGACTGTCATTGCCCTTTTTTCGTTTCCGTGCTCTTGTACTTAAGCGCTCTTATACTTAGTTCCCCTTATCATCCGTCACCTTATTAGTCTAGTCTAATCATTTCGATACAACCAGACAAGACAGGCGCAAATTTTCGGCCATCTGGCTTTTGTCAAGCGTATGATCATAAACAGCAATAACAACAACAAAAACAGATAAAACAAAATTAGGAGAAAAAGACTGAAAATTTGCGCCTGTCTTCTTTTGTTATATTACATACGCGTTCTTATTCTTTTTTTTTTCTTTTTTTTCTTTTTTTCGTGTTTTTTCTGGTTCCTGTTTGCTTGAACGAGGGCAGTCACATTTGTTTTGGATTTAGTCATTTGGATGTTCACAAACGGCGTGCCAAGGGAATATAGCATAAACATGGCACGTTCCATACAACTATGCATAAACGCCATTCGATATTTATCTGCCAAGATTGAGTTTGGAGTTGTTTCAAGAGGGATTCATCACAATCGGACAATTGCATATGCGCCTAACCCAAATCTTTCTTTCAGCAGTTGTCTGGCGCTGGACTCCCTCAAGCCGCCCAAAACGTTTATACGCTGGCAAGGTCTCGAAATTGAGAAAGTTGGGGGTGGGGGTGGGGTGGGGGTGAATGAAGGAGTGGGACGTATTAAGCATGGAGCTGACTGACACCACGAGAATGATGGAAACATTAAGACGGGCAGTGGACAGGCCTGTCTGGAATGTTGTGGGCTGGGATTGAACTCGAGATATTAGATCTAGCTCTATCAAAAGGATCACCCATTCTCCTCACCCCCGCCTCCCTTATTGGCTCAGGTGTTAGAGCGTCATGGTGTGTAGGTTCAATCCTAGGGCAGATTACGTGTTAACGGGCTGCCTTTAGCTGTGTTGGTTACAGCGTTATGCTGCCAGAATGAAGTATCAACAAACTAATAATAACAAAATAATAATAACAATAATAATAACAAAATGATAATAATGATAATAATAATAGTAGTAATAATAATAATAGTAATGATAATAATAATAATAATGATAATATACTACTACCAATAATAATGATGATGATGATAATAATAATAATAATAATAATAAAGTCAAAGTCAGAACAAAGCTGAGGCAACTGAACTGTGGTTTCTAAGAGGAATGTTGAAAGTTCCATGGACAGCAAATAAAACAAACGAGACAGTCTTGAAGGAGGCAGACACAAGAAGAACATTAACAAAGAAGATCAGGAAAAGACAAGCAGCATTTATATGACATTTTATGAGGAAAGAGAAATCAGAGCACCTGATCACAACAGGAAAGCTGGAGTGAAAGAGAACGCCAAGTAGACCGAGGGAGAAAATATTGGACGGACTTGCAGGGTGGCTGAGGACAGAGAAAGTGGGAGATGTACTTGCAGCGACAAGGGATAGATTCGTATAGAGGGCCATGGTCGCCAACGCCATGCGGCAGGGCACATGATGCTGATGTTGAACAAAACACAAAGAAGACACACGTATTCTTCTGGCATGTAACCTTCGATTATGCTGATTAACTTTCGTTAAAGAATGTGAAATTTATAGAAAAAAAATCAACCAAATGTTTGACAGTATCATGCAGATATTTCACATCGAGAACATTTAGATATTGACAGTAAAAATATCATTACAAGTAAGCTACAAACACATTTCCCAAATATACGAATAACTGTGAAACGAGTTCAGTCTTTTAAGGAAATAAAGGAACATTTACGTATTACTTGTTCATATGATAAAGTAGAGGAGACCAGAGAGGAGAAACCACAGTTAAGATCATGACTCAGTCTCTGGTCACTGTTCAAGTTGTTGCTGCTGCTGTTGTTTTTAGTGTGTGCGCGTGTGTGTTTATGTGCGTGCGTGCGTGTGTGTGTCTGTATGTGCACACGCGCGTGTGTATGTATTTATGTGTGTATGCACACGCGGGTGTGTGTGTGCGTGTGTGTGTGTGTGTGTGTGTGTATGTGTGTGTGTGTGTGTGTGTGTGTGTGGTGTCGTGTGTGTGTGTGTGTGTGTGTGTGTGTGTGTGTGTTCGTTCGTTCGTTCGTTATTTCTTTTAACGTCTATTCACAGACGTGCTTTTAGGCGAGTGTGTGTGTGTGTATTTAAATATGTATGTGTGTGTGTGTGCTCGCGCGCGCGCGCGTGTGTGCATGTGTGTGTGCGTGAACTAGAACGAAGGCACAGTGATGGGAGTTTGGACTTTATTCAAGAGGAATCCATAGCACTCGGACGGACAGCTCCATATGCGCTCCACCCAAATCTGCCGACAGCGATGAACAAGCATCATCGCTAACTGTGTAATTACAATTGGCTCAGTAACCTGTATTATACTTATCACCCACTTGGCATCTTCACTGGACTGTTGACCGTTTATGACGAGATTCTTATCCATACCAGTCACCCTGGTGCGGTGGTAAGTGCAACGGACTACAGACTGAAAGATTGTGGATTCGAATTCCAATAAAATCATTCCGTAAAAATCATTCTGGGACTTTTCGGTTCCAACCAGGGCCTACCCGGAGTAAAATGTGCTTTGCGCTTCTTGAGAAGACTGGGACCACATAGTCGAGTCTCATCCACTTCGCGGATGCGTCATTGAGGGTGTTGCTTAAATATTCTGACCAACACCGCAGGCAGCTGTATCTTTCAAGCCTAGTTGACGCCAGGACACATTACGGAGCGAAGCGTGGAGTACGCTGCTGTCATGCAGTCTTAGTCCAGAATGGAATCCCGCGGCATCATAATTATCATCCGCCATCGGCATGCAACAAAATGGCACTCTGAAAAATTGTCCCCGATTTTACAACCGTTAAAGTGGCTCAAAAGATGGGACATCAAAAAGAAAAAACGAAAAATGACAGGACATTAAACAGAAAAGAAAAATGAAAGCATGGGACATTAAACAGAAAAGAAAAATGGAAAAAGATGGGACATCAAAAAGATACGAAAAATGAAAACAGATGAGACATTAAACAGAAAAGAAAAATGAAAGCATGGGACATTAAACAGAAAAGAAAAATGAAAGATGGGACATCAAAAGATACGAAAAATGAAACAGATGAGACATTAAACAGAAAAGAAAAATGAAAGCATGGGACATTAAACAGAAAAGAAAAATGAAAGCATGGGACATTAAAAAGAAAAGAAAAATGGAAAAGATGGGACATCAAAAGAAAAGAAAAATGGAAAAGATGGGACATTAAAAAGAAAAGAAAAAATGAGAAAAGATGGGACATTCAAAAAGAAAAGAAAAATGAAAGATGGGACATTAAAAAAGAAAAGGAAAGATGGGACATTAAAAAGAAAAGAAAAATGGAAAAAAGATGGGACATCAAAAAGAAAAGAAAAATGGAAAAAAGATGGACATCAAAAAGAAAAGAAAAATGGAAAAATATGGACATCAAAAAGAAAAGAAAAATGGAAAAAATATGGGACATCAAAAAGAAAAGAAAAATGGAAAAATATGGACATCAAAAAGAAAAGAAAAATGAAAAAAGATGGAACATCAAAAAGAAAAGAAAAATGAAAAAAGATGGAACATCAAAAAGAAAAGAAAAATGAAAAAAGATGGAACATCAAAAAGAAAAGAAAAATGAAAAAAGATGGAACATCAACAAGAAAAGAAAAATGGAAAAAGATGGACATCAAAAAAAAATGAAAAAGATGGGACATCAAAAAGAAAAGACAGAAAAGAAATAGAATAGAATAAAAGAAAATTGTTACCTCCATAATGATCTGTTTCAGTAACAGCTATGGCCGACAATCAGCACCCACCCACATCAGTATCGGCGACATCGTCTTCGCCCAGACAGTGTGGGAGATGGGTGTGACATAATTTTCACGATGTCTTAGTCTGAGATAATTGTAGCTTGACAGATTACTAACACACAACAATTATCACTGTTGATGGGTATGATTGTTATGGTGAACAAATCGACAGACTAGCGTGGCTGATAATTCCACACAGACACTGCCACTGACCGTGGTGACTTTGTTGTACTATGGTAAAAAGACAGTGCTCATTCTCTGACTGTAGTGTCCTCCTTGAGCTGTTTCAAGAATCAAGACTCGATCTTTGTGTGTGTGTGTGTGTGTGTGTGTGTGTGTGTGTGTGTGTGTGTGTGTGTGTGTGTGTGTGTGTGTGTGTGTGTGTGTGTGTGTGTGTGTGTGTGTGTGTGTCCTTTACGTTACGAAACAGCAAGGTAATTTGGTCTGCAAGGTTGTCAGTATCATAACACACATGCACACGCACGCACACACACACATGCATACAGAAATACGTACACAGATAGATAGATAGATAGATAGATAGATAGATAGATAGATAGATAGAGAGAGAGAGAGAGAGAGAGAGAGAGATACGAGATATAGAGATAGATAGATAGATAGACAGACAGACAGATAGATAGGCAGGCAGGCAGGCAGACAGACAGACAGACAGACATAGATAGGTAGGTAGGAAGGTAGGTAGGTAGGTAGGTAGATACTTAGATACGTAGATACATGGATACGTAGTTACGTAGACAGATCTGTGTATACACGCGCCCTTACAGAGAACACCAAATATTCCACATCAACGACATGAAATTTTTGACTGACTCCACCCCACACATAGACACATCCAAACACACTCAGGCACGCATAAATGCATCAACACACAAATACACTACACACACACACACACAACACACACACACACACACACACACACACACACACACACACACACACACACACACACACACACACACACACACACATGCAGGGCGGGTAACACACAGGCTCGTTCAGAGACTGTCGAGCCATGTGTCCATGCAAGTTACAACAACACAAGACCACACAATCAACTCTCACTGATATTAGGGATGTGTCATTGACAGTGTTGTTCTGTTTTGGTTTTCCTCTACCGCTTGTATAGCTCTTCAGGTTCGGATCTTTGGTGTCACTGGGAAACATGGACATTAACAAAGCAGATGGAGAACAGCCTTGATGGGACGTATACTCGCATGTTCAGGATGGCATTAAATGTCTCTTGGAAGCAGCACATGACTAACGAAGAGCTATACGGATACCTCCCTAAATTTAGTGACAGGATAAGAACACGTAGGCTTCGCCTAGCCGGTCACTGTATGCGACATCCAGAGGAAGTTGCTTCACAACTTGCACTGTGGCAGCCAACTGGAGGGAGAGCGAACAGGGGAAGGAAGACAACAGACTTCATTGATCTTCTCAAAAGGGACACTGGCCTCGAAAACATCGATGAGATCAAGGCAGCTATGTTGGACAGGAGCAAGTGGAAGGAGTACGTCACAGAGGCTCGATCGAGAGATCGGCCAAACTAAACTAACTGGTTCATAACGTTATCGTTGGAGGGACGTAGTGCAGACTCCTCCTCACTCGGGGGAGGGGAGAGGGGGATGGGGGAAGGAGAAGGTATGTGGGTTTCTGACTCACTCTGGTTCCGCGAATGAACGATTATTGTCGTTAGTAGGGGGTTAGCAGGTAATATCTCTTTGCATAAGATCAAAACAGGAGTTACTGAACTCCCCGGAGGTGACCCGGCCGCAATGCAGACTATCCCACTGTTGTTTGTAAGGTGCTACGACATCTTGACATCTACGACATCACTGGCTCTCATGTATATCCTTGCACTGGGACTTGGACTGAACGAACGTGGGTATGGCGGTGTGTTAGGGAGCCGGAATGGGTGACATTGGGATCAACGCCGATGAAGCCACACGAAAGACGAGGCAGCAAAACAAACAAAACGAAAGCTCATTAAAGGGAGTTAAACGTCATGGGGCGCTAGCGCAGTGGTTCATGCGGCCACCTAGGATGCAGAGAAGTCCCAGCTTTGATTGAGTGACCGGACAGGGATTTCTCTCCCCTTTTCACCGTTAGACCTTAGGCAGTGGTCTGGGTGCTAGTCTGTCTGATGAGATGATAAACTCAGGTCCCCGTGTGTGAGCAAGCATACAGGAAAAAACAAACACGAAAAAAGAATAAGAACGTGTATTTAATGCAACAAGACAAGACAGGCGCAAGTTTTCGGCCAACTGGCCTTTGTCAAGCGTAAGACCACAAACACCAGATACAAAGATTAGAAGAAAAAGACTGAAACTTCCCTGCTGCTCCGTCCAGTGTGAGAAAAGGAATAAGCATTTATGCCTTGTCAACAAAAGGTTCCTTGCTAAAAATTTCCCGGGTATAAAACATCGCCACGGTACAGCGCCACCTTTTCTTCTGTCTGTGAATATTTTGGTTTCTGATTTATTTCGCGAAGAAGTTGTATTTTTCAGAAGTTTCTTTTTTTCGTGGGTTTTTTTTTTCTGGTTCCTGTTTGTTTGAATGCGGGCAGTCACACTTGGTTTGGATTTTGTCCAAATATACGCCTAATTGTACGGTTGCGAGGCGTGGACAGTCAACAAGCAAAGCCAGAACAAGATTGAGACAGCCGAGATAAGGTTTCTAAGAAGGATGTTGAGAGTTCCATGGACAGCAAAGAAAACAAACGAGACAGTCTTGATGGAGGCAGACACAAGTAGATCATTCATAAGGAAGATTAGGAAAAGGCAGGCAACATTCATAGGCCATTTTACGAGGAAAGGGAAACTGGAACACCTGGTCACAAGGGGGAAGCTGGAGGGAGAGAGAGCACCAGGTAGACCCAGGGAGAAGATACTAGACGGACTTGCAGAGTGGCTGAAGACAGGGAGGGTGAAAGAGATGCTTGAGGCAACAAGAGATAGAGACAGATGGAAGTCCATAATCGCCAACGCCATGCGACAAGGCACCTGATGATGATGATGATGATGATGATGATGATGATGATGATGATGATGATGATGATGATGACGATGATGACGATGATGAGATGATGATGATGATTGTGATACGCCTAACACAACTGAAAGAACCAAGGCAGCCGAGGAGCTGTCCACGATAAACTTCTGAAAAAGAAAACTTCTTTTCGAAATAAAAGTCAGAAACTAAACTACCCACAGAGAGAAGAAAAGGTGGCGCTGTACCGTAGCGATGTTTATACCCGGGAAATTTTGGCAAGGAACCCTTTTGTTGACAAGGCATAAATATAATACAAGAAATAAATGCCATATAATAACACATTGCAAAGCAATGTTCTGAATCATAACCTACTTAAGTTATAGTACAAAAGTCGGGTCTGAGTCAAATGAGAAGAAAACTTTCTAACTGCAGGATTAACGGATTCACAGATTCAAGACTTCTCTTTTCTGAAATCGATCCCGTTTCGATTTACCAAACCTGGGCCCTTTTGCGCAACACGTTTCGACTCCCCTGGAAGCACTGACTGGTGATTATCATTTTGTTAAGTTTTTGGAGTTATTGGAGTTATTTCAAGAGGGATTCACCGCACTAAGACAACTCCATACGCGCTCCACCCGAATCTGCCAGCAATGATCTAACAGATTTCCTGAGCCAGCGCAAAACCCTATGCGCTGGCAAGGTCTCGAAACGGGGAAAGGGGAGAAGGGACCCATCAAACACTAAGCTGAAACCACCAGAATAATGAAACATTAAGATGGGTAGCAAACAGGGCAGATTTTAATGTTGCGGGTTGAGATTGAATTCAAGATAAAACAGCTCGAGTTCATTTTAAGTAATTCATTAATAACTGATCGACTATGATCATTTGATTAAACAATTCGTTGATTTCTATTTAGCTAAGTAATCCATTGGTCATCGATCGACTGACAGACCGAGTTATTTCTTTGGTTACCTGATTTTATTGGCAGATTGAACGAGTGACTGGTCGGTCGATCGATACACAGAAGGCTGTGTTTGATTATTTACCAATTTAGCCAAGTGACCTGGCTGAGAGTTAATGCTAATTACTCTCTTTGATGGTTAAATGTTGATCAGATGATTTAATGTCTGTCTCTCTTATGCACTGTTGTTTGAACTAAAAGAATTAACATAAATCATAATTATGATAACACGATTAAGTATCTGCAAAACCAGAACAAGATTGAAGCAGTCGAGATGTGGTTTCTAAGAAGAATGTTGAGAGTTCCATGGACAGCAAAGATAACAAACGAGACAGTTTTGATGGAGGCAGACATAAGAAGATCATTCATAAAGAAAATTAGGAAAAGACAGGCAACACACACATCTTTTGACTCCTTAGCATATTTGCGGTGATTATTGTGCAGTGTAAATTCTTTCTATATGTAGTTGTGTGCGTCTCGGTATTCATATATATGTATATGTGCGTTTATATTTATTGTATCGAAATACATATGTGCGTGTCTGTATGAAATATGTCTGGAATTGTCAAAACCCGGATCCCTTTTCCCCATTTCATCCACGTGTTTGTGTTGTGGCCTAAGGCCGATGTACATTAAACAATTCTGAGTTTTGAGTTCTGAGTTTTGAGTTCTGAGTTCCCTGGAAGCATTGCACATGTTTTAAAAAAAAGTTTTGATTTTACATACGTTCCCGAGGAAACACTAGAAATACATGGTTCCAGGAGATGGAAACATGTCGCGGACCTGGTCCCTGGTGAAGGGTCAGTCCACCTTAGACGTCATCATCATCAAGTGCCCTGATGCACGGCATGGGCGATCATGGCCCTCCATATGTATCTATTCCTTGTTGCCACAAGCACATCTTCCACCTGTCTGTCCTCAGCCACCCTGCATGTCCGTCCAATATTTTCTCCCTGGGTGCACCTGGTGCTCTCTTTCCCTCCAGCTTTTCTGTTGTGACCAGGTGCTCTAATTCCCCTTTCCCTCGTAAAATGGCCTATAAATGTTGCCTGTCTTTTCCTAATCTTCCTTATGAATGATCTTCTTGTATCTGCCTCCATCAAAACTGTCTCGTTTGTTTTCTTTGCTGTCCATGGAACTCTCAACATTCTTCTTCGAAACCACAGCTCGGCTGCTTCAATCTTGTTCTGGCTTTGCTTTTTGACTGTCCACGCCTCGCAACCGTAGAACATTATCGGTTCTATATAACATTCAAGAACTCTCTTCCTGATGTTAATTGATAGATAGGCATTAGAAGCATTGTACGTTTTAAAAAAATATTTTGACCTTACATACGTTCTCGAGGAAACACTAGAAATACATATTGATATTTAGAATGGTTCCAGGAGATATATGGAAACATGTCGCGGACCTGGTCCCTGATGAAGAGTCAGTCCGCCTAAGACGTCAGCATGCCTATTACTCAGGTTTCACATACATTTGTCTTACGACGGCAATATACTTTGAGACTGCGCGGTGCAGTAGCGTCTCGTGTTACAACCGCAGACCATTTGTGATGATACCAACTCAGCAATCGTGACTCTTGGCTCACGTAATACCTAAACATGGTCTTGAGAAACCTCAGGACCTGGCCAGCTCATGGGTTTATGTGCAGGCTTAAGGCATGTGCTACGGTCACCGTACACGTGGCACCTGTTACGTTAGTGCTTGTGAAATTCGTTCCGAGCGCGGAGAAGTCATCTTGAGAAACTGAAACTGAAATTGAGAAGCCACGTGTTGAACTTTTTTCTGTCTGTATGTAGGGTACCAGGAAGTGTCGCTGGGAGATGAAACCTGAGTAATAGGCATGCTGACGTCTTAGGCGGACTGACTTTTCATCAGGGACCAGGTCCGCGACATGTTTCCATATATCTCCTGGAACCATTCTAAATATCAATATGTATTTCTAGTGTTTCCTCGGGAACGTGTGTGTGTGTGTGTGTGTGTGTGTGTGTGTGTGTGTGTGTGTGTGTGTGTGTGTGTGTGTGTGTGTGTGTGTGTGTGTGTGTGTGTGTGTGTGTGAGCATGTGTGAGCGTGGTGTGTGTGTGTGTGTGAGCGTGGTATGTGTGTGTGTGTGTGTGTGTGTGTGTGTGTGTGTATGTGTGTATGTGTGTGTGTGTGCGTATGTGTTAATTATGCTTTACACAAACGCTGATATCCTCACAGAGATTGGCCAATATCAGACAGCAATTGTCAGGTCACCTTACCAGTTCATCTAAGAATCGATCGATCAAATTTGAAAGTAACTGGTCAGGTTAAAGACACCTTTTAGCCGCAACTGAGATTTCCCTGCGAAGCTTCTGTATAAATATGTGGATATTTCGTATTGCGTAGAATTTCAAGTCAGTTCCGTGTGAATATAATCACGCTTTGCGTTATCTATCATCCTCCTCCTCCTCCTCCTCCTCCTCCTCTCTTCCTTCTTCTTCTTCTTCTTCTTTCTTCTTCTTCTTCTCTTCTTCTTCTCTTTTCTTCTTCCTACTTTTTCCTCTTTTTTCTTCTTCTTTCTTCTTCTTTCTTCTTCTTTCTTTCTTTTTTTCTTTCTTTCTTTCTTTCTTTTTTCTTTCTTTTTTCTTTTTTTCTTTTTTTCTTTCTTTTCTTTCTTTCTTTTTTCTTTCTTCTTTCTTTCTTCTTTCTTCTTTCTTTCTTTCTTTTCTTCTTCTTCTCCTTCTTCTTCCCCTCAATCTCATTTCCTCCTCCTTCTCCTCCTCCTTCTGCTTCTCCTTCTCCTTCTTCTTCTTCAGCTTTTTTTTTCTAGTTTGAAAATTTAAACAAAAATGTCTATCACTGTCTGTCTTACAACGACTGACCTTGTCCATCTACGAGACTGTGACCTTCATTATTTAACTGATTTATCAACACCAGTTGACTTCTGGGCGTGTGTTTCTATTCATAGCTATCTGATCACATGCATCACACATTTTTCACCCCTTTGTCTCCCAAAGAAAAAAAAACGGAACTAATTGTAAATCGATATATGTGACGATAATGTGTGCGTGCGTATGTGTGCGTGCGTGCATGCGTGTGTGCGTGTGTGTGTGTGT
>CM060315.1:54429134-54439134 GCA_030674185.1 Monoplex corrugatus
ATCTTAAAATGACAATGCGTGCGATATTAAATTTATCCGAGAAGAAATTGAGGATATATTTTGCTTTCTAGGTTGTGCTTTTGTTATGTGTTTCTGATTGTATGCTTAGCGCTGTTGAGTGATTGTAATAGTTGTCCGCTGCAAACAAATTTACGTTTACATAGGATTAAAAAAATTCTAACCAATCTTCATAGTGTGTAGTACAGTGACATCACCCAAACAAAAACGGACAAACAAACAAAACAGCCATGTCTACTCTTAAGGCTTTATTCATGACTTTGTTTGATGCATAGAAAACAACCAGTGTTAGGAAATGAAGTTTGAATATTGACTGGACCTTGACGTTACTGTGTTTCAGAAGCACCCCAAACGACAGAAGATGGTTGTCCTAAGATCCGTGCCTTCAGCTCTCTTATTCGCTGCCGCCATCCTCCTCTCACACACAGGTGAGCATGTGCATTGCTGTATTTCCGGTGCTACTTCCTGTTGACGTATGTTTTTCAGATAAAGGCAAAAGAAGTCCTCCAATCGGATTGTATGCTGTTTGCATATGTTTGAATGATGCTTTTTAAAAATTGTGCAGATCGAGAATGAACATTGTTTGAATTAAGCTGTATTGCTTGTTCACATTTCAAGCACACACAGAATCTAACACATTACTTGAAGGTAAACCTCTTTATTTCGAATTATACCAAACAAAATGTTTCACTGTCTGCAAGGACAGTCCTTTTTGTCAGCAGGGATTGCTTGCCCCTTACAGACGGATTGTTACTAAATGTAGATCATAAATGAGAAACATAAAAAAACTAACTGACGCAGATGCATCAGTTCGAGTGCACTTGACCTGATATTGACATCCCTAAATGAATCAGCTCAAAAAGGGATTTTCTCCGTTTGTTGTCAAATGTTTACCAGGTCCTGATAAAGCATTTCGTATAGAAAACATTTCATGACTGTAAATTTCAAAATTGTCTGTTTTAGTGAGACAGTTTCCCTAAAGTTGCAAATAAAATAAGAATGTTACAGTAGTGTAATCGTCTTTTCCTTTTTGTACATACACGAATTCAAGCAAAACGCAGCTGATTTTTTTTCTGTACAAAGACTTAACTGCAGACTGCAAGATTGGCTTGACATGTGAGTCCGGTTACATCTGAATGATAAAATCGTAAATTTATCTCTAAGCTTATCCGTTGTTAATGTTTGATCTTTTTTCCCTGCTTCTCTGAAACGCAAAGAACTGTGAGAATGAATGAAAACCATGCAGCTGTGAACAGAATAAAATCTGACAACCAGGCCTGTGACACGGACAGCAAAAAAAAGTCGTCGACGTTTTACCCATTATCGTATGTCAAGTGTCGGAGTCGTTTGTGGCTGTATGTGCTGTTGTGTTTGGAGACGTGAACGCAGAGAGGACATTTGTTACATATGGCAAGAAAAATCAAGCTTTGCCAGTCCATTCTGCCTGCTCTCCTTCGTCTCTTTTTCTGCAACAAACAAAATCAATTATACATTTTTGTTCAATCTATCAGAGAATCTGGACAATGCTTGCTGATTTGCACGAGAAATTAAAACCACGCCAACGGAATGGGGAAACTTGATTTCTCCAGTAACGATGTTACTGTCTGCTGTTTTTAAGGTAAACTATGGTCAGCTTTTGGCCAGTGAATCTAGACCTCGGAGAAACTGCAGAGGACAGGCTGTAGATCATTAAGCTGAAGATGACAACAATCACCCATGTCATTTACTTTCGCACTAATTCTATGTTTCTTGCAGTCTGCCATACAAAACCTTTCCAATGTCATTGTCCTGTCGAGAAAACGGTTGTACATACTTTTGTGTATTTGTTTCAAAATACCACTTTCTTGTCATCTTCAGTCAACGTCTGGAGTATCTCAGTCGTCAATATAATCACACATTGATATATAGTATGTTAAGGGATTCTGATGCAGATCGCCCAGTTATCTAGAATTGTTTTCCTCTATAAATTGCCTGGACACCCTGCAATAAAAATTCAAAGTCTTTTTTTAAACAGCACTATTTTTATCAATGATCACCTGTCTTTGAGTGACATTTCTTGTGTCTGTCAGTAACCATACAGTTTATTGATGAAACATTAGTCGTGCTCACTTTCCTTCGGTGTTCGTGATTTTTCTCCATTCTTTGGTAATATAGGGCAATGTCCGTTGTTTAAATTAAGTTAATTATGTTTACTTTTACGTTACGTTACGTTACGTTACGTTAAGTTACGTTACGTTACGTTACGTTACGTTACGTTACGTTACGTATCCCGAAACTCTGCGTGTCGAAGGAGCATGACCGATGACTTTGTGACGAGTTTCTTTCGTCTCTTCTGATTTTCTGCCACTGTCTGGGAAGTGCTGAAGTTCAGGCCTGTCTGTTCTTGTATCTTGTCTTTCCATCTGTTCGTCTGTCTTCCTCTTCTTTTTCTATTCGGGACTGTGCCTTGCAGGATGGTCTTTGCAAGGCCTGAGGACCTTGTGACATGTTTGTACTGCTTCTTTTTGTGTCTTTTTACTATAGTCAGAAGGTTTTCAGATGGGCCAATAGCTTGTTTGATTCTAGTGTGTACAGTCTCGTCTGTGATATGATCGGTGTACGAGATGCATAGAATCTTTCGATGGTACATCATCCCCGTGGATTGGATCCTCATCTCATCTGAAAACAATGTTTTTCCATTTCGGTTTCAGTCTTGTGCATGCTGTTGTTGTCTGCCCAAGCGTGGAAAACACATCAGGTTTTGAGTTTTCACCTGTGACAGTTCTCCCATTTGCACCAATGACTTCAATCTTCTTGCTATTTGGCTGGAGCTAAACAGCTAAACAGCAAAAAAAAACTGAAGTCATGGTAATCAGCAAAAACTAAGAAGTTCCCTCACGCGAAATAACAGCAAATAGCACAACACTGAGACAAATTGATTGTTTGAATATCTCGGAACGGTCATCTCACCAGATGGCAGATGCACATCAGAAATAGTCAGCAGAATCGGCCAAGCCAAAACAGCATTCCAGAAGATGAAAAGCGTTCTTGCCAACAAGTGCCTCTTAATTGACATTAGGATGAGAGGTTGTACGGTTGTGAAGCGTGGACAGTGTCAGAACAATACCATTAATAAAGAAGATTAGGAAAAGGCAACAACATTTATAGGACATTTTATGAGGCAAGAGAAATCGGAGTACCTGGTAACAACAGGAAAGCTGGAGGGAAAGAGAGCACCAGGTAGATTCAGGGAGAAAATATTGGACGGACTTCTAGAGTGGCTGAAAACAGAGAGGGTGGGAGATGTACTAGCAGCGACGACAAGGGATAGATTCGGATGAAGGGCCATAATCGCCAACGCCATGCGGCAGGGCACATGATGATGATGATGATGATGATGATGATGATGATGATGATGATGATGTGATGATGATGATGATGATGATGATGATGATGATGATGATGATGATGATGATGATGATGAGTTGTCCCAAGGTATATGAAGCGATGCACTGTCTGTTGTTGTCCTCTGAACCTGATGTTAGTGCTGATATCATCAGTGTTGTTGATCATTAGCTTGGTCTTCTCGGCACTGATCTCCATCCCGTAGGCTGTTGCATGGTCGTCGAGGTATGGCATCAGGTTGGCTAATTCCTGTCTCCAGCCAAGCCGTCAATGTCATGGGCAGAACGTAGATTGGATATTGTCTTGCCAGTACTTACTACATGATCATGCAAATCACTTCAAGCTGCTTTCAGGATGCAAGCCATCATTATCATGGTCACAACACTTCCTGATTTATGTAGCTGTCTACATTTTGTACCAAGCCATCATTATCATGGTCACAACACTTCCTGATTTATGTAGCTGTCTACATTTTGTACCAAGCCATCATTATCATGGTCACAACTCTTCCTGATTTATGTAGCTGTGTACATTTTGTACCAAGCCATCATTATCATGGTCACAACACTTCCTGATTTATGTAGCTGTCTACATTTGTACCAACCATCATTATCATGGTCATAACTCTTCCTGATTTATGTAGCTGTCTACATTTTGTACCAAACCATCATTATCATGGTCACAACACTTCCTGGTTTATGTAGCTGTGTACATTGTGTACAGCGACTACCACCTGACTTTAGCGAATGTTATAATTGTACAAAAACAGAATGCTGCTGTTATAGTTCTTCCACTCTCAATGATCACTAGCAATATATGCTTTATAATATTAATCAAAGGACATAACTCTTGAGAATTATCTCCCATGTTGTACTTCTCAAATCTAACACAGTTTGCGCTACCCATTCAGCTAGCATAGAAGCAGATACAAAGTACAAAAACAGTAAGCTCAGAACAGGAGTGTTCTCAAGAGTTATGTCCTTTGATTAATATTATAAAAATTCTCCCTGCTTCCCTCTCATTTCTTTAATATATGCTTTAGCAGTCGACATTGATGGCATTGAATACAGTCAGCAAACAAAGCTGACCAATATTGCACAGGATTGAAAACATTGCTGGTCATTCGATCCGAGTTGCAACTGTTAACCCTGTGACTCCCGCATCCTATCCCCCATCAGCAACAATTTAACCTTTGATTTCCTCACCTTATCCACCAGCTTCTTGCAGAAACCTGGTGGAAAGGGTGAGGGAGTCAAAGGCTTACATTTTTGTTTTGCTGTCATGGTTGACAAAGCAGGATGGTAATGGACAGGGTGAGACAGTCAAAGGATTACATTTTTGCTTTACTGTCATGCTGACAAAGCAGGATGGTAATGGACAGGGTGAGGGAGTCAAAGGCTTACATTTTTGTTTTGCTGTCATGGTTGACAAACCAAAGATGGTAATGGACAGAGTGAGACAGTCAAAGGCTTACGTTTTTGTTTTGCTGTCATGGTTGACAAAGCAGGATGGTAATGGACAGGGTGAGACAGTCAAAGGATTACATTTTTGTTTTGCTGTCATGGTTGACAAAGCAGGATGGTAATGGACAGGGTGAGACAGTCAAAGGCTTACGTTTTTGTTTTGCTGTCATGGTTGACAAAGCAAGATGGTAATGGACAGGGTGAGACAGTGAAAGGATTACATTTTTGTTTTGCTGTCATGGTTGACAAAGCAGGATGGTAATGGACAGGGTGAGACAGTCAAAGGATTACATTTTTGTTTTGCTGTCATGCTGACAAAGCAAGATGGTAATGGACAGGGTGAGACAGTCAAAGGATTACATTTTTGCTTTACTGTCATGCTGACAAAGCAGGATGGTAATGGACAGGGTGAGACAGTCAAAGGATTACATTTTTGTTTTGCTGTCATGGTTGACAAAGCAGGATGGTAATGGACAGGGTGAGACAGTCAAAGGATTACATTTTTGTTTTGCGGTCATGGTTGACAAAGCAGGATGGTAATGGACAGGGTGAGACAGTCAAAGGATTACATTTTTGTTTTGCTGTCATGGTTGACAAAGCAGGATGGTAATGGACAGGGTGAGACAGTCAAAGGATTACATTTTTGTTTTACTGTCATGCTGACAAAGCAGGATGGTAATGGACAGGGTGAGACAGTCAAAGGCTTACATTTTTGTTTTGCTGTCATGGTTGACAAAGCAGGATGGTAATGGATAGGGTGAGACAGTCAAAGGATTACATTTTTGCTTTACTGTCATGGCTGAGCTGACAAAGCAAGATGGTAATGGACAGGGTGAGACAGTCAAAGGCTTACATTTTTGCTTTACTGTCATGGCTGAGCTGACAAAGCAAGATGGTAATGGATAGGGTGAGACAGTCAAAGGCTTACATTTTTGCTTTACTGTCATGACTGAGCTGACAAAGCAGGATGGTAATGGACAGGGTGAGACAGTCAAAGGCTTACATTTTTGCTTTACTGTCATGACTGAGCTGACAAAGCAGGATGGTAATGGACAGGGTGAGACAGTCAAAGGCTTACATTTTTGCTTTACTGTCATGACTGAGCTGACAAAGCAAGATGGTAATGGACAGGGTGAGACAGTCAAAGGCTTACATTTTTGCTTTACTGTCATGACTGAGCTGACAAAGCAAGATGGTAATGGACAGGGTGAGACAGTCAAAGGCTTACATTTTTGCTTTACTGTCATGACTGAGCTGACAAAGCAAGATGGTAATGGACAGGGTGAGACAGTCAAAGGCTTACATTTTTGCTTTACTGTCATGACTGAGCTGACAAAGCAGGATGGTAATGGACAGGGTGAGACAGTCAAAGGCTTACATTTTTGCTTTACTGTCATGACTGAGCTGACAAAGCAAGATGGTAATGGACAGGGTGAGACAGTCAAAGGCTTACATTTTTGCTTTACTGTCATGACTGAGCTGACAAAGCAAGATGGTAATGGACAGGGTGAGACAGTCAAAGGCTTACATTTTTGCTTTACTGTCATGACTGAGCTGACAAAGCAAGATGGTAATGGAAAGGGTGAGACAGTCAAAGGCTTACATTTTTGCTTTACTGTCATGACTGAGCTGACAAAGCAAGATGGTAATGGACAGGGTGAGACAGTCAAAGGCTTACATTTTTGCTTTACTGTCATGACTGAGCTGACAAAGCAAGATGGTAATGGACAGGGTGAGACAGTCAAAGGCTTACATTTTTGCTTTACTGTCATGACTGAGCTGACAAAGCAAGATGGTAATGGATAGGGTGAGACATTCAAAGGCTTACATTTTTGCTTTACTGTCATGACTGAGCTGACAAAGCAAGATGGTAATGGATAGGGTGAGGGAGTCAAAGGCTTACATTTTTGCTTTACTGTCATGCTGACAAAGCAAGATGGTAATGGATAGGGTGAGACAGTCAAAGGCTTACATTTTTGCTTTACTGTCATGCTGACAAAGCAAGATGGTAATGGATAGAGTGAGACAGTCAAAGGCTTACATTTTTGCTTTACTGTCATGCTGACAAAGCAGGATGGTAATGGATAGGGTGAGGAAGTCAAAGGCTTACATTTTTGCTTTACTGTCATGGCTGAGCTGACAAAGCAGGATGGCAGTGGATAGGGTGAGGGAGTCAAAGGCTTACATTTTTGCTTTACTGTCATGGCTGAGCTGACAAAGCAGGATGGTAATGGATAGGGTGAGACAGTCAAAGGCTTACATTTTTGCTTTACTGTCATGCTGACAAAGCAGGATGGTAATAGATAGGGTGAGGGAGTCAAAGGCTTACATTTTTGCTTTACTGTCATGGCTGAGCTGACAAAGCAGGATGGCAGTGGATAGGGTGAGGGAGTCAAAGGCTTACATTTTTGCTTTACTGTCATGGCTGAGCTGACAAAGCAGGATGGTAATGGATAGGGTGAGACAGTCAAAGGCTTACATTTTTGCTTTACTGTCATGGCTGAGCTGACAAAGCAGGATGGCAGTGGATAGGGTGAGGGAGTCAAAGGCTTACATTTTTGCTTTACTGTCATGACTGAGCTGACAAAGCAGGATGGCAATGGATAGGGTGAGGGAGTCAAAGGCTTACATTTTTGCTTTACTGTCATGACTGAGCTGACAAAGCAGGATGGCAGTGGATAGGGTGAAGGAGCCAAAGGGTTAACGGCACAGTTAAAAAGGTGAAGGGAGGAACTTGATTTTCTCAAAAATTAGGGGACGGGAGGGTGAGGAAAGACAGGAACTAGTTGTGTTTTTGCGCCAGGCTGTGTTCGGCCTGGCTGTATGCATCACCGAGTTCTCTGATGACGACAGTGTGGGCTGATGCTGATGCTGCTTATCAGAGACAGGCCGCCATCCATCACTTAGCGAGTCTTGACGACAGCCTTCAAATACCAATCCCCCCGACCACAGGCAATAATGAATTTATTGGCCAGGCCGCCTCATCGCTGATGCGCCGGCAACCATACGTTTCATTAGTGGTCAGTCAACCCGGCAGTTTATTGCCTCCGTCATTCCCTCTTCTCCCAGCGTGTATGGTTTGCTGTTATTGTCTTCCTAAGGGGAGCGTTTGTACAACTGGCTTTGTGAGGTCAGAATCCCTTCCCTACTCCCCCCTCCCCACACGCACACACCCTCCCGGAACGGTCCGCCGGCCACCTCAGATGATGACTGGTATAAACTAAACTGGATTGGGTGCTGCAAGGACACGTGGGGAGGAAATGAAGAACGATGGGGAGGGGTACCCCTTTACCTGAATTTCCTTTCCTACTTCCTTTCCTGAATTTTCCTTCCTACTCCCTTACCTGAATTTCCCTTGCTGCTTCCTTACCTGAATTTCCTTTCCTACGTCCTTTCCTGAATTTCCCTTCCTACTTCCTTACCTCAATTTCCTTTGCTTCTCCCATACCTGAAATTCCCTGTGCTTGCTTCCTTACCTGAATTTCCTTTCCTACTTCCTTTCCCTGAATTTCCCTTGCTACTTTACTCCCTTACCTGAATTTCCTTCTACTCCTTACCTGAATCCCCTTCCTCTCATACCTGAATTCCCTTCCTCCTTCCTAATTCCTTCCTATCCCTTACCTGAATTTCTCTTCCTACTTCCTTTCCTGAGTTTCATTCCTACTTCATTACCTGAATTTCCTTTGCTTCTCTATACCTGAAATTCCCTTTCTTCCTTCCTGAATTTCCATTGCTACTCGGTTACCTGAATTTCCCTTCTACTCGTTACCTAATTTCCTTCCTACCCCTTACCTAATTTCCCATTGCTACTCCGTTACCTGAATTCCCTTCCTACTCCCTTACCTTAATTTCCATTTCTACTCCCTTACCTGAATTTCCCTTGCTTCTCCCATACCTGAAATTCCCTTGCTGCTTCCTTTCCTGAATTTCCTTTCCTACTCCCTTACCTTAATTTCATTGCTACTCCCTTACCTGAATTTCCATTCCTACTCCCTTACCTGAATTTCCTTTCTACTCCTTACCTCAATTTCCCTTTCCACTCCCTTACCTCAATTTCCATTGCTACTCCCTTACCTGAATTTCCCTTCCTACTCCCTTACCTTAATTTTCCATTGTTACTCCCTCTACCTGAATTTCCCTTGCTTCTCCCATACCTGAAATTCCCTTGCTGCTTCCTTTCCTGAATTTCCTTTCCTACTCCCTTACCTTAATTTCATTGCTACTCCCTTACCTTAATTTCATTGCTATTCCCTTACCTGAATTTCCATTCCTACTCCCTTACCTGAATTTCCCTTGCTACTCGGTTACCTGAATTTCCCTTTCCACTCCCTTACCTGAATTTCCTTTGCTACTCCTTTACCTGAATTTCCTTTTCTACTCCCTTACCTTAATTTCCCTTGCTACTGCCTTACCTGAATTTCCATTGCTACTTCCTTACCTGAATTTTCATTGCTACTCCCTTAATAATAATAATAATATTGGACATTTGTTGAGCGCCTTCCTCCCTCACAAGGAGGGAGCACAAGGCGCTTCACATAATAGACGCACAGAACAGCCACAAATAGTGTACACATATAACATAAGACATATGGACAGATATGTCACACTTCATACTGCAAAACACATCATACCGCATAATACCACATGATAACATAATAACACATCTCATACCACATCACTACACACAAATATGGAAAGGAAAACAGAACTATGCATGACAACAAAACACCCACACACACACACACACACACACACACACACACACACACACACACACACACACACACACACACACACACACACACACACACACACACACACACACACACACACACACAGCATGCACCCTCTTCAACAATGGGATAAGGAGGAATGATAGAATCAAGAGTGAATATGGAGTGTTGTCTCAAAAGCATTTTTGAACAGGTAGGTCTTGAGACCGGTTTTGAAAGATGTGAGAGAAGGAGCACATATCTGAAGCTGGAAACAGATGGAGAAGAGTCAGTTTTCAAACTAGCAGGGCGCACAGATGTAACAGTTTACCTGAATTTCCCTTGCTACTCCCTTACCTGAATTTCCATTGCTACTCCCTTACCTGAATTTCCTTCCTACCTCCTTACCTGAATTTCCCTTGC
>CM060315.1:54454134-54474134 GCA_030674185.1 Monoplex corrugatus
CACCAGGTAGACCCAGGGAGAAAATACTAGACGGACTTGTAGAGTGGCTGAAGACAAGGAGGGTGGAAGAGATGCTTGAGGCAACAAGAGATGATGATGATGATGATGATGCTTATTTGAATGGCAGCTCTGCTTCTGTGGTAGTACTGTTTCACCACTCTTAGTAGAACCGTTTTGTATCCATGTGATTTGGGGAGATCTGTAGATAAGTTCCAAGACTACCATCGGTTGACATGTTTAATTAAAACGTTAGCAAAGAACGCATGACGTCACCAGATAAATATGGATAGTAAAAGTAACCATTTGAATTCCTTCAAATCTGAGAATCCATATCCGCCATTTTGATTATGTTCCTAGAAACTGAGGGTCGTTAAGTTATTTTGCACATGAATTGTTCTTTTTACCACAATACTAAGAGGCAGATGCGTGGTTGGATGTACGACTAATGTCTGAGGAAAGGGGTGACATAGAAAGTTTGTACCTTCACATTTCTACGGGAAGGAGGAAAAATGTTAATTTCTGCTTCAAACGACGAGGCGGAGACGAAACATGAACTTACTAAGCTCTTTCTTGAATTTCGCTGAAAAATCGTTATGAAGTTTGTTAGTATTCAGTATCAGAGTGTGTTTTTTCATTAATCTTGAAAACTCCTTTGTTATTATTAGTCTTGTTTTCAGCTCCGGTACGAATTTCGTATTCAGTGTCAAAACGAATATTTAAGATATTTGTAATTGTTTGTTCCTCTGGTTTCTTCTCAAATGAAGTATGTCTGTTGTGTTTCTTATGTTCCTTCTTTTTCTTCTTCTTCTTTCTTCTTCTTTTTCTTTCTTCTTCTTTTTCTTTCTTCTTCTTTCTTCTTTCTTCTTCTTTTTCTTTCTTCTTCTTTTTCTTTCTTCTTCTTTCTTCTTTCTTCTTCTTTTTTTTTCTTTTTTTTTTTTTTCTTCTTCTTTTTTTCTTTCTTCTTTTTCTTTTTTTTCTTCTTTTTCTTCTTTTTCTTCTTCTTTTTCTTCTTTTTTTTCTTTTTCTTCTTTTTTCTTCTTTTTCTTTTTTTTCTTCTTTTCTTCTTTTCTTCTTTTTCTTCTTCTTTTTTTCTTCTTCTTCTCTTTTTTCTTCTTCTTCTTTTTCTTCTTTCTTCTTCTTTCTTCTTCTTCTTTCTTCTTTTTCTTCTTCTTTTTCTTCTTCTTTCTTCTTCTTCTTCTTTCTTCTTTTTCTTCTTCTTCTTCTTCTTCTTCTTCTTCTCTTCTTTTTCTTCTTTTCTTCTTCTTCTTCTTCTTCTTCTTCTTTTTTCTTCTTCTTCTTCTTCTTCTTCTTCTTCTTCTTCTTCTTCTTCTTCTTCTTCTTCTTTCTTTCTTCTTCTTTCTTCTTTTCTTCTTTCTTCTTTTCTTCTTCTTCTTCTTTCTTCTTTTTCTCTTCTTTTCTTCTTCTTCTTCTTCTTTTTCTTCTTTTTCTTCTTCTTCTTCTTTTTCTTCTTTTTTTCTTCTTCTTCTTCTTTTTCTTCTTCTTCTTTCTTCTTCTTTCTCTTCTTCTTCTTCTTTAATCTGTCTGCTTGTATCATCATGGGTGTCGCATGGAGAAAAAGCTGACAGTCAGCATTAAGCATAAATTCATCAGCCAAACCTGTCAGTCATGTTACTGTCAATTGCAACGTTTCAGTTCTGTTCACTGTTGGTCTTTCAACTCCAGCAGCATGTAAACTTGCGACTCTTCTTACCTTGTTTCATATCAGTTATTGTAACTGTCTGCTCTCTGGCTTGTCTGCTTCTTCTCTGTGCATGTCTCCAGCGTATTCAGAATTTTGCGGCCCGTCTTGTCCTTCATAAAAAGAGACATGATGTTTAATTCCTGTGTTTCATTTTCTCCATTGGTTGCATATTTCTGGGAAAAAAATCGCACAAAATCAATACGTTATGGTACAAGTGTATCAGTGGTACTGCACCTATTTATCTTCGTGACTACTTCGAATGTACACCCCAGCCTGGCCTTTCCGTTCTGCATCTGATGTAACTTGTTTACGAATTCCTCAAGACAGATGTTCCACAGTCGGTCGCCGCTCTTTTTCTGTGTCTAGTCCATACAAGTGGAACGAGCTTCTCCTGTCGATTCGACAGTCACATACCGTAAAGCTCGGGTTATAAGCCGCGACTTTTTTCCCCAGCTTTAACCCCTACGGCTTAAAAAACGATGCGGCTTATTTGCAGATTTTCCCCGATCCCAAGAGCGTCACGTTCTCGTCTATTCTTAGCTTCTCTTTAACTCACCAAAATCGTGTTTACAATTCATGAATTTTTCGGTGAGCTCCATGTTAAAGAGTTAACTGTTCACGTGTTTAAATCAAATCTGCAAATATTCAAGCATATGGATCGGTATTCAGATCTACTCTGCTCAAGCGTACACCCTCATCATGCCGAAAATGCGACGTAATGCCTACGAAGCAGCCTTCAAGTTGAAGGCGATCGACCTGGCCATTGAAAAAGTGCGGCTTATAAACCAGTGCGGCTTATGTGTGGATATAGTTTAGAGTTTTCTATAATTTAGTGGGTGAGCCTTATATACCGGTGCGCCCAATAGCCCGAACTTTACGGTACTCCTTCAAGTCTAACTTGAAGACATATCTTTTTGTCCAGCATGTTTTCCTCCTCTGTGTGTGTGTGTCAACCCTTTTGTCCTACTCCCGTCCTGTCCTCACCCTGTCAATTGTGTTGTGAGTGTCTGTCATTGTGAGCGAATGCTTTGATGCCCGGTGCATAGCCTTCTATGAAGGGTTGAGGTCTTTCGATTTCTTCATACTGTGATCTTTACGATTCTATCCACGACAGTCCGTGTCCATCATGTTGTTTGCCATCTCAGGGTGCAGGATGAACCCAACTCCATGTATGGCTCTTGAGTTAGTGGATTTGTTTTGTTCTTTTTTTTTTCCAGTCTGAGATGCCCATCACAGATATTCCCTACCTTGTCACAAAGCCAATTATTTCAGGTCTTTATCTTTTGAGTCCAAGTACATTCCAAGTGCCTTTTTGTTTTGTTTTCTTTTGTTTTGTTTTGTTTGTTTTCTTGTTGGGTTTTTTGTTTGTTTGGTTGGTTTTTTGTTTGTTTATTTTTGTTATATGTGAGTGTTTTTGTTTGTTTGGTTGGTTGGTTGGTTTGTTTGTTTGTTTGTTTTTGGTTTGGTTTGATTTTGTTTGGTTTGTTTTTGTTGTTGTTTTGTTTTGTTTTTGTTTGAGAGTTGTGTGGTTTGTTTGTTTTTTGTTGTTTTTGTTTGTTTGTTTTTTTGTTTTGTTTTGTTTTCTTTGTCTGTTTCCTGCCGGTTTTCCATCTCGATAAACCCGATTCTTTCTCTTTATTTTCATGAGCATTTGAGTAGTCCACTAGTAATTCGCTAGGCCTGTGGTAGCTTCACCAGAATCTCGTTGGCCAGGCAAGGTACGACGTGGACAAAGGGTTGGAGTTTAGAGGGCTCGTGTTCCTTTATGAGTATAGTTTGATATTATGAACAAACCCACACAATTTGTTAACCTAGACATATAGTTTGATACTTTGAACAAACCCACACAATTTATTAACCTACACATATGGTTTGATATTATGAACGAACCCACAGAATTCATTAACCTAGACATATAGTTTGTGATACTGTGAACAAACCCACACAATTTATTAACCTAGACATATAGTTTGTGATACTGTGAACAAACCCACACAATTTATTAACCTACATATAAAGTTTGATATTGTGAACAAACCCACACAATTTATTAACTTAGACATCTAGTTTCATGTTGTGAACGAACCCACACAATGTTGTTAACCTAGACATATAGTTTGATATTATGAAGAAACCCACTCAATTTGTTAAACCTAGACGTATAGTTTGATATTATGAACAAACCCACACAATTTGTTAACCTAGACATATAGTTTCATACTATGAACAATCCCACACAAGTTGTTAACCTAGACACATAGTTTGGTATTAATAATAATAATTACAAATATTTATATAGCGCAAAATCTTGATAAAAATCAAATGTAAGCGCTGAACAGACACATACGCACGCACGCACACACGCGCACGCACACACACGCACACACACACACACACACATGGCTATAAATGGGGAAAAAGAAGAAAAGCAATGGAAAATTATAGAGAGCATATTATATACAATTACAATATATATATTACAATGTGATTCCAAACCCACACCATTTGTTAACCCAGACATATAGTTTGATATCGTGAACAAACCCACACAATTTATTAACCTAGACAGAGTTTGATATCGTGAACAAACCCACACAATTTATTAACCTAGACATATAGTTTGTGATATTGTGAACAAACTCACAATTTATTAACCAAGACATATAGTTTGATATCGTGAACAAACCCACACAATTTATTAACCTAGACATAGAGTTTACTATCGTGAACAAACCCACACAATTTGTTAACCTAGACATATAGTTTGTGATATTGTGAACAAACTCACACAATTTATTAACCAAGACATATAGTTTGATATCGTGAACAAACCCACACAATATATTGACCTAGACGTATAGTTTGTGATATTGTGAACAAGCCTGCACAATTTATTAACCTACACATACAGCTTGTGATATTGTGAACAAACCCACACAGTTTATTAACCAAGACATATAGTTTGATATCGTGAACAAACCCACACAATTTATTAACCTAGACATATATTTGATATCGTGAACAAACCCACACAATTTATTAACCTAGACGTATAGTTTGATATTGTGAACAAACCCACACAATATATTGACCTAGACGTATAGTTTGTAATATCGTGAACAAACCCACACAATATATTGACCTAGACATATAGTTTGTGATATTGTGAACAAACCCGCGCAATCTGTTAACCTAGACATATAGTTTGTGATATTGTGAACAAGCCTGCACAATTTATCAACCTAGACATACAGCTTGTGATATTATGAACAAACCCACACAATTTATTAAGCTAGACATATAGTTTGTGATATTGAGAACAAACCAGCACAATTTATTAACCTAGACATGTAGTTTGTGACATTGTGAACAAAACCCGCACAATTTATTAACCTGGACATATAGTTTGTGACATGGGGAACAAACCCAGCACAATTTATTAACCTAGACAATAAAACTCACATCAAAAAAGAGACATCGAACGTGTGTGGGTTTGATCCGTAGCCTTGTATTGTTTACAGATCGTTTCCACAAATGGCCGAAATCTCTTTCTGATGTGTTTTTATTGTCTGGATCAAACGAGTCAATATAAATGTAGTTTCGCCTGCAAAAAAAAGACTGCCAACTGTTTCACTGTTTCACCCGTTCCGGCGCTGTCATAGCCCTCTAACCATTTCGTCACACACAATGATAGGGAAAAATTGCAACAGTTACTGCCATCATCGTGGGCGCACAACCATATGAAATCCCCGTCTTGCAAAGTGGTCGCTGCCGGTCGATCTGTCCGTGGACTGATCTATGATGGACTCTTTGTCTTTTTTGTCTGGAAAGGAATAAACACAACAACAAAAAACCAGCAGAACTGTTGAGAACTTTATACATGACAGACACACGATACATGTGTTTTGTTTTACCGCCATGATATTTCCACACAGCCGTTGGCTGACATTTACCGGGCTGATGAATTGTCCTTCTGACCATCCATGTTTCACAGGTTGCTGTGTGTCGTTTTCAAAGGGAGAGAAATATTATGACCAAGGGGAAACAATCATTTGTGATATTGATCTGGCTGTATTGCATTTAAACCAAAATCAAAAGGAAAAAAACGAAACAGAAATACAAAATTTCGGTTGAAAATTATCAGAATTCAAACAAATCGAATCAAAAGGGAATTGTGTTGTTTGTACCTCAGCCGACCACTAAGGCCATATCAGGGCTTTAACACGTTAAACACAACTGCAAGAGTAATTGAAGAGTCAACATTTCAGCGAGCTGCCAATAAATGATCCCCCAAAATGTTTGCAAGAATCTCAGCGTGTCTGTGTTCTTGATCACACCCTTTGGGACCTGCATCGATTTCAGGTGGTTGTGTGTGTGTGTGTGTGTGTGTGTGTGTGTGTGTGTGTGGTGTGTGTGTGTTGTGTGTGTGTGTGTGTGTGTGTGTGTGTGTGTGTGTGTGTGTGTGTGTTGTGTGTGTCGGGTGTGTGTGTCGGTGTGTGTGTCGGTGTGTGCGTGTGTGTTGAGGGGGGGGGATGAAATCCCTCAAAAGGTGCCTGATTTTCGACGCTATGTGGGAGTTAAACTGATGGATAGGGATTTTGTTTTCAACACAGTCGAGTCTTCTCTTGTCAACAAGAGAATACTAAAACACATTGGCCATGCGTCACGCAGCAAGAACACGGACCTCATGGCGACCATCTTTCCAGGAGCAACAGTAGCAAAAAGGAAGAAAGGCAAACCTACAATCTCATACATCGAGAACATAACCAACATCAGTGGCCTAAATATTCAAGAAATTGTTTACAAAAGTCAAGACAGAGCGCCTAGATAGAGATGGCGGTGTCTTCTTCTTCTTCTTCTTCTTCTTCTTCTTCTTCTTCTTCTTCTTCTTCTTCTTCTTGTTTTCTTCTTCTTCTTCTTCTTCTTCTTCTTCGCATTTCTTCTTCTTCTTCTTCTTCTTCTTCGCATTCTCTTCTTCTTCTTCTTCTTGTTTTTCTTGCTCTTGTTCTTGTTCTTGTTCTTCTTGTTCTTGTTCTTGTTCTTGTTCTTATTCTTGTTCTTCTTCTTGTTCTTGTTCTTCTTCTTCTTCTTGTTCTTCTTCTTCTTCTTCTTCTTCTTCTTCTTCTTCTTCTTCTTCTTCTTTTTCTTCTTCTTCTTTTCCTTCTTCTTCTTCTTCCGTTTGTTGTCGTATCTTTTGCTATAGCTTGTTACATTCGCCAACCCCTATTTCCTTGTAGGTGTTACTTGAAAGCAGACAATACTAGTCATAGATAACTACTCTGTTGATGCAAAACCACTGATCCACGACTGGTTGTGTGTTGTTTCAGCGTGGTGGAGTAAAAAGTCTGTAGACAGTTCTTCAGACTTCACACCCATTGTTCCAGGTAAGCAGTTTCTCGTTGTATATGTCTGTCTGAGTATTCCCTCTAAATTCTATCTTTCACCTATCATTCAACAGTCAAAATGAGGTGAAAGTAAGGAGGGGTTGATTTATGAGTATTTTGGGTGTTCTTTTTTCCCCTCCGGTACAAATCGATATTTTAGCAATATTGTTTGTATCTCTGTCAACAGCTACATCCGCATTCATGCATCAGCTAAAACATCAATATCATCATTATTTCATTATTATCAACAGTAACAACCTACAAGTATTTCTTCCAGAACAGTATATCAGTCTTCGTTATTTCTTGAATATCTTTGGCTGGCAAACATTTTCAGCAATGGTAAAAATGATGATGATTCTAATCATGGGACTAGTAAGTACTCGTACTACTACTACCACTGCTTCTACTACTTCTACTACTATTTCTGCTGCTGCTGCTGCTACTACTACATATTTCTGCTGCTGCTGCTGCTACTACTACTACTATTACTACTAATACTACACCACAACCACCACCACCAGTAATCGACATCATCATCAATATCATCATCATCATGTTTACTGTTTTAATATTTAATAACTTTTAGAAACGATGAAGGACACGAAGTTGTTTTTCCTTAAGAGCACTTATGTACAAGTAAGCAGGAAATTTCGCACCGACTCTTTCCGTTTCCTAACAATGACATTCGTTCTATTATTTGCCGATAGCCACAAACCTGGTTTCCTACAATGCAGCTGTCCATTTCCGTTACTTGCATTGTCCAGTGCTAACCGTCCCTTACAGTACTAGTCTTTCTGCGCTTGGATATTCATATCGTGTTCTGCTGGCCAAACTATGGTACAGCAACAAAATAAATGATAAAGAAAAAAAAACCAAGAGCTTACTTATTCACCCAGGCCATCCATTGTTGTTACTTTCTCCACCAAGATGTATTTTCACTTCTGATTAATGATGATGGAGCACTGTGTAATCTTTTATGTGTAATACCTTCATGGCCGTGGGTACAGATGTATGCATTTTAAGGGCTGTTAGCAGGAATTCATTTGTGTACACATATGACAGTGTGCATTCTGATGTATGTATGTAAGTATGGTTATACATCGGTACGGTGCTTCTCTATTTATTAAACGGTGTCTTGTTAACCCTTTGACACCTGCACCCTATCCACCAACTACACAAACTTTAACTCTTTGACTCCCTCACCCTATTCACTAGCTTCTGTAGGAAGCTGGTAATATAAGATGAAGGAGTCAAAGGGTTAAGTTTTTGCTAGTGTGGTTGACAATGCAGGATGCCCGTGGACAGGGAACAGGAGTCAAAGGGTTCAAAAAAAATGTGTAATGCCCAGTGAGTCTGAATGAGTTTGGAGACTAGCTCTATCCAAGAATGAGTTACTATTGTTATTACTATATTGCAGTTCTGTAACCGCTCCCACTCCAGCCGCAGTTCATGTACAACAAAACCTTGCATGCTTGTAGTACGTCCATGGCCCTCTGGCAGGAGATCCGAACTTGGCACTGTTGCCAGACAGATACAGACTTATCTTTAATTTGATCAGAACTGTGTTTCGTCTTTTTAAAGTTTGTGACAAATGTACATTTGACTCGTTCTTAAGCCACATGAAATGTGCTGAAAGCTACATGAAATGTGCTGAAAAGTGATCTTTTTTCATTTTAAAGAGAAATTGTTTCGTATCGACCGGAGGAAGGCGTGTCCGTCGGTCTGTCCGTGAGAAAGGTCTGTTAGCAAGATTTTCTCAGCTATTTTACGATGGAGATTTACATTTGAGTCAAAAGTGTACAGAATAAAAAAAAATCGTAAATGCTTAAATTGAGAAGACAAGTTGTCCAGATCAAGGTCACGTGGATAAAAAAAATAATGCCTAGAATCAACAATTTTCCGAGGAAGGTGTGTAAGCAGCACTTACTCAAAACCTTTTACAATATTCAACATTTTTTTCAGTATTGTGACCGTCTACCTTTGCCGTCGTTTCATGTCGTTTTAAAACTGAAATTTCTTCGAGGTCACACTGACCTTGAGAAGTACAAAATCTGGATTTTGTGTGACAGATCTTTGTATGAAAGGAAGATCGTTGGAACTGTTTTGACGATCTAGTATCTTTACTATCATTATGATTGATCGAGCAGTTTCTTGACAATCATTATGATTGATCGAGCATACTTTTTATGCTTGATTTCGAATAGGCAGCGAAAAGGAACAGGCAACCAACGGTAACGCAAAGCCTTACCAGCAGCCAGCCACGACTGATACACTAACCTGTTTTTGTCTCTGTTTATAACTGGTCAGTGCTCTGAGATCAATCACCTGTCAACTTAACGTCCGTCCCTGTCTTACCTCTCCTCCCCCCACCCACCCATCCCCGCTCACCTTCCCCCCTCCTCATTCTCCCCATCCCACTGGCCGTCAAGCGTGATCAAAGGCCATTTCCGGCCAACAACAAACGGAAGGCCGGCCGTCAGCGGGGTCCTTAAACCCCAGCACCGCAAAGCCCTAGGAAGAAAGAGGGCAGACAATGGCGCTAACTATTTGTCGTGCTTGCTTCCCCTTGCTAACGGCGCCCATTACATCCTGGGCCGGACGATCAGGGCCGGAAGGAAGTGCGTCATTTGCATCGTTGCGTGAACTGGTCACGTGCTTTCATTTAGTGCGGGAATGGTCTCCATTTAGCTCCGCATAACTCCCACCTTGCCCCATCATTCGCTTTACCGACTAGCTGGGGGTTTTTTGTTTTGTTTTTTATTTTTTGTTTTTTTCTGATGTCGGGCATAAAAACAGGAGAGTCGGGTTTTGTTAACACTCCACATTTTCCGGCGCCCTGCAGTTACCGTCTGATGTGAATTTGAAAGCAAGCAAGTTTTATTGGAGCTTAAGTCGTCACGATTTTTGCGTTAGGACCAGTGAATACAACATGGGGGACACCTTTGATCAGCTGTTTTGATCAGCGTTGGAAGTCTTACCGTGTCAGGACTAATTCCCGTGACAGGCGTCACACAGTATTACCAACTATCGATCTGTACAAAATTACTTACTAGACTGTTTTGCACCATAACTTCCTATGACAATGCCGTTTAACCCTTTGACTCCCTGCACCCTGTCCACCAGCATCCTGTATTGCCAACCATGCTGGCAAATAAAAAATTTAACCCTTTGACTCCCACATCCTATCCGCCAGCTTCCTGCAGGAATCCGGTGGATAGGGTGAGGGAGCCAAAGGGTTAAGTTTTTGAAGTCGGTGGATAGGATGCAGCAGTCAAAGGGTTAAGCACACTAATCTAAGCAATGAATCAATGTCATGTAGTGGGAAAACACAGCGTTGACATTTGTAATTAAAGCAAGGAGTCTTAATTTGCCACATGCAGCTCACACATACATACACACACGAACACACACTTATACACAGGCACACATACACACACACACACACACACACACACACACACACACACACACACACTGATATATACACACTGACACACACGCACACACACACTGACACACACACACTGACACACACACACAGAGGCACACACACACTCATACTCACACACCGACACACACACACACACACATACACACACACACACACACTCACACACACACACACACACACACACACACACACACACACACACACACACACACACACACACACACACACACTCAGTCCACTGAACCTTCCGTTTCTGTCATCCAGCGCTATGTTTCTATATATATAAAAGAGAGACATACCGTTTTTCTCGCCTGAAATAGAGTTAATTTAAAAAATGGTAACAGAAAATTAAAAGCTGGTCACAACATTATCAAGAACATGCGACAGAACAAGGGAAATGGATGTAATGATTTTCAACATGGAACACCGGCCACGTACCCTCAGCAGAATGCCATAGATGCAACTTCAGATTAACCTTTTGACTCCTGCACCCTATCAACCAACTGCAAAAATCTAACCCTTGACCCTTTGAGTCAAAGGGTTAAGTTTTTGCTTTGCTAAGATGGTTGATAATGCAAGATGCTGGAGGACAGAGCGCGAGAGTCAAGGGGTTAAAGTAGCCAATTTCCAGCAACTGTGCACACACTCCTGGATGTTGTAGCAAAGTTCTACTTCACCTGCACCCATCCAACTGACTGTTTTGTAAGCAGTAGACTATATCTTTGGAAACCGCTCAAAACTTAATTTGCAGTGAAGTATGTGTGTGTGTGTATAGGGGGGGGGGTTGTGTGTATGTGTGTGTGTGTGTGCGCGCGTGCGTGTGTATGTAAGTGTGTGTGTGTGCGTGTGTGTGTGTGCGTGTTTGTATGTACGTATGTTTGTGTGTCGTGTGTGTGTGTGAGCCTGTTTTGTTTTTGTTTGTGTGTGTGTGTGTGTGTGTACGTGTTTGTATGTGTGTACGTGTTTGCGTGTTTGTATGTGTGTGTTTGTGTGTAGAGTGTGTGTGTGTGTGTGTTTGTGTGTGGTGTGTGTGTGTGCGTGTGTGTGCGTGTGCGTGCATGTGTGTGCATATGTGTGTATGTATGTGTGTGGTGCATGTGTGTGTGTGCGCGCGCACGCGCGCGCGTGTGTGTGTATGTGTGCGTGTATTTTTGTTTTCGCGTTGATAGAATCCATTGTCTCCACCGTCCGAAGAAAAATAAAGTCAAGCTAAGTGAAGAGTTTTTGCTTTCTAAAACCAGTGAATATTGTTTGCGTGTATTGATCAATATAATCTCTGAAATTATGTAGCCACAATAGCTTGGCAAGCCTTACTTCTGGCCAAAAAATTCTTTAATCACTCTACAAAGAGTTCAGAATTGTTTATAACTTCACAATGTTGATCGTTGTGATCCCACCGATCTCATTTCTATCCCACGCCTCAAAAATGGGAGGCGGCATCATAATATAAACATAATTATACATTGACCCAGGTTTTTTTAGCGGGCCTCAATAGCTCAGTTGCTTGAGCGTCGGATTCACATGCTACTGGTTGTGGGTTCGAATCTCGGGATTGCGTTATATTATTAAAACTGGTTTTCTCACTGTCCCATCTTAACATCATTGTTGGTCTGGTGGTGTCAGTATAGGATTAGATAGGTTCCCCTTTCCCCCACTTCCGTTCTGGTGGTGTTAGTATAGGATCAGATAAGTCCCCCTTCCCCCACTTCCCCGGATGGTTATCTCCGTCGGCCATATCACCTGAGGTGGGTGTCGACGTAAAAACTGAACCAAATCAAAAAAACAAAAACAAAAAACACAGGCATTTTAGCGGGCCTCAATAGCTCGGTTGAGCGTCGTATTCAAATGCTACTGGTTGTGGGTTCGAATCCGGATTCCGCAACACTAAAATTGGCTATATCACTGTCCCATCTTAACATCATTGTTGTTCTGGTGGTGCCAGTATAGGATTAGATAAGTCCCCCTCCCCCCCCCCCCACCACTTCCCTGGGATGGTTATCCCTGTCGGCCCTATCGCCTGAGGTGGCTGTCGACGTCAAAACTGACCCAAATCAATCAATCAAACCAAACTTGTCTCGCAATTTTTTGTGTATAGTTCACATTCAAAAGGAGATGGGTTTTTTCCTTAGTAAAAGCACTTTAGTCACATGTGCGGCTCGATTCGTACTGACATGGATCAATCTTCTGTCATTTCATTGTTTTCGCGAGGTGGTTTTTTTTGGTTTGGTTGTTTGTTTGTTTTTTGTTTGTTTGGTTGGTTGGTTGGTTGGTTGGTTGGTTGGTTGGTTGGTTGGTTGGTTGGTTGGTTGGTTGTGGTTTTTGTTTTTGTTTTGTTTTTTGTTCCTTTGACTCCCGCACCCTGTCCACCAGCATCCTGCATTGTCAACCATGCCAGTGAAACACACCAACCAAAGCAATAAGTCAAATGTCATTTAGAGGAAAAACACAGTGCTGACACCTCCTGCAGGAAGCTGGTGGAGAGGGTGAGGGAGTCAAAGGGTTAAGTTTTTGCTGTCGGTGGATAGGGTACGGGAGTCAACAGGGTTAAATATAGAACAGTGGACTCAAGATATAATGCATAGAGTTCAGCATCAGCCCACTGCATTAAAACTGGCCTGTGTGATGCTTATCTTAATGCTGCAATCATGGTGGTGATTTGAGCTTAGTGTTTTTAAGTCCCTCGTCCTCCGTCCCCCCCCCCCCCCCCTCTTCTTCTTCCCTATTTCAAAGCCTTTTCCTGTGCGTAGGATTTTGCACAGGCTCAAGGTGTCAGCAAAAAAAATGATTGCCAGCAGATTTGGGCAGAGCACACATGGAATTGTCCGAGCGGGGCGAACTTCTCTTGAACAACTGTAACCTCTGTCATTATTTCAAAGGAGTTCAAGACACAGTCAGAAGTCTTTTACGAATCGCCATTAGAGCTGTCTGTACAGGTCTGTTTTAAAGCAGACGTTTGTTAATATAAAGATGTATGATATTAGCGAAACTGGCACATCATCCTTTTGGTTTCATCTTCTTTGAAGGATTTTAAATAATGTTGGTAATTTATCAGAATAATTAGCCATGCCAGTGAGTCAAAGGAAATGTATATTTGTCATTCTCGTGGAGACATTGTTCGGAGGCTTTGATGTCTGACAGCTGGCAGCATAGCGTCTGCTGCTACAGAAGAGGTGAGCTAGTGAAAAGATTTTGCCGACGTTTAACAGTTTTCGTGCTTTTTCTCTAATCTCCCTTTAAAGGAAAAAAGAGGGAATTGTTTCATATCGACAGGACAGAGGTGTGCGTCTCTGCAGGTGTTCGTCTGTATATGTCTACGTCTATGACAATACTGTGCTAGCGAGACTATCTCAGCTGTTTCTGAAGGTCAAGCTGAGGTCAACGTGCAGGTTGTTGAAGAGATGTGAATAAAAATGATGTCAATAAAACAAAAATATTAAATGGCGCACAAATTTTAAAACGGAAAAAACTATTTTCAAAGTCATTCATATGTTGTTTTTTATTTCAGATATTGAGGTAAAAAGAATTTATATATACATACACACATATATACATACATACATACATACATATATACATACATACATACATGCATGCCTGCATACATACATACTAAGATACATATGTACATACATACATATATGTACATAAATACATACATACATATTTACATACATGCACGCACGCACGCACGCATGCATATATACATAAATACATACATACATACACACATGCACGCATGCACGCATGCATGCATACATACATACATACATATATGCATACATACATACATATATACATGCATACATAATACATACATACATATATGCATATTATACATACATACATACATACATACATGCATACATATATACATGCATGCATACATACATGCATGCATACATACATTAATACATACTACATACACATACATACATATATACGTACACTCATACATACATACATACATATATAGATGTGTGTGTGTGTGCATGTATATATTTTCTATTTTCAGACACTGAGATAGATGCAAGTGACCTTGCGGATGGAAACCCTGATGCTTACACAAAACTTTATGGTAAGTTCCGTGTGTTTTGTAACCTGCTACTCTTACTATTGCTGCTGCTTCCTTAAGAAGACGATTTCATTACACGATATTTGACACAGAGAAGAAGAGTAAAGGAGACAGAGGCAGATTGATAGACTTTTTGTATTGCTGAAAATTATTGACAATAATCATTTTCAAGGGGGAAACTTTCAATCACAAATTTATGACTTATAAAGAGTCTCTATCTGACCTTGATTGTCACATCCGTTTGTTATGTATAATGGTTCAATATCTTCGATAAAATAATACACAGGAAAATCAATACTGAAATGAACGACAACATAAAGAACGCTTCCAATATGCCAGGTGTGCTTAGGTATATCATGAACGTACTAAAGGAGGCAAAACTGTACTCTGATATTATAAACCAGGTGACGGTAAACCAGACTGCTACCTTAGTGGTGTGAGGTACTGAACATTGGTTTTCAATGGTAAATGTCTTTGAAAATTTATATAACATTAAAGACGTGAAATTGAAGTGATTGTCAATAAGAAACGTTTACAGAATTATTCCTGTAAATGTTGTGTTCAATGGAAAGGATGTGATAACCGTGACAAACTGAACAGGGTATGATAATACAAAGGACAATTTCTAGAACTTGGTAGAACACCTTTTCAATGAACAAGAAAAACACCATTGACATAAAAAATTTCACAAAATCTTGTCCTTTCCAGTGTGGATGGAATCGTAAAAATCTGTAGAATGTTGGTTCTAAATATAAAGAAAATTAAAACACATAGAAAATAATCTATCCATCTGCTCGCAAAATCATTTCTCTAAACGCGCAAGATTGATGATAAATGTCTTCCAAATAAATCGTTTCTTGTGTTCACAAATTTGTATTCAAATGGTTTAGCACAGTTTTGTCTCTGGTTGATGTTTAGTGTAAAAAAAAAAACGTTAAAAAAAAGTTTCAATCACAAATTAATCTCTTAAATCTTCGTGGGCACAGAGAGCCACATTGACCTTTTGCATTATGTTTATAGCCCTGAACTTTTTACCCCATTCCACAACCGATAGTCTCATGCTCCACAGATGGTATTATATGAATTATCTTTGAATACCGCAACCTTAAAATCAAATCTGATTTCTAATCTTTACACGTTTTTTATCGTATGTGCTAAATTGTCGAAATGTTTCTGAGCAACAGATTTGTCACTGATCTCCAATCTCCCTTAAAAAGTAACATATTTTATATCGACCATCGTGTCTATCTGTCTGCCTGTATCCATCTGGTCTGTTTGTCCATTTGTCTGATAGTCAGTCTGTTTAATATGTGTCAGCTGTTTACTAAAGTTGGGCCATGCGAAGCCCAGTGGTTTGGTCATGCACACGTGATGTTTTTTTTGTTTTGTTTTGTTTTGTTTTGTGTTGTTTTGATTTGTTTGTTTTTGTTTTTGTTTTGTTTTGTTTTGTTTTGTTTTGTTTTTTGTTTTGTTTTGTTGTTGTTTTTGTGTTGTTGTTGTTGTTGTTGTTGTTTTTTGGGGGGTTAAAGCCCAGCCGACCACGTAGAGCCATATCAGGGTTATAAGTGAGAGCAAACTTGATGAAAAACCATGATGGAAGTCAGTCTGTGATTGAAAACTGTGGAATAATAGAAAGCAGCAGTTGCCGTGTTGTGGGGATTTTTAACTTAGGATGGCGGTACCACGAAAAAAAAAAAGATCATAGCAACAGGACGAAGACGCGGTAGGCAGGAAGAAGACATTGTATCAAGGAATATGTCAAAGACGCTCTGCCAGGAAAAAAAATACGATGGCTGGCCGTGATACGAAGTCTGCCATGGAAAAAGATGGAGGCGGCGAAAAAGGATGGCTACAACAGGGAAATGAATGTGGTATTCTAATAACGTGTAGACGGGGAAAGGAGAAGATGACATCAACAGCGCGACAAGAATAACAAGACTTGGGACTGGTAAGATGGCTGCGGCAAGCTGATAACGACGACACATGACATCAGGAAGAGGAGAAATATGGGGAAAAACGGCGGCGATAGACACCAACCTACCTAAATGAAATGGCATTGACTAAAGAAGAACAAAGAAGAAGATGAACACAGCAAAAAAGAACCAAAAAAATACCCAGGACAGTCAAGCTTTTCTGAAAAAGAAATCTACCATTTTATGCCAACATTACGACAGAAAATCTGGAGTTTGTACTTCTCAAGGTTATTGTGACTTTCGAAAAACTTCAGTTGAAATAAAGCTTGAAGTGTATCAAGGACAGTAATAGATTGTCACAACAGTAAATACAGATTGAAAATGTTATCAGATGTTCCTGGGAAAGTGCTGTTCTCATACATTCCCCAAAAAGATGCTATTTTCAGGCTATATTTTTGTCTGAATGACAAAGAGAACATAGAAGAACCAGAAAAAAATAAAACCACGAAAAAAGAATCAGAACGTGTACTTAATACAACCAGACATTTGACCTTGTTGTTCATGTCCGCAGGCTACCACTCCTTATCCTGCGACCTTGACTTTTTATTCCTTGTGTCCCCATGTTGCTAGACCTCATCCTGTGTCCTTGACCTTGTTTTTATGTCCGCAGGCTGCTACACCTCATCCTGTGTCCCGGATTTCATTGGCTGTGCCAGCAGGTCAAGGACGACCAGCTCGTTTGACGTGTGTAAACTGGGTCACCGCGCATGCGCCATGCGCTGCTGGGATTTCTCCAACAACGGAGAGTCTTCCATGAAGTGAGGACAAGCTGTAGACAGAGAGCAGAGCCCCTACATCGTCTTCGCAACAGCACGTTTTCGTTTCCTTTTCATAAATGAAACTGAAAATGTGCTCAGTAATGCGATTCACAGATGACAGTTCAGAAAACAAGCACTTATTAGTATATTTTACTCCAATTATTAGTTTGCCAAAATCTTAACGTGAAATTAAAAAGTGAAGTCATGTGATTTGAGGATAAGCGCAACATCGTATTTGCTCCCATTTTGTTGCATGTTCCCCGAATAACACAGCGAATAAAGATCGAAAAAATTATGATTGAAAACTTACAATGAACACATAGTTTTTGTTTTTGAAAAATGTCGTTTCATATTTTGTGGTAAGTTATTTCTGATCAGTTGATCATTCTTCACTTGTGCATGCCATGTGTAGGATTAATTGTCTAATAATCTGGGAGCATTACCAAATAACTGTAAGTCTCAGCCATCCGTTCTTTATTCTGAGGTATACTGTCACGTATAAATTGGTTAGTCTGAACCTTCACATTGTATGTATACATAGAGCAGAAGTTTTTTTTTCAGGACTGTTATCTGCTTGGACGCTGGTGAAGAAAATTATGCAGTTTTGTTTCATGTTTGACGCCAAGCCATGGTTAAGCGCTATATTCCATCATTGGTGTTTTGTAATGGTGAGAACGTGATAAAGATTTTTGTTTGTTCGTTTATTGATCTTTTATGTTTATCTATTTGCTTATTTATTCATGTTTTTGATTATTGTTTTTTATTTGTTTATTTATTCATTTATTTATTTATTTGTTTGTTTATTTATTCATTTATTTATTTATTTATTTATCTGTTTATTTATTATTTATTTGTCTATTTATTTATTTATTCATTTATATATTTATTACGTATCTATTCATCTATTTATTTATCTATTCGGTTTTTTGCTTTGTTTGGTTTTGGGTTTTTTAACAACGTAATAGAGGGGTTTTTATTCATTTTTTTATTTATTCATTCTGTTATTTATTTTTTCACTTACTTAACTTATCAATTAAAACCCAGTTAGCTCATGGAAGCGTTTCAGGGCTTTTTTGTACATATCAAGACTGAACGAGTAAGCCAGTGTTGTATCAAAACACAACCTCTCCACTACACACATCATAGTCCAGCCAAGTTCAGAGCCTACCGACTTCACCTGCAAGAGAAACTAGACATGAACAAATCACTTTGATCAAGTCCATTAATGCAGAAGATGCTTCGAGTGTTGTCCATTTCTAGACATACATGGTTAGACCAAAAAAAGAAAAAGAAAAGATTGAGAGAAAAAGAGAGAGAGAGGAGAAGAGAGAGAGAGAGAATACAAAAATGTCACTGAACAACAGACAAAATTGTGAGTTTCGCTCTTCGTAGAACGCATTAGGCTTTCAATCGAATACACTAGAAAAGAAACAAAATCATAATCAAATAAAGCGACATGCGAGATGTTTTTACTTTTAACCTGCCGGATGCCTAGAGAGAAACGAGGACAGGCAGAATATCAAAAGCAAGAAAGCAACAAAATCTACGGAAAAGCGATAAGAAAGATACAGAGAATAATTCAGACTAAACAAAGAGAAATAAAAAGAAACAGAATCCATAAAAATGAAAACCGAAAAAGATCCTACCAAATGTTTTCTACAGATAGAAAGACTCTTCAATGTTATTTCCTCTTCTTGTTGATTAGCCAAACCTAATTGTAAGATTTCACAGATCGACATCTCAATGAGCATATATGCATTCATTATTATATGCATAATACATATAATGGATATACAAAATATAACTATTTCTTTCTGAGGGAACGATCCACATTTTTGAAGGTTACGTGTTGGTTATCTTTTCCACAGATATTGTGTTCTGTGGTATTTAGTTAGTACATTTAGATTCCTAAACTAATGCTTGAGATGAACATGAACATGGATGTTATGGCAAGGCAAAGCAATGCAAATGAATTACACATATATAGACTCACTTTGCTTCCACCCTCCTCTCTCTCTCTCTCTCTCTCTCTCTCTTTCTCTCTCTCTCTCTCTCGCTCTCTGTCTCTCTGTCTCTCTCTCTCTCTCTCTCTCTTTCTCTCTCTCTCTCTCTCTCTCTCTTTCTCTCTCTCTCTGTCCCTCTCTCTCTCTCTCTCTCTCTAGCTGTTTATTTCTCCTTCTGGTTTCATGGACTGTCACATTGTTGTTGTTATTATTATTATTATTATTGTCAACATTATATTACTATTATTATATGTTATAATTATTATTATCATATTGTTATTATCATTATCATTATTATTATTATTGTATAAATTCAGTATGAGACTACCCGTTACTTCATTCCCTTCATATCCAGCCTAGTTGACCTCAGAGGAGAACTTTGTGTGTTTACTCCGTGTCAGTCTACTCCTAGTGTTTTATGCTTGTTTAATTAACTAGACTTAAAATATCGATGTGCATGGCGCCATAAGACCTGGCTGATGTGGCCAACAATAAACAGTTCAAAGGGGCTTGAAGAATCACTGTCTTTCTGCGTCCCACTTGGATGAGCGAAAGAGTGAGAAACCGCGCATGTTGAATACACTGAATGCTTGTCGTATTTCATAGCTTACGTTGGCTGCATGAAACATCAGGCAACCGAGTTCCAACTCTCCTCTC
>CM060315.1:54479134-54521634 GCA_030674185.1 Monoplex corrugatus
AAAATGAGAAGACAATTTTTAACATCTATTATATAGAAAAGCAAAAAAGAGAAGAGACAGATACACAAGGAGATAATGACAGTAAGTTCGAAGACTGGAGAGTGCTAAAATTCTGCAATGCAAGAGAACTCTCTCTCTCTCTCCCTGTCTCTGTCTGTCTCTCTCTCTCTCTGTCTCTTTCTCTCTCTCTCTCTCTCTCTCTCTCTCTCTCCCTCTCTCTCTCTCTCCTCCCTCTCTCTCTCTCTCTCCCTCTCTCTCTCTCTCTCTCTCTCTCTCCTTTTTCTGTCTCCATCTCTCTCTTTCTCTTCTTCTTCTCTTGGTTTTCAAAAACCGTGGTTTACACATTTACACAAAATGTATACGTTGCAAAAAAAAGCCAAGGTAGCTGCCCATGAAAATGGGGCCATATCAAAATACAAGAAAGCTAAATGTAAAGTACAAAACGCGAGTTGCTCTGCCAAGACAGCGTATAAGGAGACATTTGAACGCCAGTATGAAACAGAAAGATTCCGGAGCTCTTTAGGTAGGCCTGCAAACCATTAGTGGATATAAGAACATTTTCCTCTTTGCACAATATTGACTTTAGTCTATCAGCCAAGCTGAGCGAATTATGTGTTCGGTTTGATACTCAGCATATATCTCCTGTCATTGCTCAGATGCCAAACTCTGACGACGCTCCTTCCTCCTTTCACTGTGAAAGAAAATATGTCCAAACTGTCCAATAAACAGAATATCAGAAAGCTTCTGATCCGGACAATGTTTTTATTCTCAACTTGAAACATTGCGGCGACTACCTAAGCCTCGATGTTCAGTAACATCTTCGACTCCTCACTCCAAAAGTGTGTGGCACTTAGATGTTTCAAGTCTTCTTTACCACCCCTATTTCTGTCCCTAAAAGACGAGGGTGACAGTTCTCAACTTCTAAACATCCATGGCCATGACATCAGTGGTAATTAAAATGTTTAAGCGGTTGGTTCTAAACTCTGTGGAAGTCTTTGTTGGCAATAAGCTGGACTTACTCTAGTTTACTTACCCAGAGAAAATCATCGCTTAAATGATGATGTTGTTGCTTTTTATCTTCTTTTCACCTTTCAGAATATGGAATTATCAAATCATTTTGCTCACATTCTCTTTATGGGCTTCAGCAGTGCTTTCAGCACCATTACACCTCAGAAGCTGTTTGACGAACCTAAACTTCTAAGTATTCCATTTTCCATATGCTCTTAGAATTTTGACTTCTCCATTGGTCTCATTGTGTAAAGCTGTAAAACGTGTATTCAAAGCCATTGCTCTAAACACTGGTGCCCCTGAAGGTTTTGTACTATTCCATCTGCTCTTCTGCTTGGTCATCTGAGTTTCCATAACGATTCATTTCAATTAGTTAACTTTGCAGATAATTCCACTCTCAACGTTGAACTTTGCAGATAATTCCATTCTCGATGTTTAACTTTGCAGATAATTCCACTCTCAATGTTTAACTTTGCAGATACTTCCACTCTCTATGTATAACTTTGCAGATAATTCCACTCTCAACGTTGAATTTTGCAGATAATTCCACTCTCAGTGCCTAACTTTGCAGATAATTCCACATTCTCAATGAGAATGCTGACAAGTCAGTTTATTATCGTCAGGTTGATTACTTGGAGTCGTGGTGTGACAATAACAATCTCAATTTCAATCCAACAAAGACAAAAGAACTGATTATTCTTCGGATGAAAAATGGGTTCAGTGGATTCCCTCCTCATCAAAGGGGAAACCATGGAGACTGCAGACTTGCAACAGCAACACTGATACACGTACAATAATAATATCAACAGCATGACTACAAAGCAACAAGAAGATAAAGAAGAATTGCAATCTATGAGTATAAAACTCATAACATCACTTACTGAATACTAGCAACAACAACACTCAAAGACAGGAAGGTGCATAGAAACATAAAAAAACATTTAGATGATTAATCAATTCAATGGCAAGAAAAAAAAAACAGAGAAGAGAGAGAGAGGCAGAGAGAGACAGAGACAGACAGAAAGCGTGAGAGATTTTTAGAGCAAATATCAATTGCACGATGCTCATCAACTGTTCATTGTAGAGAGAGACACACACAAAGAGAGAAAGAAAGAGAGAGAGAAAGACAGAGAGCTGTACATACAAAATTGTCAAGTTCAGTCTTTTGTCCATCAATATGCACTTCACAGTCTGTCTTTTTTAACAGTCCTGTCAGCATCTTTCTCGCATGATCATTTCCCCTTTAGGTGTCCCACTTTCATTCTAAAACAACATCATCTCCTCCTTCTTTTACCCGTCTCTCCTGTTACAACAAACCAGAATCTTATCTCCTGTACTCTTCGTGTGGCCAATAAGCACAGGCCTTGGGGAATAGTTGACTTCATTTCTCTTTGAACACGTTGAAGCTCCCTTATCACAAAATCAAAAACAGCGAGCTGAAATTTAGAACTAACAACAATAACAACAAGGACAAGGGAGGAGGGATTATAAGTTCTTCAAGATATTAAGGTACTCCGCCTGCAGGATGCTATGGAAGATGAGATCAGTGGAAGAGTCTCTCTCTCTCTCTCTCTCTCTCTCTCTCTCTCTCTCTCTCTCTCTCTCTCTCTCTCATACATACATTACATGTACATACATACATACATACATACTTACACACATACATACATACATACGTACGTACGTAGATACATACATATATCCGTACATACACACCTACGTACATACATACGTACGTACATATCTGCGTATATACATACACATATACATACATACGTACGTAATACATACATGTATACATACATGCATACATACATACATACATAATATACATACATACATACATACATACATACATAATACATACACATGATGCTGTACTCTCCCATCGATCCATTGGATGAGTCAGCATACTTGTCCTTTATCACCTGGTATGGGTCTTTATAGGACATTTTATGAGGAAAGGGAAATTAGAGCACCTGGTCACAACAGAAAAGCTGGAGGGAAAGAGAATACCAGGCAGACCCAGGGAGAAAATACTGGACGGACTTGAGGGTGGCTGAAGACAGATAGGGTTGGGGATGTACTTGCAGCGACAGGGGATAGATTCGTATGGAAGGCCATGGTCGCCGACGCCATGCGGCAGGGCACATGATGATGATGATGGTGATTGGTCTTTATGTGGGATACATGACTGATCCTGGGAGCACATGTTCTTCCACAGGTTCTTCGTGCAAAGGGGTGACCTTGAGTTCTGCTTCCACCGGTCCTTCTTCTGTTCAAACATGTCAATTTAGGTTTTATTTTTCTGATCATTGAAACAAACGAGACAGTCTTGAAAGCGGCAGACACAAAAAGAACATTAATGAAGAAGATTAGGAAAAGACAAGCAATATTTATAGGACATTTTATGAGGCAAGAGAAATCAGAGCATCTAGTCACAACAGAAAAGCTGGAAGGAAAAATAGCGCAAGGTAGACCCAGGGAGAAAATACTGGACGGACTTGCGCAGTGTATGAAGACAGAGAGGATGGGAGAAGTACTTGCAGCAACAAAGGATAGAGTCATATGGAGGGCCATGATCGCCAACGCCATGCGGCAGGACACATGATGATGAATCAATGAATCTTGTGGTCATGTAAGCATTGGTCATTCACTTCTGACGACATCAATTCCGATCTGTTCTTTTCACATGGTGCAGAATCAGACCTTAATCTCTCTTTTTCTTTACAGTTGCCATTTGCAATTCAAATGGTTTTTGTCGGAAGAAAATAAATGAAAAATTAAAGCACAAACAAAGAAAAACCAGTTCAGCTTATTGTGAATGAGTTTTCCAGCTGAACCTTTCCTATTGTAAATGGCCAAAACATCAGACAGCACAGAGAGAGAGAGAGGGAAGGAGGGAGAGAGAGAGAGAGAGAGAGAGAGATAGAGAGAGCGTGGAGAGAGAGGAATGAGAGAGGAGAGATACAGAAAGAGAGAAGAGAGAGTAAGAGAAAGAAAGAAAGAAGAGATAGAGAGAGAGAGACGGAGACAAAGACAGAGACAAAGAGTAACAACGAGTAGTTTTCGTTACTTCTGATATATATGCGCGCATGCTTGTGTGTGCATACGTCCATTTCATGTGTTCTATATCTCTGTGTGTTTATTTTAGGTCTTCCTGTGTGCACGTGTAATGTGTATCTGTATATGTCTGTACATGCCTGCCTATTTCTCTGTCTGTGTTTGTGTACGTAAATGTGCATAAATGTAGATTCATCGCATGCAAAATTGTGTATGCGTGAAATGGCTATGTGCTTCGACACTTTTACGTGAACATAAATGTATACAGTTGGGACAGAGGACCAGAGCTCAAAGACTAAGATAGCTAGGTATATTGTTTATCCCGTCAAGCTAACGAAACTCATTTCCAGTCACCTTGAAGCTTCTGGCGCTGGACTTGTCTGTGTAATCGCAGATGACGCACAAGGCCAACCAGTCATGGAAAGTGAGGTAACATTTTAAACGGGAATGGAGATCTGTCAACCTCTAAGTTGTTGTCTTCGGATTTCCTAAATTCATTTCCTTTCCTCTGAAAAGAGCAAAAGTAAAACAGAACAAAGGGCACTTGAAAATCGGGCAGAGAAATGTCCAAGTGTGCATCTGTATCAGTGTACATGTACTTACGATGCAAGACAAGAAAAACAAAAACACTTTGTGGCATTTAAACCAATACCTGACTAGCAGTTGGTGTCGTTGCTCTCAATCAAACTTTGCCACGCCTGACCTTTCCTCATTGTTTCAAAGAGATGAAGTTTCTGCCGCTTTTTTGAATTAAACAGATTGTCTCCGACGAGGTGTAAACTTTGCCACACTGACCTTTCCCCATTGTTTCAAGGAGATGAACTTTTCGGCCGGTATTTAAACTAAACAGAATGTCTCCGACGAAATGTATCATATGGAAAACTACTACCGACATATTCTAGTATTGTCTGCTGACATTATTATTACCATCCACTAAAAGCTAGTGTCTGAACGGCTAAAGACCAGACTCCATCAATTTAGATCACCAGTATTTTAGAACTGGACAAAAGTGTACCAGCAAAACTAGACATATTACACAAATGTAACACTTACAAACGACCCCTCCAACGTTTCCTGATGTACGAGTGATCTTGGTATATCTGACTCTGTGAAAAATGGAGAAAATCGTACGAACTAGAATTTTTTTTAAAATGGTGTTCCTTAAATCAAAGGAAAACATTTTTTGGTATATACCAAATGAATAGTAGATTTTTAAGTGATTTTAAATTGAGAGACATTCACCAACTTCTCATTTGAGAATGTTTATCACTACGCTTGATATAATATGAAAAAAAACAACTCTAAGTCCTTCATAGCAATTTTGAACAAGTTCATCAGCAGTTGTATAAGTTCATTCTCGTTAACAGTCTGTATCCCAGCATTGTAGAACATTTTATCAACAGTGAGATCGAAAGCATGCGATTGTCAAACTCTTGTGCTAAAATATGGTAATGGTGTTGTAACAACTCATCCACCATAAGTAGCTCCGTTTCATTACTAGCAATGGTCTTTTGTAACCAATCTCTGGCAAGGTATAATGAAAATTATATGTAACGATCATTATTATGTTGATGACTTTTTATGACGTTATCATCATCAGCATCGTCGTCATTATCATCATCATAGTCATCTTCATTATCATCATAACACCAACAACAATCATAATCGTCATCATCTTCTTCTTCTTCTTCTTCTTCTTCTTTTCTTTCTTCTTCTTTTCTTTCTTCTTCTTCTTCTTCTTCTTCTTCTTCTTCTTCTTCTTCTTCTTCTTCTTCTTTCTTCTCGTCTTCTTTTCTTTCTTCTTCTTCTTCTTCTTCTTTTTCTTCTTCTTTTTCTTCTTCTTCTTCAGCAACAGCAGCAGCATTCATTTTATGGCTGGTTGGGAAGGCTAAGGTACGCTGCCAAGGCTACGCACCCGAATCACCCCGTTTTCATAATACGAAATCGTCTGTAGGAAGCATGAAAGTCAGCGCTTATAAACTGATAGAACAATAATACGAACTTAAGTAAAATTCTCACAACTTTGTCAGCATATAAAGTTCGTGTACAAGTTTTCTACATCACCCCCTATTATTCATGAGCTTCATCACAAACGAATTGTGAAAAGTGTCTCAGCAAATATCTATGCATGGTAATGTTCACTAGAATAAACTGAATGTAACGCATTTTGAATCACAAGCAATAGCCGGCACTACCTTCAGCAGTGAAAATGTGGGCATCCTTTGGTGAGTGACCTGACAACAACTTGACTCTGATAGTTCAGAATGAACTCTTTGTCATGGCGATGAGATCATCATCATCATCAAGTGCCCTGCCGCATGGCGTTGGCGATCATGGCCCGCCATATATCTGTCCCTTGTTGCCGCAAGCACATCTTCCACCCTCTCCGTCCTCAGCCACCCTGCAAGTCTGTCCAATGTTTTCTCCCTGGGTCTACCTGGTGCTCTCTTTCCCTCCACCTTTCCTGTTGTAACCAAGTGCTCTAATTCCCCTTTCCTCATAAAATGGCCTATGAATGTTGCCTGTCTTTTCCTAACCTTCGTAATGAATGATCTTCTTGTGTCTGCATCCATCAAGACTGTCTCGTTTGTTGACGATGAGATAAAAACTAAAATAACATGAATTTGATGATGTGTTACTCACATATGATATTATTACATCTAAGGAGATAATACAATGAAGACAGAACAAAAACAACAATAACCAGAAGGCAGTCGTATAAAAGTCACATTCGTTTTTTGACACATTGTACTTGGTGGCTATTTGAACAGACAAAAGAGACAGAAAATGTGCGTTTACACTGTGTATAAAACGATAACAACCATAACATTACTACCATGAAATGAAATGGAAGGGGACCATTGTTCCTCCTTAAATCTGCCTGACAGTAGGAACGAATGGTTATGCTTCAGGGCAAAACGACAGCCATACTAACAATCTCTCTTTCTTTTCTGATAAACACAGCTGCAATGAAATGAATGAATTATCACAACACAAAGAAAATAACATTGACATTTTGTTGTTATATCGATTAATTTTCTAAGACATAGACCTCAAATGTACTATTCATCAAACGATAAAATTCGCATTCCAACAGAACTCAAAATCACTCTGTTACGGTGATGACAAATGCAAGTCCCGCCATGTGACCAGTCAATCGTATGTGGAAAAGATCAGTCAATATCTCCTCATAGCGCTGACTTATGTATTTTCAATCGGATATGTGTGAAGCGATATGCAAACACACATGTCGCAAGCCGTTCTAAAGCACCTACCTTTCAAAAGGGAGATAATATATACAACAGTTGCCGTTCACAGTTGCTAATGCGCTATCTCACACTGTCCACATTTACCAAAGTTGAACTGGGGGCGACGTCCCTGGAGAAAGTAAGCATGCCACTTGCACAAACAGGTCTGTTTTTCATGGCTGACATTCCGGAAACTGTAAATCAGCTGTCACGTACAGTGGCTCATTTCCGGTTTGTTGTAGCGAGAATCAGACTGAAATGTGCATAGAATTCAGGGGACAGAGGTCATCGTACAGAATCTATGAGTTCCAGTTGAAGCAAGAGATTTTACAGATTGAAGTGTTTGTCACAAGAGATTCCCAGATTGAAGCTTTTGTCACAGGAGATTCCCAGACTGCACTCTGTTGAAAATGTGTGGAAAAACGGTGTGTTACAAGGCAAAACACTGATAACAAGGAGGCATCACATGAATGCCTGGCTGTGTAGAGTTTGGGCCCAATAGGCAGGGATCAAGAAAACTGGAACGGGGGTCAACGGCCGACGGAAAGCCAAAATGGGACAATTCATGGTATGAAGAAAGAAACGGACGCAAAGAGAATCCAGAAGACAGTCCATTAAGACCAAAAGAGTCAATAGGCGACGTGGGAAAATGTACTCCAAAGAAACCTAAGCTGCAATGACAGGTGACGTGTGACCCTTCTCAGGATCAGTTTCATCCTGAGATCTGTATATGACCTCCTGCCCTCGACTGCAAATCTGGTGAAATGGGGGTAAATCAAATGATCCTGTGTGCCCGCTGTGCCAGGGAAAACAGACAGCAGAACATGTCCTGAGCTCATGCAAGGTATCTCTAACCCAAGGAAAGTACACATGGAGGCACAGTCAACTGTTTCAAGAGATCGCACAAGCTATCAGTACTGCCAGGGGAGAACCATGCCACCAGAAGCTCCGACAACTTTCTACACGGGAGAAAACAACAAACTGTGGTCCGAAATAGCTGTGACATCGGGGGCATAGTAACAGGGTCTGCTGGACGGAGCGAAGGACTGGGAGAGCACAGCAACAGCATATCATCCACAATGAACAAAACACCAGCAAGAGTGGTATGAGACCGGATTTTTTTTTACTTCACTCCCATTAACAAAACAAATGATTCTGATCTGATCAAACTCACTGTGTCGTATGAAAGGAGAATGAAATGTAGCCCATATTTACAGGACTGAAAAGTATGCCAGTCTAGCCAGCAACTTGAGGACATCTGGCTTTCAAGCCAAAGTCATCGCCATTGAAGCTGGAACAAGGGGGTTGACAGGCACATCAGCCTATGACCTACAAAACCCAGCTCTCGGTTTCTGGGAAAGAGAGGACCAGACCCCCAAAGACGATGGCAGAAGCATTTGAAAAGAGTCCTACCTGGATCTGGTCAAGGAGGAACAAAAGTGAACTTTATAAGACTAAAACAAAACTTCCCTTAGTGTTGCTGGTGTCCAGTTACACAATTAAGAAATCTGTCACAAGAGTGAATTGGCCTCGAGGCGCCTGACAACATTGAACACGGGGATTCGAACCCAGATGGAGGACATTTTTCTATAAAACATAAAAGATGTGGTGACAGCAGAGAGGCATCCGTGAGTCATGACCTGGATGTGGCCCAGCCCCCTTGGAATGTAAAGATTTAAGGATCAAACACTTGCTTGACAGAGTTTTCTCCTCTGAGGACCTTTTGCTGTCCGGCTGTCCCCAGTGTTTCTTTCTATTATCTTCACTACGTTGACTTTTAAAGTTGTGATCGCTTTCAATTTTCAAGGTTACAATAGACATCCTCGAGCTAGAGATTGTGCTCAAATGTCTTCACAATTTCTTTCTTTCTTTCTTTTCATCCTGAGACAACCCGTTTTATTTTGTACAAGTCATAGAGCAACAGGTTTAAAGTCAGTCTTAACCACACGTGCGTGCTAACATCATTTGCAACACTCATCTCTTCCAGTGTAGGAACATGAGATAGGCAATCAGCAGGTGTACAGAAAGAAAGACAAACATTGACAGATGTAAAGAGAATCAATACAACAATTTTATCACATTATTACTACAACTTAATGAAGTGTAAAAAAAAAAAAGACGACGTAATACAGCATAACATAACGTAATACGGCGTAATGCAGTCATCAGTTATACGAAATCTAAATCAACGTGACTGCCAAAGTTCAAGCAAATAGGCATCAGAAACGCACAAAAACAGAATCAAAATGCGAATATGATATTACGAGACAAAATAAAAGGTGCAAATTTTCGGCCAACTGGTCTTTGTCAAGTGTATACAAAGGACAACACAGAATGAATGCACAACCTATTGGGGAAAAAGGCGCTCAAAACGTTGTTTATATCACATTGTGACCTTTTCACAACAAATGCCTGGCCTTTACTATCAACATTCTTTTAAAAGCAATACTGGTTGTTCTCTCGGTTAGTTGCTGAAGTATAAAAGCAAAACTGAACACAGTTCTCTTTCTTTCAAAATTCTAATATATAAATGTCGATTTTTTTATTCACAAAAGCACTAAGCATATTTTTGATTATTTCTTTCACAGTTTGTTTCATGAAAAGATTTTAGGCGGGACTGCGTTCTATAACTAACGCTCATTGCGTTCTACACCCAATGTGCCCCAAACAATGCAGACATGATTGCTACCCACCCTCAGCCTGAATGTAATGCATGTCTGATAAATGACCCACACACAGCAATATCACGCCCACGCTCACTCGCCAGCCAAGTGGTAAACAGGACAAGTGACGGTATCAGTTGTCAATAGAAAGTTTCCTCCACTTACAACACAAAACAAAAAAAACTAGCAAGATGGTTAAGTTAGCACCATCTTTTTAGTGTTCAAATTCTGCTCACACGTATCCGGTCACTTCGTTTGTGGTTTAACCCTTTGACTCTCGCACCCTGTCCACCAGCATCCTGCATTGTCAACCATGCTAACGAAGCAAAAACTGAACCCTTTGACTCCCTCGCCATAGGTACAGAAGAGATGGCTACAGCAACTGGTTTCAGGTTCTCACTGGGGTTCGCCAAGGCTGCAGTCTGTCCCCAATCCTATTTGCTGTCGCTTTCAACTGGGTTCTCAAGAAAACAACAGAAAATTGGAGTGGTCAATTTATCTCCACTTTCCATGAAGATATGCCATCAGCGTATGAAATAACTTGGCCACGTGTCAAGGCTCCCTCCCACAAGACTCGCCAACCAGGGGTTATTGTAAAACCCTAACAGAAAAAGAAACGGACCCGACCCAAGACCACCTGGCAACAAACTATCCAGGAAGACCTCCAGCGAGCAAACAAGATCTGGAGTGATGCCAGGACAGACAGACGGGAATTGCTAGAAAGGCAGGTCTAGACAGCGGGGAGGCAGTTGACCGCAATGATGCTAGATCAATGTACAGAATTGCTAAGTCAATCACCTGCATCACCTCATCACGATCTGGCCATATTGCATCCAAAAGTGGAACATTCCTGTCTGGCAGAGAAGAGAAGCTGAGTGTACTGACCGATCCAGTTAGAGAGCTTTGACTGCCTCAAGCGTCAGACGCCGCCGGAACAATTGAACTGAACTGAACTGAACTGAACTGAATTGAACTGAATTGAACTGAATGAATTGAACTGAACTGAATGAATTGAACTGAACTGAACTGAATGAATTGAACTGAACTGAACTGAATTGAGCGGAAGTGAACTGAACTGAACTGAATAAATTTAACTGAACTGAACTGAACTGAATGAATTGAACTGAACTGAACTGAATTGAACTGAACTGAACTAAACTGAATTGGACTGAATTGAACTGAACTGAACTGAATTGAACTGAACTGAACTGAATTGAACTGAACTGAATTGAATTGAACTGAACTGAACTGAATTGAACTGAACTGAATTGAACTCAACTGAATTGAACTCAACTGAATTGAACTGAATTGAACTGAACTGGTTTGAACTGAACTGAACTGAACTGGTTTGAACTGAACTGAACTGAATTGAACTGAACTGAACTGAATTGAACTGAACTGAATGAATTGAACTGAATTGAACTGAATTGAACTGAACTGAACTGAATTGAACTGAACTGAACTGAATTGACTGAATGAACAGAACTGAACAGAACAGAACTGAACTGAATTGAACTGAATTGAACTGAACTGAACTGAACTGAACTGAACAAAGACCTGAATCTAATCTCTTGTCATGTGGCCAGTTGAACACAGCCTCGGGGAACAGTTAACTTTATTTTTCTTTGAACTTTAGAACTGTTTATCACACAGTTAAAAAAAAAACTCAGCAATGCTCAGTTTAGAAGAAAGAATAAGGAAGACAAAACAAAAGAGATTCCATGTTCATACAGACAATACATCAGTTTGCCTGATGGATAAAAAGGATGATGAAGTAGGTTAAAGACTCTCTCTCTCTCTCTCTCTCTCTCTCTCTCTCTCTCTCTCTCTCTCTCTCTCTCTCTCATTTTGCCACGGCCATTTGCAGTTGGAACTTATTGCGTGGAAAGAAAACAAAACAAACACAAAACGAATAAAGGGGGAAATGGCCAAAATTGTTATGAATGATTTTTCCAAATGAACACTTCCGATAGCGAAAGGCACAAAAAAAAGCCAGAGAGACAGACAGACACACAGACAGACACACAGACAGACAGAGAGTATTCGTTACATATAATAATATACTCGCATGAGCTGGTATTCTCTATAAGGCTAGCTGGCAACAAACACGTGTGTATGTCCATGTGCCAGTGTTGGTGCTTATTGTTCTGTCTGTGTGGACCGGTCATGAAGGGCAATGTGAAGTACTAAACATATAACAAAAGAAATGCAGAAAACAGTGAACGAAAAAGGAAACTGTTTCTTGTACCTGCATGCAACTGAGGTCTAGAACAAAAAAGCAAGTCTGTGTTTACACCATCGAAAAATAAACCATCATTCTCATTGTTATCTTTCTTATTGTTTCTGTTATTATTACTGTCGTGTTCTCTCTCTTCTCTCTCTCTTCTCTCTCTCTCTCTCTCTCTCTCTCTCTCTCTCTCTCTCTCTCTCTCTCTCTCTCTCTCTCTCTCTCTCTCTGAGGCAAAACGCTCAAGGTTTATTTAAAATCTTTGAAAATAAAGACCCATCCAATCTTCTTTTAAAGATAAAAGACATGCATGTAAGGATAAATGTAACTGAAGGTGTAAGGAGATGAGGCAAAAGATAGCAGCTGGATATCTGGCAGAAAAATGTTCAGAGAAATAACTCTGTAATGTGCTAACACGAGACAGACAGCAAGTATGCTAAAAACGTTTTGTTACATTCATACTATTAGCCGATTTTTTTTTTTTGGGGGGGGGGGGAGGGTTGTTATTTTGTTTTTGTTTGTTTGTTTGTTTGTTTGATTGTTTGTTTGTTTGTTTGTTTGTTTGTTTGTTTGTTTGTTTGCTTGTTTGTTTGTTGGATGTTTTTTTGTTTGTTTTGTTTTTTTTTGTTGTTTTGGGTTTTGGTTTTTGTTGTTGTTTTTTGTTTTGTTTTGATTTCTTTTTTGTTTTTGTTTTTTTGGTGTCGTTACCTCCAGTTATACATCATCACACTGCTTTCGCGAGATAAAGAGTGTTTTAATGAACGAAACAGAATGCTTACAATGAAATACACTACATGAAAAATCACTACTGACAATTCTAGTAATATCTTCTAACGTTACTATACCATTTGCTGAAAGCAAGTGTCTGAATTTCTGAACACCAGATTATTGCCACTGTGCACGTACATTTTAAGAATGGGAGCAGCGTGAAATAACATCGATTACAAGAGTATAATACTTCTGAAGGAACATTCCAACGTTTCCATACATACGCAGGATCTACATCGTCTTAGTATCTGAATGAGGGTATATATGTCTATAATTTTTGGAGAGGGAAGTAGTGACCTTGAAAATTTAACAGAGATTAACTAAAAATATTAATTTGATCTGTACCACATAAAAGGAAGATTTTACATTCAGTTCAGGCTGGCCAAGGTTTGATAACAGTATTCATCACCACATCAGTAACAATTAAATGAATAAACAAGAATTGATAAATAAATCATTTATAATTAATCTGATATTGCCATCATTCCAGTAACATTATTATCAAAATTGATGTTGTTGTTGTTGTTGTTGTTGTTGTTGTTGTTTGTTGTTGTTGTTGTTGTTGTTGTTGTTGTTGTTTGTATTGTTGTTGTTGTTGTTGTTGTTGTTGTTGTTGTTTTAAGGGATCCTCTGTGCTCAGTTGCAAAAACTCGAAGCCTGAGGTACACAGCTGATAGTACATAGCACACTCACTCACTTTTTACTTTTTCTAAAATTTACTTAGTATAGCCATTAAAGAGAACGATAGTCAGTGTTTGGTAGACTGACAGAGCAAATACTTGGAGGTATCGCAAAATTTCAACATGTAGTTAACATACATTGTTTGTGTATAACCGTTCATATCTACCATAAGGTGGATATATTGTTTGTGCGTCAGCGTTTACATGTACCATAACTATTTCTTGATTCCTATCACATGACAGATGTGGGGAAACCTGAACGTGACGCACGTTGACTTAGCACTATTTCCAACCATCAACACCTGAGCAGCGAGTGGATGCCCTGGTGAATGACTCGCCACTGATAGTTCAAAATGGGCTTTTAGCCATGATCTTGAGACAGCAGCTGAAATAACAGTGGTGCACTGCTGAGCTAGAAGCAGACACATGGGAGTATAACCACCCAAGAGGCGTGAAAGATGAAACTGAAATTAAAGGAAAAGACTAAGCAGAAAGTCAGTACATGAAAGCCATGCTCATTTTCAAAAGATTCCAATTGGTGGCTGTTGAAACAAAAAAAATCAGAAAGAAAATCGCGTATATGGTGTATGAAAGGACAAGAACAAGAAAATTATTCGGTGAAATGAAAATGAAATAAATATTTTTCTCTCTCTTGTAATCTGTTGAAGGTCAATGCACAAGGCTGTACTTCTTGTAGAGTGGGGGAGGCAATCAACCCATACTAAAAACAATCCCTTTTCTGATGAAATAAAGAAACAATAAAGCAAACACAACATAAAGACAGTAAAAAAAATTATTCGTACATCTTGTAATACCAACTAACTGTCCATGATCTGCCCAGCATATGGAGCCATTTATTGAAAGATGAAATTTGAGTACAACTCGATGCCTCTCTGTTTCAACAGCGACAAATGCCAGATCCAATGGCCAACACTTTCCTCATTTTCTGTGTGATCATTCAGACTTAAATAGAAAAGATCAAATCAAAAAATCCACACGTTCAGTCCAGGCACGGTCAGATACCATCACAGACACGCAAGCCATATCTCGATCTGAATGGTCTACTTTTTAAAGTGTGAGATTCTAGAATATACATTAGTTGCATTCAGTGAGATTCTAGAATATACATTAGTTGCATTCACGGTTCCTAATGCGCACATCTGACACTGTCCACATTCACCAAAACTGAACTATGGGTGACGACATCCCAGAGTGAAGCCAGCACACCACTTCCACAAATAGATCCGTTCATCATGGCTGACTTTCCGGAAACTGTAAATCAACTGTCACCTGCAGTGATTTATTTCACGTTTCCAGTAGCAGGGAATCATACTAAATTGTGCGCAGAATCCAGGGGACAGAAGCAGTCACACGGAATTCAGGGGACAGAACTCATCACATACAATCCAAGAGATAGAATTCATTACACAAAATTCAAGGGACAGAAGTCATCACACAGACTACAGGGGACAGAAGTCATCACACAGACTACAGGGACAGAAGTCATCACACACACTACAGGGACAGAAGTCATCACACAGACTACAGGGGACAGAAGTCATCACACAGACTGCAGGGGACAGAAGTCATCACACAGACTACAGGGGACAGAAGTCATCACACACACTACAGGGGACAGAAGTCATCACACACACTACAGGGGACAGAAGTCATCACACAGACTACAGGGACAGAAGTCATCACACACACGGGGAAGAGTATCACACTACAGGGACAGAAGTCATCACACACACTACAGGGGACAGAAGTTCATCCACCACACACTACAGGGGACAGAAGTCATCACACACATCAGGACAACTCAACACATACAGGGGACAGAAGTCATCAACACACAGACTACAGGGGACAGAAGTCTCACACCACTACAGGACAGAAGTCATCACACACTACAGGGGACAGAAGTCATCACACACACTACAGGGGACAGAAGTCATCACACAGACTACAGGGACAGAAATCATCACACAGACTACAGGGGACAGAAGTCATCACACAGACTACAGAAGACAGAAGTCATCACACACACTACAGGGGACAGAAGTCATCACACAGACTACAGGGGACAGAACTCATCACACAGACTACAGGGGACAGAAGTCATCACACAGACTACAGGGGACAGAAGTCATCACACACACTACAGGGGACAGACGTCATCACACAGACTACAGGGGACAGAAGTCATCACACAGACTACAGGGGACAGACGTCATCACACAGACTACAGGGGACAGAAGTCATCACACAGACTACAGGGGACAGAAGTCATCACACACACTACAGGGGACAGAAGTCATCACACAGACTACAGGGGACAGAAATCATAACACAGACTACAGAAGACAGAAGTCATCACACAGACTTCAGAAAACAGAAGTCATCACACAGACTACAGAAGACAGAAGTCATCACACAGACTACAGAAGACAGAAGTCATAACACAGATTACAGAAGACAGAAGTCATCACATAGACTACAGGGGACAGAAGTCATCACACACACTACAGGGGACAGAACTCATCACACACAATCCAAGAGATAGAATTCATTACACAAAATTCAAGAGACAGAAGTCATAACACAGACTACAGAAGACAGAAGTCATCACACAGACTTCAGAAGACAGAAGTCATAACACAGACTACAGAAGACAGAAGTCATCACACAGACTACAGAAGACAGAAGTCATAACACAGATTACAGAAGACAGAAGTCATCACACAGACTACAGAAGACAGAAGTCATCACACAGACTACAGAAGACAGAAGTCATAACACAGACTACAGGGGACAGAAGTCATCACACACACTACAGGGGACAGACGTCATCACACACACTACAGGGGACAGAACTCATCACACAGACAGGGGACAGACGTCATCACACAGACTACAGGGGACAGAAGTCATCACACACACTACAGGGGACAGAAGTCATCACACAGACTACAGGGAACAGAAGTCATCACACAGACTACAGGGGACAGAAGTCATCACACACACTACAGGGGACAGAAGTCATCACACACACTACAGGGGACAGAAATCATCACACACACTACAAAAGACAGAAGTCATCACACAGACTACAGGGGACAGAAGTCATCACACACACTACAGGGGACAGAAGTCATCACACACACTACAGGGGACAGAAGTCATCACACACACTACAGGGGACAGAAGTCATCACACAGACTACAGGGGACAGAAATCATCACACAGACTACAGGGGACAGAAGTCATCACACAGACTACAGAAGACAGAAGTCATCACACACACTACAGGGGACAGAAGTCATCACACAGACTACAGGGGACAGAACTCATCACACAGACTACAGGGGACAGAAGTCATCACACAGACTACAGGGGACAGAAGTCATCACACACACTACAGGGGACAGACGTCATCACACAGACTACAGGGGACAGAAGTCATCACACAGACTACAGGGGACAGACGTCATCACACAGACTACAGGGGACAGAAGTCATCACACAGACTACAGGGGACAGAAGTCATCACACACACTACAGGGGACAGAAGTCATCACACAGACTACAGGGGACAGAAATCATAACACAGACTACAGAAGACAGAAGTCATCACACAGACTTCAGAAAACAGAAGTCATCACACAGACTACAGAAGACAGAAGTCATCACACAGACTACAGAAGACAGAAGTCATAACACAGATTACAGAAGACAGAAGTCATCACATAGACTACAGGGGACAGAAGTCATCACACACACTACAGGGGACAGAACTCATCACACACAATCCAAGAGATAGAATTCATTACACAAAATTCAAGAGACAGAAGTCATAACACAGACTACAGAAGACAGAAGTCATCACACAGACTTCAGAAGACAGAAGTCATAACACAGACTACAGAAGACAGAAGTCATCACACAGACTACAGAAGACAGAAGTCATAACACAGATTACAGAAGACAGAAGTCATCACACAGACTACAGAAGACAGAAGTCATCACACAGACTACAGAAGACAGAAGTCATAACACAGACTACAGGGGACAGAAGTCATCACACACACTACAGGGGACAGACGTCATCACACAACACTACAGGGGACAGAACTCATCACACAGACAGGGGACAGACGTCATCACACAGACTACAGGGGACAGAAGTCATCACACACACTACAGGGGACAGAACTCATCACACAGACTACAGGGGACAGACGTCATCACACAGACTACAGGGGACAGACGTCATCACACAGACTACAGGGAACAGAAGTCATCACACAGACTACAGGGGACAGAAGTCATCACACACACTACAGGGGACAGAAGTCATCACACACACTACAGGGAACAGAAGTCATCACACAGACTACAGGTGACAGAAGTCATCACACAGACTACAGGGAACAGAAGTCATCACACAGACTACAGGGAACAGAAGTCATCACAGAGACTACAGGGGACAGAAATCATCACACAGACTACAGGGGACAGACGTCATCACACACACTACAGGGGACAAACGTCATCACACACACTACAGGGGACAGACGTCATCACACACACTACAGGGGACAGACGTCATCACACACACTACAGGGGACAGACGTCATCACACACACTACAGGGGACAGAAGTCATCACACACACTACAGGGGACAGAAGTCATCACACACACTACAGGGGACAGACGTCATCACACATACTACAGGGGACAGACGTCATCACACAGACTACAGGGGACAGAAGTCATCACACACACTACAGGGGACAGAAGTCATCACACACACTACAAAAGACAGAAGTCATCACACACACTACAGGGGAGAGAAGTCATCACACACACTACAAGGGACAGAAGTCATCACACACACTACAGGGGACAGAAGTCATCACACAGACTACAAGGGACAGAAGTCATCACACAGACTGCAGGGGACAGAAGTCATCACACAGACTGCAGGGGACAGAAGTCATCACACACACTACAGATGTCATCACACAGACTACAGAAGTCATCACACAGACTACAGGGGACAGAAGTCATCACACAAACTGCAGGGGACAGAAGTCATCACACAGACTGCAAGGGACAGAAGTCATCACACAAACTGCAGGGGACAGAAGTCATCACACAGACTACAGAAGTCATCACACAGACTACAGGGGACAGAAGTCATCACACAAACTGCAGGGGACAGAAGTCATCACACAGACTACAAGGGACAGAAGTCATCACACAGACTGCAGGGGACAGAAGTCATCACACAGACTGCAGGGGACAGAAGTCATCACACAGACTACAGAAGTCATCACACAGACTACAGGGGACAGAAGTCATCACACAAACTGCAGGGGACAGAAGTCATCACACAGACTGCAAGGGACAGAAGTCATCACACAAACTGCAGGGGACAGAAGTCATCACACACACTACAGAAGTCATCACACAGACTACAGGGGACAGAAGTCATCACACAAACTGCAGGGGACAGAAGTCATCACACAGACTACAAGGGACAGAAGTCATCACACAGACTGCAGGGGACAGAAGTCATCACACAGACTGCAGGGGACAGAAGTCATCACACAGACTACAGAAGTCATCACACAGACTACAGAAGTCATCAAACAGACTACAGGGGACAGAAGTCATCACACAAACTGCAGGGGACAGAAGTCATCACACAGACTGCAAGGGACACAACTCATCACACAGACTACAGGGGACAGAAGTCATCACACAGACTACAGGGGACAGAACTCATCACAGAATTTAAGGGACATAAGTTATCACACAACATTCAGAGGACAGAAGTCTTCATAAAAAATTCAAGATACACAAATCATCACACAGAATTCATGGGACATAAGTCGTCACAAAAACATTTCAAGCGACAACAGTCATCACAGAATTCAAGGAACAGAAATCGTCACACCGAATCCAAGGCACATAAAGGGGACAGAAATCATCGCAGAATCCAAAGGACAGAAGTCATCACACAGAATTGTGAGGACACGAATTCATGGCACAGAATCCAAGGGACAGAAGTCATCACACAGAATTCAGAGGACAGAATCATTACACAGAAATCAGGAGACACAAGTAATCACACAAAATTCAGAGAATAAAATGATGACACAGAATTCAGGGAACAGAAGTCATTATACAGACTACAGGGGACAAAATCGTCACACAACATTCAGGGTACATAATTCATGGCACAGAATTCAGGGGGCTAAAGTCACTTCACAGAAAAATCACGACCTGACATATCATGACCATTGCTGACCTATATATTCAAGTAGCAAGAGGAATCTGTAGAGCCTGTCTGTTTGGTTGTAAAAAAAATTTTTTAAAACACATGCCAGAAATACAGGTTTCTTTCGAAGACAATTTTTGACATTTGATTCTTATATTCAAACTAAGTTTCAATGAGAGTGCTTTGATTTCAAGTTGAACCCCAAAATGAAAATGTTAGTAATGATCTGATACATGTTTCTTGAAGGATCTTTGCTGTGTGCTCTTGTCCACTGATGTGATTTCAATTCTTTGGTCTATTCTGGTTTTACATTGAATAAAGCAGTCAGGATTTTTTGTGTGTGTTTTGGGTCTCAATTTTCCTAAAACTGGGCCACCAGTCTGAATCAATGACAATTTTCAAGTGTGTGTGTGTGTAAATGTTCATTGTACGGCAGATTGTCCTGGCCTTGATTCTTTATTTTGTAATCACCAAGAACTATGTATCCACCATTTATATTCATTAGTCTCAGGTCTAAAGCTTGTAAGTTCAGACAAATAAGCCTGAGGAAGCTCTGTCAATGTTTTATAAATTATGATAACAGAAAACCTCCATCTGAGGGTGAAACTTGTGTTTGAATTTCATAACAATTTCCCCGGCCAACCTATCCCCACTCCAGATTTTTTTTTTTAAATATCTTCTGTAATAACTCAAGAAACTACAACAAATATTAAATCAGTCTTTGCCCAAAACGTGAGCGCGAGTTTTACTTGAAATACATTATCTTTTTGTAAGAATACGTCAGTGGATGAGTAATGAAAGCAGCTACCAACCAGTGAAGAGACAAGACTTTTTTTTCGTTCTTTTGTCTGTCCGCTTGTATCATCTTGGATGTCACGGGGAGATGAAGATGTGGTCAACACTGAGCCCGAAGGCCTAAAGAGGAGAAATGCTGTGTGAGAGAGCTGGATGGGAGGCGAGGCTGGACCTGTTTAGCGCTAAGGTTTGTAATAAAAATTGTCCTGGTCAAAAAAAAACGGTTCACTTATGAAGGAAGAATGAGGGTTCATTATCTCAATAATTACGCATACCTGTACACTCTAAGAGTGAGTCTCGTTTCAAGGGGAAGAAAGGTGCATAAAGAAGGAAAGTGCAAAGACAATGGTGATAGTGGGGCAGACTGAAGGCGTATCCAGTGCACCTGAATAGCATTTCTTTGCACGTATTCTGTCATTGTTTATGTGTATACATACTTAGCTGTGTTTATCAACACATACACGCGTGGACATACTTGCACACGTCATTGTCGTTTTACATGAACACCTTACATCAATACATATTGGCGTTGTTCCCACCATTTCTCTGATCTTTTTGTTTCTGACATTGTCATGTCTTGTCTCTTGTTGATGACCATTCTAAAATAATGCATTTAACGTGCAGTTATTTTCTGTTCCAGGAGCTTGATCAGGGTCCAGGTCTGGCACTGGTATGCCAATGGTCTGTATGGAGATGAAATGGAATGGACGAGCTCGGCTTTTGCTTCAATAGGAATGTTGCTTCAAGAGCAGAGCAAGGTGAAGAATGGTATTGTTTGCCTTCTGAATTCTCGTTTCAACCTCACAGTTCAGTCTAGCCTTCCATTCTCTGTGAAAATGCTGTCCAGACAATTAATTCACTCATTTGTTTCAAATTAGTGTCATTGACGTTGACGCTGTGGTTGCTGATGTTATGCTAACCTTCATCGTCTCTCGGTTTATTTGACTCTGGGTTTCAAGTTGTACTTTTTTTGCAAGTGGTGTTCAGGTTGTTTGTGTCTTACTGTAGCCTTTCTTCTTGCCGTTGTTGTGCTAGGCGCTGATCATCTGCAACCAACACCTTGTTCAAAGATTACGGGTCTGTATTTGCTTCTTCCATGATCTTGTTCATATGAATCATAAGCAATACGGGTGATAGGACACAGCCCTGTCTCGCTCCAGATGTGACTTCAAACCAGTCAGTAAATTGTTCTGGCGTATGGACTGCACTCACTCTGTTCGCATGGCGGGTTCTGATGTTGTATAAAAGCTGGCCTTTGATTTTGTACAGCTCTTGCAATCTCTATAGCGTGTCACTGTTAACTTTGTAAAGTGCCTTTACCTGGTCTATAAAGACGAGGTTCCATTCTTTAAGCTGCTTGATTGTGTTTTCACAAAGCTATCTTATCACAAAGATAGCGGCATCCGTGCAACCTTTTCATTTCCTAAAACCCATCTGTGTCTCACTCAAAAAAGGGTTTCCCTTATATCTAGTGCAATATTCTAAGATTGATTTCTACATACATTTTACCATCACGGCTCAAGTGTGACATTCCTCTGTACATGTCGCAGAAGGCCAAGACATAATGTCAGAAAAACTTCAGTTTAAAAAGCAATGAAAACATTGACAGCCACAAAGAAAAACAAAAAACAATACAAAAACTTCTACGTTGTTAAAACAAAACTTTAAGCAAGTTAAAAGTTAGAAAGTGATATTTTCCTATGTGCTGAAGTTTGATGCCAGCATTGTTCTGTTAATCTGAAAACCGCAAACGTGTCCCCATAAAACCATAGAGAAATACATTACCTCCAGTGAACGTGCACAAAAATAAAATGTAGTGAAGATCAACAAAAAAAAAAACACATAACGCTATGGAAACAAATTTACTTTAAAAAATCAAGTTTTCTGATGTTTGGCTCACATGAGAGAGCTGTGAGTTGTGGACCGAAATCTGACATATGGAGTTTAATCCCAGCCAACAGCATAAAAAATGCATCGTTCTGGTGGCTGGCGTCAGTGTAGAATTTGAAGCAGAATTTCCATTTCTTCTTCTCCTTTCAATTGTAGGATCTGGGCGTCAAGGATTATTGGAGTTATTTGAAGAGGGATTCATTGCGCTCGGACAGCTCCATATGCGCTCCACCCAAATCCGCCATCAATTATCTGACAGATTTCCTGAGCCTGCACAAAACCCTATGCGCTGGCAAGGTCTTGAAACGGGGAAAGGGGAGAAGGGACCTGTCAAATACTAAGCTGGCACCACCAGAATGATGGGAACATTAAGATGGGGCAACGAACAGGCCAGTTTTTAATGTTGCGGATGGGATTGAACTCAAGATATCAAAACTTGAGTCCATGGCTCTACCGACTAGTCCGCATGGATCAAGAGGTCTAACAGATAATCGTTGGCAAATGGAACTATCTGAAGCCCTTCCGAGCAAATTCCAAAGCCAGTTTTTAAAATGGAAGTAGATGTGAAAGAGATTGCTACATTCCTTCCAAAAAAGGACTTTTTTTTCTGCAGTAGTGGTCTGTTAAACATCAGGCAGTGAGTGACTGTACTTAAGTGGTCTTCATTTCAAGCGAATTACTCCCAGTGGCATGTGACTGCTTTGCAGCATCACTTCATATTCATGTTCATTTCTTTAGTCACCGTGGACGTACCATGTGAAACTTGAGCTACTGTCCTCTTTGAGAGCGCGTCACTGCCGTGCAGCGCCATCCAATTCTTTTTTTTTTTTTTTATCAAGACTTTCGAAAGGCAAGTAGGCTAATCGGCCTTCAAGGGGAGAGACCTGGGAAATCAACCGATCTCTCAAATGTTTTATACCAGGGCAACTGGGCGAAAGCCCTGCTCTTCACGATTTTCAACTGCCGTGGGATCTTTAGCGTGCGCAGGCCAGATGGCACACGGGTCCGGCTCGTTTTTCGTTGCCTTCTAAGGACTAGAAATTCAGTTCGATTTTTCGGTCAAACTGAAGAGAAAAGTCAAGGCCTTAACGGGAAACGAACCCTGGAACCTCGAGTTTAGTTATTGTCAGTCGAACGTCTGAACCATTCTGTTAGTGTTAATAAGCAAATATCCACTTTTTTTAGAATGTCCATTGCATAATAACAACTGAAAATCAGAATGTAACGAAAAATAATTTCTAGAAAAGTTTATTTCATAGCACTGAAACAAACACCACACGGACACAAACCAGCGGTCATCATCTTCATTCTGTCTGTCCGTCTGTCTATCTGTCAGTTTTTCTGTCTTTTGTTGTTTCATTTTTTTTCTTTCTTTTTTCCTTTCATCCTTCTTTCTTTGTCTTTAATTAAATGGCTTGAAGACGTGTAACAAGTATATTTGTCTCCTTATGTACATCTATTATGCTCCACAATTGATGCTTGAAAATTGTCTGATTTTTTTTTCATTCAAATATAGTATTAATGTAAATATAAGAAATGCAACGTGTGTGGTGTGATGTGTGTGTATGTTTGTGTGTATGTATATATATATTGTGTGTGTGTGTAGTGTCGTGCGTGCGTGCGTGTGTGTGTGTGTGTGTGTGTGTGTGTGTGTGTGTGTGTGTGTGTGTGTGTGTGTGGTGTGTGTGTGTGTGTGTGTGTGTGTGCACGCGCGAGCGCGCGCCTACATGCGTGAAAGTAAAAAAAAAATGGCGTGTTGTCTAATACTGCAAGAAATTCAGATGAACAGCGTCTTTGGAACTGTAAATAAAATATGTTCAGAAGTTTTGGAATAACGTGTAAGTATTTCTTAACAGGGAAAAATGCACAAACACATTACATTAGATTCAAATACATTGTTTTCAACTTTAATTGTTTTATCGACAAATAATCCAAAATAGACAAAAAGCTGAATTTCATAATAACATTTGCAAAATGATACGTATCAAAATAAATACACAAAACCATAAAATGCATCCTCGTTTGTTTGTTTGTTTTTTGTTTTCTTTTCTTTTTTTTCTTTTTTTCTTTTCTTTTCTTTTCTTTTCTTTTCTTTCTTTCTGTTCAGAACTAGCCACATTTATAAAGTTAAATATAACGAAAATAAATATCTGTCAAACACACACCGATTAAATTATCAAAATCAAGAAATATTCAAAACAAACATTCAACATTTCCGTTTGCTGCTACAGCTGCTGTTGAATTGTTGATAATAAACCATAAGGTCTTAACGCCCAGTTGTTTGCATTATGTTTGTTTTCTTTATTTTGTAGTTGAGTGTTATCATCAGTGTGTCTCTGAAGTAATGTAACTGGGTTATTGTTCTTATAGTTATTTTTTGTTTAAAGCCCAGCCGACTGTGTAGAGCCATATCAGGGCTATAATCTTTTCAAAACTTGCACAATATTTCAACAGGGAAAAAAAGAAGGAAATTTAAGTACACATATCAATGCATTCGTGCACATAATCTAAGGAGATGTCCCTGGCGTTGACCACTCCGTCCAATCTATCGCACAGGGGATTTTAAAAAACATATCTGAATACAATTTAAAACATAACTAAGGACACTAAAACATATATAAAACTGGCCTAAATTGCCTCAAATTGCTTTCACATATCTCATTTCCCTCGAGCCAAAAATGCACTTAACACATGAACCCAATTATCAATCCTAAGAGAAAGTACATACGTACGTAAGACTTTATCGAGCACAAACACGTGAATGGACCAGAAGGCAGAAACTGATAGGAAGAAATGACAGAAATCAAAGGAATAAGGCAGAAACAAAAAGAGTGACAGAAAAGAGGACATTTCTAGGACAGAATTTCCAGAAGATAGGAATACTGTTTATATTGAAGGAGTTCTTGGCATCGCCACGGAGGTCATGTATCCTGTGTAAGATTTTAAAAATCAGTATGAATGTTGATAAAATTATAGAACTTATGAAAACATTATGTGTAGTTTTGCATCCTGCGTTTAGCAGCAGTAGAGTTTACTTTGTTTGTTTGTTTGTTTGTTTGTTTGTTTGTTTGTTTGTTTGTTTGTTTGTTTGTTTGTTTGTTTGTTTGTTTGTTTTGTTTTTTCGTGTGCTTGAGGAGGAAAGCAAACTAAAAAGAATTTCCTCCACACAATTTTAAACAGTCGATTTTTTAATAATAAAAGAACATCAAACCACATCTTTTCTGGATTTTTAAGAAAAAAAAATTGTGTGTGTGTGTGTGTGTGTGTGTGTGTGTGTTGTGTGTGTGTGTGTGTGGTGCGTGTGGTGTGTATGTGTGTGTGTGTGTGCGTGCGTGTGCGTGTGTATGTGTGTGTGTGCGCGCGCGCGCGTGCGTGCGTGTGTGCGTGTGTGTGAATTATTATTGAGTGAAACAATGTTCAGTGACTAACACTCGTTTTGTCCTATACCCCAGTGTGTCCCAAAACAATGCAGATAAAATTGCTTCCCACCTTCAGCCTGACTGTACAGCGTGGCTGATAAATGACCCGCACATGCAATTTCCCGCTCACTCTCACTCGCCAGCCAAGTGGCAAAAGAGGCAATTGACGGTATCAGTTGTCAAAGCAGCATGTCTTCTCTTCTTGAAACACACACAAAAAAAAGAGAAAACAAGCAAGATGGTCAAGTTATATCAGCGGTCTCTTTTTTCTTAAGAACACACACACGCACGCACGCACGCACTCACGCACGCACACACACATACAGAGACAGAGACAGAGACAGAGACAGATAGACAGAGAGACACAGAGAGAGGGAGAGACGCGCGCCCGCACACACACACATACACACCACAACACACACACACACACACACACACACACACACACACACACACACACACACATACACACACACACACATACACACACACACACACACACACACACAGAATGAGAAAGAGAGAGAGAGAGAGAAAAGAGAGAAAGAGAGACGCGCGCGCGCACGCACACACACAACACACACACACACACCACACTCACAGAGTAGCACACACACACACACACACACACACTCTCTCTCTCTCTCTCTCTCTCTCACCACACACACACACACACACACACACACACACACACACACACACACACACACACACACACACACACACACACACACACACACAACACACACACACACACACACTTCCACGAAGAACTAGATAATTGGGCATATCCTTTATGGTGTTACACACTTTGTAACAGAGTACCTCGACATTTTTTTCAAACTGATCACCTGGGTCGAATTTGGTATAAAAAAAATCTCTGGGCAAAAAATGTCTGGTCAAATAATCTTATACATTACTGGATCACAAAGGCAAATAGACAAATATTGGTCAAACTTGCAGCATTTTAACATTATCTATTGCTTTCATTTAGGGCAGTCGCTTGGTGGAACGTTCGTAATGATCTAGCTGTAAACAAATAAGAATCCTTTGCTATCAAATCGCACACACGCACAACACAATACGCACAAACATACACGTACACATTACACATACACATACACACACTCACACACACACACACACACACACACACACACACACACAACACACACACACACACACACACACACAACACACACACTCACTCACTCACTCACTCACTCACTCACATCCGTCTAATATCACTTGTAGTGAAAAGACGTTAAATCAAAGAATTAACACAACACACGCAGCACACACACACACACACACACACACACACACACACACACACGCGCAGCGCGCGCACACACACACACACACGCGCGCACACACACACACACACACACACACACACACACACACACACACACACACATACACACACACAAATGCGTAAAAACGCAGTGCTTGCCTACACATTTAACATAAAACTATTCTTGCTTCACATAAACGAAGTGTTCAAAAGCAGATTTCAGCATCTTCTGATATATTTTTTTTATCATGATTGTTCGTCAATATAATATCGACATCAAAAGAACAAGGGATGCTGTTCCAGATAGTGTGGTGTGTGTGTGTGTGTTGTTGTGTGTGTGTGTGTGTGTGTGTGTGTGTGTGTGTGTGTGTGTGTGTGTGTGTGTGTGTGTGTGTGTGTGTGTGTGTGTGTGTGTGTCTGTCTTGTCTGTGTCCGTGTCTGTGTGTGTGAGTGTGTATATGTATGTATGTGTGTGTGTGTTTGTTTGTGTGTGTGTGTATGTGTATGTGTGTGTGTTGTGTTGTGTGTATGTTTGTGGTTGTGTGTTTGCATGTGCGTGTGTGTTGTGTGTGTGTTGTTTATGTGTTGTGTGTCTATCTGTCTGTCTGTCTTTGTGTGTATGTGTTGTGTGTGTACATATATATATGTGTGTGTGTGTGTGTGTGTGTATGTGCATGTGCATGTGTTTGTGATGAAGTACAAGATGGGGGTGTTTGGGTAAAACGCGAGGAGAATATTCGACGTAAATTTATTTTTTGTAAGTAAATGAAATCAAAAGATTTTGAAGGTAAAAACTAAATACGACCGCTGGATCTTTAGGGTAAAACACATAAAAAATTGAAAAGTAGCTTGTTTGTGAAAGATCCTTTGGAGTAATATAAGTACAACGTTTCGAGCCCAGCCCTTTGTCAAGTGAAAGAGAAGTGGAAAATAAAAGTTAACTAGAATACACGTCACTTTTATTTTCCACTTTTCTTTCACTTGATAAAGAGCCTGGGTTCGAAACGTCGTGCTTATATTACTCCAAAGGATCTTTCACAAACAAGCTACTTTTCAATGTTTTGTGTTTTACCCAAAAGATCTTGCTTTTGATGAACTTTTAACCACTTATTATACAGGCGCTTACCCACAAGTACTGGTCAGACAAGTCGACTTATTGTCTGAAACATATAAAGAAAAGGTTCATTAACGTGTATTCTATCAACTATTCAATGCTGGTGAAGATTGGTGCTGTGTAATCAGTTGACCACGAAAAGACACCATGCCTTGTAAAGATATCCAGCATACGTTGACCAAAGTATGCACAGTTGGTAGAATCCTACGGAAATGATTGATGATATATATTTCTTGCGATTCTATTCACAAACAGCCAAGAAGTTCGGTGGTATATTCATTAAAACCCGTATAATTGCCATGATAAAAGCATGGCTTATATTTTCCCCTTTTACATTGCATTCATCAAAAGCAGACAAATGATATCCCTTGCTCTCCATAACCTTGGTATCATCATAGAATATGGTGATAATGTTTCAGGTTCTCTTTAGGCCTGCCTCATGCGGGCAGTGTATATCTTCACTCCATCAATGCTTCAGTTTCTGAAATTCTAAAAGGAAAGGAACAAAAGCCAGGCTTATCAGTAAAACCTTTGTGCCCACATTGACTTACCAGTGCCAGACCTGGACTTTCAACAGAAACCCGTTGGGAAAAAGATCACACCCTGTGAGATGAGATGTCTCATATTAAGCATGACGGAAAAAAAAATGTGATTAAAAATGAAGAGATCTGAGAGATTGTTTGAAAAAACGTTTGTCAGTTATTGCATCACACAACAGTGAATCAAATGGTTTAGCCACCTGACCAAGATACCAGTCAGCCAGTTGGCCGTTTGATCCTACAACACCCGATGCTTGGGCTTCGGAACCAAAGGAAAGACGCGGTGGTACTGAATCTATAGATGGAGTAGCAGACACACTCCACATATGAGTTTAATCTTGATAGAGAAGAAAAAAAGTGTGCGTAAGGTTTTTATTCTGCTCAGACATGAATGTGTTGGCAAGCCTTTACTCTATGGCAGATTTCCTGTCAAGTTGCAAACCACCAGATTCATTTTTCCGCAGTACCTCTCGGCACAAGCTGACAGAAAATCAAAGCAAGTAATCGTAAAAGGCTTGCCAAACATTGATGTCTGAGCAGAATAGAAACCTTACGCACACTTTTTTTCTTCTCTATCAAGATTAAACTCATGTAGTTTGATTGGAGGGCAAGATCTTTGCCTATGTGCTAACAGACTTTATCTATTTCAATATATCCCTTTACCTATCCATCTCAAGACGGCCAGAAACGCACATACATCTTAACTAATACGTATTTCATCTATTCCAGTCATAAACTACTACTCATTTTGCCAAGAGCCAGAATTCAGTGTGTGGATCTAAACCATTTCAAACTTTTACAGAAATACTGGATGCACTTGCAGATTTCGTACACCTCTTGTCAATTACCACGGAGAGAAAAAAAAAAGAATGAAAAGTTCTGAAAATCATTAACAGAAGTAATCCGAATATTTATTTGTGTAACCATGCGTGCAAACTTTACCGGACATGAAAATGGGTCATTGTTACGTGGCACACAACACGGCGGAAACAATCTTTTCTGGCGTTTCCGGCAAGTCGCAGTGGAAATGCCGGAAAGTGGTCTGTAGGGATGGAATGAAAACCAGCCATTGAGAACTCACGTGATGGGAGAAATGCCACGACAGAGAGAAAGGGAGTCACCCTTGTGTCAGAGCTGATCACTTGATGTAGATCTTACTCAACATAACTTGGTTGAGACATACGCTGTCTCCTTTTTCAAATTCTCTGACATATCCTTTGTGGTGTTTGTGAGCTTTATAATCAGATGTGTTATTTCGAACATCTATTTTGGCAATTTTTAATGAGTCAAAGTCAGTGCTAATATTTTGACAATCTTCATCTACAAACAACCAAAACATCTTTGCGGGCACGTCACTTATTTGGATGTTAAGGTCTTAAAATGTGTTTTGTGTGTATGTGTGTGTGTTTGTGTGTATGTGTGTGTCTGTGTGTGAGTATAATTATGTATGTGTGTGCGTGTATGTATGTGTGTGTGTGTATGTGTGTAGTGTGTGTCTGTGTGTGAGTATAATTATGTATGTGTGTGCGTGTATGTATGTGTGTGTGTGTGTGTGTGTGTATGTGGTGGTGTGTTGTGTGTGTGTGTGTGTGTGTGTGTGTGTGTGTGGTGTGTGTGTGTGTGTGTGTGTGTGTAACAGATAAACTGGGAAAGAACGAAAGAGAAAGAGATACACATAAACAGACAAAACCCAGCAGAGACAGACAGAACAGACAATCAGACAAAGAATCATACAGACAAACAGACAACATATAGGGAGTTCAGCAAAGGGTCAGTTTGAATTACGCCGGTTTTATTCTCTTTTTTCCCCTTTTCTTTTTCTCCCCTCCTTAGGAAGATATTGTTATTTCATCGGGAGGATAGATGAGTGTGTGTGTCTCTCCGTATTGCAAGTTGCCTGGCTGGCTAGTTGTCCATTCATCTATTCCTTCGTCTATTTGTCTGTCTAAATATCGGTCTTTCTTTCTGTTTGCCTACAACGAAAATATGACGAAAATTTCTCAGTTTTTAAAAAATCCAACAATTTTGAGTTCTGCGGTTTTGATCAAAAAGTTACTCCTGTACATTGTTGAAAATAAATGCACTGTGAATTCCATACGAATAGAGTCTTCAGTGATATGGCAAGTGCCATAAGCCTGCTCATGAGCCTTTTATACCCTACATACGGTACCTAAGCTTATTAATATAGATAATGTGTAGTCCTACATTCATCTGTAATCAGATCTACACATGCATCTACGTACTCATTGTCAATGGTCATCCGTTTTAAAGTTCAGCCTTAAGCAAATCCTACCTAACAATCACTGAACTCGTTTCTCATACATGATTGTTCAACTTACGTACACTCTCGCTATCTTTACCAGCTATGATTGTTCAACTTACGTACACTCTCGCCATCTTTACCAGCTATGATTGTTCACCTTACGTACACTCTCCCCATCTTTACCAGCTATGATTGTTCACCTTATGCACACTCTGCTATCTTTACCAGCTATGATTGTTCAGCTTATGCACACTCTTGCCATCTTTACCAGCTATGATTGTTCAGTATACGTACACTCTCGCTATCTTTATCAGCTATTGATTGTTCAGCTTACGTACACTCTTGCCATCTTTATCAGCTTTGATTGTTCAGCTTACGTACACTCTCGCTATCTTTACCAGCTATGATTGTTCACCTTACGTACACTCTTGCCATCTTTACCAGCTATGATTGTTCACCTTACGTACACTCTCGCTATCTTTATCAGCTTTTGATTGTTCACGCTTACGTACACTCTCGCTATCTTTACCAGCTATGATTGTTCACCTTACGTACACTCTTGCATCTTTACCAGCTATGATTGTTCATCTTACGTACACTCTTGCCATCTTTACCAGCTAGGATTGTTCATATACACACTCTCGCTATCTATACAGCTATGATTGTTCACTTATGCTCACTCTTGCCATCTTTACCAGCTATGATTGTTCACCTTACGTACACTCTCGCTATCTTTACCAGCTATGATTGTTCACTTACGTACACTCTTGCCATCTTTACCAGCTATGATTGTTCACTTACGTACACTCTGCCATCTTTACCAGCTATGATTGTTCACCTTACGTACACTCTTGCTATCTTTACCAGCTATGATTGTTCACCTTACGTACACTCTGCATCTATACCAGCTATGATTGTTCACCTTACGACACTCTTGCCATCTTTACCAGCTATGATTGTTCACCTTACGTACACTCTCGCCATCTTTACCAGCTATGATTGTTCACCTTACGTACAACTCTTGCCATCTATACCAGCTATGATTGTTCAGTATACACACACTCTCTGCTATCTTTACCAGCTATGATTGTTCATCTTACGTACACTCTTGCATCTTTACCAGCTATGATTGTTCACCTTACTACACTCTCGCCATCTATTACCAGCTATATTGTTCATCTTATGCACACTCTTGCCATCTTTACCAGCTATGATTGTTCACCTTACGTACACTCTTGCCATCTTTACCAGCTATGATTGTTCACCTTACGTACACTCTTGCCATCTTTACCAGCTATATTGTTCATCTTATGCACACTCTTGCCATCTTTACCAGCTATGATTGTTCACCTATACGTACACTCTTGCCATCTTTACCAGCTATGATTGTTCACCTTACGTACACCTCTTGCCATCTTTACCAGCTATAATTGTTCACCTTACTACACTCTTGCCATCTTTACCAGCTATGATTGTTCACCTTACGTACACTCTTGCCATCTTTACCAGCTATGATTGTTCACTTACGTACACTCTTGCCATCTTTACCAGCTATGATTGTTCATCTTATGCACACTCTTGCCATCTTTACCAGCTATGATTGTTCACCTTATGCACACTCTTGCCATCTTTACCAGCTATGATTGTTCAGCTTATGCACACTCTTGCCATCTTTACCAGCTATAATTGTTCAGCTTATGCACACTCTCGCTATCTTTACCAGCTATGATTGTTCAGCTTATCACACTCTTGCCATCTTTACCAGCTATGATTGTTCAGCTATGCACACTCTTGCCATCTTTACCAGCTATGATTGTTCAGCTTATGCACACTCTCGCTATCTTTACCAGCTATGATTGTTCAGCTTATGCACACTCTCTGCATCTTTACCAGCTATGATTGTTCAGCTTATGCACACACTCTTGCCATCTTTACCAGCTATGATTGTTCAGCTTACGACACTCTTGCCATCTTTACCAGCTATGATTGTTCAGCTTATACACTCTTGCCATCTTTACCAGCTATGATTGTTCACATACTCACACTCTTGCATCTTTACCAGCTATGATTGTTCAGCTTATGCACACTCTTGCCATCTTTACCAGCTATGATTGTTCACTTACGTACACTCTCGCTATCTTTACCAGCTATGATTGTTCACTTACGTACACACTCGCTATCTTTACCAGCTATGATTGTTCACCTTACTACACTCTCGCTATCTTTACCAGCTATGATTGTTCACCTTACGTACACATCTCGCTATCTTTACCAGCTATGATTGTTCACCTTACGTACACTCTTGCCATCTTTACCAGCTATGATTGTTCACCTTACGTACACTCTTGCCATCTTTACCAGCTATGATTGTTCATCTTACGCACACTCTTGCCATCTTTACCAGCTATGATTGTTCACCTTACGTACACTCTCGCCATCTTTACCAGCTATGATTGTTCACCTTACGTACTCTTCGCCATCTTTACCAGCTATGATTGTTCATCTTACGTACACTCTCGCCATCTTTACCAGCTATGATTGTTCAGCTTACGTACACTCTCGCTATCTTAACCAGCTATGATTGTTCAGCTTACGACACTCTTGCCATCTTTACCAGCTATGATTGTTCACCTTACGCACACTCTTGCCATCTTTACCAGCTATGATTGTTCACCTTACGCACACTCTTGCCATCTTTACCAGCTATGATTGTTCACCTTACTACAACTCTTGCCATCTTTACCAGCTATGATTGTTCAGCTTATGCACACTCTTGCCATCTTTACCAGCTATGATTGTTCAGTTATCACACTCTTGCCATCTTTACCAGCTATGATTGTTCACCTTACGCACACTCTTGCCATCTTTACCAGCTATGATTGTTCAGTATACACACACTCTCGCTATCTTTACCAGCTATGGTCTTCATCAGTCATATTTCAAAGGAAATGATCTGTTTAGGGGAAGTACGGTCATTATGAAAATCCTGAAGTAGGAATTTGAGTGCTGGTTGGCCGGAGAAGTTTTGAAACTAGATTTAAATATCAACTTCGTTGTTTTATCAAATTGCGTATATACAAATTCTAAAGACTAAAATGTCCTATAACTTTCTGCTTGTCTTTTCCTGATCTTCTTCATTAACGTTCGTTTTGTGTCTGCCTTTTTCAAGAATGTCTCGTTTGTTTGGTTTTGTTGTTGTTGGTGGTGGTGGTGGTGGTGGTGGGTTTGTTTTTTTGTTTGTTTTTTGTTTGTTTGTTTTTCTTTTTTTTTCTGTCCATGAAATTCTTTAACATTCTTCTCAGAAACCATATTTCAGCTGCCTCAATCTTGTTCTGACTTTGCTTTTGACTGTCCAAGCTTCACATCCGTACAACAGTATCGGTTCTATATAACACTAAAAAAAAAGTCTGTTCCAGTATACTGCACTCAAAAACAACAACTTTCATCCGTCATTTCTTTTTGCAGCGCCACATTTTCTTGCAACCCTAACGTTAGTGTGATCATTCTCCTTATTTGAATTTTCACTCAACAATACTATAACATTAAATGACATAGACATTTAAAAAAAAGAAAGCGGCAAGCCGTGTAACAAGAGCTCATTATCTTCTAACAGCTGCTGCTTACATGGCTTCGTGTGCATGTCCAACACAAAGCCTGTAATTTTCCTCCTTTCCAAAAGAAATACATTCTTTTCTTTGTACAGAAACGAAATGAAATTAGCAAGGATATAGACACAGACAGAAAGAGAAATGGATAGATAAAGAGTGAGTGAGTGAGTGAGTGAGTGAGTGAGTGAGTGAGTGAGTGAGTGAGTGAGTGAGTGAATGAGTGAGTGAGTGGGTGAGTGAGTGAGTGAGTGATCGAGTGAATGAGAGAGTGAGTCAGTGAGACAAAGAGAGAGTGAGAGAGAGAAAGAGAGAACGAGAGAGAGAGAGAGAGAGAAAACTTTGATATACTTATAACTGGTTAACTTCCATGCAGAACTGATTAATTTGCCTCAGCAAGTTATGAGATTACAAAAAAAAATGTATATACAGTAATTCATTTAACTCGTTTTGAACCGATTTGGATAAAATAGCAAGATATACATTTCAGCATATGTGCATTAATTTTCTCTTATTGAAACAGATCTGTAAAGAGACGTTCACAGATGTATGCATGCCTAACTTAGGAGGACGCTCAGTGGGTCATCATCATCATCATCATTCTCCTGCCCGTGATGGGCGTAGAGGAGAGATGAGAGACACTCTTGAAGCCAGCCGTCGCCAACCGGTCCTGTCCTCCGCCTGTCGCACCAGCGTGGGGCCATCCAACCTGGTCCATTCTTTGATGTTGTCCATCCAGCATTTGGCTTGTCGTCCCCTTCGTCTGCCGCCTCCCAGTGTACCCTGGAGGACCGTTTTGGGCAGTGAGTTGTGGCGTGTGACATGCCCGAACCACGACAGCTTCCTGTTCTTGACTGTTGCCAGGAGGGGTTCTTGTGGGCCTGCGAGTGTTGTTATTTGGCTCCACACAAAGTCGTTTGTCTTCCGATCTTGCCAAGAGATCCCAAGCAAGCGCCTGAAGCATTTAGTTTCAAACGTCTGGATTCTCTTGGTGGTCTCTGCTGTCATGGTCCAGCTCTCGCATCCATACAGCAGGATGGGGAGCACCAGGGACTTGTACAGCTTCATCTTCGATGGAAAGCCGATCTCTCTGCTCTTCCAGATCTTGTTTAGCTTTACCATTGCTGCTGTTGCGATCGCTAGTCTGGTCTTGATTTCTGTTGTAGAGCGACCGTCTTTGGTGAGGGTGGCGCCAAGGTATTTGAAAGCGTCCACTTCTTCAAGCTGTTGCCCGTTCATGTAGATTTCAGCATGGGTGTTGGTTGTGCTGTTGACCAGGACTTTGCTTTTTTCTGTGCTCACTTCCATTTCGTGTGCACCTGCACTTTCTTCCAGTCTCATGGTCAGGTCTTGTAGTTCTTCGTTGCTGCCTCCCATCAGGTCGATGTCATCTGCGAACCTCAGGTTGTTGATGGTTCTTCCTCCGATGGAGACAGTGGAGTGGAAGTCATGGAGGGCTTCACGCATGATGTTCTCCAGGAAGAGATTGAACAGCACGGGAGAGAGTAGGCAGCCTTGACGGACTCCAACTGTGGTCTTGAAGTAGTCCCCTATCTGGTTGTTGAGGAGAACTGCGCTGCTGGCAGTGTTATACAGCGCCTGGATGGTTTGGACGAGACCTTCCTCTATGCCAAACTTTCTTAGCACCTGCCACAAACCCTTATGCCACACCCTGTCGAATGCTTTTTTAAAGTCTATGAAGTTGTGGAACAGGTCTCTCTGATGCTGCAGATGTTTCTCCATCATTATCCGGCAGGTGAAGATCTGTTCTACTGTGCTTCTGCCCGCCCTAAATCCAGCTTGTTCTTCCGCAAGGTGTTCTTCCGCTTCTTTCTTCAGTCGATTCAATATGACTCTGAGCATGATCTTGCTGGTGTGGCTAATGAGACTTATTGTTCTGTAGTTCTGGCATTGGCGCATATTTCCCTTTTTGGACAGGGGGATGATGAGTGATTGAGTCCATTCTGTGGGCCACTGTTTTGTCTCCCAGATCTTCTGACAAATCGATGTTACACGAGTGACCAAATCATTCCCTCCATGTTTGAGCAGCTCTGCTGGGATATTGTCTGCTCCAGGTGATTTCCCTGCTGGTAGGCTGCGGATGGCTTCTTCCACTTCTTCTCTCATCACTGGTAGCGGTGAGGATTCCCTCAATGGTGTTGAGTCCCCCTGAAACAAACTGTCATCTGGCTGTATTGGGTAGTTGTATAGTTCTTGGCAGTACTGCGTCCATCTGTTCAGAACAGCGGAGCTTTCTGTCAGCAGCTCGCCTGAGGTATCCTCGATGACTGACGATCTGTTTTGCTGCGTCTTGGTAAGGTTTTTCAGTGTGGTGAAGGCATGTTTGCTGTTTCCTTTTTTCATGCCTTTCTCGATGTTCTCACACTGGTTGTTGATCCATTGTTCTTTGGCTTCAATCATTTTCTTCTTTACAAGGTTGTTGGTTTTACGATACTGTGCGGCTTCTTCAGGGCTGGAGTTTTTCGTCTTCTTCAGTGATCTTCTGTTGTCGCAGAGGTCAAGGATGTCATTTGAGATCCATGCTTGGTGTTTCTTCCTCTGTCGCCCCAGTACCTCCTCTGCTGTTTCGCGGACTGCCTCACCAAAGTTGTTTGTGAGGTCGTTGATGTCGCTGTCCAGGAAGTTGAGTGCCGCGAACCGCCCCCCGAGCTGTGCCTGGAATGCCTCTTCTATCTCTGGATCTTTTAGCTTTTCCAGGTCAAACTTGATGCGTGGCTGCGCAGCTTGGTACTTCTTTTTCAATTTGATCTTCATTGTGAGCAGCACGAGGTCGTGGTCGCTGCCTATATCAGCTCCAGGGTATGTCCTCGTCTTTGCTTTATTAATGCTTGATTTGAAGCGCCGCGGTGTGAGGACAAAGTCGATCTGGTTGTGAGTCTTTCCGTTCGGCGCATGCCAGGTTGTTCTTCTTGACAGTTTGTGGGGGTAGAGGGTGTTGGCAATGGTGAGCCGTTGGGTGCAGGCAAACTCCAGAAGGCGAAGTCCCCTGTCATTAGTTTCCCCTGTGCCAAATTGACCCACTGTTCCAGCCCAGTTTTTGTAGGCATCTGGGCCGACTTTGGCGTTGAAGTCCCCCTGAACTATGATGATGTCTTTCCTGGGGGCTTTTCCGATGGTGTCTTCTATTTTCTCATAGAATTCTTCAACCACCTGGTCTTCGTGGCTGGTAGTTGGAGCATACACTTGTATGATGGTGATGTTCTTTGGTTTGGCTGACACCCGAATGCTGATGATTCTGCTGTTGACAGGCGTGCAGCTCATGATGCATCCAATGACTTCTTTGCGTACGATGAAAGCTACGCCATTTTCATGTAGTGACTCTTCGCCACTGTACCACATCTTGTGTCCTTCCTCTGTGATTGCTTCTCCGAAGCCTGTCCATCTTACTTCCGATATACCCACAATGTCCCATTGGTAGCGTCTCAGCTCGTGTTCTAGTTCTTTTACTTTGCCGCACTGATGGAGTGTACGGACATTCCAGGTTCCAATGGTAGCTTTTTCCGTTGGCAGTTTGAATGATGTCTTTGCCCCAGTAGCTGACTTTTCACTTCCACCCTGGTGCTTGTCAGTGGTAAGCGCGGTCGTTTGTAACCCGGGCCCCGACCGATCCGGTATGTTGTTGGCTATAGTGTCTCTCATATCTTTTCTGTGGGCTTAGGTTAATCCTTGGTGGCGCCAATCCCCTCTCCAAGTCTCCTGCTGTGACAGGTAGTACTGGGCTACAGCTTGCCAGTAGCAGACCTATTTGTCTGACCTGACCTGTGGGTGGTTGGGATTAAAAACTCAAGTTTCTGTTTGTATTGTCTCTGTTAAGTATCTCGAGACGCTGATTTAAGTTCCATGAGCTCCTCTGCTTGTTTTGTTTCTCTTGACTCGTTCAGGTTGGTTTTGTTGTTGTGTTGTTGTTGTTGTTGTTGTTGTTGTTGTTGTTGTTGTTGTTGTTGTTGTTGTTGTTGTTGTTGTTGTTTGTTTGTTTGTTTGTTTGTTTTGTTTTGTTTTGTCTTTATGTTTTGTTTTGTTTGTTGTTTGTTTTTTGGGGGTTGTTTTTTGTGTGTTTTTTTTGTTTTTTTGTTTGTTTGTTTCTTTCTTTCTTTGTTTCTTTGTTTCTTTCTTTCTTTCTTTCTTTGTTTTTGTTATTTTATTTTTTCATTGATATGTGCCTTCGCCTGGCGTGTTTATGGTGTGGTATACAGTTGTGGACATTCTCTCTATTTCTGTCTCTTTCTCTTTCCACACACTTAACGTACGTGCACGCTCACAAACACGCATATGCACACGCGCTCAAACACACACACACACACACACACACACACACACACACACACACACACACACAAGCACGTACGCTCGCTCGCACGCACGCACGTACGTACACATACACCACACACACACACATACCCTGGAATCCATCAAGGGATGTACACTATATACCGTTGTACATCCTGTACATACATACATACATATATATACATATATGTACATATATATATATATATCTGCACTGCAAATCACACACACACACACACACACACACATACACACACCATACACACACACACACACACACCATACACACACACACACACACACACACACACACACACACACACACACACACGACACACACATATTGGCAGCAGCCAGTAAAAACTATCAGTGCTTGATATATTACAAAACGTCCAAAAGAGACAGATGTATCAGCCGGGTAGCCAGTGCCCTGACCGGAGCCGGGTGAAGTGGTCATCAGATTAATGAATGATTTCCGCCATGCAACCTAATCCTCCCTCTAATTCTATTAATTCACCTATCGTCCATCTGTCACGGTTTACTGCAGAGCTGGTAGCAGCTGGCCTCAATGACAGGGATAGTTATAAAACCCGTACACAACGACACTGACTCGTAAACTACATGACTGCATAAAATGCTAAATAACACAGTTGTAGAGATGTTGTTTGAGTAACCTGAACCCTGTTTGATAATGCTCAATATTACATATCATGTTTTGAAAATGCTCAATATTACATATCATGTTTTGATAATGCTCAGTATCATGTATCCACAGAATAAAGCTCTCTACCTTTCATCATCATCATGTGCCCTGCCACATGGCGCTGGCGATCATGGCTCTCCACACGAATGTATCCCCTTGTCGCTGCAAGTACATCTCCCACCCTCTCTGTCTTCAGCCACCCTGCAAGTGCGTCCAATATTTTCTCTCTGGATCTACCTGGTGTTCTCTTTCCCTCCAGCTTTCCTGTTGTGTTATTTTTCCTCATAAAATGTCCTATAAATGTTTGCTTGTCTTTTCCTAATCCTCTTTATTAATGATCTTCGTGTGTCTGCCTCCTTCAAGACTGTCTCGTTTGTTTGCTTTGTTGTCCATGGAGCTCTCGACATTCTCCTTAGAAACCACATTTCAGTTGCCTCAATTGTGTTCTGACTTTGCTTGTTGATTGTCCACGCCTCTTAACCGTACAACAGTATCGGTTCTATATAACTTTTAAAAGCTCTTTTCCTGATGTTAACTGATAGACATTTGTTGAAAGAACGCTTTTCATCTTCTTCAATGCTGTTTTGGCTTGGCTTGGCCGATTCCGCTGGCTATTTCTGGTGTGCATCTGCCGTCTGGTGAGATGATCGTTCCCATTTATTTAAACTTATCAACCTGTCTCAAAGTTGTGCTCTTCTCTCTACCTTTATTGAAACAATATCACTCAATGAATGTATCATGATAAACAGTATTGAAAAGGTTTATTGTCAGTACCCATTACAGTTGGCCTGACGAGCCTTTTGTGAAACCAAAGGGGGCGAAGGGACATTTGAACTGCACGTTTACTTTTACCAGAACGTTGTACTTGAGTGTTCCTGACGTATAGGCTATCAGTAATGTTTTGTTATTGGAACTAAACAGGAAAATAGCAAACCATCAAGATCAGATTTTGCTTTAAGAATGATTTGGTTTCCTACGAAACACCAATGGACAAGTACACTGTTGAAATGTGTATGAGTGTGTGTATATACATATATATATATAGATATATATAGATATATATATATGTATATATATATATATATATATATATGTACATGCATTCATATATAGACAGATAGATATATATGTGTGTGTATGTGTGTGTGTGTGTATGTGTGTGTGTGTGTGTGTGTCTGTGTGTGTCTGTGCGTGCGTGCGTGCGTGCGTGGTGGTGTGTGTGTGTGTGTGTGTGTGTGTTGTGTGGTGTGTGTGTGTGTGTGTGTGTGTGTGTGTGTGTGTGTGTGTGTGTGTGTGTGTGATCTACATATTAAAACAGATGTAAAGTGAAGTTTTACAACTTTAATTCTTTTTTCTGCATGAGATGTGTCAGCATTATTAATACTTTTCTGCCGCATTACATGTCAACGTGCCATGATTATGGACTTTTTTTTTTTCTTTTTTTGGATTATGGACATATTGATACTATAAGTGAGATATGTTTGTTTGCTCGTTGTGTTTCAATTGTTGTTCCACAAACAAACAAAAACATAAATGAATCATAAAAAAAAGAAATGATTCTGCTTTAAGAAAACTTAGAAAATTTGTAGAAAGCTTGGCATGCATATAGAATTCAACCCAAGCAAGTGTAGTGTCATCCATATACAGCCCAATAAGATAAAGAGTCTCTATAACGTCCACCCAGCACATCCACGAACACACACACTAGAAACATGGAAAGGTGTCCTTATAAACCAGTGACATTAGAGACATTAACCTGACACAACTCCAAGCCCAGAAGTCATAGAGTAAACTAAAACTGGCGTCACCATAGGAATAGGTCACGAAGGGTCACGGAATGATTAGTCATCAGTTCATTACATTAACTACAACGCCACAGTGATTGCCTAGAAGGACAGCAAAGCCCCTTCTCCCTCCCCCAATTCTCTCACTGACTGACGCTTTTTTAGATCATTATGGGTAAAGAAAGTTCAACATGATGTCACCTAATGTGTGTTGTACACTCTTAACAATTTCAACTTCAGTTTCAATTTCAATTTCTCAAGATGACGTCTCCGCGCTCGGAATGAATTCCATATGCACTAACGTCACAGGTGCCATGAGATGGAGAAGATCCAGAATAATCACGGCACAAGCTTGCACATAAACCCACTAGCTGGCCGGATCCTGAGGTACTACCTAGATAATTCCAAAACCCTGGGGTTGTAGAAGAGTGAGGTGGCAGAGACCTCAGCGCCCATCCCCTCTCCCTTGCTTCAAATTCATATTCATATTCACATTTTTTTTCACAGAGACTTAAGAAAGGCGAGAAGGCTAATTGTCTTCAAGGGAAGGGATCTGGCAAATCAATCTATCTCTCCAATGGATTACACCTAGGCAGCCGGGCAATACCCTGCTCTTCACGGTTTTCAACTGCCGTGGGATCTCTAGCGTGCGCAGCCAGAGAGCACACGGGTCCGACACTCTTAACACCATGGTAACCAAATTGAGACATGTGCAGTGATGCTTACTTTCTGTCGGTCACCCACGGAAGCCTTATTGAGCGCGTCTAACTCCATGGGAGCACATACAAACCACTGCACGATGAAAAAAGAAGAAAAAGAAAGGGAGAGGGACTGAA
>CM060315.1:54526634-54556634 GCA_030674185.1 Monoplex corrugatus
TCTCTATGTTCCACAATCACAACATGAACTTATGGGCTCCTCACATTTTATTTCTTCATGCTGTGTCGCCGATGACGATGCTGAAGGCATAGACGATCATTTCCATATCGTGAAAAATATTGGCGTATGCATCGTTTATGTCCACGTTTGGTTCTACCCGGATACTGATGGCCTGAGAGACTATTATTGCGTTGAATTTCAGACGCAGTCTCCTTCCCCCAAGACCTAGAAATAGATGGCGCTCGCTGTATAGACCAGGATGTCAGACATGTTTACTTGAGGTCTGCCTCCGTTATAGCTAATCTTTTCCTGTCCACGATGGGATTAGGAAGAACAAGAAATCTATATTACAGCTTATGCTCTTATTCTTTAATCTATGCCTCTGTAAAAAAAATAATGTCAGATAAAGGACTGTCCCTGAGTAAAATACTGTTCAAACTGCACGAAACAGGTCAGTAAGACCACACGCAAACACAAAAAAATGATCAAGTTATTTTCACAGTTCCTTTTCTTTACTGAAATACCTGCACACACCAGGACAAGAAGCATAGATACGACATGACTGAAAAGACAATTACTGTTTTGTGGTCATATACAATTTGTAAACGTGATATGTGAAATGTTCTTGAAATCTTTACAACATACAAGGTTAGAATGTATGATGTGCCGATCATATGATCCATGTTTGAGGAAAAATAATGTTGATGAATAGTTGAGGCATAATTTGGACGTGCAATAAACAGACAGATACGTTTAGCTAACCGGCTAAATAACCACAAAAAAATCTTACAAACAACTAACTAAATAAAAATCCTCTCGCTGATCGACACAAAGTACTTCTTGCACGCCGAAGCAGCCTTACTTTCTCAGGAAAATCCTTGGTTATAACAACAATATAACCAAAAAATTCTGAAAATTATCATTATCATCAGCCTTACAAGATAATTATGAGTTAGATAAACGATACCGGGATAATCACAAGAGACTGCTATTTACACCTCTGTAAAATCAGATTTAAGCCGCCTGTCATATTCTTCGTTCCTTTAATCCTAGTCGGCTACAGCGCAGACTTCTTCTCTTTCGGCCTTTTACATTACTCTGCTCATAAAAGTGGTTATAAAGATTGGGGAGGGTTCTAAATCAGACTTGTAAGCAGAATCATAGCAACTAACGTAATTTTAAAACATACAAATTTGGTGAAAACTGAAAATTGCATGTTTTGCGATATAGAAAAGATAGCATTGAACATTTGTTTTGTAGGTAAGATTAAGTTGAGCGATTTGGCGAGAACATAGAAAATATGTTTAATGCACGTTCAACTGCATATTGTTATTTAAAGTTTTCTGTAAATCTGGTTCATTTTGAAGTGGAACGGAGAATAAAAACTGACAACGTCATCATGTCCTCATCTGTTGATTAAGCAGTACCTGTATAAATGTGGACGAACTAGATTTCAACCAGATATTGTTATATATAGATGAATAATACCTACGTGATGTAAGATAAAACAAAAAAAGCTAAATGAAATATACAATTGACTATCATCTGATGACATCTCTGCTTTGCCATGGTAACAGTACATTGACCATAAATATGCCTGGAATGTTTCCTGCTTCTCTTCCATTTCGTTTCCATGATAATAATATTCTGTTCAGAAAACTAGCGTCTGACGATGCTTTTTGTGAAGTTTTATTCTTTTTTTTTCTGGTGCTCTGGAATATGGGGAACACCTACGTTTATGTATGCATGCATGTATTTATATAGACATATATACATGCGTGTTAAAATGTGCCAGTGTGACAGTGTAACACACTCAAACACACATATACACACACATTGACACGCACGCACATATGCATTGTCTCACACACACACACACACACACACACACACACACACACACACACACACACACACACCAGCACGCCCCCGCGACGACACACACATGCACGGACATACATATTGTCTCACACGTAATTGTCCACGCACATACACACACATACCACACACACACATACCACACACACATACACACACACATCACACCAACACATACACACACATACCACACACATACACACACATACCACACACACACATACATATACGAGACCTATAACACTATAATTACTATTATATATACCACGCACCACACATACACACATCACACACACACATACCACCACACACAATACACAAACACATATACACACATCATACACACACACACATATACACACACACACATACACACACACAATACACACACATCACAACACTCACAACACACACAACACATACACACACACCACACACACACAACACACACACACACACACACACACACACACACACACACAAAACACACTGACATTATTGAATCAAATCATGATGTCTCATTTTTTGGTCTCCTGGCAGGAGAGATATAAGGGAAAGTGAAATAAGGACAACGTGAAGTAGAACACTCTATGACAAACAAGCGATTTTTGAGGTCAGACCGACATTGAAAATGCATAAAAAGAAGAACAAGAAGAAAAGCCAACAGCATTAAAAGATATTTCCCTTCAAATCCAAGTGGGTTTTTTTTTTTTACGAACCAGAAAAAAAAAACCACCGAGAAAAGAATCAGAACGCGTATTTAATACAACTAGACAAGACAGGCGCAATTTTTTTTCCTAATTGTTGTATTTGTTGTTTGTTCGTTTGTTATCTTACGTCTACGCTTGACAAAGGCCAGTTGGCCGAAAATTTGCGCTTGTCTTGTCTGGTTGTATCAAATACGCGTTCTGTTTTTTTGTGGGGTGGGGGGGGGGGGGTTTTCGTGGTTTTGTTTTTTTTTTTTTTTTTTTTTTGGTTCCTGTTTGTTTGAACACGGGCAGTCACACTTGTTTTGGATTTCATATTGTTGTTGTTGTTGTTTTTTCTCATTATTTTTAAGCATATGTATTTTATTAATCTGAAATTTTAGGGACATGGGGGAAGGAGGAGAGGGCATGCTGAAAGGGAGCTTAGAGATTGTAGAGTGATGGAGAAATGGACAATCTTAAGCTGATGATGGGAAATTGTTGGTGAGGGTGAGCAGGGGAAATAACCAAGGTTGTACGACTGTTTAGCCTACTTTTCATGCTTGTGACCCACTGTCACAGTCAATTATGGGACAGTCTTTTGCATGTGTTAATGTCGGTGCCACAGCTCCCTGGGTATCGCCCATTAGCACCTTATTCTATCATCGTCACGACGGATTAAGTGAGTGGAAATTGGCCTGCTCTTCTTGTGAGCGTGTTGCCATAATCCCATACCACTCTTCTGTTCTTTAATAACTCATACTTCTTCGTTTTCTGTCTGGATGTATTTCTGTCCTACTTGTACATGTAGAGCAAACCACTCACGCCAGTGCCAGTACCAATGGCTGGACATTTATGTACGGATTGATGGTTTGGCAAAATCATGGTGTGTAAAGTGTGACTAGGTTTCTCATGGAAAAGCCTGAAAACATTTGAGAGACCTGAGGTCAGCAAGTTAAGATTTTCGCTTATTCTCTGTTTGTCTGTTCTCTCTTTTCTCTGTCTTTCTTTTCTCTCTCTATCTCTCTCTTTCTTCTTTCTTTTCTCTCTCTCTCTCTTTCTTCTCTCTCTCTCTTTTCTCTCTCTCTCTCTCTCTCTCTCTCTCTGTTTGTCTGTCTCTCTGTCTTTATCTCTCTGTTTGTCTGTCTCTCTGCCTCTGTCTTTGTCTGTCTCTCTGTCTGTCTGTCTGTCTCTCTCTCTCTCTCTCTCTCTCTCTCTCTTCTTTCTTTCTTTCTTTTCACTCTCTCTATGTCTGTCTGTCTCTCTCTTTTCTCTTTCTCTCTCTCTTTCTCTCTCTCTCTCTCTCTCTCTCTCTCTATCTATCTATCTATTTATCTGTCTATCTATCTATCTATTTTTGTCTCCCTCTCTCTCTATCGATCTCTGTCTCTCTGTCTCTGTCTCTGTCTCTGTCTCTGTCTCTCTCTCTCTCTCTCTCTCTCTCTCTCTCTCTCTCTCTCTCTCTCTCTCTCTCTCTCTCTCTCTCTCTCTCTCTCTCTCTCTCTCTCTCTCTCTCCCCGCTCCCGCTCACAACTCTCGACATTGCAGGATCGACAAGAGATCAAAAAGGGAGACTATGTTTGTGATGAAATCATGACTGTTAAACTGAACTGGTAGTTCATTTTCTCAGACGAAATCTTCAGTCACTCCCGTGCTAAAACTGCTCTAAAACTATGTCATAATTTTAAATATACGTTAATACATCAGTAGTGTGATAACATAGCAATCTATACGGTAAAAATATCAACACGCTTAAATAGTTGTTTGTTTTTTCAGTTTAGGACACAGATCTTTGTATTTAATATCTTCTGAACTTAATTTTGAGAATGATAAGCCATGCTAAACAAGTTCTATTTGTCACTGAAAAAAGTACTAGAAGAAGATAAGCATGTCTGTAAGATTTGCACCTATTTCAACAATTTTATCATGTGACTGTTAACAGTTAGTCCCTTCCTTCACGCATGAAAACTGGTCGACTTCTTTGTAACTTTCAAAGTCTTAACGTTTAGTGATGTTAAACATCCCTGGCAAACCAGCAAACGGTAGACAGGGGGGGGGGGGGGGGGCGCTAATCACGAAACAGATAAATAGACGGTTCATTTCATTATAGCTAAACATAGTTTGTGGATTAATGACTGTAATTTTTCTCAATATCTTTGAATTAAAACAGTTAAAACTTCTTAGATAACCGACATCTGGGTCGAAATAAAACGCCCAACAGGTCCAGAGACATTTTTTCCAAGCACTTTTGCTTTTGAACAAGAGACATATGTAAAACATAGACTACGTAAAACATAGTCTAGGTAGGGCCTCAGGACCTAGCCAGCTTATGGGTTTATGTGCAGGCGTAAAGCTTGTGCCATGATCACCATACACATGGCACCTGTGACGTTAGTGCATATGGAATTCGTTGCGAGTGCGGAGACGTCATCTTGAGAAACTGAAACTGAAAGCTAGTGTGCAAACACAGATAGAAATACACATGTAGTATACTCCTCTCTCCCTCTCTCTCTCTCTCACTCTCGCTGTCTCTATCTCTCTGTCTGTCTGTCTGTCGTCTGTCTGTCTGTCTGTCTGTCTGTTGTCTGTCTGTCTGTCTCTCTCTCTCTCACTTTTTTTGTTTCTCTCTCTCTCTCTGTTTCTCTCTCTCTCTATTTTTTTTTCTCTCTCTCTATGTTCTCTCTCTCTTTCTCTTTTTTGTCTCTCTCTCTCCCTTTCTCTCTCTCACTTTCTCTCTCTTTGTCTCTTTCTCTCCCTCTCTTTCTCTCTCTCTTTCTCTCTCTCTGTCTGTCTCTCTCTCTCTCTGTCACAACACACACACACACACACACACACACACACACATACCTGTATTCCTGTGCACACGCACAGAGAGAGGGAGAGAGAGAGAAGAGAGAGAGAAGAGAGAAAGCAAGAGACAGAGACGACTATATGACAAATCGACCTGATTTATTCTTGACAAAAGGAACGGAAGAAGGAAAACCGAGACAAGACTCCCACTGTCTATGCACTTATAATCGATCACACGAACAGGGCGACGGACCAAAAGATCAGACATTCAGGAAATAGATGTCTACTTCAACAGGAAAAGAAAAAAATGGTAAGTCTAGCCAAGTCGGCCATGAAAGACCTCAGTGATGTTGGAGCAGATAACCAGAGTAGGAGGCGGACTCCCGCCACACTCTCTACAAATCATTGGGATGGACACAAAGCCGATGACATCGCAGGACTTGTCCGTAGCAGGAAGGTGGACACTCATCATTCTGTATCTCTTTGTCTGGCCTGGTTGTTGTCCATAAATACTGCTCTGATGTCCTCGTCATATCGGCGTGATCTTGCTGGGTTTGTTTTGTTGTTGTTGTTTTTTAAACGGGCGCAACAGTCGAATGGTCAAGACACTAGTCTTCTAACTGAAAGGCCTGGGTTTGAACCTGCTTGGGTAATACCTGGTGGGTGACAGATGAAAGTTGTTTTAATTATCTCCAAAAGTCATTTTAGGCCTGTTAGAGACTGAAGTCCCCTTCATACGTACATTTGCACACAAAACACCAAATACACACGTTATTATTGTTATTGTTATCGTTGTTTTGTTGTTATTGTCATTGTTAGTGTTATTATCATCTTTGTTTAAAGCACAGCAGATTGTGCAGAGTTATGTGAGGATTATAACCAGTTCAAAACGTACACAGTACCTTACACGGAAAAAAACTGGAAAATAAAATTAGGTACACATATCAATGCATTTGCGTGTGTAATCTGAGAATATGCGCCTGGCGTTGACCATTGTCGTGGGGGTTTAAAACATACCTAAATACAAATTTAAACATAACCAAGACACTAAAACATACACACACAAAACGGGCCTAAATTACCTACAATTGCTTCTGCCATCACAGTTCCTTTGAGCCAGAAATGCACTTAATGCATGTACCCAGTTACCAATCCTAAGAAAGAACATGCAAGGCTTTATAGAAAACATACAGGTGAATGGACCAGCCAGGCAGAAAATAATAGGAGAGAGGACAGAAAGCAAAGGACCAAGAAAGAAAAAAAGAGAGTGACAAAAAAGACGAAATTTCTAGCATAGGATTTTTAGAATGTGGGATACTATTTACACTGAAATAACCCCCCAGCATCCTCACGGGGGAAAACTCAAATTATGTTAATTTCTTTTAAAAATCTGTAACTTATGGTGTTGTTTGATTAAAAATCACTTTGCCTTGTTTTATCTCTATTGGCCAACTGCTTCCTTGTCTCCTGAGAAAGGATAAGCCAACAAACTTCTTCAAGAAGACTCTGTCTGCTGGTCTATTAAAGGTACCATTTTTCGTCTTTCCTTTTGTGGTCTATGCAAACACCATGAAGCAGACTTAACTGAAGATGCCATTAACTCTTGTAGAGGCAGTTTTTTATCATAGTGAAATTACATCAACTTTTGCCCGTTCAAACTGGCACTTGCTGGTTAATGATGAGTAGGTGAACTACTGAACACCTCAGTGAAATGTCTCTGACCTGTGATTTGACACGCACTAAATGAAAATATCCCAAGTTTTATGTTCAGTCCGTTTAAGAAGGCGTAGTAGTCTTGACATAAATCCACATATTATATTCTGTGTCCTTGCCACAAATTTCAATAGGTAAAAGAATCCAAAATTATAACGAAAAAAGTCATACATCGTCGTAAAAACCCTATACGTTGGTAAACCCTATATGTTGGATAGCATATAGTTGTTAACTCTGTTTTATCAGAACATTACTTTCTTAAACGGGTATTAGAGAGAGAGAGACAGACAGACAGACAGACAGAGACAGAGAGAGAAAGAGAGAGGATGTTCGCAGATACCAGTCTTACGTTGCTTACGTTTGTGTTGTTACAAGTATGTATCATTCCATGAGTCTTTCGTTTTTTTAAAAAAAAGTTGTTGCACTATCAATTTTTTTCCCATCCCAAAAGACGAAATAACCAAGAATGTAGGTAAAGAATACGGACTTTGATACAACGAATTGTACGATGAAACACACACTGCCATCCATCTGAATGGGAGTGAATGCAGTTACAAAAACTTTGTTAACCACACAATACACTAAGGGATGAACTGTTCAAGAAAGGACGATCACTCACAGGTTATTTCCCAGTTCTCTCCTCTTGTCTCTTTGCATCTCCTTCACTTCTCATCCTTCCTAAGGACTGGGTGTATCTTCTTTTACTTTCAAAAACAAGATGCCACATGTTACCCGATGATTTTATGTCAATTCTTTTCCAGATTCATGAAACGTAAATATTCAGAAAAGGACATAAAGACATAAAGAGAAAGACAGATAGTACATGTTAAAATGGCTTCGTATGTATTTTGTGTATGCGTGTGAGGGGAGAGGGTATAGGAGGGTTTTGTGTGGAAGCTTAGTGCTGTTGCTGTTAATTACTTATGGGTTCTGTCCCATGATGTTTGTTAATCATTAATGATTTGAAAGCCATGAAGCAAAACGTAATTTAAGAGAGGAAGAAAATTGGAAACTCAGTGATACTGAACAGGAGTTATCAAAAATAAGAGAAAAAAAGTCGGAAAGGGTCAAATTGAGGTCAAGAGTTGGACGGGTAGCTGAAAGCGAAAAAATATCTAGATACCTCGGTAGCATAGAAAAACATAATTTATGTCAATGGTCAGATAAATAGATGTGTACTGACTGATGGGACTGAAACACATTTGTTGATATCAATCGTGCAGAAAGTTAAGCTGTTTCATGGAAAGCCTGGAACAGTGCGAAATTGTAAAGATGATTCAAAATTTTCCTAAGTTAATATCGAAACAACAACGATCTCTCAAAGGGAAATAAAGTGAGAGAAAGCAGGTGACACTTTGAAGAATGTGAAGACTCATACAAGCTCCGCTACAGACGACTTCACCACGGAATAAATTTCAAATTCTTTTGGTGCCAGCAGGGCCACTAATTGTGAGATCACTGAATGATGGATTTTCAACAGATGAATTGTCATCATTTCAAAAAGAAGGGGGTTAATTGTTTGTATATCACTACAAAACTAAACAAAAATAAGATTTAAATAAGAACTGGAGACTCATAATCGTATCAAGAATATGATCAACTGCCACTGATCATAGCTTAAAATGGATTCTTCCTCCCTTAAGAAATGAAGACCAAAACAACCAAACTGGACTCATTCCTCAAAGATTCATCGGTAACGGATGGTTAATATAGGAATTGCTGAATTCCGTGAGCTAAGAAAACAAACCCTGCTTGCTCTGTGTCTAGATTTTGAAACAGATTTTCATTCAGTTGATTGAAATACATCCAAAAAAGCTCTTCCTGCATTTGGATTTGAACCTGAAATACGTCAATGCATTTTGTGTTTTATGATACTATGAAATCAGTTGTTACAGTTAACAGACTAATATCCCAGTGATTCCCTATTTTGAGAGGATGCAAACAAGGTGATCCAATATCACTCTGCATATTTACCATATGTGGTTAAATTTAGTGACAGCGATTCGTCAAAATAATAAAACAAAATATATTAAATTGAAAAAAAATCGAACATATAATATCATACTATCCAGATGACACAGAGATGATACTTAATGGCTTGGCAGTAGATGAAAATCGCCATTAAAATGTGTGCAAATTTCGAAAATGGAATGGAATCTCTCCCCATTTGTTTACCATGTTTTAATAGATTGTAAAACTATCAACTTCCAAGAAAAAATGACAAAAAAAGCTTTATATAAAACATGGGTAAACGTCAGCTAACTCCTCTGGAACTAACTGCTGTTGTTGTTGTTGTTGTTGTTGGGGTTTTGTTGTTGTTGTTGTTGTTGTTGTTGTTGTTGTTGTTGTTGTTGTGTTGTTTTGTTTTGTTGTGTTTTGTTGTTGTTGTGTTGTTGTTGTTGTTGTTGTTGTTCTTTTGCGATTTTTACGATTTCAGCGACAAATTACGAAAGTGTGTAAAGTGAACGGTTATGTCATTATGTCATTTGCTCTCTGCTGTCTCAAAACGTGGCAAAACTCACGTTCATGGCACACAACACAGTAAAAGACGCCTCGACTTTTTTACAATGATTTGTAATTTAACACAATATGGCAAGAAAGATGACAAGATATCTCAGAGAACCGCACGTTCCGCCCATCCACCTTTTTGTCTACTTTTGTTTTCCAAGACGTCTCCCTTCTTTTCCACGATCATATAGGACAGTATTTCGTCTACACACTCAATGCTCTTTGTTTCATAAACACAGACAAAAGAGTGAAAACAGCTGTAGGCAAAACGAAACGTTCTTAAGAGTGTGTAGACGAACAGAGCAGAGGCAAAATGTAGGAAGGCAAAAATAGTGCGTAGGCGAAACGCGGTGCCCTAGTGTCGGAGTGGTCCACTCTTGTAATCATGAAATCCAAAACAAGTGTGATGTCGGATTCGTTGCACTAGGCAGGATCCATTTACATCAGCCATACCTCTTGATTATACATGTATATTTTCCCATTCAGTCGATCATATGCTTATATTTTCTCTTATGCATTATTTAATAGTAGGATCTTTTACATTCCAAAAACTACTCTTAGCTAGTGCATCAATTTTAATTTTGTTTTAGCCCTGGACCCTCTTCAGGATAAAACAATTTTGATATGGCATGACCACTTTTCAAATTGCAGAATTCATCTCATTTCCGCTCTGACATCATACTTACTCAAAAACACATCATGATGTCATTTCAGTCAGTTTATTCCTTTTCACACTGGACGGAGCAGCAGGGAAGTTTCCGTCTTTTTCTCCTAATTTTTGTGTCTGGTGTTTGTTTGTGATCTTACGCTTGACAAAGGCAAGCTGGCTGAAAATGTGCGCCTGTCTTGTCTGGTTGCATTAAATACGCGTTCTGATTCTTTTTTCGTGTCTTTTTCTGGCTCCTGGTAATCATGATTTGTGTTGCAGGGTTCAAATATCCATCGGTTCTCCCTGAACTAGCCAACTGTTGTTTAAGAGCTGAATGTTTGTTTGGCTCAGTAGGAAGCTAAAGACCTCGCTCTGTTGAATGTCACCTACTGCGCAAATGCAAACTTTATTGTGTTGATGAAACAGACATGCACATCAATTTTATATCATTCCCCTGCCTGATGGATTTCAGATATATTGGCAATAAATTAGAATATAGCATTGCACATTACTTCGTTTATTATGATATCCATTTCATTCAGTGGCTGTTTTAGAGAGCATTCCTCGAGTCTGTGACCCCGGGCAATGAGAACAAACCATGGTGTTAGCACTACTCCTTTTCTTTCTGTGCTGTTCATTCTGCATGTGTATGTCTGTGTGTGTGTGTGCGTGTGCGTGCGTGCGTGCGTGGTGCGTGGTGCGTGTGTGTGTGTGTGTGTGTGTGTGTGTGTGTGTGTGGTGTAATTTTTGTCTCTGTATAATCCATCTGTCTGATCTCTCCACGCCTCCTACGCTCTCTAAACTTCTTCTTCTTCTCCTCCTCCTTCTTCTTCTTCTTCTTCTTTTCTCTCTCTCTCTCTGTCTCTCACTCTCTGTCTCTATCTCTTCTCTCTCTCTCTCTCTCTTCTCTCTTTCTTCTCTCTCTCTTCTCTCTCTCTCTCTTCTCCTCTCTCTCTTCTCTCTCTCTCTCTTCTCTCTCTCTCTTCTCTCTCTCTCTCTCTCTCTCTCTCTCTCTCTCTCTCTCTCTCTTCTCTCTCTCTCAATTCAGGTCTGAGGCACAGAGTCAGGTATAGGTAACAGGTCTGTAATGACTGCCGGCCTCTATGCTACCACAGCCAATGACTGCAGACACAGGGATTGGCCTGAAATGGCGGGGATACACAAGATTGGCTGAAAACCTGTGCTGCCCTGTTTATGTGACAATTGACCGGTGGCTTGATTTCCTTGACTGAGGAGTTGAAGGAGAATTGAATGGATGGAACAAAGAGGAAACGTGTGTGTGTGTGTGTGTGTGTGTGTGGTGTCAGTGAGTGTGTGTGTGTGTGTTTGTGTCCGTGAGTGTGCGTGTGTGTGTCTGTCTGTCTGTCTGTCTCTCTTTCTCTATCTCTCTCTTTGTCTCTTTCTCTGTCTCTGTCTCTGTCTCTCTGTATACATATATATATACATATATATATATGTGTGTGTGTATCTACTCTCTCTCTCTCTCTCTCTCTCTTGCTCTCTCTGTCTCTCTCTTTTGCTCTCTGTTCTCTCTCTCTATGGCTCTCTTCTCTCTCTCCTATTTTCTCTCTCTCTCTCTCACTTTCTCTTTCTCTCTCTCTCGCTCTCTCTTTCTCTCTCTCTCTTGCTCTCTCTCTCTCTCTTTCTCTCTCACTCTCTCTTTCTCTCTCTCTCTCTCTCTCTCTCTCTCTCACACACACACACACACTCTCTCTCTCTCTCTCTCTGTCTCTCACACACTCTCTCTCTCTCAATTCAGGTCTGAGTCAGAGTCAGGTATACGTAACAGGTCTGTAATGACTGCCGGCCTCTATCCTACCACAGCCAATGACTGCAGACACAGGGATTGGCCTGAAAAGGCGGGGATACACAAGATTGGCTGAAAACCTGTGCTGCCCTGTTTATGTGACAATTGACTGGTGGCTTGGTTTCCTTGACTGAGGAGTTGAAGGAGAATTGAATGGATGGAACAAAGAGGAAACGTGTGTGTGTGTGTGTGTGTGTGTGTGTGTGTGTGTGTGTGTGTGTGTGTGTGTGTGTGTGTGTCTGTGTGTGTGTCTGTGTGTGTGTGTGTCTGTCTGTGTCTGTGTCTCCCTGTCTCTGTCTGTCTGTCTCTCTTTCTCTGTCTCTCTATCTTTGTCTTTCTCTGTCTCTGTCTCTCTGTATATATATATATATATATATATATATATATATATATATATATTGTGTGTGTGTGTGTGTGTGTGTATCTACTCTCTCTCTCTCTCTCTCTCTCTCTCTCTCTCTTGCTCTCTCTGTCTCTCTCTTTTGCTCTCTGTTCTCTCTCTCTATGGCTCTCTTCTCTCTCTCCTATTCTCTCTCTCTCTCACACACTTTCTCTTTCTCTCTCTCTTGCTCTCTCTCTTGCTCTCACTCTCTCTCTCACTCTCTCTTTCTCTCTCTCTCTAGAGAGAGAGAGATACATAGATACATAGATAGATACATAGAAAGATACATAGATACATACATAGACAGATAGATAGATACATAGAGAAGATAGATATATATAGACATAAAATTAGACTACATATTCATATATGTATACATGTACATTTACATATATATAAACATACATAATTATACATCTACATATACATATACATACACATATACATATACATATACGCTTGATCCTGATCATCTTTATCAGCAAGAGTGATGACAATGTCATCTTTCTAAGTAAATGGAGGTCAAAGGGAAATTTCTTCTTTACAAAGATTATAATTTTTCAATGGTCACATTTTCACATTCTGTACCTGTTTAAAAAAATTATCAATGTAGTCAACTTTTGCAACATATTTTGAAGAACCTTGCTGATGGAAAAGTGTCTGGTCGGTAATGTTGGGTTGAGTTCAGTTCTAATGAGACAAGCGCTCTAATTTCTCTGTAACGTGGATGCAGTTTGTGGTCCAGTGAGTTTTCTTGCAGATAGGACGCTATGACTGTTGACACTGTTACCTGGGGATGTTTCGACAAAAAGAAAAGAACTCTTTGATCCCTGTAAGAAATCACTCATCATCATCATGTGCCCTGCCACATGGCGTTGGCGATCATGGCCCTCCATATAAATCTATTTCTTGTCGCTGAAAGTACATCTCCCACCATCTCTGTCTTCAGTCACTCTGTAAGTCCGTCTAATATTTTCTCCCTGAGTCTATCTGGTGCTCTTTTTCCTTCCAGCTTTCCTGTTGTGACTAGGTGCTTCAATTTCTCTTGCCTTATAAAATGTTCTATACATGTTGCTTGTCGTTTCTTAATTTTCTTCATTAATGTTTTTTCTTGCGTCCGCCTCCCTCAAGACTGACTCATTTGTTTTGTTTGCTGTCTTTGGAACTCTTAACATTCTTCTTAGAAACCACATTTCAGTTACCTCAGTCTTGTTCTGACTTTGGGGTTTTGACTGTCCACGCCTCACATCCGAACAACAAATATAACACCACAAGAAGTCTCTTCCTGATGTTGATTGATAGAAATTTGTTGGTAAGAACGCTTTTCATTCTCTTGAATGGTGTTTTAGCTTGGCTGGTTCACTAGAAAGGACAAATCTGAAGACTCAACTTTCCAGTTTTTGTCTCTGGTGTTGGAAGGGTTTCTGTACCTTTCGAGTGAATATATTTCACTTCTGTCATCTCTCACAGTTGTGATATACTCAGAGCGTAAAATGTTCCACATTCATTCATTTTTCACACTAGCACATGGCGCGTGCGCGCACATAGACACACGCATACTCATAAGCATGCATGCATGCAAGCGCAGCACAGACACAGATACACACACACATATACACACACACGAGAGAGAGAGAGGACGACAGAGTTTATGTATAAATGGCAGAGGGATTAACGATGCGCTCTTGACCTTTCCACTGTCTTTTACAGGTTTCTCAGCTTGTCCACAGTAGTCTGTGATAAGGTTTCTGCAAAGGTCCTGGAGGAGCATTAGGCGTTTCCTCCCTCTCCCTCACGCACACACACACATAGACACACACACACACACACACACACACACACACACACACACACACACACACACACACACACAAACACACACACACACACACACACACACACACACACACACACACACCATTAACACACACAAACACCTCACAGCTCTTGTTCTCCAGCCTCTGTCTCTGTCTCTGTCTCTGTCTCTGTCTCTGTCTCTGTCTCTGTCTCTGTCTCTGTCTCTCTGTCTCTCTCTCTCTCTCTGTCTCTCTGTCTCTCTGTCTCTCTCTCTCTCTCTCTCTCTCTCTCTCTCTGATAAGTTCTTGTTCTTGTTGTCATTATATGTTGTTGTTGTCGTTGTTGTCGTCGTTGTCGTCGTCGTTGTCGTTGTCGTCGTCGTCGTCGTCGTTTCTTCTTCTTCTTCTTCCTCTTCTTCTCCCTCTTCTCCTTCTTCTTCTTCTTCTTCTTCTTCTTCTTCTTCTTCTTCTTCTTCTTCTTCTTCTCGTCGTCGTCGTTGTCGTCACACACACACAAAAAATCGATATAAGACAAAAGTATCACTAGGTCAAGACAGCAACTAGTGTCTTCTATCCCCGTCTTGTTGTGTTCATGCCAACAGCCCTGTCTGTGACCTGGTATCGCTGTGGGAAGGAAGAGGGACTTTGTGTGGCCACTGTTCCTTTTCTGTGGCCCTTCACTCCCAGCTTCCTTCACGTGCATCACACGTGCGTGTCTGTGTGGGTGAGCATTACGTGTACGTGTGTGCGTGCTGGCCAGAAAGGTGAACACCTAGGGGATCTGTTGTCTCCTTTCACATGTAAACTTGTAGAAACTTTAATTCTAGAGCTCTTGGTGTGAAGAGCAGTACTGTAGCTTTTTTTTTTTTTTTTTAGTTGTCTTGTATAAGGGTGATGATGGTTCGTATTAACTGAACAAGTGTGTGTGTGTGTGTGTGTGTGTGTGTGTGTGTGTGTGTGTGTGTGTGTGTGTGTGTGTGTGTGTGTGTGTGTGTGTGTGTGTGTGTGTGTGTGTGTGTGTGTGTGTGTGTGTGTGTGTGTGTGTGTGTGTGTGTGTGTGTGCACTTACGTGTAGTGATGCATGTAAACAACTAAACACAATCCCTTTATGTCCACAAAAGTGACAACGGATGGATATGAATCTGAGTAGTAGTAGTAGTGGTAGTAGGGTTGTAGTAGTAGTAGCAGTAGTTGTTGTTGTTATTGTTGTTGTTGTTGTTGTCATCGTCATTATAGTTCTTGTTGTTGTCATCATAGTTGTTGTTGTTATTCTTTTCGTGCTTTTGTTGTTGTTCTTCTTCTCCTCCTCCTCCTCCTCCTCCTCCTCCTCCTTCCTCCCTCTTCTTCTTCTTCTTCTTTTTTTCTTTTTATTCTTTCTCCTCCTCTTCTTCTTCTTGTTTTATCGTCGTCGTCGTCGTCGTCATCGTCACAAAAGAAAAATCGATATGAAGCACAAGTATCGCTAGGTCAGGAGAGCAACAAGTGTCTTCTATCCCTGTCTTGTTGTGTTCATGCCAACAGCCCTGTCTGTGACCTGGTATCGCTGTGGGAAGGAGGAGGGACTTTGTGTGGCCACTGTTCCTTTTCTGTGGCCCTTCGCTCCCAGCTTCCTTCACGTGCATCACACGTGCGTGTCTGTGTGGGTGAGCTGTACGTGTACGTGTGTGCGTGCTGGCCAGAAAGGTGAACACGTAGGGGATCTGTTGTCTCCTTTCACATGTAAACTTGTAGAAACTTTTATTCTACAGCTCTTGGTGTAAAGCTCAATGTTGTAGCTTTTATTCTTACTTCTAGTCATCTTGTATAATGGTGATGATGGTTCGTATTAACTGTACGTGTGTGTGTGTGTGTGTGTGTGTGTGTGTGTGTGTGTGTGTGTGTGTGTGTGTGTGTGTGTGTGTGTGTGTGTGTGTGTGTGTGTGTTGTATGTGAGTGAGTGTGTGTGTGTGTGTGTTGTATGTAATAATAATAATAATAATTACAATATTTATATAGCGCAAAATCTTGATAAAATCAAATCTAAGCGCTGAAGCAGACACACACGCAAGCACGCACGCACACACGCACGCACACACACGCACGCACACGCACACACACACACACACACACACACACACACTCACACACACGCATGGCTATAAATGGGGAGAAAGAATAAAAGCAATAAAAGCAAGAATAAAAGCAATGGAAAATTATAGAGAGCATAGCATATACAATTATATATTATAACCATGTGATTCCCCTCCGAGCGGAGACAGGCTGCAGAGGGGGGGGGGGGGGGTTGAGTGAGGTTAGGATTTTATGCAGAGGAGAAAAGATGAGTTTTGAGAGCGGACTTGAAGGAGACAAAAGTAGGTTGCTGACGGACTGAGAGAGGAAGTTTGTTCCAGGAGAGTGGACCAGAAACAGAGAAGGCTCGTGGACCATAGGTATTGAGCTTAGTGCGTGGAAAGCGAAAAGTCAGAGGATCGGAGGCAGAGCGGAGGGTACGTGAGGGAACATAGATCTCAAGTAGGCTTGACAGGTAATCGGGGGCTGCGTTATTAAGGCTTTTGTAGCACATGGTGTCTAGTTTGTACTGTATGCGCTTTGATACAGGGAGCCAGTGAAGTTGTGCCAGGAGAGGAGATATGTGGTCAGCTTTTTTCTTTTTGAGTACAAGGCGTACAGCATTGTTTTGAATGCGCTGTAGGATGTGAATGGTGGAGGCAGGAAGACCAGACAGGAGTGAATTGCAATAGTCAATGCGAGACATTATGAAGGAGAGAACGAGTTTTGCAGTTGTTTCCACAGAGAGATACTTCCTGATCAGCCTTATACGATGGAGATGATAGTAGCAAGATCTGGCAGTTTGAGAAACAAAGTTGTTCATGGAGAGGGTAGAGTCAATGCAGACACCAAGGTTTTTAGCTGAATCAGAAATTGGGACTGATGTGTTACATAATGGGAGAGAAAGAGGAGGCAGCTGAGAAAGTTTCTGACAGGTGCCAATGAGGATAGCTTCTGTCTTGTCGTCATTAAGCTGAAGTTTGTTGAACGTCATCCAGTTCTTAATGTCTGAGTAACACTCAGTGGTGCGAGTCAGGAGGCGCTGTATATTGTCAGGTGAGTCACTGTCTTGAAGTTGGGTGTCATCAGCATAGAAGTGGTGTTTTATAGAGTGGGAGGTGATGATGGTGGACAGGGGGGAGGTGTAAAGAGTGAAAAGAACAGGGCCAAGGACAGATCCTTGTGGAACACCACAGGTCAGGTATGCTGGTTGAGAGTAAGTGCCATTGATGAGAACGGTTTGTTTTCTGTTTGATAGGTATGAAGTGAACCAAGACAGAGCAATGTCAGAGATACCAAAAGTATGATGGAGTCTAGAAAGGAGAATACCATGATCAATGGTATCAAAGGCTGCAGACAGATCAAGGAGTGTGAGGAGAGAGACTTTGCCAGTATCAGTTGCAAGGAGGAGATTGTTGAGAATGTGTAGTAGGGCAGTTTCAGTGCTATGGCACTGGCGGTAGACTGACTGGAAAGGATTGAGGAGATTGTTGGCAGACAGGTGAGAGTTCAGCTGGTTGAGGACGACTTTTTCAAGGAGTTTTGAAAAGAGAGATTAGAGATAGGCCGGTAATTTTTCAGTTCATTTGGGTCTAAATTGTGTTTCTTGAGGAGAGGGTGAACAATAGCAGACTTGAAAGAATCTGGGACAGTTCCAGTTTGAAGAGAAGTGTTGATGATGTCAGTGATGAATGGGAGGAGAGTAGGGAGACAGTCGGCGTAGAGAGAACCTGGAAGAGGATCCAGTTCGCAGGTTTTGAACGACATGGATCTGATTGTGTTGAGAATTTCTTCTTGTGAGACTGGGGTAAAAGTAGTAAGAGGTGTGCCAGAGAAGGAAGGGTCAGGTGGGCATGGTTGACAGGGTGTCCTGTCAAGCCTGTCACGAAGAGTTTGTATTTTGGTGGTGAAATAGTTGGAGAATACAGATGGGAGTTCTTCATTTGTATGTTTTGTTGGGAGAGGTAAATCTTTTCGTGTGCCAAGGAGATGATTCATGGTTGTAAAGAGTTCTTTTGAAGAAGAGGCATTCAGGATTTTGGTTTGGAAATAGCTTGTTTTTGCTGATGCAATGAGGGTGGATACTTTTGTTTTAGAGGCTTGGAAAAGTTGCCTGTGTACAGTGAGTTTGGATTTGCGCCAGCGGCGCTCTGCTCTGCGGCAGGCACGTTTTGCACAGGCGATCTCATGAGTGAGCCAGGGGGTAGGGGGGCAGTCAGGTAAAAGACGGGTTGTGGCTGGAGCATTAGTGTCCAGAAGATGGTGGAGAGTAGTATAGAATTCATCGGCAAGGTTATGTGACTTTTCAGAAAGGAGACGGGAGGCATCAGATGAAAATGTGGAGAGGTCGATAGATTTGAGATTGCGTCGAGTCACTGTGCGCATGGTACGGGAAGGAGGAGAAATGTCGAGAGAACAGAGAATTGCAGAGTGGTCAGATGGAAGGGCTGAAGTTAGACGGGTAGAAAGAACTAAGCAGTTGTCAGTAGCGGAATTGTGGTGATCACGAGAAATGATCCAGTCAAGAATGTGACCTTTTTGATGGGTTGGTTCAGAAATGTGTTGAGTCATATTGTGATTGGACAGAGAGTTGATGATATGTCTTGTGTCATAACGGTAAGTGTTGTCATAGTGGACATTCATGTCACCTAGAATGATGAGATTTCCAGGTAAGAAGCAGTAGTGGTCAAGCAATTGGTCAAAGTCAGAGAGAAAGTGGATGTGGTGAGTTTGTTGGCAGAGCTAGGTGGGGGTCGATAGACACAGGAGAAGGTGATGGGGTGAGGGGTGGATTGGAAGGATACTTCAACGTGCTCGAAAGAAGGATGGGAGAAAGGCAGAGACTGCGAGAAAGATAGGCGGGAATGGAGTGAATCGTTGTAGAGGATGGCGATACCGCCACCTCGGGATGAGCGATGGAAAGAAGCAAGCCTGTAACCACTCGGAGTGAGGCTAGCATGTATAGGTTCGTGACCAAGGGGGTTAAGCCATGTCTCTGTGATAAAAGCAATGTCAACATGCTCATCTGCGATAAAATCAGCAATGACTTCGGCTTTGCCATCAGTGCATTTTGACTGAGCATTAAAAAGGCATAGTTTCAGCCTATCACAGTCATATGGTGGCGGCCGAGGTGGCGACGAAGGCGGCACTGACGGGACAGAAGGCGAAAGCGGCACCGGCGGGACAGAAGGCGAAGGCGGCACCATCAGGACAGAAGGCGAAGGCGAAGACGGCAGAGGAGACGAAGCTTGCAGCAGCGAGGTCGAGGGCAGGGGCAGTGGAGGAGAAGAAGAAGCAGGAGACGAAAAGTGGCGTCGGGCAGGAGGCAGGTTGTGCCAAAGATGGTGGAGACGTCCACCACGACAGGATCGCGCAGTATGTGAGTGAGTGTGTGTGTGTGTGTGTGTGTGTGTGTGTGTGTGTGTGTGTGTGTGTGTGTGTGTGTGTGTGTGTGTGTGTGTGTGTGTGCGCGTGTGTCCATGCTTGCCTACACTCTTTCATGTGTGTGTGCACTTACGTGTGGTGATATATGTAAACAACTAAACACAATCCCTTGTTGTCCACAAAACTGACAATGGATGGATATGAATCTAAGTAGTAGTAGTAGTTGTTGTTGTAGTTGTCATCATCATTATAGTTTTTGTTGTTGTTGTTGTTGTTGTTGTTGTCATCATCATTATAGTTTTTGTTGTTGTTGTCATCATAGTTGTTGTTGTTCTTCTTGTTGTTGTTCTTCTTCTTCTTCTTCTTCTCCTCCTCCTCCTCCTCCTCCTCCTCCTCCTCCTTCTTCTTCTTCTTCTTCTTCTTCTTCTTTTTATTCTTCCTCCTCCTCTTCTCCTTCTTGTTTGATCGTTGTCGTTGTCGTCGTGACAACTAAATCGATATGAGGCAAAAATATCTCTAGGTCAGGAGAGCTACAAGTGTCTTCTATCCCCGTCTTGTTGTGTTCATGCCAACAGCCCTGTCTGTGACCTGGTATCGCTGTGAGAAGGAGGAGGGACATTGTGTGGCCACTGTTCCTTTTCTGTGGCCCTTCGCTCCCAGCTTCCTTCATGTGCATCACACGTGCGTGTCTGTGTGGGTGAGCTGTACGTGTACGTGTGTGCGTGCTGGCCAGAAAGGTGAACACGTAGGGGATCTGTTGTCTCCTTTCACATGTAAACTTGTAGAAACTTTAATTCTACAGCTCTTGGTGTAAAGCTCAGTGTTGTAGTTTTTTTGCTTTTTTTTTTATTGTGGTCATCTTGTATGTATAAGGGTGATGATGGTTTGTATTAACTGAACAAGTGTGTGTTTGTGTGTGCGTGTGTGTGTGTGTGTGTGTGTGCATGTGTGTGTGTGTGTGTGTGTGTGTGTGTATGTGTGTGTGTGTGTGTGCCCATGCGCGTACATACATACGTGTCTCTGTGTGTGTGTGTGTGTGTGTGTGTGTGTGTGTGTGTGTGTGTGTGTGTGTGTGTGTGTGTGTGTGTATGTAAGTGTGTGTGTATGCGTGTGTGTGTGTGTGTGTGTGTGTGTGTGTGTGTGTGTGTGTGTGCTTGCACATATGTGTGGGGATACATGTAAACAACTAAACACAATCCTTTGTTGTCCACAAAACTGACAATGGATGAATATGAATCAAAGTAGTAGTAGTAGTTGTTGTTGTCGTTGTCATCATCATTGTAGTTCTTGTTGTTGTTGTCATCATAGTTGTTGTTATTGTTCTTCTTCTTCTTCTTCTACTACTACTACTTCTTCTTCTTCTTCTTCTTCTTTGCATTCTTCTTCTTCTTCTTCTTCTCTTCTTCTTCTTCTTCTTCACATTCTTCTTCTTCTTCTTCTTCTTCTTCTTCTTCTCTTCTTCTTCTTCTTCTTCTTCTTCTTCTTTGCATTCTTCTTCTTCGCATTCTTCTTCTTCTTCTTCCTTCTTCTTCTTCTTCTTCGCATTCTTCTTCTTCTTCTTCGCATTCTTCTTCTTTCTTTCTTCGCATTCTTCTTCTTCGCATTCTTCTTCTTCTTCTTCCTTCTTCTTCTTCTCTTCGCATCTCTTCTTCTTCTTCTTCTCTTCTTCTTCTTCTTTGCATTCTTCTTCTTCTTCTTCTTCTTCTTCTTCTTTGCATTCTTCTTCTTCTTCTTCTTCTTCTTTCTTCTTCTTCTTTGCATTCTCTTCTTCTTCTTCTTCTTCTTCTTCTTTTCTTCTTCTTCTTCTTCTTCTTCTTCTTCTTCTTCTTCTTCTTCTTCTTATTCTTTCCATTCTTCTTCATTCTTCTTCTTCTTCTTCTTCTTTTCTTCTTCTTCTTCTTCTTCTTCTTTCTTCTTCTTCTCTTCTTCTTCTTCTTCTCTTCTTTCCTTCTTCTTCTTCTTCGCATCTTCTCTCTTCTTCTCTTCTTCTTCTTCTTCTTCTCGCTTCTTCTTCTTCTTCTTCGCATTCTTTCGCATTTCTTCTTCTTCTTCTTCTTCTCTCTTTTTCGCATTCTTCTTTCTTCTTCTTCGCATTCTTTCTTCATTCTTCTTCTTCTTCTTCGCATTCTCTCTCTTCTTCTTCTTCTCTCTTCCTTCTTCTTCTTCTTCGCATTCTTCCTTCTTCTTCTTCTGCATTCTTCTTCTTCTTCTTCGCATTCTTCTTCTTCTTTCTTCGCATTCTTCTCTTCTCGCATTCTCTTCTCTTCTTCTCTTCGCATTTTCTCTTCTTCTTCTTCTTCGCATTCTTCTCTCTCTTCGCATTCCTTCTTCTTCGCATTCTTCTTCTTCTTCTTCTTCTTCTTCTTCGCATTCTTCTTCTTCTTCTTCTCTCGCATTCTTCTTCTTCTTCTTCTTCGCATTCTTTTCTTTCTTCGCATTTCTCTCCTTCTTCTTCTTCTTCTCTTCGCTTCTTCTCTTCGCATTCTTCTTCTTCTTTCGCATTCTTCTTCTTCTTCTTTTCTTCGCATTCTTCTTCTTCTTCTTCTTCTTCTTCTTCTTCTTCTCCTCCTCCTCCTCCTCCTCCTCCTCCTCCTCCTCCTCCTCCTTCTTCTTCGCATTCTTCTTCGCATTCTTCTTCTTCTTCTTCTTCGCATTCTTCTTTTTATTCTTCCTCCTCCTCTTCTCCTTCTTGTTTGATCGTTGTCGTTGTCGTCGTGACAAATAAATCGATATAAGGCAAAAATATCCCCAGGTCAGGAGAGCTACAAGTGTCTTCTATCCCCGTCTTGTTGTGTTCATGCCAACAGCCCTGTCTGTGACCTGGTATCGCTGTGGGAAGGAGGAGGGACATTGTGTGGCCACTGTTCCTTTTCTGTGGCCCTTCGCTCCCAGCTTCCTTCACGTGCATCACACGTGCGTGTCTGTGTGGGTGAGCTGTACGTGTACGTGTGTGCGTGCTGGCCAGAAAGGTGAACACGTAGGGGATCTGTTGTCTCCTTTCACATGTAAACTTGTAGAAACTTCAATCTAGAGCTCCTGGTGTAAAGCTTAGTGTTGTAGCTTTTATTCTTACTTCTAGTCATCTTGTATAAGGGTGATGATGGTTCATATTAACTGAACAAGTGTGTGTGTGTGTGTGTGTGTGTGTGTGTGTGTGTGTGTGTGTGTGTGTGTGTGTGTGTGTGTGTGTGTGTGTGTGTGTGTGTGTGTGTACACATACGCGCACGCGCTTGCACTCGCGTGTGTGGATGCATGTGAACAACTGTACACAATCCCTTTATGTATACAAAACTTAGAATGGATAGATAAGAATCTATGTAGTTCCTATGCTCTAATCATTAAGCTTTGAATTAGTACATTGATTGTGTTGTACATAGTTCTCACCTGGTGAATGAAAAGTTTCTGCAAGGGATCTCTTGGTAGGGTTCAGATGGAGGTGATCAGACCTGACTTTTTCAATGTCATTTTGCAGGGACCAGATGTAACTGTCCTGAACTGAACACGACATGGTATGTTAATTTTCCCAGACCACAGAAACGGTGAAATTGAGCTGAGGATGCGTAGGCGGGGACTTTTGGACCGTTTCTCTTTGTGTAGATGACTTCATTATATTCACGTCTTGTCTTAAAGCCAAATATCCAAATATGATTGATGATGATGATGATGATGATGATGATGATGATGATGATGATGATGATGATTGATGATGATGATGATGATGATGATGATGATGAATGATGATGACGATACGACGACGACGACGCATGACGATGACGTGATGACGACGACGACGACGACGATGACGATGATGAGATGATGATGAGATGATGATGATGAGATGAGATGATGATTGATGATGATGATGATGATGATGATGATGATGATGATGATGATGATGATGATGATGATGATGATGATGATGATGATGATGATGATGATGATGACGACGACGACGACGACGATGACGAAAGACGATGATGATGACGACGACGACGACGATGACGATGATGATGATGATGATGATGATGATGATGATGATGATGATGATGATGATGATGATGATGTGATGATGATATGATATGATGATGATGATGATGATGATGATGATGATGATGATGATGATGATGATGATGATGATGAGATGATGATGATGATGAATGATGATGATGATTGATGAGTGATGTGATGATGATGATGTGATGTATGGGATGATGATGATGTGATGATGATGTATGATAGATGATGAGAGATGATGAGGATGAGATGAAGATGATGATGATGATGACGATGATGTGAGAGATGTGAGAGATGAAGATGATGAGATGAATGAATGAGATGGATGATGATGGATGATGATGATGATGAATGACGACGACGACGATGACGATGACGACGACGAACGACGGCGACGGCGATGACCACCACGACGATGATGCTAATGACGATGATGACAACGATGATGATGACAAAGGTGATCAGTTTCAAGGGCAGAATAACTTCATGACTGTCGTGGTCTGGCTTTAATTCAAGGAGACTCTACCTTCATACATGTACATGACTTAGGTTTAAAGAGACAGTAACCCTTATGACTGTGAGAACGCTGATTAAGTTATAAAGACACAATAATAATGACGATGAAGACAACGATAATGATAATACTTGATAACATAGAAGAAGAAGAAGGATGACAGTAATAAAATAACAAAACACGAACAGCCAAGGTCAAAAGCGTATTTGTTGTACTTTATATAGTGATAAATTATTGTTAATTCTTATATAAGGACAATAGCAGGCTACTCTATAGTAGTCCCAATAGTTGAATTCATTAACAACGATTCTTGTCGCATAAGTGTCCATTTTCTTCATTCATTCGTTTCAGAACGATGTAATTTCGTCTGTTGTGCCAACGTGTCTAAATCGTTTGAAATTACTAACATTTTTCAATGCCTGTAGTGATGTTTGTTTGTTTTGTTTGTTTGTTTGTTTGCTTGTTTGTTTGTTTGTTTGTTTCCTAGCTTGCTTGCTTGCTTGCTTGTTTGTTTGTTTGCCTGTTTGTTTATTGGTTGGTTGGTTTGGTTGGTTGGTTGGTTGGTTGGTTGGTTGGTTGGTTGGCTGGTTCTTTGATTGGTTGGTTGGTTGGCTGGCTGGTTGGTTGGTTGGTTGGTTTTTCCTTGTTGTTTTTTGTTTGTTTTCTGTGTCTGTTACGTGCATCGAGAAAGATCGTCTGTTAGAAACATACATTTTTTATCTATAAAATGTTACGCAGAAAGGAAAAATATAAGCAAATGTTCGCATGGCTAGACAGCTTTTTGTTGTTGCTTTTTTTTATGTTTTTTTTGGAAATAAAACTTTTATGAATTATAATCTCTACTGTCTTATTACTTCAATGTCACAGATATTGACATGGACTGACTGTGAAGACAGTGTGATGCAGTTGTCAGACTGGTGGCATCTTCAGTCATGTTATGTTGTTTCTTCGATGGTAGCGAATCCAGGTTAATGTAACAGGAAATCCCAATACTGACGTGACTGAGTCATGTTATTTCGTTGTAAAGGCAACACTGGTCCCTGTCTCTCTGTGGCCATCCTCACTCTCCCCTAGCTTTTCTCGTGCACGCAACGATCGCCTGGCACACACACTACCATTGACCAGTTATAATATCTTGATTCCTTCTGAAAGTGTAAAAAGGTAACAGCTTTGCGTCCTGTTTCGTGTGTAGTTGTGAACTCTTTGACATTTTCATTTCTGACAGACGGTATCATCTGCTTTTCCTGCTAGTAACTGTGTGTGTCATTGATTGAATTCCCGTCTGCTCTGTTTTCTGTCTTGTCTTAGATCATGATGCACAGTTTGTCTCGTGCGTAATCCTGTCGTGGTAATGCGTTCTAAGAGTGGAGTGGAGTCTGCATCTCTCACGGAGGTCTCCGCGGGTGATCCTCGATTGAGAGGAAGTGAGCGTCACTGCACGATATCTCCACTCGACAACTATGGCGTGATTATCTGTTCAAAGTGGACAAAATTAGCGTGACGTCCCGCCTGATTTGCCTGGTTCATGATGATCTGTAGAAAGCTTTGGAGGGGTATCAATCAGTATGTGAATGACGGAAGGGGCTCTAATGTATTTCAATATATCTCTTTATGACTGGTGTGTTGGTTAACCCTTCGACTCCCGCACACCGTCCACCAGCAATTTGTGTTGTATAGTTTCTAGTTTGATTACTTTGTCTGTCAAGGACTCCCTCCATTACCACCATTTCCGCAGTAAATCAAAGTAGGATGAGGAAAGGTGAATTACGACAATTAACGGATAGATCAGAATGAAAGTCGGAATTCATTCTTTAAGCTGTTCACCATTTCATCTCATTTTGTTCGGGACACTGGCTAATGTGCAATACATCTTTCTTTCTGTCGTTCCTGGGCGTTTCGTCATACATCTCGCAGTATGTTTTATAGCTGCTGTAATGTGTGTAGGTGTGCGCGTGCGTGCGTGCGTGCGTGCGTGCGTGCGTGCGTGCGTGCGTGTGCTGTGTGTGTGAGTGTGTGTGTGTGTGTGTGTGTGTGTGTGTGTGTGTGTGTGTGTGTGTGTGTGTGTGTGTGTGTGTGTGTGTGTGTGTGTGTGCATTTATGATGAAACAAATTTAACACTCATAGAAGAATTCAGCCATCGCCTTGTCTGAAAATCTCACCTTAAGAAAGCCACATCGGATTTTATTAAACTTCAAAGACACTGTACTGCTCAAGAATAGCAGCACAAGATCCCACTGGCTTGTTTTACAGCAAGTGTTTGCCATTCTACACACATGATATAAGCATTAAAAAAAAAAGCAAGAACAAAAGCATAAAAATAAAAATACATCAATTGAAATTTAACAAGTATAAGAAAGGTGAATTGTACGATACAATACCTTTATACTACAATCATAGAGATAAAAAGAAGGAAGAAAGTGCATGAAACAACAAAAACAAAAAGGGAATGGGGAAACATGTCAACTCCAACAAATTAGCCATTATACATACAATGTCAAAGAAGTTATGAAATGAATTATATTAAAATATAGACTTCCATATGTCAATAGGTCACGTGCTTTACAAAAGCATAAGAGACTAAGGCATAGACATGTAAAGGATGTTCCTCCAAATGCAATTTTCCGTTTCTTACAAGAGGTCAGTAGATTTTTGTCTTATTTGATCATACGTATGGGAGAACATTTTAAATGAATTTTTAGACTTGAAAGAATAATCGTGATCTTGTTCTTTAGCTGTTGTCTTTTTAACTAAACTTACAGTTGTTATTAACGTGGTGTTAGCCCTGATAGCAAAAAGTTAAAAGAAATTTTGCAGGTAAAAAAAAGCAAAAATGATCCTTCCAAGCTGTGCATTCATGCATCCATAAATATCTCCCTTGTGCATTTGTGTTTTTATAAGAAAGCGAATTTTATGTGTGTTGTTGCTGTTGTAGTTCTTATTGTTGTTTTTGTTGTTGTCACTGCCCTTGTTTTTGACCATCCAAATGTATTCAAAATGAGTGAAGTAATTTGAATGTGTGTCTGCATTTTAATCATTGCGCAAAAAAGATGAACATGCTTGACGTTGATCACAAAATTCTTAACAGAAATCTATCTGTCTGTCTGCCTGCATGTCTGTCTGTCTATCTGTCCTAAGTTTCTTTTCCTTTTCCGATTCCTTTTCCTTTTCATTTCTTTTCCTTTCTTTTCGTTTTTCTTTTCGTTTGTTTTGTTGTATTTTGTTTTGTTTTGCTTAATCTTTGTTAATTTTCCAAAGCCTTTTTCTCAGAAAGAAAAGAGCATTCCTTGAAAAGGAGAATAATTAGAGGTCTTGTAATGGACAGGCACAGGAAGCCTTGTAAGCTGCAAATGATAGAGATAATGACCTGTTGTGCAGGAGTAATGCCCCTTGCCGTTTTTCAAACGTCAGTGGGTTTTTTCGTGTTACCCAAAAGGAAAGAAAATGGCAAGTTTATGTTGTGTCTTGGCTGCAGTAAATTGGAAAGGTAGAATCATTAGGACAGCAGAGCTTTACCCTGATTTCTGCATGCCACTTAACCACAAAACTGACTGAGATGCTCCCCTTGCGTTCACTGTAACCAGTGCACACGAAAGTTGCAAGATTGCTTGACTCATCTACCGTCTCTCGAAATATACAACTTAAAAGAAAGAGAAAAAAAAGACTGATATAGTCAAGCAGTACAATCTCAATTTTTCTGAAGAAGCCACGCTCACCAGGACGTGAGACGCTTTCACAAGATAGCTATAGCGACAGAGTATTCCCTTGTCACAAGCTGTGCGCGTAACAGCAACCTAAAATGGCAAATATCTTTGAAACTTCACCTTTTCCTGAAAACTTCTTGGGGAGCATAGGACAGCAACTGAACTACTCCAGGGCTGTTCTTTTCAGTTGAGCCAATGTCCATCCGCCTGCCATCATCTTGTCTTCCCATATGCCTTCTCCTTGTCTGCTTCGGGTTCTCCACTTTCCTCTTCCTTTGCAGGTTCCACTCTCATGCCTGTCTTGTGGTGTTGTTTGTAGGTTTGTGGAGAATGTTTCCGATCCGGTGTGTTGGCTTTGCCTTGGATGCTTTCCTCGTGTGTTTCTGGTCATCATGATTCATTTTCTTGAAGTGCAGGTTGTGGGTGATGTTATCTGGTGGCAGAATCCGGAGTTTATCCATTTTTTTAATCATTGTTTTTGTTGTGGGTTTTTTTTTTTTCAATTTTATACGTATTCATCATTTGTACAGGCTTAACATTCATTCTTTCTTTTCGTTATTAATGCATTCATCATTCAAACTTAGTTATCATTCATTCTTTTTGCACATATTACGTGTACTGTATCTGTCTAGATTCTTATTTTCGTCATGTCTCCCTTCAGTCTTGTATTGTTAGCATTATGAGTTATCTTCACTTTCCATTGGCCGGACTTGCAATCAAGTTTTTGTAAACATTGGGGAGAGCTATGGAATTGTTTGTGTTTGGTGGTGGGAGGTCTTTACATGGAGTTTGCAAGCTTGCAGTGGGTGGGTGACCATTAATGATACTGTGTATGTGTGAGATGTATGTATAGGCTTCATTATGGCATCCACTATTTGATTTTGAATCTCCATCACACGTACTTCATGGTGTATTTATGTATGAACTGCTTGCAGCGACGCTTTCTTCGGCAACCAGTTCACAAAACACAAGACACTTTCCTGTCACGTTATATTTTGTTTACAATCAGAGACAGACCAAAAGACCGGCATTTAAATAGACAGACAAACAGACAAACAGACAAGCAGCCAGCCAACTAACAAGAAATCAGCCAGCTAAACACACTGATAGACTCACACTACCTCTATTCAGATGAAATGTGATTTCTGTTTAAGGGCTGCTCTGTAAAACTGTATGTGTTGGAATGGGTAACGTTGAACTCTACGACCACAGTGATCCAAACTGTAAACAAGCCGCATCCTGGCAGAAATTCTTACATTTTTATTTGTAGAGACAGTCTACATCTCAGTAATGAATTTGACCCATTAAAAAAGCAACTTTGAATGGTGGTATGTTATTTCAAAGATTACTGCAGGAATTGTGTGGGGAACTGAAATGGACAGAATTTGGAATTCTTGAATGTTATATAGAACCGGTACTGTTGTACGGTTGCGAGGCGTAGACAGTCAACACGCAAAGTCAGAACAAAATTGAGGCAACTGAAATGTGGTTTCTAATAAGAATGTTGAGAGTTCCGTGGACAGCAAAGAAAACAAACGAGATAGTCTTGAAGGAGGTAGACACAAGAAGGTCACTGGTAAAGAAGATTAGGAAAAGACAAGCAACATTCATAGGACATGTTATGAGGAAAGGGGGAATTAGAGCACTTGGTCACAACAGGAAAGCTAGAGGGAAAGAGAATACCAGGTGGACCCAGGGAGAAAACATTGGACGGGTTTGCAGGGTGGCTGAGGACAGAGAGGGTGGGAGATGTACTTGCAGCGAGAAGGGATAGATTCGTATGGACGGCCATGATCGCCAACGCCATGCGACAGGGCACATGATAGGATGATGATGATGATGATGATGATGATGATGATGATGATGATGATGATGATGATGATGATGATGATGATACTGGTAAGAAAGATCTACACCATGTGGCTGAGCACTGGCAGAACCGTGACTCCCTTTCTCTCTCTCTCTGCCTTGGCCTTTCTCCCCGTGGGTGAAATCTCAATGGAGGGTTTTTATCCCATATATCCCTACGGATTGCTTTCCGGCAGTTCCACCATGCCTTGCCGGAAACACCAGCAAAGATCGTTTCCGCCATGTTGTGTGCCACGTAACAATGACGCCATTTCCATGTC
>CM060315.1:54561634-54574134 GCA_030674185.1 Monoplex corrugatus
ACTGCTTTAACTCCACTTTTTATTTTAGTATCAGTTTCAGTTTCAGTTTCTCAAGACGACGTCTCCGCGCTCGGAACGAATTCCATATGCACTAACGTCACAGATAAAAAAAAATGTGTCAGAAGTGGGATTCGAACCCATGCTCACATTCGTGAACCAGAACACTCAACCCTTTTTGTAGAGGAAAGTACACAGCCTTGAGTCTGGCACCCTAAACCACTCGGCCATCCTGACATTTTATTTCAGTTTTATCATGCAGTGTGCAATAAAAACTTCTTTGCACGTTCTGGTTGTCGACACTCATATAGCAGCTACATACATTACCAACAGTAATATTCCTTCTAAATGTTTTTTCAACGGTAATTTAAAATGAAGATTGGTGACATATTGTTCACCGTCTGATACTGATCAGCTGAAATCAATACTGCGGAACACAAAATCTTCTTAAATAGAAGGATTTAAAACGAATCTTCATATTTACCTTTCAACTTTATGAATTGCCATTAAGCTTCCTTAAAGGTCTGATCACTGTTGAACAGTCCCACATACGCTACACCTCTCTTCCAGTAGTTTTCTACAGACCTCTTGAGCCTTAGCAAAACCCCCGTGAATGGACGAGGTGGTAACATGGAAGGGAGGAAAGGACATAGAGTTGACACAGAATTCTAATCTAGAACGAGCGGTTGGGTGGGTGATGGGTGATGGAGAGCAATAACGAAAAATATGAAGGGATGAATAACAGCTTCGTAATGATGTTTTGATATTTTGTCCTTGAATTCATTTCTTTCCTGTTTCCTCAATGTGTGTCAATTGATGATGCAAATAATAAAGTACCTGTTTCCTCAATGCGTGTCAATTGATGATGCAAATAATAAAGTACCTGTTTCTCAATGCGTGTTAATTGATGATGCAAATAATAAAGTACCTGCTTCCTCAATGTGTGTCAATTGATGATACAAATAATAAAGTACCTGCTTCCTCAATGTGTGTCAATTGATGATACAAATAATAAAGTACCTGCTTCCTCAATGCGTGTCAATTGATGATACAAATAATAAAGTACCTGTTTCCTCAATGCGTGTCAATTGATGGCACAAACAATAAAGTACCTGTTTCCTCAATGCGTGTCAATTGATGGCACAAACAATAAAGTACCTGCTTTCTCAGTGTGTGTCAATTGATGATACAAACAATAAAGTACCTGCTACCTCAATGCGTGTCAATTGATGATACAAATAATAAAGTACCTGTTTCCTCAATGTGTGTCAATTGATGATACAAATAATAAAGTACCTGCTTCCTCAATGTGTGTCAATTGATGATACAAATAATAAAGTACCTGCTTCCTCAATGTGTGTCAATTGATGATACAAATAATAAAGTACCTGTTTCCTCAATGCGTGTCAATTGATGATGCAAATAATAAAGTACCTGCTTCCTCAATGTGTGTCAATTGATGATGCAAATAATAAAGTACCTGCTTCCTCAATGTGTGTCAATTGATGATGCAAATAATAAAGTACCTGTTTCCTCAATGTGTCAATTGATGATGCAAATAATAAAGTACCTGCTTCCTCAATGTGTGTCAATTGATGATACAAATAATATAGTATCTGCTTCCTCAATGTGTGTCAATTGATGATACACATAATAAAGTACCTGTTTCCCCCAATGTGTGTCAATTGATGATACGAATAATAAAGTACCTGCTTCCTCAATGTGTGTCAATTGATGATACAAATAATGAAGTACCTGCTTCCTCAATGTGTGTCAATTGATGATACAAATAATAAAGTACCTGCTTTCTCAGTGTGTGTCAGTTGATGATACGAATAATAAAGTACCTGCTTTCTCAGTGTTTGTCAGTCGATGATACGAATAATAAAGTACCTGCTTTCTCAGTGTGTGTCAATTGATGATACGAATAATAAAGTACCTGCTTTCTCAGTGTGTGTCAGTCGATGATACGAATAATAAAGTACCTCCTTTCTCAGTGTGTGTCAGTTGATGATACGAATAATAAAGTACCTGCTTTCTCAGTGTGTGTCAGTTGATGATACGAATAATAAAGTACCTGCTTTCTCAGTGTGTGTCAGTTGATGATACGAATAATAAAGTACCTGCTTTCTCAGTGTGTGTCAGTTGATGATACGAATAATAAAGTACCTGCTTTCTCAGTGTGTGTCAGTCGATGATACATATAATAAAGTACCTGCTTTCTCAGTGTGTGTCAGTCGATGATACATATAATAAAGTACCTGCTTTCTCAGTGTGTGTCAGTTGATGATACGAATAATAAAGTACCTGCTTTCTCAGTGTGTGTCAGTCGATGATACATATAATAAAGTACCTGCTTTCTCAGTGTGTGTCAGTCGATGATACATATAATAAAGTACCTGCTTTCTCAGTGTGTGTCAGTTGATGATACGAATAATAAAGTACCTGCTTTCTCAGTGTGTGTCAGTCGATGATACATATAATAAAGTATGTAAGATATGTATACACAATATGTACATATATAACACGTGTGTGTGTTTTGTTTTGTTTTGTGTGTGTGTGTGTGTGTGTGTGTGTGTGTGTGTGTGTGTGTGTGTGTGTGTGTGTGTGTGTGTGTGTTTTATTATTATTATTCACGTTAGATTTATACTGAAATGCAACGCATGGGTAGCCCCCCTTTGTTTGCTGGGGTGGCTTTCAGGTAGTTATCGTTGGGAGCTTGGGAGATCATTTTCCGGAGAGTGGCGAGGCATTGGTGCTCTGGGTCGCGTCCGCACCCTCGTGATGTTTCTTGTTAACTATGATGTTACATCATCATGCATGTCCAAGTGCAGTTTTAACGCTTTTTTTGAAGAAAGAACAATTTGTGAGAGGCGAGAATAAGAAGATACTTATATACCACATCCACAGACATTCCCAGTCCTAACATACTTGGCCTAAATTGCTGAAGTCTGACGTTCAGGAACTCAGACACTGGCTTTCAGTAGATGGTAAAAATAACGTCAGCACATTGCTCTTAAACTGTCGGTAGTGAAAATTATCTCACGTCATATATATTTCGTAACAGGCATTCCGTTTCGTCCACAAACTGCAGGATACTTTACTTTCGATAAAACAACGCGAAAAGGTCAGTGTGGCGACGTTTGTCTGGGGGAACAATAGCACCGACCACTTGTCTGTGTTTTAGTGCAAGTATCACAATTTTCAGTATTTTTTGCTATCACAGTCTTCTATCATAAGTACGTGTACACTCATATAGGTGCAGCCTCGCTCACTTCCCTTCCTCTGCCTCTGATATAAGTTTAATTGTTCCTCTCCCAACAAAACACACACAATGAAGAACTCCCATCTGTATTCTCCAAGTATTCACCACCAAAATACAAACTCTTCGTGACAGGCTTGACAGGACACCCTGTCAACCATGCCCACCTGACCCTTCCTTCTCTGGCACACCTCTTACTACTTTTACCCCAGTCTCACAAGAAGAAATTCTCAACACAATCAGATCCATGTCGTTCAAAACCTGCGAACTGGATCCTCTTCCAGGTTCTCTCTACTCTGACTGTCTCCCTACGCTCCTCCCATTCATCACTGACATCATCAACACTTCTCTCCAAACTGGAACTGTCCCAGATTCTTTCAAGTCTGCTATTGTTCACCCTCTCCTCAAGAAATACAATTTAGACCCAAATGAACTGAAAAATTACCGGCCTATCTCTAATCTCTCTTTCTTGTCAAAACTGCTTGAAAAAGTTGTCCTCAATCAACTGAACTCTCACCTGTCTGCCAACAATCTCCTCAATCCTTTCCAGTCAGTCTACCGCCAGTGCCATAGCACTGAAACTGCCCTACTACACATTCTCAACAATCTCCTCCTTGCAACTGATACTGGCAAAGTCTCTCTCCTCACACTCCTTGATCTGTCTGCAGCCTTTGATACCATTGATCATGGTATTCTCCTTTCTAGACTTCATCATACTTTTAGCATCTCTGACATTGCTCTCTCCTGGTTCACTTCATATCTATCAAACAGAAAACAAACTGTTCTCATCAATGGCACTTACTCTCAACCTGCATACCTGACCTGTGGTGTTCCACAAGGATCTGTCCTTGGCCCTGTTCTTTTCACTCTTTACACCTCCCCCTGTCCACCATCATCAACTCCCACTCTATAAAACACCACTTCTATGCTGATGACACCCAACTTCAAGACAGTGACTCACCTGACAATATACAGCGCCTCCTGACTCGCACCACTGAGTGTTACTCGGACATTGAAAATTGGATGACACACAACAAACTTCAGCTAAATGATGACAAGACAGAAGCTATCCTCATTGGCACCCGTCAGAAACTTTCTCAGCTGCCTCCTCTTTCTCTCCCATTATGTAAAACATCAGTCCCAATTTCTGATTCAGCTAAAAACCTTGGTGTCTGCATTGACTCTACCCTCTCCATGAACATCTTTGTTTCTCAAACTGCCAGATCTTGCTACTATCACCTCCATCGTATAAGCCTGATCAGGAAGTATCTCTCTGTGGAAACAACTGCAAAACTCGTTCTCTCCTTCATAATGTCTCGCATTGACTATTGCAATTCACTCCTGTCCGGTCTTCTTGCCTCCATCACTCACATCCTACAGCGCATTCAAAACAATGCTGTACGCCTTGTACTCAAAAAGAAAAAAGCTGACCACATATCTCCTCTCCTGGCACAACTTCACTGGCTCCCTGTATCAAAGCGCATACAGTACAAACTAGACACCATGTGCTACAAAAGCCTCAATAACGCAGCCCCCGATTACCTGTCAAGCCTACTTGAGATCTATGTTCCCTCACGTACCCTCCGCTCTGCCTCCGATCCTCTGACTTTTCGCTTTCCATGCACTAAGCTCAATACCTATGGTCCACGAGCCTTCTCTGTTTCTGGTCCGCTCTCCTGGAACAAACTTCCTCTCTCAGTCCGTCAGCAACGTACTTTTGTCTCCTTCAAGTCCACTCTCAAAACTCACCTTTTCTCCTCTGCATAAAATCCTGACCTCACTCAATCCTCTCTGCAGCCTGTCTCCGCTCGGAGGGGAATCACATTGCAATATATAATTGTATATAATATGCTCTCTATAATTTTCCATTGTTTTTATTCTTTCTCCCCATTTATAGCCGTGTGTGTGTGGTGTGTGTGTGTGTGTGTGTGTGCGTGGGTGCGTGTGTGTGCGTGCGTGCGTGCGTGTGTGTGCGTGCGTGCGTGGTGGTGTGTTTCAGCGCTTAGATTTGATTTTATCAAGATTTTGCGCTATATAAATATTGTAATTATTATTATTATTATCTTTCTCAGTCCACCTTCGGGCACTCTAAGTACACACACATAAACACGACAGCGCTTGCATCATCATCATCATCATCATCATCATCAGGTGCCTTGCTGCATGGTGCTGGCGATTATGGACTTCCATCTGTCTCTATCACTTGTTGCCTCAAGCATCTCTTCCACCCCCCTTGTCCCCAGCCACTCTGCAAGTCCGTCTAGTATCTTCTCCCTGGGTCTACCCGGTGTTCTCTTTCCCTCCAGCTTTCCCGTTGTGACCAGGTGCTCCAATTCCCTTTTCCTAATCTTCCTTATGAATGATCTACTTGTGTCTGCATACACATGCATAAAGCGCACGTACATACATACAAACATGCATGGACTGAGCCAGACACAGAAAATGTTAAACGAAATATACACACCTCCATAACACCTAGAACGGTACAAAAATTCATCAGAATACGTATTTGATGTAACTGGACAAGACAAGACAGGCGGAACTTTTCGGTCAATTGGCCCGTGTCAAGAGATAACAAGACACAAATGATAAATGCACAATTAAGCCTACAAACATGAACATACCCAAACAAACATAAACATACCAAACAAACAACACAGAGAAACAGACAGACGGCAGACGAATGACAGAGACAGACAGACAGACAGGCATGAAGAAGGTGCGCGCACCTACGTGCACACACACACACTACACACTCACCCACATACATACACACGCATACACACACATACAGACATATGCACACATGCGCATAGAGGCACAGACGCATACACATACAAACTCACGTATACACACAGAGACACACACACTCACACACAAACACACACTCACACTCACACACGCACGCACGCGCGCACACACACACAACACACACACGCACACACACAACACACACGCACATACACACACGCATACACACACACATACATACACACACTCACATACACACACACACACACACACACACACACACACACACACACACACACACACACACACACACACACACACACACACACACACACACACACACACACACACACACACACACACACATACGTTGTTTGTTGGCAGGTATTTTGGAACTCGAACCAGAGTGTGACTATTAGTTGTAATGCATACATCTCTCTCTCTCTCTCTTTCTCTCTCTCTCTCTCTCTCTCTCTCTCTCTCTCTCTCTCTCTCTCTCTCTCTCTCTCTCTCTCTCCCTCCCTCCCTCCCTGCCTCTCTGTTTTTCTCTTAAACAATAAACACAAGCAGTAAAGATGTCAAAATCATGACGAACGAGTTTTCCAATTGAACGTGAAATTATTTGTGATTGACAGTGTTTGGAGACTGTGTCCAAATCTCTCTCTCTCTCTCTCTCTCTCTCTCTCTCTCTCTCTCTCTCTCTCTCTCTCTCTCTCTTCTCTGTGTGTGTGTGTCCCCTATCTCTCTCTTGTCCCCTATCTCTCTCTCTCTCTCTCTTTGTCTTTCTTAGGTGCGAGAAGCGAGTGTGTGTAACCAGCCACCTGAAAGTGATTGGACGTGTCGAATGGGAAAACTCGTTTGTCATAGTTTTAATCATTTTTCTGGGTTTTGGGTTTTTTTCCCTTTTCCTTTCTTTCTTTTTCTTTCTTTTTTGTTTGTTTGTTTGTTTGTTTGTTTGTTTGTTTGTTTGTTTGTTTGTTGTTTTTGTGGGGGGGTTTTTTGTTTTGTTCTTTTCTTGTGTTTTGGTTTCGAGGAAGGGGTCCAGGTGTGAATGGTCGGTATGTGTCTTTTCCAGCGGAAAAGAGAAAATGGAGATATATTTTCCCACTTGTGCAGAATACTTGCATGAGCACACGTATGCACTTATCCAATTGAGATGAATCCTTCTTGAATAAACTCTAATGTGCAGAGTTGAGATGTTTCACATCAGTATTGATATCTTGGGGAATCGGTTTTAAAACTCAGTAAAGAAAACAGCGGTGGGAAAAAAAAGAAGAAAATTGACCCACAACCTGTCCCTTACATGCAAGATCTCTAACAAAAGACTGAAAGTTTCGGCATCTTCAACGCCAGAGTGTACCACAAATCTCCGGACACTGTCAGTGCACAATTGGTTCGCCCCAAGGGCAAAAAGGGAAATGCACAAAACGTATATGATGGTCTGTAGTATGACCTATGTTGTACTGCATACTGCAGACCATCGTATGACTTATGTTGTAGACTTGCAACGTTAATGGTGAGCATGATTTTTAGCTGTTGTCTTTTATCTTAATTTAACTGGGTTATCATTTTTGACGTGGTGTTAGCCCTGATATGGCTCTAGTAGTCGGCTGGGCTGTAATATGAACTTGAATCTGGACTTATGTTGACTGTGGTTGTGATTACCTGGAAGAGATTGCCAGAATGCTGCTTGTTATACATTAGAGTCAAGGAGAACAAAAGCACTACAAATGGCTTGTTGACAGCAGTTTTCAGATTTTTTTAAGTTTCGTGGATGCATATAGAAGTTAGTAATACAAAATTATTTTGTTGTTTGTCTGTTGTTTAGAGACATATACCCAACAGTCTACAGAGATTTATACACCAGTGCTTTAAATCATACTCAGAAATATCATATTTTAGATCCTTTATAATGACAATAGCAAGTGAAGTGATCTATAGTCATGTTTCTGATTTACTATGGAAGCTTCAAAGTCGATCATGGCATCTTTTAGTTTCTCGTAGGTGTGTTATATAAAAGTTATATGCTAATTTCTCAAAAAGTTAATATTCTATTTCTTGCAGTACCGGTAGCACATTTCCAGATACATAGTCCGAAGTATTGATTTGAAAGCCGTTCAACTTTCACCATTTTCCCAACTACGCCTTGCATTAAATTTTCTGCTTCTTTTCCACGCTTTTTGTAGTTTGCGAGGCCTTGATTTTGGTTTCTGGTCCTGCATCTGATTCCAAAAAAACACAGGTGAGATCGTTTTATATATTCGTTCAAGTTTTTGGATGGTGTGACCTGCAATTGCAAACTTGCCCACACCCTGGAGTCTGCCAAGGAGGAGCACTGTCAGTGTTCCTGACCGTAACCAATCTAGTATGTTGATGGCAAGGAGAGATCACTGCAAAGAAACTGGACACCAAGTCTGCCAGAAAACATTAGAATTCTGGCATTCGAAATGTACACGAATAATTAGAGAAGCACTAGAAATCATGGAGGGCAACTCATTTTTAAACGAAGACGAAGAAATCGGAGTACAGCTGCCAACCATATACAGAAATGAGTTACAAGAAGTGAACGTCGTTCTGCCAACCAAGATAGGGCTTTCCACAGACAATCGTTCGGCCTGATGAGGGTCCTGACAGGGCGCTGAAAGTTGCCTCCCCTGAAAGACATTAAACTCCGTTTAACTCCCCTGAAAGACATTAAACTCCGTTTATGTATCATATTTTAAGTATGTAAACTTTTATGTGTAAATCATTTGCTTATTAAGTATGAAGTTAAAACAGTTTGCTGAAATAAGTTATGAGAGAGGAGAAAGAGAGAGAGAGAGAGAGAGAGAGAGAGAGAGAGAGAGAGAGAGAGAGAGAGAGAGAGAGAGAGTCTTCAACCTATTTTATCTTCCTTTTCATCCTGCAGGCAAACTAATTTAATGTCTAAAGGAATTTGTAACTTCTTTCTCCTTTTTTCCTTTTCTTTTTCGGTCTTCTAAATTTAGTTTCATGGGGTTTTTTTCTTTACTTTGTGATCAACAGTTTCGGAGTGTTCAAAGAGAAAGTGAACTATTCCCCAAGGCTTCTGTTCATTGGCCAACTAAGAAGAGATACGATTCTTGTCTTTGTTACAGGAGAGACGGATCAAAAAAAGGGGAGATGATGGTCAGTAAGAAGAACAAAGGAACGCCAGGGGAAGGAACTAGCCATGCAAAGGAGATTAAAACATGTCTACTGTAAAAAAATGAGAAAGAGATTTTGCATGATGAAAGACTGAAGGAGACAATAATTCTCTCTCTCTCTCTCTCTCTCTCTCTCTCTCTCTTCTCTCTCTCCTCTCTCTTCTATCTTCTATCTATCTATCTATCTGTGTGTGTGTGTGTGTGTGTGTATTTGTTTGTGTGGTGTGTGTGTGTGTGGTGTGTGTGTGTTGTGGTGGTTGTGTGTGTGTGTGTGTGTGTGCGCGTGTGTGGTGTGAGGGTGTGTGTACATGCGTCTTTTAAACGTTTTGTTGTGGTGACATTTTCAGTCGATATTTCTCACCGAACTTGTTTGGCTTTTAAATACTTGATTGTGCATAAATTAGTACCAAAATGTATTTACATTTGGTACACAAATTTTTAAAACATGTTTGACTTTTCAAAGTGTTATGAATTAAATGCTTAATAAAACATAAATAACCAACAAATCAATCAAGTAATAAGTTAATAACCAATTTATCATTCAGTCAGTCAAGGCAAATGTAAGCGTCCACAAATCATGTAACTCGACCTTGCAATGGCATTTTAACAACATATAGATGCACTGCCCAAGCTTCTGCCTATTATACCATTGGCATATTGGACAGCGACGAAGATTCTCCACTCCTGTTTGTTCTGTGACCAGTTTCTATATAGTACCTCATACGTGGTTCATGTCTCCTTTTATTGTTCGTCGCCATGCGTTTTTCAGTCTTCTACTCTTACGTCTTCGTTCTAGTGTCCACTGTAGTTGTTCAGATGATGTGCCCAATCCATTTCCATGGTATTTTCACAATGACAGAATCCATACTTTCTTGGTGACATTGGCAAATTGTTGTTGGTTGGAGATGGTACTGGGCCAGAAGAATCGTATGTATCTCTGGAGAATCTCTGTGCGGAATGTTGTTAGCTTGGTAAGGTCGCTTTCTGTCGTCCTCTTACATTCTGAGTCGTAAAGTAGGGAATGGAAAGGACACAGCTCTGATACAGTCTCAGTTTGATGTTGGTGCTGTACTGTGGGGACTCCCACTCGTTGTTCAGTATTCTGAAGGTATTTCTGACTCTGTGGTGACGGCTCTTGATATCACTGCCTGTTCCTCCGCCTTGTCTGAAAATGCTGCCCAGGTATATGAACTCTTCAGAAGTAAGCTTCTTCCAGCTACTTGAATTGGTGAGGGATTTGGGATGTTCCCTATACCACCTCTGTTTACTTCTGGCTGATCTTCAGGCCTATTCGTTGAGTGAAGATTTTGAGATGGGATGTTTTTCTCCTGGGCGTCTGCAAAATAAAGATCTTTCATTGTTGAAAAGAGATTCTATCTGATGCCTCTTCCTTGCTCTTCGGTCGTTCGTCTCATCTGCCAGTCCATGGTCATGTTGAAGAGTAGTGCTGACATAACGCATCCTTGCCTTACTCCTACTATGATAATAATACTAACAATAACAACTCATTTTATAGCGCATTACATATATACAAGACCTAGAATGTAATGCATACAGAAGCACTAACATCACACACACACACACACACACACACACACACACACACACAACACACACACACACACACACACACACACACACACACTTCAGAATACAATTTTACATGTACATAAAAAATACATCTTAACAAACACAAATAAACCGTTGTCATTAACATATACATACATATATAATTCCACAATGCCACATTATTAATAGAGGTAGCTGTGTTTCTGTTTACTAATTATTATTCTTGATGCATAAAATTTTGGCTGTCTTCCTATTTGGTGTCTGTGCATTCTTGATAAAAAAAAATGTATGGCAAACATTTGTGCTGTCCTTATCTTGTACAGCATATTCATACAACGTTCATTGTTCGATTTTGTTGTGTCCAAAGAGACAAAAGTATCACAACATGACTTTGCTCATGACAAAAAATTCGTTTCAGTCTTTTTCTCCTCCTGGACGCAGCAGCAGGGAAGTTGGTTTTTTTGTTGTTGTTTGTTGTTGTGTTTGTTTGTTTGGTTGGTTGGTTGGTTGGTTTGGTTCGGGTTTTTGTTTTGTTTTGTTTTGTTTTTTCTCCTAATTTTTGATTTTTTTTGTTTGTTATTTTGTGATCTTACGTTTACGTTTGACAAAGGCCAGTTGGCCGAAAATTGCGCCTGTCTTGTCTGGTTGTATATCAGATACACGTTTTGATTCTATGTTCATGTTTTTCTAGATCCTGAACGCGGGTGGTCGCACTTGGTTTGGATTACGTAACAACAAGCAAAAGAAAGAACGAAAAGAATTTGAACAACTGCCCCATAACACGCTGCCTTTTCTTCAACAAATACACGCACCCGCACACACGCGCGCCCACGCACACGTACATGTATGCACATAAACAAATACACACGTGCACGCGCGCGCGCGTGCGCATTCGCACACATATACAGGCACAAACAGACCGTTTACCCACCCATTTGGCCATTTGTTTTCGTTCTTTCAGCGACGCATCTCGTAAGTTGGGCAGTTAAACAGAGGGAGGCCACTCCAATCAGACTTCAACGCCTTCCGTTTGAACAGGAGGAGGTCATTCTAGTTGTCAGACTTCAATGCGTTCCCTCCCCTTTCCCCACGCTCTGTTCCCGTCATTTTGTCAGCCATTTCGAAAGTCATTTTCACCAAATGAGACAGAGACACAAGAGAGAGAAAGAGACAGAGACAGAGAAAGAGAGACAGAGAGAGAGACAGAGACACAGAGAGAGAGAGATGACAACGATGACAACATCATTATGTAAATTAAGTAACCCTCACCAGTTTCTGAAATAAATAGGATGGTCAAGCTATACTAACATTGTCATTTTATTAATATACCGCTGAATGTGTTTCGGGCTTGAAAACGGTCACAAATTGTTAATATCACGCTAGATTTGATTTTATCAAGATTTTGCGCTATATAAATATGTAATTATATTTTATATATCGTTACACCGTGTCAACGAAATCCACTTAGATACGTTTGGTTACACTCATTAAACAGACAAATACTAAACGGTAATGTTTCTTTTTTTCCCCGATATTCTACACCCGCTCATATGTCGGTACCCCTTACCCCCCACGGTAATAATTTCGTCTCTCCAGCACACACATCCACAAAATCCGTCGAAACTAATCTCAAAATAAGAGCAGTGCCACAAAATCTAGAACGATTTTTCGCCGTGCCATGCTGATGAGAATATGGACGATGGCTATGATGTCAGCGAGTTCCATTTCGTTGTGGGTTGAGCCGGTTTGACCAGTGC
>CM060315.1:54579134-54581634 GCA_030674185.1 Monoplex corrugatus
TCCCTCTCTCCGTCCACCTCTCTCTCTCCCTCTTTCTCTCTCTCTCTCTCTCTCTCTCTCTTCTCTCTCTCTCTCTCTCTCTCTCTTCTCTCTCTCTCTCCTCTCTCTCTCTCTCTCTCTCCCTCTCTTTCCTCTTTCTTTCCCTCCCTCTCTCTCCCTCTTCTCTTCTCTTTCTCTCCCTCCCTCTCTCTCTCCTCTCTCCTCCCTCTCTCTCCTCTCTCCGTCCCTCTCTCTCTCCCTCTTTCTCTCTCCCTCTCTCTCTCTCTCTCTCTCGCCCTTACTCTCTCACCCACAAGCATAGCACCAAACAAAATAAAGATACAGTCCTCCACATAAAAACATAACAAAACAAAAATATGCCAGGACAAGCCGATATCAAGAAAATGTGGGAGCAGTATTTATGGACAACGACGCCAGGCCAAACAAAGAGAGCAGAATTATGAGTGTCCACCTACCTGCTATGGACAAGTCCTGCGATGTCATCGGCTTTGTGTCCATCCCAATGATTTGTAGAGAGTGTGGCGGGAGTCCGCCTCCTACTCTGGTTATCTGCTCCACAGCACTGAGGTCTTTCATGGCCAACTTGGCTAGACTTACCGTTTTTCTTTTTTCTTTCTTTTCTGCTGAAGTAAACATCTGTTTCTTGAATGTCTGATCTTGTGGGTGGGTCTCGCTGTTTATGCGGGACTTATATAGAACATACGTGTTCGTCTTTGTCTGTGTCTGCTATTTTTTCTTTCTTGTTTCCTTTTTCATTTCTGAAGAAAAAACAGACTGATCAATCAAATGGCCCAATGTTTTGATAAATGTGTGTGTTTGCGTATATATACATACATATATACATATATATATATATATATATGTGTGTGTGTGTGTGTGTGTGTGTGTGTGTGTGTGTGTGTGTGTGTGTGTGTGTGTGTGTGTGTGTTGTGTGTGTGTGTTTATGTGTTTATGTGGGAGCGTGGGGGAGGGGGGTAGGTGCGGGTGTGTGTGGGTAGGTGTGAGTGTCGGTAGGTGTTTGTATGTTCGTCTACATGTTTGTATAGGGGTCGGTGGGAGGAGATCTGTCAATTTCACGCACTGACTTGTATTAAACAACTGTACACAAGACAATATTTCCGTTTTAGTTGACAATAAAAAATCTACAATCAAATACACGAAACAGAAACCACAGCAGTGTTTTCTGTTTCGTGCATTCGATCGTAGATTTTTTTTTTACTAACGTCTGAGGCATCTGGGCCTGACTTCAGCAACCCCAAACCCTGCAGATTGCTCTATGTACTTACGCATGCAAAGGCCGAACTCGTGGTAACGAAGGCGTCATCAATGGGAATCCACTTATTTCTGATAAATTAACATCAGGCCTCAGGGAATTAGGCCTGATGACTGCAGGCAAAGTCTTGGTGACAGCTCGGAAAGACGGCAAACTTCAGATCCCTTAAGGGGCGTGTCGGACATAGTTCAAAAACAAAAACAGACAGTGTCACTGGAGCATTTGCCTGGCAGCTTTTGCCGATCGTACGGACACCGTCTATGGTCATGTTAAAGCAGCGTAGACAGCTTCCGATTGCTAAGTGTCGAGACTGTACAACAGGGTTGATTGATTTGGTTCAGTTTTTACGTCGGCATCCACCTCTGGTGATATGGCCGACGGGGATAACCATCCCAAGGAAGTGGGGGAAAGGGGACTTATCTAATCCTATACTGACACCACTAGAACAACGAAGATGTTAAGACGGGACAGTGACAAGGCCAGCTTTAATGTAGCGCACCCTGGGATTCGAACCCACAACCATTAGCATGTGAATACAAAAGGGAGAAGATCCAACAGCTATATATGCTAGCTGGCGGCTGTTGCAAGCTGCCAAAATGAGAAATCAAGGCCCGGTGTGAGGCAAAAGAAGGCTCTTTCATTCTCTCTTGGTCCAGTGGCTTGGGCTTGGACCTGAATGTTGTGCGTTGTGTGGCTAAGTTCCGGGGTTTGTGATATCTCCACCTTGCCAGTCGGTTTGTAAACAAGGTAACTGATGACTAGGTATGAATGGGTCAATCAGCGCGTGGACAGCCCCCCTCCCCCCCTTTGCTTGGCGAAATGGATAAGTGTGTGGCATCGGGAGCTGGGAGGTACGTTATTGTCCGGTCAGTGAGGCATTGTTGCTCTGGGTCCATTTAGTACCCACGGGTGTTTCTTGTTAACTAGTCATCATCATCATCATCATGTGCCCTGCCACATGGCGTTGGCGACCATGGCCCTCCACACGAATCTATCCCCTGTTGCTGCAAATACATCTCCCACCCTGTCTGTCTTCAGCCACCCCATAAGTCTGTCCAATATTTTCTCCCTGGGTCTACCAGGTGTTCTCTTTCCCTCCAGCTTTCCTGTTGTGACCAGGTGTTCTAATTCCCCTTTCCTCATAATAAAGTTAAAACTAGTAAAATTACCAAACATTTCGCATGCAGAAAAAGAAGGCCAAACGGATTCCGTTTCGTTGCGGTAACA
>CM060315.1:54586634-54871634 GCA_030674185.1 Monoplex corrugatus
AGTACACTGTAAGATTCTTATCATGTTTCAAATCAATAAATCAAATGTATATGTTACCATTTTCATGCAGTAAATCCTTTTTGGAACAAGCTGAATCTGTAATTTCAGATTTCACAGTTTCTCCAAGAGGGTTCATCATATTCAGACAATTCTGTATCTACTTTTCAAGCACTACTACATATAAGATTCAAAATTGAACAATATAATACCATGGGGGATTTCTTTCAGTGGGAGTTGTTTTATTGTTTTTGGGTGGAAGGATATTTATTTTGTTGGGTTCTCTTTGTTATTTTTTTGTGGAGGGGGTACTTTGTTTTGTTCGTTTTATTTTATTTTGTTATCGTTTACATTCGTTTTTTAGTTGATATCTTTCATGTATGCATATTAATATAAATATCCATGTATACCCCATTTATATTATGAGTAACTATTTTATTTTATTTTGTTTTTGTTTACATTCATTTTTCATTCGATACCTTTCATATACGCATAGATATATATCTCTGTTTATCCCACTGATGTTACAAGTAAGCATCTTATTTTATTTTGTTCTTGTTTACCTTCATTTTTCATTCGATGTCTATCATATATGCATAGTAATATGAATATCCATGTATACCCCATTGATATTGTGAGTAAGCATTGACAGTCGATATGTAAAAACTGTCACTATGTGGTGTGCACACAGCTGTGTGAGGATTACCTGGTGGATTCGTTGGACCACAACAACGCCTGCGACAGGATCCAGGCTGCTCAGACCTACCGGCTAGATGATCTGAAGAGGAAAACGCTGGAATACATTGAGAACAACACTAAGGTGGGTTTGATAATGAGAAGGAGGAGGAAGAGGATGGTGGTGGTAGTGGTGATGATGATGACAACCTTGATGATGATGATGATCATGATGATGATCATGATGATATTGTAATGTAATAGCGGCACACATTGCATAATACTGTTTAGGATATGTAAGATTTCAGTATGTGCACTACTGCTGCTGTTAAAACTACTGCTACATATTACTGCTATTACCACTGCCACTACTGCTGCTACTACTACTTACTACTATTACTACTACTACTTATACTACTACTACTACTACTACTACTACATTACTACTATACTACTACTACTATACTACTACTACTATACTATTACTACTACTACTACTACTATTACTACTACTCATCAGGTGCCTTGCCACATGGCATTGGCAATCATGGCCTTCCATCTGTTTCTATCCCTTGTTGCCTCAAACACCTCCTCCACCCTCTTTGTCTTCAGCCACTTTGCAAGTCCATCCAATATCTTCTTTCTGTGTCTACCTGGTGCTCTCTTTCCCTCCAGTTTACCTGTTGTAACCAGGTGCTCCAATTCCCCTTTCCTCATAAAATGGCCTGTAAATGTTGCCTGTCTTTTCCTAATCTTCCTTATGAATGATCTACTTGTGTCTGCCTCATCAAGACTGTCTTGTTTGTTTTATTTGCTGTCCATGGAACTCTCAACATTCTTCTTTGAAACCACATCTCGGCTGCCTCAATCTTGTTCTGGCTTTGCTTGTTGACTGTCCACACCTCACAACCATATAACAGTATTGGTTCTATATAACATTCAGGAACTCTCTTCCTGATGTTAATTGATAGGCATCTGTTGGTAAGAATGCTTTTCATCTTCTTGAATGCTGTTTTGGCTTGGCTGATTCTGCTGGCTATTTCTGATGTGCATCTGCTGTCTGGTGAAATGATCGTTCCCAGGTATTTAAACTAATCAACCTGTCTCAAGGTTGTGCCATTTGCTGTTATTTTGCATGAGGGTATTTCATGTTTTTTACTGATCACAATGACTTCAGTCTTCCTGTTGTTTAGTTCCAACCCCTTACCTTTATTTTCTATTTCTAGTATATTCACAAGGTTTTGTAAGTCCCTTTCATTTTCTGCAGTTAGCACGGTGTCATCTGCATGTCAAATGTTGTTTATCGTTTTGATGATTATTCTTAATAGGATTTTTGTTACATGACTCATCAAGCTACTACTACTACTACTACTACTACTACTATACTACTACTACTACTACTACTACTATTACTACTACTACTGCTGCTACTGCTGCTACAGTTAGTACTACTTTCAGTTATCATCATTATTATTGTTGCTGTTGATAGTAGTAGTAAAAGTAGTAGTAATAGACTGATCATTGACACAGTCTTTTTTTTTTATTCTTATCTTCATTTTGACCTTCATGTGAGGCATTCATCAAAACGCATTTTAGCTGTGCGCCTTGCTTTGCCTATTGAGTGAGTGGCTGGCAGTCAGGTGATGTGAGAACTTGTTGTAGATTGCAGGAAGCTCAATTCCAACCTCTCTGTTCAGTGATGGACAGCCCTCCATAATCCCCAGTGTGTGTCTGGTTTTCCTTCTTGAATCGTGACTTTGAGAGGCCAGAAGTTTTTTGTTCTTACATGAAAATCAGCATCATGAAACTGAAGTTTGGCAGTGGACGCAGAAAGCACTGCATTTTGTTTCCATATGAATCCTTTGTGACAAAGAAATAAATAGAATAATAAAATACCATTAAAATGTTGCAGGCGGTGTTTGACTCCAAGGGCTTTGAGGAACTGTCAGAAGACACAGTGTGCTGCATCCTGACCAGTGACAACCTCATGATGGACGAAATGGACATTTATACCTGTGTCAAACGATGGGCTAATGTCAATGCTGTAAGTGCTCTATGTAATAATTATAATGGTAACAATAATAATAATAATGATACCGATGATGATGATGAAGACATTGATGATGACAACGACAAAAACAACAATAATGATAATAATAATAATAACAACAACAATGATAGTAATGTTGTTGTTGTTGTTGTTGTTGTTGTTGTTGTTGTTGTTGTTGTTGTTGTTGTTTTTGATGATGATGATACCAACAATAGCAATAATGATAATGATAATCATGATTATTCATGACGTCGTAAATCTTGATGCATAAACAGATTAAACCACACACCCTCAGTGTTGACTCAGACATCCACTCACAGTCATGAAAATAATGTAAGGGTAATGTCCATGAATACTGGAAGAGAGAGGACTGGGATGGTGGGGAGGTAGGGTGGCCTGGAGAGGAGAAGTCATTGCGAGACAAAAAAGGTATGATTAAGTTGGACTTGAATGAAGAAAGAGTTTGTCAGAGGGACAGAGGAAGGTCATTCCCATTGTATGGACCAGATGCAGAAAATGAACAGGAGCTGACTGTGGTACAGATGTTTTAAAGAATGTGTAGGCATTTGGTCTATGAAGCAGAACGGACATCAGGCAGGGATATACACTTAGAGGTGATCACAAAAACAAAACTGTTAATAGTCTTGCAGCAGGTGATAGTGATTTTGTATGAATTTTTTTCTTTTTTTCAGTAACAGGCAACCAGTAGAAAGACTGTACATACACCGCCGCACTGCCTGTGTAGTGTAATAGAGAGCAACATTATACAACACAGTACTTGCAAGCCTGTTCAGTCCAGGAGAACTATAGATGTGTGCCACTAGATGTTGTATGAGTCTTGCCAGTAGTGCCTGCTCTGGTGGAACAGCCCTGTTCAGGAGTGGCAATCTCTATATTTCAGGACTTTTAAAATACGAGGGTCAAAAATCTGACAAAAATGTCCTTCGGGGAGACTAACAAGGTTGGCTTAAAATTTTTTGATAGGATGCTATAGTTGTTTCCCCTACACCAGTAATAATTCTTTTGTGCCCGATGGTGAGTGTTAAAAAGCAGTACAGTTTTAATAATGTTATTTTCAAGTCACTTTGTGTTGTTGAAACTTGAAAACACTTTATTCTTCAAGGCTAGTAGCATTAGATCCCATTGGATCTGTCTGAAAGTTTGTCCTTGTTATTATACTTGCACTGCAGTCAAGTCAGACTTCCAATCGGAAGATCCTGGGTTCATTCCATCTAGACAACATTACCTGATGGGTAAAGGGTGGAGATTTTTTTCCAATCTCCCAGCTCAATATGTCTGCAAATCTGCCAGTACCTGAACCCTTTTCATGTGTACATGCATGCGTGATATGAAATATACTGATTAATTTAAAGAGCCTGTAAGTCATGTCAATGGCTGTCTTTTTGAAACATGAAAAGATCTAATGGCTACCTGGTTGAACCTGGCTCTCAGTTACAAAAGAAAAGATCTAGTATGTATGCCCACCAAAAACGTACACTGTGCAACATCATAGCAGAATGTGGTCAGCTCACCTAACAGATTGAGTTCTCCGTGCTATACTGATACAGATAAAAAGGTCTGATTATGTGAAATGCACGGTGAATCCAAACCAGTTTGGAGGATAGCATAATACAACAATGATGTGTAATAGTAGTATATTTGCACATGAATATGAGTTCTACACAGACCGAAACAATCGTCATTTGTTTTGCGTGCATAAGATTTATACCTTCCCTTTGAAGGACCTTAATACAGAAACAGTGGTCTAGAAGGGTCACCTGGGCTGCTCCACAACCCCCACCTGTTTTTTGTTTTTTTTTCCTGTTCTTCTATTAGTGTTGCCTTCCTGAAATTTGTCTGTTTCGTTTTTCTGAAATTTGTCTGTTTCGTTTTTCTGAAATTTGTCTGTTTCGTTTTTCTGAAATTTGTCTGTTTCGTTTTTTTCCTGTTGGCAGATTGTTCTGAAAAGTTAATTCATTGTTGTATTCATTGTTTATTTGACACTGTTATTTCATTGTTCTAAATTATTAATTGTAATTGTTCCCCTTCTTATATTCAAACTCTCACTCCTCCCCTCCCCCCTCCCATTTTTTTCCATTTTCTTTTCTGTTTATTTTTTTCTTTGTGTGTGTGTGTGTGTGTGTGTGTGTGTGTGTGTGTGTGTGTGTGTGTGTGTGTGTGTGTGTGTGTGTGTGTGTGTGTGTAAAATCGCTATTGTGAACAGACATTGAAAGATTTCTTCCTTCCTTCCTTCATTTCTTCCTTCCTTCCTTCTTCCTTCCTTCCTTCCTTCCTTCCTTCCTTCTTTCTGTTTTGTTTTGTGTTTCAGACCAACCAGTTTATTCTGCCGAGTAAACAGGTCTTTTTCTTTTTCCTGTCTTCGCGCTTACCATCTCAAGGGCGATAACCCTGTTTTCCCTGTCTTAGGACTATGACAGTGTACCTGCATTTACTCTACTTAGTTATAAGTTGCCATCTGCTTCTCTCTGAATTATATATATCCCAATCCACTGTCTTTTTACCTTTTTTGCAGGTGGTAGCAGGTAAGAAGATTGACCATGTGGGGCGAGATGCCGTCATAAGTATCCGTTGTCCTCTCTTCACTCTGGAGGAGATCAGCCAGCTGGAGGCGGACAGTAAAAAGGACAACTTCATGCCGGTAATGCTGCCATTTTTCTTGTCTGTCTGTGTGTGATAAGGAGATATTTCTCTGTGTTGTGTGTGTTGTGTGTGTGTGTGTGTGTGTGTGTGTGTGTGTGTTTTGTGTGTTTGTGTGTGTGTGTGTGTCTGTGTGTGTGTGTGTGTGTGTCTGTGTGCGTTGTGTGTGTGTATGTGTGTGTGTGTTGAGTGTGTGTGTCTCTGTATGTGTGTGTGTGTATCTCTGTGCCTGTGTGTGTGTGTGTGTGTGTGTGTGCGTGTGTGCGTGTGTGTGTGTCTGTGAGTGTGTGTGTGTGTGTTCTCTGTGTGTTTGTGCGTGCTTGTGTGTGTGTATGTGTCTGTGAGTGTATGCGTGTGTGTGTGTGTGTGTGTGTGTGTGTGTTGTGTGTGGTTTATGCACATAACTTAAAACTTTCTCCTGTAGTTAGAGAAGGGGAGGGGGAATCAACAACTTGAGGAGTAAACAATTTAAAAAAAACTTTTCGAGACATACGAAGGGAGGCAATCCTATACACTTTAAAGCCATTGATGCTGTGGTGTTTATTTCCGTTTTTACTCTATTTATTGTGCGTATTGTGCTGTTCAAGTGTTTCACTATACAGTTCTAATAAACAAGGCAACATTTTATTATAAAAAATGTCTCATGATGATAATGATGTGGATTATGTTGTTGATTGTGGTGGTGGGTTGGGGTGGGGGGATGGTTTTGGTGGTGGTGACTGTTTATGATGGTGGGTGGTGATGGTAATAGTAGATGATGGTGGTGATGAGGAGGAGGAAGAGGACGACGACGACGACGATGATGATGATGATGATGATAGTGGAGATTGTGGTGGTGGTGGTAGTAGTAGCTGGAGCTGATCATTGTGGTGGTGGTGGGTTGTGGTCGTGATGATGTTGGTGACTGATACGATGATGGTGGTAGCTGCTGTTGCTTCTACTGCTGCTGCTGCTGCTGCTACTGCTGCTGCTGCTGCTGCTGCTGCTGCTGCTGCTGTTTGCTGCTGCTGCTGATGATGATGATGATAGTGGTAGATGTTGCTGCAGAAATAACCGCAACAGTGACAAAGATGAGAGAAGAGAATTGTTTTTGTCATTGTGAGTGTACGTTTTAAATGAACGATCAGAGTGTTCGCTTTCATTTGATTTGTAGGCCTATATTAAGAGCGCCTTAATAATGTCATCATCATCATTGTTATTATCGTTGTTGTTGTGTTGTTGTTGTTGTTGTTGTTGTTGTTGTTGTTGTTGTTGTTACTATTATCATCATCATCGTTGTTGTTGTTGTTAATGTTGATGTTGTTGTTATCATTGTTGTTATTATTATTCTTTTGTTATTATCATTATTATATTGTTGTTGTTGTCCCTGTTGTTGTTGTTGTTGATGTTGTTATTGTTTGCTGTTGTTGTTGTTTTTGTTGTTGTTGTTGTTGTTGTTGTTGGTAATAGTAGTCGTAGTAGTAGCAGTAGTAGTAGTATTTTCATGACAGCTTTTGGTTTCTTGTCCAGATGGAGTCGTTTGCTCTGGCGTGGAAGTTACATGCAATAAAACAAGGAGAGAAGAACAACCCTCTGGCTACCGTACGTAAGGGCACAGCAAACAGAGACCATCACCGGTTCCTGGACATTCATAAGTGAATGAAATGTGAAATGATGTGCAACTTACAATACTGAAAGAAACTCTCCGTCCCCTCCCCTCCCTCCGTCCCTCCCTCTCTCTCTCTTCTCCCCTCTCTCCCCCTCTCTTTCTCTCTCTGTCTCTCTTTTGTCTTTTCACTTGCATTTATGAACGTTTATTCATGACTAAAGCGAGGCCCCTCTTTTCTCTGCTAATCTCCCTATCCTCTCTGTATTTGATCATATCGAGGTTCCACCCCCTTCTCTCTCTCTCTCTCTCTCTCTCTCTCTCTCTCTCTCTCTCTCTCTCTCTCTCTGGCATATTTTTATCATTTATATTACATTATTTTATCCGTTTCTTTTCATCAGTCTTTGAATCATCCCATCTTTTATCACCCGTCACTGACTTGTTTCCTCAAATCATCTGTAATGATCTTGCTTGCTTGCTTGTTTGCTTGCTTGCTTGCTGCTTGTCTGCTTGTTTGCTTGCTTGCTTGTTTGTGTGTCTGTCTGTTTTGTTGTTTGTTAGCTTGTTTGTTTGCTTATTTACTTTGCTTGTTTGTTTGTTTGTTTGTTTGATTATTTGAATAGTAACATTATGTTTGTTTGAATAGTAACGTCATTAACTGCTGGTTTTACCAGTGTTTTTAACTTTTCATTATTTGATTCTTCTGTTTCAACAAATAAGATTTTAAATCCATTTTGCCTTTGTTACTTTTGTACTTCATATTTTTAATCTTCCCTTGACTTTTGTGTTTACAGTAGTTGGTGAATGTTATTTTATCAGCATGGAGCCTGATTTGCTTCTTTTTGTGTGTTTTGATGCGATCTGATTAAAGTTGTTTCAGTTAACCCATTTTTTTTTATTTGTTTATGTCTGCTTCTGTGATCATAGCTTGATTTGAGTTCTGTACATGTTGTTTAAGAAAGCAGAAGGTCTGTCTTCAAAACTTGTGCACTATAAAAGCTGGCGTTGTTCTTCGTATTGTTAGTCATGAGTAAATGATTTAGATACATATATATTGATGTTGGTTGGTTGGTAGATTGGATGTTTTTGTTGTTATTTTTTGTTTTTGTGATGTATGTCTGTATTTTTGTGAGGTGACAGTGTTATTTATTGTAGATGCTTTATTACTTAAAATGATTTATAACTTAAATGATTTATAACTTAAAATGGTCGTCTTTGTCGATGTCTTCTTTTAATATTTATATAGTTGTTACATTAGTTATAATGTTACAGCACTGTGTCATGTTGCGAGTCACGTTGTTGATGTAAATAAATATTTCATGTAAACAAACTTTCAAATAAAAAGTATTATAACAAGAGATACGTTTTGTGTGACGATGTTCTTGTAAAATATGTTCGTTCGTTCTTTAATTAACGTCTTTTCACTATAAGTGATATTAGACGTAAAATATGTGTGTGCACATGCGTGTGCAGGTGCGCATGATTACGTGCATATGTGTATGCAAGCGAGCGAAAGCAAGCCTATCATTGTCAGATACATCGTTTTTCTTAAAAGTTACTCGTTCTGACTGGTTCCGGCAAGGAGGGAAATTCAGCCGGTAACTTTCAGTACTTAACTTTGTTTGGGTAAACAGGAACCAGAAAAAAAACATGAAAAAAGAATAAGAACGCGTATTCAATAAAACAAGACAAGACAGGTGCAAATTTTCGACCAACTGGCGTTTGTCAAGCGTAAGATCACAAACAAACACCAGATACAAAAATTAGGAGAAAAAAGACTGAAACTGCCCTGCTGCTCCGTCTAGTGTGAGACAAAGGCCAGTTGGCCGAAAATTTGCGCCTGTCTTGTTTTGTATTAAAAACGCGTTCTGATTCTATTTTCGGGTGGGGTTTTTGTTGTTGTTGTTTGTTTGTTTGTTTTTCTTCTGGTTCCTGTTTGCTTGAACGCGGGAAGTCACACTTGTTTTGGATTTCGTTTGGGTAGCTGCTCTTGTTCGTACTTGAGAAAGATAAGCAGCGGGCAGTCACACTTGTTTTGGATTTTGTTTGGGTAGCTGATCTTGTTCGTAGTTGAGAAAGATAAGCATCAAATGGACAGGAATGGGCACCACGCCTTGCAGAGTGCTGCAGGCGAGAGATTTGTACGACACTTAGCACCTCATATGCCCCAGAGTCTTTTGGTCATGGGACAAGAACAATCTGCAATGGGTCTCAGATTATATCATTGTTACATTTGGGTCTCAGGTTATATCATTGTTACACTTGGGTCTCAGGTTATATCATTGTTACACTTGGGTCTCAGGTTATATCATTGTTACACTTGGGTCTCAGTTATATCATTGTTACACTTGGGTCTCAGATTATATCATTGTTACACTTGGGTCTCAGGTTATATCATTGTTACACTGGGTCTCAGGTTATATCATTGTTACACTTGGGTCTCAGGTTATATTGTTACCATTGTGTCTCAGTTATATCATTGTTACACTTGGGTCTCAGGTTATATCATTGTTACACTTGGGTCTCAGGTTATATCATTGTTACACTTGGGTCTCAGATTATATCATTGTCACACTTGGGTCTCAGGTTTATCATTGTTACACTTGGGTCTCAGGTTATATCATTGTTACACTTGGGTGTCAGATTATATCATTGTTACATTGGGTCTCAGATTATATCATTGTTACACTTGGGTCTCAGGTTATATCATTGTTACACTTGGGTCTCAGGTTATATCATTGTTACACTTGGGTCTCAGGTTATATCATTGTTACACTTGGGTCTCAGATTATATCATTGTTACACTTGGGTCTCAGGTTATATCATTGTTACACATGGGTCTCAGATATCATTGTTACACTTGGGTTCAGATTATATCATTGTTACATTTGGGTCTCAGGTTATATCATTGTTACACTTGGGTCTCAGGTTATATCATTGTTACACTTGGGTCTCAGGTTATATTGTCACACTTGGGTCTCAGGTTATATCATTGTTACACTTGGGTCTCAGGTTATATCATTGTTACACTTGGGTCTCAGATTATATCATTGTTACATTTGGGTCTCAGGTTATATCATTGTTACACTTGGGTCTCAGGTTATATCATTGTTACACTTGGGTCTCAGGTTATATCATTGTTACACTTGGGTCTCAGGTTATATCATTGTTACACTTGGGTCTCAGTTTATATCATTGTTACACTTGGGTTTCAGATTATATCATTGTTACACTTGGGTCTCAGGTTATATCATTGTTACACTTGGGTCTCAGTTTATATCATTGTTACACTTGGGTCTCAGATTATATCATTGTTACACTTGGGTCTCACGAATTTGCCACTAGTTTTACAATGTTAGCACACACGAGTTTGCCACTAGTTTTACAACAACCTTAGCACACACGAATTTGCCACTAGTTTTACAACAACGTTAGCACACACGAGTTTGCCACTAGTTTTACAACAACGTTAGCACACACGAGTTTGCCACTAGTTTTACACAACGTTAGCACACACGAGTTTGCCACTAGTTTTACAACATTATCACACACGAATTTGCCACTAGTTTTACAACATTAGCACACACGAGTTTGCCACTAGTTTTACAACATTAGCACACACGAATTTGCCACTAGTTTTACAACGTTAGCACACACGAGTTTGCCACTAGTTTTACAACAACGTTAGCACACACGAATTTGCCACTAGTTTTACAACAACGTTAGTACACACGAATTTGCAACAGAAACATCTACGATCAGTACAGTCCGAAACCAACTCAGTTTTCCTGTAGTGCACAATTTCCACCAAGAATTCAAATTTTAAAAAATCAATTTACAATGTTTACATGCTCAAAGCAGTATGTGTACTGAACAGCATCACCAAAATCATGAATAATTAGTACTTGACCTGTATGAAGCACTTTTAGTCAAATTATTCAAAGTCACATTTGGGGAGCAATTTCAGTCTGCAGCATACCAGGACACTTTTTGCCCAATGCCTAAGGCTACCAGCAGATATCGTTACCCAAGCAGTCTTTTGGGAAAATATGTCGGCAATGATTTTTCCTATCACCACAAAAAAAGCTATTCGAAACTTTTTCATCCACATAGTAAGCATACTGTAAACTACATGATGATATATACATACATGTACTTTATTAAAGACCTGAGTCAAATTTTCACTCACTGAAACCGGGTCATGCCTAGGCAGTACAACGAAGCAAATTTAACAGCAATTGCAACATGCTAAGATGACTAGATATTGACTGAACCAGCTGTGCGCAGCTCTAATTTAACGGTAACACAACACCATAACAACAACACAATATTACGTATACTCCACACTCACAACCTTCCGACGGTATTAATCACAATTTTCAACAACTTCCTTTTTTTAGACAATAGACTATGAAACAAAATCGATGTGTGAAGCACAGCCTTTCTCAGTTGCAATCCAAACAGTCATGCATGTTGCCAAACTAATCTAGACTAACACACAAATCACAGACATCCCACTCTGTGAAACCAAACACACATAATCTGTAGCTAGACCAGCAATTGTATTAATCAGATCTACTGCAATGTGTGTTTCATTAGACAAAGCACCCTGTCTTCACTAAACTATGCATCAGTACTTTTGCATAACATGGACATGTGCTTCTCTTGCTAAGCACATAGAAGCCCAACATACTCGCCAGTGACCATACATCGACTCTGAGCACATGTTCCTGTAGTCACGAATCAAATGTATCAATTTAGAAATACGCAGAACGTTTTAAACACAAGTGGAATGTTCTTTATCCACATGCACACAAAATCAGTAATCATTTCACAGTGACAGTGACCTTTGAAACTAACCCTCTGATATGCATAAAACAAGCGACCAATTTCGGAAAAACAATCTTGTTATACATTCCACGAACAAAATAACATTTGCAGTTAATCTGCCTCTCTTGAAAGTTAAACAACAGAAACAGTCAGTACCCAGAATTTACGTGTAGCCAGGTCACATGATATGACCTCAGCATGTAGCTTGGCCAAGTTACATGACATCAGCACACAGCCTGGCCAGGTCAATGGATGTGACGTCAGCATGTAGCCTGGCCATGTTGCATGATATGATATCAGCACATAGCCTGGCATCAATGCATACAGCCTTGCCGACTGACAGGATGACATCAGCACATAGCCTATCATATCACGGGATTTCACATCAGCACATAGCCTAGCCAGCAATGCATACAGACTTGCTGACTCACAGGATGACATCAGCACATAGCCTAGTCATATCACGGGATGTGACATCAGCACATTGCCTAGCCAGGTTACTTGATATGACACCAGCACATAGCCTGGCAATGTCACATATGACGTCAGCACATAATCTGGATACATAATGACATCAGCACATAGCTTACCAAGGTTACAAAGTAGACATCAGCACATAGCTTGCCAGGTTACATGATATGACGTCAGCACATAGCTAGACAGGTCACATAATGTCATCAGCACATAGCCTAGCCAGGTTACATATGACGTCAGCACATAGCTAGACAGGTCACATGATATGTCATCAGCACATAGCCTAGCCAGGTTACATATGACGTCAGCACACAGCTAGACAGGTCACATGATATGTCATCAGCACGTACCTAGCCAGGTTATATGATATGACGTCAGCACATAGCTAGACAGGTCACATGATATGTCATCAGCACGTACCTAGCCAGGTTATATGATATGACATCAGTACATAGCCTACCCAGGTTACAAAATAGACATCAGCACATAGCCTGCCAGGTCGCAGATATGATATCTGCACAAAGCCTGGCTACGTTACATGATATGACATCAGCACATAGCCTGCCACGTCACATGGTTAACTGTTGATCGTTATTACCTAGATAAAACAAAACTGGAATAACAATTTTATAAACACAGAAACAATATAACAAAGAGATTTTCATGATCTCACAGTAATAATGAAGACTTACTTAGGGCAACACTCTGGTAAGCAAGCTTCTGAGCACTTTGCATTTTACAGAAAACGTTAAACACAAACACATATTAATAACAAATCAATGATAGGCCTGTAAGCATGATGTGACATGATAGGAGATCACCCTTCTATTTGAACACACACACACACACACACACACACACACACACACACACACACACACACACACACACACACACACACACACACACACACACACACACACACACACACTCAGACTTGCGCAAGCACCTACGGATGCAACCCACGCACGTAAACAGGCACAAACACGTACAGCTACATCTGCACACTGGTATTGACTTGCAAACAAATCTATGAAACACAAATAGCTTTATTTCACACAACAAACCATACGATTACAACACCAACAGTAAAGCAAATCAATTAACATCAAGAAAACAGTTTTTGGGTCTTAGATAGAACCCATCTGTCGCACGGTTGTGAGGCGCGGACAGTCAACAGGAAAAGTCAGAACAAGATTGAGGCAACTAAAATATGGTTTCTAAGAAGAATATTGAGAGTTCCATGGACAGCAAAGAAAACAAAGAGACAGTCTGCAAGTAGGCAGACGCAAGATGAATATTAATAAAGAAGATCAAGAAAAGACAAGCAACATATATAGGACATTTTATGAGGCAAGAGAAATGAGAACACCTAGTCACAACAGGAAAGCTGGAGGGAAAGAAAGCACCAGGTAGACCTAGGGAGAAATACTGGACAGACTTGCAGAGTGGCTGAGGGCAGAGAGGGTGGGAGATGTACATGTACTTGCAGCGACAAGGGACAGATTCGTGTGGAGGGCCATGATCGCCAACGCCATGCGGCAGGGCACATGATGATGATGATGCTGACAGTAAAGCAAAGAGGAGAGAGAAGAAAGATGTTAGACTAAATGTAAGACTAGTAACAGTACTGCTTGAAGAGAAAAGTGCTTAGAGCTCTCTTTAAGTGAACAATGATTGCATTGACGAGTATCTCAGAAAATCAAGTGCCCTTATTGTGGTATACAAAAAGAGACTGAACGTGGACAGAAAATCTTAGTCTTTATATAAGGAATGCAGAGAATATGCTTATCTGACGATGACCAGAGGAGGAGGAGTATAGTCAGTATGGAGATCAGAAATACAGACAGGAGGTGATTTCAATGAAAAAGCTGTAACAGAGTTTAGAGCTTGTAGACGACGCGGGCTTGGACTAGAAGCCAATGAAGTCTGTAAAGATGGGACTGATCACTATCATATAGGCAAGCCTTCAAATCTAGTCTTACAGCAGAATTCTAAACCTCTTGCAATTTGCTGAGAACGCATTGTAGACATCCAGACTCGGGGAGAGAATTGCAATAGCCTAATTTGGAAAAGACAAAGACACGGTCTAGTGTTTTTGTTGCTCGAGTGGACAGGTATTGACGGATAAGACTAATACAATGGATTTTCAGATACACTGAGCGATAAATGTTGCAGACGTAGGAGTGACATATCACAAATCATAGAGCCTAAGTCTCTAACTATTTTTATTGTTGTTTACAGCCCAGCCGACTGCGCAGAGTCATATCAGGGCTATAACCGTCTCAAAACATACAAAACTTCAACAGGAAAAAAAAAGAAAAGAAAATTACGTACACATATCAATGCATTCGCGCACGTATTCTAAGGACATGCCCCCGATGTTAACCACTCCGTCCAATTTGTCACTTCGGGGAATTTGAAAAACACACCTGAATACAAATTCAAGCATACCTAAGGACACCAAAACATATATAAAAAAGGGCATACATTACTTAAAATTGCTTCCGCATATCTCACCTCCATACAGCCAAAATGCACTTAATACATGTACCCAATTATCAATCCTAAGAAAAAATACGTAAGACTTTATCGAACACATACAGGTCAATGGACCAGCAAGGCAAAAAATGATAGGAAGAAATGACAGAAAGCAATGGAACAAGACAGAAACAAAGAGAGCGACAGAAAAGAGGAAATTTCTAGCACCGAATTTCCAGAAGGTGGGCTGAAGGTGGGCTGAAGGAGTGTGAATATGATACTGGCACTGACAGACTTGGGATCAGTGCATATGAAAGCGACAGAGTGCGATGAATCCTTTTTGGAAAAAAAAACTCCAAACTTGGGTAGATCACATACAGTGTAGTTTGAGCGTGGCGAGTCTGTTTAGCTCAAATTTCAGTTGCACAGTCCAACAACTGCAAACAATGAGCTGACACTGAGTGGCGTTCATCGGTCTGCAGTACCACTATGGACTTCCATGTTGGGCAGTTGTTTATGTTTGTCCGACTGTTGATAATTATGTGAGCATACAGCCTGCCACCATGTCCAGAATACTTCCCGTCACCATTGAACATCCTGTAAAATGTCATGTGATTGGTCACGTGGAAGTAGAGGGTAATTCTTGTAAAACGTTTTATGATTGGCTATTTAGAGGTAGGGATAGATTTCGTAATTTTAGAGGTAATACTAATAGTAAACAAAAATCACATGAGATATCATGTGACCAAAATCACATTAGCCACCATGAAAGCAATTACTAGAATGAAATGATAAAATCCTAAAACCGTCATGTGATTGGAGGTAGTGGTAGTAACTTTGTAAACCGTGATATGATTCGACCTATAATAGTAAAGCTTGTAAACCGTCATATGATTGGAGGAATAATAGTAATGCTTGTAAACCGTCATATGATTGGAGGTAGTAGTAGTAGTAAAGCTTCTTAACCGCCATATGTTTGGAAGCAGAAGCATAAAATTCTGTGAAAAGTCAGTCATGTGATTGTTGTTTGTAGGTAATTATGTTTGGAAGCAGAAGCATAAAATTCTGTGAAAAGTCAGTCATGTGATTGTTGTTTGTAGGTAATTATGTTTGGAAGCAGAAGATAAAATTCTGTGAAAGTCAGTCATGTGATTGTTGTTGTAGGTATTATGTTTGGAAGCAGAAGCATAAAATTCTGTGAAAAGTCAGTCATGTGATTGTTGTTTGTAGGTAATTAAAAATGTAAAGATGGCACTGATCATGATCATAATGGCAAGCCCTATCATCCTACCACCACGTTTCCCAGAAGCTGGCCTCAAAAAGTTCGCTGTCTGACAGTCGATGCACATGGCAATGGTTGTGGGTTTGAACCTAGGGTGCGTTAGAATTAAATTGGCCTTCTTGCCCATGTTATTATAACTGTTGTTCTGGTGGTGACAGTGTAGGATTAGATAACCCCCTCCCCCCCCCCCCCAACCCACCCCCACCCCCAAAAAAACTCCCTTCCCTAATGGGTTATGGACAAAAACTGGCGTGGGCAAAAAATGAACTGGACTTATTGCCCATTTCAACATAACTGTTCTTCTGGTGGTGTGGGATTGGAACAGCCCTCCCCCTTCCTCCCTTTTCTAGAATGGTTATCTCCTTCAGCATACCATCTGAAGTGTGTGCTGACGTAAAACTGAGTCAAATATCAATCTAACTTCACAAAAGAGCGTATTACTTTAAAACAAAACGAACAGTAACGGATGTCCAATAGCACTGAGGTCGTATACAAGTAGGTAGCAAAAAACCTTAGCTTTTCTCGAGGCCTTTACCATGACGGCGGTACCCAGCTCCTCTCCTTCGCTGATTTATCTTCCCTACCTTTGAACAAAGTCAGGTGGGCTGACCCATTCATAGCCGGCTATACTGGAGGCCGAAAACATATATGAAGTTCCCAGGGAACGATTCTGCACCTTGGCAAACTTGTGCAGGCTGGTTAGTGTTTTACCTCTGCGCCTATACTGCTTTAACATGCAGTACTTTTTTTTCTGAAACTTCCTTTTGTAATTCTTTTTACAACACACAGTGTCATTTACAATATAACATCAAACACATTTCGATCCAAGAGAAAAATCAAAATCTGTAAAACAAGGAACAAAGAAATACGAAACGAAACATACAAAAGGGCAAAACAGAACAGTCGGTCAGCTGCAACAGTTCCAAAGTCAACAACGTAACAGGCCCAAGGTGTTACAGTAATGCGGACAACACAAATAGAAACCTTATATCATCATTGCCATTAACAAATTCGACATTTTGTGAAATGAAAGGTCATAACCGATTAATTTACAATGGAGGAATTAATAATGGAAGAATAAAATGATCAATCTGCCTGAAATTTGATATAGTTAGCTTTGACTTTTATGCTATATTCTTCAATTTTGTGTCAGTATTTCAACTCTCTTTTAAAACAGTACTTTGCGAGAAACAGTAACTAAATAAAAACACAATAGCACGTGTACGTAGTGTTACAGTATATAAAAACACACTATGTGTGTTAGTGCATCACAGCCCTGAATGTGTTTTAATGCATGTGCTAGATGTGTCCACTTACCCAGAAAGTAGAAACTCTGTTCGTAGGTTCCTCCTCCGTCTATAATCAGAGCTTTTAACACACACACACAACACACACACACACACACACACACACACACACACACACACACACACACACACACATATGTATACACACACACACACATACATACATATACACACACATACACACACACACGCGCGCGCACGCGCGCGCGCGCTCATACATACACACACACACACACGCATACATACACACACACATAACACACACACACACACACACACACACACACACACCACACACACACACACACACACACACACACACACACACACAGGAGATAAAGTTTTAGAGAGAAAAATGGCGAGCGACAGAGACAGAGACTGTAGAGGGACAGAAAGAATATAACAGTAAAGTTCCTCCGTCATTCTCGCCAAGAGTTTAATTACTTTTAATGATATTTCTCAACTCATCCCAATTCAACCCCCAAAGTATGGCTTATTTACATGCAAGTACTCATGCCCGCCTCTGTCACTTTGGTTTTTGTGAGGCGTTTACGGCTCTTGTGAGAAAAGGTGCTATGCAAGTGATCATTTATAACTATTATTAATATCATCATCATCATCATCATCATCATGATTATTGTGATTATTATGATTATCATTGTTGTTATTATTATCATCATCATCATCATCATCATCATCGTCGCGTCGTCGTCGTCGTCGTCGTCGTCGTTGTTGTTTGTTGTTTGTTGTTGTTGTTACGCTTCTTTTCAAGCAGGCACCAGAAGAAAACAGACAGATTTGATACAATAGTCCATAACCTGCTTTGCCATTTCAAAAAAAAGAAAAGTGACTAGAATGTAGGAGTTGTACGTTTACGTCAACCTGGCCTCGTGTGTGATAAAAGAAAATGGTTACGGTTGTTCCATAACTTCCATGATATAAGGAAGGAAAGTTATAGTTACATTAACTTTTCTCTGGGACAGCACTGTTAAGGGCGGTGCCTATGTCTTCTCCCTTGTTCTTTCACCTTCCCTAACGTTGAAAAAAGTCAGGTAGTCTACCCATTTATGGCTGTGTAGACTGGAGGCCACACCTACAAAAGAAGTTCTGAGGCGTGGTTTTTGACAATAATTGATAATATCCACCTAATAAAACTCACTAGCGGATGAAATAGATCAGAGTCTACTTCTGACCTGTCTACTTGTCTACTGCCTACCCTACTTGTCTACGCTACTGCCTACCCTACTCGTATATTGCCTACCCAAACTTGTCTACTGCCTACCCTACTTGTATATTGCCTACCCTACTTGTCTACTGCCTACCCTACTTGTATATTGCCTACCCAAACTTGTCTACTGCCTACCCTACTCGTATATTGCCTACCCTACTTGTCTACTGCCTACTCTACTCGTATATTGCCTACCTAAAGTTGTCTACTGCCTACTCTACTTGTCTACTGCCTACCCTACTTGTCTACTGCCTACCTTTACTTTTCTACTGCCTACCCTACTTGTATATTGCCTACCTAAACTTGTCTACTGCCTACCCTACTTGTCTACGCTACTGCCTACCCTACTCGTATATTGCCTACCCAACTTGCCTACTGCCTACCCTACTTGTATATTGCCTACCCAAACTTATCTACTGCCTACCCTACTCGTATATTGCCTACCCAAACTTTCTACTGCCTACCCTATTGTCTACTGCCTACCCTACTTGTCTACTGCCTACCTTTACTTTTCTACTGTACCCTACTGTATATTGCCTACCTAAACTTGTCTACTGCCTACCCTACTTGTCTACGCTACTGCCTACCCTACTCGTATATTGCCTACCAAACTTCCCTACTGCCTACCCTACTTGTATATTGCCTACCCAACTTATCTACTGTCTACCCTACTTGTATATTGCCTACCCAAACTTGTCTACTGCCTACCCTACTTGTCTACGCTACTGCCTACCCTACTCGTATATTGCCTACCCAAACTTGTCTACTGCCTACCCTACTTGTATACCGTCTACCCTACTTGTATACTGCCTACCCTACTTGTATATTGCCTACCCTACTTGTCTACTGCCTACCCTACTTGTCTACTGCCTACCTTTACTTGTCTACTGCCTACTCTACTTGTCTACTGTCTAGCCTACTTGTCTACTGCCTACCCTACTTGTCTACTGCCTGCCCTACTTGTCTACTGCCTACCTTTACTTGTCTACTGCCTACCCTACTTGTCTACCCTAGTGATTACTCACCAGCCAAGGGAGGCCCTACCAGGAAGCCGGCGCCTATGAAGATGTTGAGAATTCCGAACCCCGTGTTGAGCAGAGAAACACCCAAGAACTTGACGATGAGGACGTTGAACAGGGCGATCTGGCCACCCGTGTACAACCCGAACACAGCACTGTAGGCCATCTGTCCACTGTAGGTGTCTGTGAAGCGAGACAGTACTATACGGCCAACTTATTTCTCTGACTCTGTACATTCTTTCTTATCGCAGTCAAGTGAAGGATGATTGTTGGTGGGACTAATGGGATGCAATAACGAGACACGATCCTGTCTGTTTCTAGGCTGCGGCATCAAGCAGTTCAGGCATGCTGTGGTTTCAGTTTCAATTCAATTTCTCAAGATGGCGTCTCTGCGCTCGGAATGAAAATTTCCATAAGCCATGTAAAGGATAAGATCCAGAATGATTACGGCACGAGTCTCAAGCCTGCACATAAAACCATGAGCTGGCTAGGTCCTGAGGTCCTACCTAGATAGTTCCTTAACCCTGAGGTCGAAGGGGAGTGAGGTGGCAGAGACTTCAACCTTTCCCGGGACCAGCACCATGGGGGTGGCGCCCGTCACCTCTCCTTCGCTTCAAATTCATATTCACTATTTCTTTAAACCAAGAAGGCTCATTGGTCTTCAACGGGTGGGACCTGGGAAATCAACTTATATCTCCCATGATTTTTACCAAGGCAGCCAGGCAATGCCCTGCTCTTCATGATTTTCAACTGCCGTGGAATCTTTAGCTTGCACAGCCAGAAGGCACACGGGTCCGACTCATTTTTTGTCCCCTTCCGAAGGACTAGACGTTCAATTCGATTTTCCGGTCAAACTAAGGAGAAAAGTCGAGGCCTCTACGGGGAGCGAACCCTGGAACCTTGAGTTTAGTTACTGGCAGGCGAACGTCTGAACCATTCTGTCCCTCTTTTCCCTGCTGTGGTTGATCCAGTCTTTGACATTTTGCCACGGAGCTTATCCTCTGTTGGCTTCGACGAAAGCTTATTTCCAGGTTACCCTTAAAAGGGATTTATTGTTATTTATTATTATTTTGTTTAAAGCCCACCCGACTGCGTCGAGCCATATCAGGGCTATAACCGTTTCAAAACATACACAATACTTCAACAGGGAAAAAAATAGGAAAAGTACACATATCAATGCATTCGTGCACCTAATCTAAGGAGATGCCCCTGGCGTTGACCACTCCGTCCAATTTATCACACAGGGAGTCTAAACAGCATACCTGAATACAAATCTAAATGTCACTAAGGACACTAAAGCATGTATAAAAACGGGCCTAAGTTATCTAAAATTGCTTCGGCATATCTCATTTCCTTAGAGCCAAAAATGCACTTAATACATGCACCCAGTTATCAATCTTAACAGAAAATGTGTAAGACTTTATCGAACACACACAGGTGAATGGACCAGCAAGGCAGAAAATGACAGGAAGAAATGACAGAAAGTAAAGAAGCAAGGCAGAAACAAGGAGAGTGACAGAAAAAAGGAAATTTCTAGCACAGAATTTCCAGAAGGTGAGAATACTATTTATACTGAAAGAGCGCCCCAGCATCTCCATGGGGGGGGGGGGGGGACGGGGGCTAAAAAAGGATGGTATTGGTCAGAATGTCAGGGTGGGTGATATGACCACGCTAAGCAAGCATATGTCATTTTACAGTTGTCAAAAGTGGATCAAGTTGAGTTTACTCCGTACGTATCTGTGTCTGAATTACTTACTGATGTTATCACCTCCGAGCTTAGATACCCATGCAATTATTTCAGGCTTATTTTGGTTCTATGATTTCATTATATCACCTTAGTGTTTGTGAATGATATTATACTACTGTCTCCGAACTGATTGCATACGCCATTAATCTTTATACACCTCATATGACAGACTGGGGAAGATGTAAATCGGCAGACACAAAGCAAGTGGCTTTTCATTGTGGTAGTGATTCACTTTAACCTTACTTGTTAAAACAAAATATGTGGGTCCACACATGGGAACTCTTGATATTAAGCTTAGGTTAGGTTAGATTATATGCAAGTGAATGTTACTCATGCGCACACTGGTATGGATGCGTGCAAAAAAATTTTAAAAATAAACTGCGTAGGAGCATGTGTACGCATCGTCGGATTCGCATGCTAATGGTTGTGGGTTCGAATCCCGGGGTGCGCTATATTAAAAATGGCTATCTCACCGTCACATCTTAACATCATTGTTGTTCTGGTGGTGTCAGTATAAGATTAGATCAGTCCCCCTTCCCCCACTTCCCCGGGATCCCCGTCGGCCATATCATCTGAGGATGGTGTCGACGTTAAAACTGAACCAAATCAATCAACAACAAAAACGAGTATGCATGTTCGTATGAGCGTGCATGCAAGTGTGCCAGCGTTTGTGAGGTGTGTGTTGATGCGGAGGAAGAGAACCTCAGTGACTAACTGGAATAAAGGGGGAAGGTAGCAGTGGCCACACCACACAGTCCCTTCAGTCCCATGTTGAGCAGCAAGGGGTCCACTCGGATATCCGTCGTTGCTATCCCCGCGCAGATCCGAGATACCAAGCTGTCACACATAAGATATGCGCAAGAACACACAGGAGCGTGCATGTGCACGTGCGCATACACATGTAATGCATGCATATATGCTACAGCCCATGAAGGCATAAACTCACACACTAAGCGCACGTACAGACATGTACATTTCCGTACGCCTATGTTATTCATGCACCGTACTTACATACGTGTACACTGCACGCACACGAAAAACGCACATACATACAAGCATTATCGTGCAAAAAGACGCATGTACAGTTACATATAAGCAAACACAGACACACTCACACTGCATTACAGCCCTCATTTCCGTATCCTTCTTCGTAGAGTTTCCCCAATATTGTCATGTACATGGTCAAGAATATTTCTTCGTAGCAAACCCATTCATCTTCAAAAGAAGAAAAAAACTGTAATCCAACTTTTTTGTCATCACACCTGTTCCCATCCCACTAACTTTGTTTATAATAAATAGGAGACACATGTAGGACATCTTTTTTTTTTTCAACACACATTGTCTGTACATTTCACGAAACGCGCCAATTTTTTTTTTCTTTAGCGGGATTTCCAGGTTCTCTTGGTTCAACCATGGACTCGAAATCTGATGTCTTGAGTTCAAAGCCACTCTACAATATAAAAACTGGCCTGTTTGCTTCGGCCCATCATAACGCTCCAATCATTCTGGTGATGTCACAAATTGTTTCATAGGTCCCGGTCTCCCCCTCCCCCCCCCCCTCACGCACACAAACTTCCCCGTTTCAAAATCTTTCCAGCGCATATGGTTTTGTGCAGGCTCAAGGATATGTCACCGAGACGAGTATTGGCAGATTTAGACGGAGCGCATGTGGAACCGTCCGAACGCAATGAACCTCTTTTCAACAAACTCTAAATGTTACATAATTTACACGCACACTGAAACCAATAGTATGATTTTCTTTCTTTACATCACAGAGAGATGAAAAAAAAGATAATATCAATCTTTATTTCGAAGGGTGATATATAAGTATCATATGCACCCTTTTTCATCCAGCCCTAACCCCTTAGCAACTAAAATATCATAATATAATAATAATAATTACAATATTTATATAGCGCAAAATCTTGATAAAATCAAATCTAAGCGCTGAAACACACACATACGCACGCACGCACACACACGCCCGCACGCCCGCACACACACCGCACCCACGCACACACACACACACACCACACACACACACACACACACACACACACACACACACACACACACACACACACACACACACACACACACACACACACCCCACACACACGGCTATAAATGGGGAGAAGGAATAAAAACAATGGAAAATTATAGAGAGCATATTATATACAATTATATATTGCAATGTGATTCCCCTCCGAGTGGAGACAGGCTGCAGAGGGGATTGAGTGAGGTCAGTATTTTATGCAGAGGAGAAAAGGCGAGTTTTGAGAGCGGACTTGAAGGAGACAAAAGTAGGTTGCTGACGGACTGAGAGAGGAAGTTTGTTCCAGGAGAGCGGACCAGAAACAGAGAAGGCTCGTGGACCATAGGTATTGAGCTTAGTGCGTGGCAAGCGAAAAGTCAGAGGATCGGAGGCAGAGCGGAGGGTACATGAGGGAACATAGATCTCAAGTAGGCTTGACAGGTAATCGGGGGCTGCGTTATTGAGGCTTTTGTAGCACATGGTGTCTAGTTTGTACTGTATGCGCTTTGATACAGGGAGCCAGTGAAGTTGTGCCAGGAGAGGAGATATGTGGTCAGCTTTTTTCTTTTTGAGTACAAGGCGTGCAGCATTGTTTTGAATGCGCTGTAGGATGTGAGTGGTGGAGGCAGGAAGACCGGACAGGAGTGAATTGCAATAGTCAATGCGAGACATTATGAAGGAGAGAACGAGTTTTGCAGTTGTTTCCACAGAGAGATACTTCCTGATCAGGCTTATACGATGGAGGTGATAGTAGCAAGATCTTGGAGTTTGAGAAACAAAGTTGTTCATGGAGAGGATAGAGTCAATGCAGACACCAAGGTTTTTAGCTGAATCAGAAATTGGGACTGATGTGTTACATAATGGGAGAGAAAGAGGAGGCAGCTGAGAAAGTTTCTGACGGGTGCCAATGAGGATAGCTTCTGTCTTGTCATCATTTAGCTGAAGTTTGTTGTATGTCATCCAATTTTTGATGTCCGAGTAACACTCAGTGGTGCGAGTCAGGAGGCGCTGTATATTGTCAGGTGAGTCACTGTCTTGAAGTTGGGTGTCATTGGCATAGAAGTGGTGTTTTATAGAGTGGGAGTTGATAATGGTGGACAGGGGGGAGGTGTAAAGAGTGAAAAGAACAGGGCCAAGGACAGATCCTTGTGGAACACCACAGGTCAGGTATGCAGGTTGAGAGTAAGTGCCGTTGATGAGAACAGTTTGTTTTCTGTTTGATAGATAAGAAGTGAACCAGGAGAGAGCAATGTCAGAGATGCCAAAAGTATGATGAAGTCTAGAAAGGAGAATACCATGATCAATGGTATCAAAGGCTGCAGACAGATCAAGGAGTGTGAGGAGAGAGACTTTGCCAATATCAGTTGCAAGAAGGAGATTGTTGAGAATGTGTAGCAAGGCAGTTTCAGTGCTATGGCACTGGTGGTAGGCTGACTGGAAAGGATTGAGGAGATTGTTGGCAGACAGGTGAGAGTTCAGTTGGTTGAGGACAACTTTTTCAAGCAGTTTTGACAAGAAAGAGAGATTAGAGATAGGCCGGTAATTTTTCAGTTCATTTGGGTCTAAATTGTATTTCTTGAGGAGAGGGTGAACAATAGCAGACTTGAAAGAATCTGGGACAGTTCCAGTTTGGAGAGAAGTGTTGATGATGTCAGTGATGAATGGGAGGAGCGTAGGGAGACAGTCAGAGTAGAGAGAACCTGGAAGAGGATCCAGTTCGCAGGTTTTGAATGAGATGGATCTGATTGTGTTGAGAATTTCTTCTTGTGAGACTGGGGTAAGAGTAGTAAGAGGTGTGCCAGAGAAGGAAGGGTCAGGTGGGCATGGTTGACAGAGTGTCCTGTCGAGCCTGTCACGAAGAGTTTGTATTTTGGTGGTGAAATACTAGGAGAATACAGATGGGAGTTCTTCATTTGTGTGTTTTGTTGGGAGAGGTAAATCTTTTCGTGTGCCAAGGAGATGATTCATGGTTGTAAAGAGTTCTTTTGAAGAAGAGGCATTCAGGATTTTGGTTTGGAAATAGTTTGTTTTTGCACATGCAATGAGGGTGGATACTTTTGTTTTAGAGGCTTGGAAAAGTTGCCTATGTACAGTGAGTTTGGATTTGCGCTGCAAATCCAAACAGGATCTGCTCTGCGGCGGGCACGTTTTGCACAGGCAGTCTCATGAGTGAGCCAGGGGGTAGGGGGGCGGTCAGGTAAAAGATGGGTTGTGGCTGGAGCATGAGTGTCCAGAAGATGGTGGAGAGTAGTGTAGAATTCATCGGCAAGGTTATGTGACTTTTCAGAAAGGAGACGGAAGGCATCAGATGAAAATGTGGAGAGGTCGATAGATTTGAGATTGCGTCGAGTCACTGTGCGCATGGTATGGGAAGGAGGAGGAATGTCAAGAGAACAGAGAATTGCAGAGTGGTCAGATGGAAGGGCTGAAGTTAGACGGGTAGAAAGAACTAAGCAGTTATCAGTAGCTGAATTGTGGTGATCACGAGAAATGATCCAGTCAAGAATGTGACCTTTTTGATGGGTTGGTTCAGAAATGTGTTGAGTCATATTGTGATTGGACAGAGAGTTGATGATATGTCTTGTGTCATAACGGTGAGTGTTGTCATAGTGGACATTGATGTCACCTAGAATGATGAGATTTCCAGATAAGAGACAGTAGTAATCAAGAAGTTGATCAAAGTCAGAGAGAAACATGGATGTTAATATCACCAAAAAAAGTGACTTTCAGAACCGATTTTTATGTGATACAAGTAAAACAGCTAACATTGGGAATATTGTGATTAAAAACATGAGTTGAATTGAAAAAGGGCTTCATTGTATTGCGCATTTTAACTAAATACCGGGTTTTGATGACTCGCGGAGAATTTATCAGAAAATCTTATATAAATATAAACATATAATCTTTCAGTTCTTGATGGATGCAAAGTGTCTACAAAGAAATACATTCAGCAGTACGCTACATGAATGTGTGTGTGTGTGTGTGTGCTGTGTGTGTGTGTGTGTGTGTGTGTGTGTGTGTTTGTGTGTGTGTGTGTGTGTGCGTGTGTGTATGTATATGTGTGTGTATGTTTGTATGTATGTATATATGTATGTATATATGTATGTATGTATGTATGTGTGTATATATGTATGCATGCATGTACATGTATGTATGTATGTATGTATGTATGTACATGTATGTATGTATGTATGTATGTGTGCATGTGGTATGTGCGTGTGTGTGTGTGCGTAGATGTGTCTATCTCGTCTGTGTATAGATCCTACTTTTAGTTGTGGGGGCTTCCACACATATTGTATACATTTGGAAGAAGTGAACGAACATGAAATGATGAGTGTATTATGACTTACATATGTGTGTGTGTGTACTGCACGCAAGAATGGAAAACGTACTGAAAGCTTGGGAGGGAAAGAGAGCACCGGGTAGACCCAGGGAGAAAATGCTGGACGGACTTGCAGAATGGCTGGGGACGAGGAGGGTGGGGGAGATGCTAGGGGCAACGAGATATAGAGACAGATGGAAGTCCATGATCGCCAACGCCATGCGGCAGGGCACCTGATGATGATGATGACTTAAAGCTTGTCTCACCTGCCAACACCAAGAGCCACAAATAGTGCCGCAGCCTTTTGAGGAGACGTGCCGTGTGTCTGGGCGTACTCTGGTAAGTGCAGGGGAACACCCATTAGCGTCAGACAGCCCAGGAAAAGCCCAGTACAGTAAAACAAGAATCCCTTGTTTCGAAGCACCTCATAACAACCCTTCCAATAACTTTGTCGATGTGTCATAGTCGACAGAGAGACTGTAATCTCGTTCTCGTTTGCTCTTTCCCAGTCTGAAAATAACGTGTTCGTCTGACTCTCTCCATCTTCTTTTTTCGCGTCAGAACATCTGTTTTCAATTGTCAGGTTTGAATTAGATTCGGCTATTCCTTCACACACTTTCAAATCTGGCTTGATGTTGAGAAGCTGTTCCGTTTCAGCTAATGGTTCCAAGTATACCTCAGCTACCAAGCTGGAGACTAACGTCTTGGTGTCTTTTTCGTCTTCACTGCTTAAACTCTTGACTAGCGATTGTGAGTCTGTGTCTGCGTCTGGCTCATACACAGACACGTTTCCGTCTTTGACCCCGAAACCCAAACTTTTAGTGCCAGACTCTCTTGTTGGAAGCTCCTCTGAAATCAGGCAACGTTTATCAGATAATCTGTCAGATTCATATTGCAGGCTCGTTGTTATTTCCCTGCCAACGTCTTCTATAGTATTATTTACTTCACCCGAATCTGATATAATTGTTTGGTTGTTCTTCTGTTGTCCTGATATATTTGGATCTGAACCGTCTTCATACAAACGTCTTTTTACCACCGGTTTGTCTATGTCTTGAGCTTCTAAACAGATTTGATCTTGTGTTAAAACAGCTCCAGATCCTAGAAGAATCTTTGTTTCTTTCGTTGGGGCCGCTTTTTTGGTGTTTTTAGTTATTTTGTAAGCACGTGTTTCATACACAGTTGGTCGATAGAACATGCCGAACAAGGTGTAATGAAGAGAAATAGCTCCAACCAGCAAAAAAGCTCCATTGAGAGAATACTCGTCCATTAGAGTCTGCATGACCAGTGGGCCTGACAGAATACCCAGAGCTGCAGACGTTACGGAAATACCCGAAGCGAGACCACGTAACTTATCGAAGTAAAACCCAATAGCGATGTACGCGGGGGCGGAAGAGAGGGCATAACCGACAGCTGTCAAACAAAAGCAAAATACCGTAAATGTAAATTGTAGAAGTTGAAAGGTGAAGGGTGAAAAAGACAGTGCAAATAGACAGGGAAAAAAGACTAACACGTTAGTTGTAGTAATTCAATATCAAAGTCAAAATCACAGAAACTGACATCAGATAAACGATTTCAACACTGTAACTTTCACAAAATGTTGTGTTTTTGTGTGCTTGCTTGCTGCTTTGATAGCTTGATTGGCTGATTGATTGATTGCATGGCTTCCGTTCAGCAGTGGGGCACTGTCTTTGGACTTTCTTCTTGAAGTCCTTGTTATATCCACCCTGAGTATTTTTCTGCTGGAGCTCTGTGTGTGTGTGTGTGTGTGTGTGTGTGTGTGTGTGTGTGTGTGTGTGTGTGTATGTTTGTGAGTGTGTGTGTGTGTGTGTGTGTGTGTGCGAGCGAGCGTGTGTTGTCAATATAACTTTTATGTTAATCTGACAACACATAGTATATGATGATAATGGTGCGCGTGTGTGTACGCACGCGTGCGTGTGTGTGTGTGAGTGTGTGTATGTATGTACATGTGCGTGTACGTGTGTGTGTTTATGTATGTATGTATGTATGTATGTATGTATGTATGTACGTATGTGTGTGTGTGTGTGTGTGTGTGTGTGTGTGTGTGTGTGTGTGTGTGTATGTGTGTGTGTGTGTGTGTGTGTGTGTGTGTGTGTGTGTGGTGGTGGTCTTTGATTTAATGTCTATTCACTAAAGTGATTTTAGACAACAACAAAAAAACAAAAACAAAAACAAAAAACAAAAACAAAAAAACAAAAACAAAAAAAAAACAAAAAAAAACAAAAAAAAACAAAAAAAAACAAAAAACAAAAACAAAAAGGGGGGGGGGGGGTGATAAGAGGAGTGAAGAGAATATTTGAAAATTGTCAATTTTGAACTTGAGAAAAGATGATCCAGAAAACAACTGTTTTGAAGGGGGGAAGGTAAAACTAACAAATAATGTTACCATAATTAACGATTTAAACAAACTAACAAACAAAATTGATAAATATCTGGAAGAAACGAAGAAAAAAATAAAACTAATAATTGACTAACCATAACAGTGAACAAGTGAAATAACATTTTAAAGGTAATTCGCTATAGGACTTTTTGACAGGCTAACAAAAAATTCATACAGTAATGATGATGAGGCAAATATATCAGAAACTGTACTCACAGATAGTGTTGGAATATGTCGTTTTACCTTAACGCAAGAAAGAATATGACTATGTGTTATCTTCTTTCCACACAGACATACTATGTTCTTGGTGTATTTTGTTTTGAATGCATCAAGTTTCCATCTATACATAAGGGATTGTATAATTCTGCTGGCATGAAGCTGCTTAAGTATTTTGCTAATTTCAAAGTTCATGTGACATTTATCATACTTTTTCTGTTTTAATTGGAACTGCTTCCAGACGTAGTTGTCTACTAAAGTGTAATTCTCGTGCAACGAGAGAGAAAGCTGGATATTGTTTGAATCTGGTGAGTTATTAGCTCCCCGTTTGGCAGCCCTGTCAACTTTATCATTATAACGAAAAGAACTATGAGAAGGTATCCAGCAGAAAGTAATATCAGTGCCTCTTAAAGATAAATTATGAATCAAGTGACTAATTTCCAGAATCATTTCTGATCTTGTTTGTAATTTTGATAATTCAAGAGCCTGAAGTACTGATTTTGAATCCACGCAAAAAAGTGTTTGAAAAATTGTCCTAGGAAAACTTATCATAAAGTTTAAAGCCATTAATATTGCAAAAAGTTCAGCTGTAAAGATAGATTTATCAAGTCCTATGTAGAAAGATTTTTCAATTTTGAGAGCAGGTATTAAAAACGCTGAGCCTGCTTTTCTTTCAATTACTGATCCATCAGTGTAAATTTTCAAATGATCGGAATATAAGTCGTCTATATGACATTTAACCTGACTTGCCAGTAAGTTTACATTGTCTCCTTTTTTTAAGTTAGTGTGATGTACGTCAAATTGTGCTCTTTGGAGTTCCCAACTGGGTACTGGCGAAAAGGAAGGTCTTATAGATACAGGATCTACGTGTAGATCAATTCCTGAACCTTTCATGACGTCAGATGTGTATGTTGCAAGAGTGACCTGTGAAGATATTGATTTAGCTCTTTTTGGAAAGTCGATATCTGATCTCAGTTTAATTTCTGTTTCAGAGATGTTTTCTACAGTGGTGTGTCTTAACAAAAATTTAGTAGAAGCGACTTTCCTTTGCTCATCAAGTGGCAACAGTTTGATTTCAGTATATGTGCGAAGACAGGAAGCATGCATTGGAAGACCCAGTGCAAGTTTGAAACCTTTACAATCTATGCTCTGCAGTTTTTTCATTAAGTGTTTCGGTGCACTGAAGAAGATTTCTTGGGCATAGGTTAATTTAGATCTAACAAGCGATTTACAAAGATGAACAAGTGTTGATGAATCTTGACCCCATGCCTGTTTGCGAACTATTTTTAAGAAATTTAAACTTTTTTGAGCTTTGGTTAATAAGTATTCAATATGCTGATTCCAAGATAATTTTGCCGTAAGAAAAACTCCTAAGAATTTAATTGACTCATTAAACTGAAGAAGAGTATCTCCCAGTTTGAAAGTGGGAAGATTTACTGGGTTAGCTCCATTATTAAATAAAACTATTTTCGATTTTTCCAGGGATAGATGTAACCCATTTTCTACCATGTATCGTGCTATTTTATCAAGTTCTAATTGGTAGCATTTGCGTGTATAATTAATACAGCGCAAAGGAGTTTTCCTTTTCATATTTACCTGCATCCACATGCATAAATCGTCAGCATATTGAGCTAAAACTACATGCTTAGATACTTTACTGGGTAAGTCATGCATTAATATCATGAAAAGAAGGGGAGCTATAACGGATCCCTGAGGGATACCCATTTGAAGAATTCGTTTCGTGGAATATACATTTTCAATCCTCGTTTGAAATACTCTGTTTTCTAAGAAACACTTAACATAGTCAAAAATGTGACCTGTCAGCCCAATACTTTTAAATTTAAATAACAATCTGGAGTGCCACACTTGATCGTATGCTTTCGTTATATCAAAAAATGTAGCTAAAACACATTGACGTCTTGCAAATTGTTGTTTTATGTTAGTAGTTAGCTTTGTTAGGATTTCTACTGGTGACCTGCCTTTTCGAAATCCTGCCTGATTTACTGGTATTATTTTATTCTTTTCACAATAGTGCATCAGTCTCTTTAAGATTATTTTCTCCATTAGTTTACATACGTGTGATGTTAATGCAATTGGCCTGTAGTTTTTCAGATCGGTATTACATTTACCTGATTTTAGTACAGGAACCACTATCGTTTCTTTCCAGTTGTTGGGCATTTTCCCACTATTCCAGCATTTTTGAAATATGTCATGTAGCAAAATTATAAAATTTTCTGGTAAATTTTTCAGCATCTCATTGGAAATTGCATCTAGTCCAACTGACGTTTTTTTACTTGGAAGGGACTGAATGGCATCTTTTAATTCTTGAAGTGTGAGTGATGCATTCATGTAGTGAGTATTATCAGAGGCAGGATCCTTATATACATCTTTCTTTTCTTCTCGTTCCCTATAGTCTCTACTAGAGACAGGAAGTCCTTCTACACGACAGGTCTCAGCAAACACGTCTGCAAAAGCTTCTGCTTTTTCCAGTGAGCTAGGAAAAGGGTTATTTTCTAGCTTTACTGGAATTGATGGCAACTTAATCCCGTTTTTCATTAATTTTAGTTTTTCCCAAATCTTTATCATGTCTTTGTGGTCATTTACTTCACATTTACAAAAAGACGTCCAGTGTTGTTCTTTGGCTTGCTCTATGATTCTGTTACACTTAATGTTGGCACTTTTCATCGCTGTATGATTTTCAGGTGACCTGTTTGCTAAATAGATTTTGTATTTTTCTTTCTTTTCGTTCACTGCCTTTTGACAATCCTCATTCCACCAGACATTTCCATGATGTTTTCCTATTTTCGACACTGTAAGTTTTGGAATTGAAATGTTAGCAGCTCTTAACAGTGAGTTACAGAAAACTTCGTACATGTCGTTTATGTTCATTGCTTCAGATAGATCTGTTCTTGTCTTTTCAAGGATTGCCTTAAAACTGATCCAGTCTGCGTTTTTATAATTAAACTTGGGTAAACTATCTTGTGGCATGGCGTCTATTTTAGTAGTATGGTTTAGGGTAAGACGTATGGGGATGTGATCTGATCCCAACAAGTCATCCTCTGTTTGCCACGTGGCGTTTGGGGCTAGGGATGGTGAGATTAAAGTGAGGTCGATAGCTGTGGGTCTGTGGGTTGGTATATCGGGGATCCGGGTAACGTGTCCGTTGTTAAGTAAATATAAATTGGAATCTACAATATTTTCGATCAACCTGTTGCTTGTTATGTTTGTGCAATACTTTTCCCAAAATGGGGCATGTGCATTAAAATCACCTCCAATTATCCACTTGTCATCCTGATCTTGAAAGTGTCTTAACCATTCAGTGTTCACAGAATCTGGGCCTCTTGGTAAGTATACAGAGGCCATATTCACAACTAACGATGAGGAAAATTTTATAATGATTGCACATGATGAAATAAATGCGGTAGATTTAGGTACTGGCGATGTTCGTTCACAATAGTTCAGTCCTTCCCGAATGTATATAGCTGTTTGTACACGGCCACCGTCATTTACAGAGTCACATATTGGTGGATAATAAAAACCGGATATTTTAGGTAATTTGGTTTTGATGGTATTCAGCGACTGTAGAAGCATGACATGGACGTTTTTAGAAGAGAGATAGTTACTCAAATATGAGATGTTTTTAACAATGGAACGAGTGTTCCACTGAAAAATGTTGATATCACTTACTACACACGTCTTCATGAGGAACGGTTGATAAACTTTAGAACAATATGGTAAGTTTAGATAATTCAATATTCATTTAACTTGGAATCAAAAGGTACAAATAGCATAAAAACGAAGTAGGTAAACAAGTAAATAATTAAGTAAAACAATATAGTTGAGAGCTGAACGAAGAGGAACTGAATCTGGGCTGAATCTAAAATGACCAGGGAGAGAAGAAAAATTGAGAGTGGAAGCCGGGTCTTTGTTGATGTCGTTGCCGGTTTGATCTCCTCCTCGGTTTTTCCCAGAAGAGCTGATGGATTTGCCTCCCTAAGTTTCTGGCCAGAACGCTTGCCCCTCTGGTGGTTGGATGGACGTCGTCCTGGCTGACTTGAGTGTGACTGATAGTTTGGAGATTATCATTGTTGACATAGTTGACACTTGCTGCTTTTAGGAGTCGCGCTTTTGTCAGGGCATTAAGAAGCTCTCTTTTTACGTTTAGGTGTTTGTCCCTCACAGGAGCGACCTGACTGACCACTACCTTTGCTTTCGGAAATTGTGTGTTGATGATTTTCACACATATTTCTAGGTTTATGCTGCATTCAGTGGGCTCCTTTGTTTTCAAATCTGTAATCCCCACATGTAGAACAACACAGTCAGGTTCAGGTGTCAGTTCTTCTTTCGATTTTTCAATGGCTGTCTTACAGTCGTCGATGGTACGGATTTTTCTCGTTGCCACCTGAAAACCGTAAGAACAGCCCAGTCTCTTTCCATCCACTTTATTTAGGACGGAGTCGTGGATGATAAGGACACGTGGAAGAATATTAGATTTCAATCTGGAATGTGCAGATGATACCGCTGTTTTGACGTCACGGTGAGGTTTTGTAGAGGCGTCTGGTCTTTGTTTGACGTCATTTTTCCTTCCTTTAGGTGTTTTTTCCTGATCTTTCAGTTTTGGAGGTTGAGCCGCGCATTCCGCATAGGAGGTGAATTTGTCCATCGGTGACATGGTGGAAAAATCACCGTGGACCGCGGAATCAGTTTGGCTCGCAATGGTGGTCGTAAGTATTGGGCACTTATTGTCATCGCGCAGCTCCTTTAACGTTGTGTTGTTTTCTAATAAGATTTTCCTCTCTGTTTGTAGTATGGTTGTGAGGCTGTTTATTTGTTTTGACAGTTCTTGTATAGTATTTTTCAAATTGTCGATTTCCCTTACCGCCTCATGACATCTGCAGCCACATGATGACATCGATCGTAGCTGTGGGACGTTCGGCTGATTCCTGGATGGTGAAAGGGTCCGACTGGAGGTCTGTAATTCATGATGATCGGAGGTTTCTGGGGTCTCTGCAGGTGGTGGTATCTCTGCCTTGGTGTTGTCTGTCCTACGGGTGGTCTTCTTTGCGTTTTCTTTGTTGAGACAACGTTTCGACCTTGTCATTTTTAGCCTAGTTGATTCCTCTTTGTAAACGTGTGTGTGTGTGTGTGTGTGTGTGTGTGTGTGTGCATGCTCGCGTAATTTGAGTGCGAGCGGGCGCTTTTCTACTCGATAGATCAGTGTATTACAATGCAAATATATGGGATGTAAGTGTAATTTTTAATGCATTATATGTAACTATTATGGCATCAGGCGGTTAAAGATGATACCATTATTTGGTTTTGTCACTATTTCAGTATAAAAAAACTGAATGTTTAAACGTGTTTTACAAGGAAACTGACAAGCTGGTTGCTCGCTTTCTTCATTTTGGTTGGTTGGATATTTGGTCGGCTGGTTGGTTGGTTGCTAGCTTGCTTGCTTGCTTGCTTGCTTATTTCAATCGTTCATGAGTTAAATAATTCTCTGGTTGGTGTGTTTGTGTTTGTCTGTCTGTCTGTCTGTCCATTCATCTTTTAATTTGTGTTTTACATATCTGTCTGTATGACTGTATGTCTGTCTATTTTTTGTGATGAGAACAGGTTTAGATGACAGTGTGTAAATCACAGACTTACCCGCCACAATCCCATAAGTGAAGAAAAGCTGGTATATGGAGGTGGCGAAGGCAGAGGACACAAAACCAATGAAGCACAACACACCACCAATGGCACTGCATGTACGACATCCGTAACGACCAATGACAAGGCTGGACACTGGAACTGTCAGTAAAACAAGGTCATTGATCCTCTCTCTCTCTCTTTCTCTCTCTCTCTCTCTCTCTCTCTCTCTCTCTCTCTCTCTCTCTCCTGTGTGTAGACCAAGTTTTCGTGAAAACTCGATGTTAGAAAAGGCCTATTTATGTGGCGTCTGTAACTGTATGTGTATCGATGTAGAATTCATTTCTTTGTTTCTTTTCAGTCTTCTTTTCTCATCAGTTTGAACTTTTGGTATTGTTGGTAGCAAAAAATTCTGGGGAGAGTCGGACAGCAGAGGGTTCTCGGAAAGAAACCCACGTCAAGCAAGTGTTTCGACCCTAAAATGGAAAGTTCAAATACTGGCGCTTAGCATCAAAAGCCTGTACAAATCACAGAACACTAAAACAAATTCCTCGTCTGAGCCATCAGCGTGGGTGTCCTCGGCAGTGTGGTTGCTGCCTGGCCTTGGTTTTCCGACATTTTATCTGCTGGCGCAGCGCTCTGCTATTCGTTTATCAGTCTTTGCGTTAGCCTTTTTCGCCCTATGGATCTCTATGCCATGCTTGGTACAGAATCTCCTTCTATAGACACACGTGAACTCCATTCGTCTCATACTCATAGTTTGTTGTGCATTTCCAGTCGTGATTGGGTTGGTGCCAATCGATTCATTATTGTCTCTCCCTGTCTAACATTTCTCGTTCAACATATCTTAAAAATCGCCGTATTAGTATTATCTGCCCATGTTTGACCACTCAACGTAGCAAAATCACTGTTTTAAGCCTTTGTTCTGTCTAAATCAGACTGTTGCAATTTTCTCCTCGCAGACTGCCCACAGCAACTCCTTTGCAAATTACACAAGGTTCAAAATTCTGCAGCACAACTAGCTTGTTTTTGTTTGTTTGTTTGTTCGTTCGTCTGTTTGTCTGTCTGTTTATTTGTTCGTTCGTTTGTCCGTTCTTTCGTTCATTCGTTCGTTCATTTGTTCGTTCGTCCGTTCGTTCGTTCGTTTGTTCGTTCGTTCGTTCATTCGTTCGTTCGTTCGTTCGTATGTTTGTTTGTGTTGATTGTTTGTGCTGATCGTTTGTTTGAAGGCTTATATGTGTGCACATTATGATAATATTGTCAGGAACACAATACACAAACACAATGATGACTGGCATTATTATTATTACTAAGCTGAGGAACATTTGTAACTGCCTGAGAGTACACACAAATGCCCATATTATGGCTATCGCAATAAAGATCTCAGAGTTTCATTAAAAAAAAAGTAACATAATTGGATTTGTTCCTTCGCATCTTTTTGTGTTCTGTAAAATGCAAAGCGCTTAACCTAGGAGCTTGCTTCCAGGCTGGTCAGATATGTAAATCTGCATTATCATTATTTGTTATCATTATTATTATCATCATCATCATTATCATTATCACTATTATCATCATCATCAATATTACTCCTACTCTTATCTGTAAACACACGCACGCACGCACGCACGCACGCGCGTATGTAGACACGCACACACAGACACACGCACGCGCACACACATACACACGCGTACGCACACACACACACACACACACACACACACACACACACACTCACACACTAACCCACTCACTCACTCACTCACTCACTCACTCATACACACACACATACAACCCAGTGGGTTTTCACAGAAGCACGTCACAGCTGCCGGCAAAGTGGATCAATGAAGCAGAACAACATAACCGGCATCCAGAAAATAATATTGATCGGAACGAAAACAATAAACAAACAAACAAAAAACAAGCAAACAAACAAGCAAAACGAAACTGGTGATACATATATACTCCTAATCATAATTTAAGGGCCACTTCTTCCTTCCTCTCTAATTTTAAGTTGAAATAATTGACAATGTTTAGAATTGATTCTATGTTTTATTTCATCATTTCCACACCTGTTTTGGAAAAAAAAATTAGCACAATGACCCATTAGTGAACAGCACATGCATTTAAAGGAACATCCCCCCCCTTTTCAAAAAACAGAAAGTGTCAGATTTGGCCAATCTGTTTTCAATATCGCGTGTGTCCGCCCCGAGCCTGGATGCATGCTTCACAGCGCCGATGCATCGACCACACAAGGGTACGGAGTGTGTCCTGAGGGATGGCCGCACACTCGATCTGCAGGATGTCGACCAGCCTGGCCAGGGTGCCCGGTGGGGGGTGGTTGTCCCTGATGCGCCTCCCGAGCACATCCCAGAGGTGTTCAATTGGGTTCAGGTCAGGTGAGCACGCTGGCCAGGCCATACGGACGACTTCATGCTGCTCCAGGAAGTCGGTCACAAGGCGTGCTCGATGCGCAGGTGCATTGTCGTCCTGGAAGATGGCGCCTTGACCAAGGTCCACAAGCGCAGGCAGTGCCACGGCCGCCAGAACCTCGTCCCGGTACCGGACCCCGTTCAGGATGCCGTCAATGGGGAGCAGGGGGGTCCGGGTACCACGGCTCATGCCACCCCACACCATCACCGACCCGCCGCCGTACCGGTTATGCTCTTGGACAGTGGCGTCAGCGAACCTCTCCCCTTGACGTCGCCACACCCGAGCCCGGCCATCGTTAAAGGTCAGGGTGAACCTGGACTCATCCGAAAACAAGACCCGGGCCCACTGTTGCCTTGTCCAGGTCACGTGCTCCCTGGCCCAGGTCATGCGGCGCACTCTGTTGACCGGTGACAGCACGGGTCGGACGGCCGGTCTCCGTGACCTCAAGTTTGCCTCATGTAGCCGTCTTCTCACCGTGCTGCAGCTGATGTTAGCACCTGTTGCGTCCCTCAGCTGACCCCTCAAGGTCACCGCAGTGGATGCCCTTTCCCTCAGGACGGAGAGGGCAAGGTAGCGGTCTTGCTGTCTTGTCGTTACTCTGGGTCGACCCGTGTGACGCCTTTCCTGGACTGCTCCAGTCTCATTGAAGCGCTCCAGCAGTCTCTGGATTGTGGAATGCGACACTTCAAGTCGTCTAGCAACTTCCCGCTGCGCTAGGCCTTCATCAAGCAGAGCGAGGGCTCTCCCCCGCTGCTCATCCGTCATCCGTCGTCTTGCAAGCATGGTTAAAACGAACCAAGAACGGGTCCTTTTTATCCTCGTCTGCGGGCAACTTTGGATGGAGTAGTGTTCAAAAAGGGCTTGCCTTGCACGTGCAAAGCGAATTTTGTCGCTACCTTGCCTGCGTCGTCAGAGAGACCCTGCTGAAGATTCGACAATTTCGTGTGGAAATTGTCTTCCTTGGGCCGCCCATTGCAAATCGGCAAATCCCCAAACACGTGCCAAAAGGAAACTGCAATGTTGTCTGAGCTCTTATCCATTCAGTTACGGCAACGAATTGGAGAAAAGAGTAAGAGAAAATAGGTTATTTCTCCTTTCAAAAATTGACTCAAAAACGTTCCTGGCCCTTCAATAATGACGTGTAGTATATATCAACAGATGGTTCGCAGCCAAAGGGGCTCTATTAAAAGCACAAAATGCCTAACAGCGTGTGTGCTAAAGGCGTGTTTTCATGACAGCACAGTTACATCTTCCTTCCCTAAAACGCTAATCATCATTGCATCTAATGATGTCCGGAGCTGTAGTCGCTGGAGGGACCCATCGAATAAAATAGTTCATAAACTGTTCATTCAGCAAGCTCATTGTCTTCATTGGCGTCAGCATCGATCTTTCTTTATTTCGTCGGATTAAAATCTTTGTCTTGTAACAGCAAGGTCCAGAATAGTCCGAGACAGACTGAACAACGCTCGATATTGCAAGACAAGGTCGAAGAGACAGTGCGATCCTGAGGGCAGTGAAATCACTTGGTATAGACAACATTCCTTTCGAGTTGCTCGAACAGGTGGAGAAGAGACATTAACGGTTCTCATAGCATTATAAGAAGACATGGGAGTTGAACGAATGGCCAAAGAAGAAAGCTACAGATAAAGCAAATTTATAGAACCATCAGCCTGTTTAGCTAACTAAGTCATGCTCAAAGTAATTCTAAGTCATGCTCAAAGTAATTCTAAGTCATGCTCAAAGTAATTCTAAGTCATGCTCAAAGTAATTCTCAGATGCCTGAAGACCATCACTGAGGAAATGTACTCCGGAGAAAAGGTTGGCTTTGGACCCGAAGAAAGCACAGCTGAGCAAATTTTCAACTATTGCGTTATAATGCAAAAACAACAACAACAAAAAACTTTCAACATCAAAATGATCTCTAATACATTTCTATTGACTTCGAGAAAGCATTCGACAAGTTTGACCTGAAGGCCTCTGGCAAGTCATAAGAAGCTTCACTACAGCAAAAAGCCTAAACCAAGTCATCAAGGAGCTATATAAGAATTCAGGTGGCGCTGTGCTTCTGAAAAATCAACCAGGAGAGTTTTGTAAACAGAACAGGAGTATGCCAAGGATGTCTGTTATCGCTCGTCTCATCCAACATCTTTCTGGAAATGATCATGCAGAAAAATGTTTCACAACCACTGTACCGCCCTCTCTATCGCTGGTGGACGCATCTGACACGTAGGATCTGCCAATTATATCTGACGAGAAAAGCAAATTCATGGTAACAACACAACCAACAGCAATGCAGAAGTCTACATAAAAGGCCAGAAACTAGAAAAGACAGACAATTTCAAATACCTGGAAGTTACTCTGCCCAAAGATATAGCAGGATAAAAGCAGAAATGCGCATCAAAATTGCAACCAAACCGGCAGCACTGGTCAAACTGAACAGAATTTAGAGCAGCAGCTTCATCACCTTCGCCACTAAGTACACACTGTACATGTCATTAGTAGTCTCCGTCATCGTTTGCGGGTATGAAACTTAGATACTGCTTGCTATGAAAAAAAAGCGCCTTTCCCCTTACTACAGACTTACAGTTAGTAGTCTGAAGCTCCTAACGTTGCCTTACTTAACCATAGGGGTTGTTTGAACGGCCGCGAAAGTGGCCAGACATGGTGCTCCAGACACAGCCCATTTTGCTGTTCAGCCAGGTCTGACATGCCCCGAACGGGATCCTAAGTTTGCCGTCTTTCTGAGCAGCCAGCAGGTCTTTCCCTGCGGTCAACAGGCCTGATTCCTGAAGTCAGTGGCCAAGCCACGAGCCAAAGTTAACAAGAAACACTAGGAGTGCAGATGGGACCCAGAACACCAATGCCTCACCACTCTCCGGACAATCGTCTCTCAAGCTCCCGACGCCACTCGATAGCCATTTCAACAAGCAAAAGGATGGGGGGGGGGGGGGGCTGTCCATGCCTTGCATGACCTATTTGGACCAGTCATCAGTTACCTTGTTTACAAACCAATCCTCTGTGTGTGTTTGTGTGTGTGTGTGTGTGTGTGTGTGTGTGTGTGTGTGTGTGTGTGTGTGTGTGTGTGTGTGTGTGTGTGTGTGGTGTGTGTGTGTGTTTGTGTGCGTGCCTGTATGTGTGTGTGTATGTGTTCCAATGATTTGTCAGCGCAAAGCACCCATCCAGTATTACGACTGGACAGATACTCAAAGCAAAATATCAGTCAATACAATGACAAGCCAATCCTACCTGTCAGACACAAGAGGGCGGAGTAGGCAGATCCTACCCAGGCAGTAGTGGTCACAGACTCTTTGAATTTTTCCAGCAACCCCGCGTGCACCACCCCAACGAAGAAAATAAGAGCTCCATTCAGAAAGTGGCTGCCAAATGAAGCCGCTAGTACTACCCACGCCCAGCCTCTGTCAGTATCCATAGCAAGCTCCGTTGATTCTGAAAAGTACAGTTGGACGCAACACAAAAAACAGTAATAACTACTTGAAACTCCCACCCCCATCTTCACCATCTCTCTCTCTCTCTCTCTCTCTCTTCTCTCTCTCTCTCTCTCCTCTCTCTCTCTCTCTCTTCTCCTCTCTTCTCTCTCTGCTCGCTGCTCGCTCGCTGGAAATGAGAATTCGTGCTTTTCGACAAAAATTGATTGATTGTAAATACTGACTGTACAATCCACTCGTCGTCTCCGTCATCCTTTCATCATAATTAAATGCCCTGTCCTCTATGGGTGTGAAATTTACATGTAGATACTGCTTGTTAACAAAAAAAAGCGCCTTTCCCCTTACTATAGCCTTACAGTTAGTTGTCCAAAGCTTCCAACATTGCCTTACTTCAACCATAGGGGTTGTTTGAACGGCCGCTTAAGCGGCCAGGCATGGTGCTCCAGACACAGCCCATTTTGCTGTTCAGCTAGGTATAACATGCCCCGAACGGGATCCCATGTTTGCCGTCTTTCCAAACAGCCAGCAGATCCTTCCCTGCGGTCATCAGGCCTGATTCCTTGAAGTCAGCGGCTAATCCACAAGCCGAAGATAACAAAAAACACCATAAGGGTGCGGATGGGATCTAGATCACCAGTGCCTCGCCACTCTCCGGCCAATCACCTCCCAAGCTCACGACGCCACTCAGTAGTCATCTCATCAAGTAAAAGGGGGCTGTCCATGCGTTGCATGACCCATTCAAACCCAGTCATCAGTTATCCTGTTTACAAACCGAATGGGAAGATGGAGAGATGACGAACCAGGGACGTCGCCACACAACGTGCACCAACCACGTCCAGCCCAGCCTCCGGAACAAGAGGGAATGGAAGACCTCTCTCTCGCCCCACTGTGGTTTTCATCTCTCTTTCGGGCAGCCTGCCCCGCCACCCACTCGCATAGCTGAATGTCTCTCAAAGAAATACGTTAGAGCATGTACCCATATCTGTGCCAGTGCAAGATATAAAAGTATATCAACTATTGACAAACTAGCATGACTTTGATGTACTATGCCTACAAGACACTAGACCATATGAAGACAGGCTGATGGACTTCGAAGATTTCATAGTAATTCAGATACACGATGGTAGAGGACTGACAATTGTCATCAAAAAGAACCTGAAAAATAAAGTGTCCAGACGAGACTTACAATATTTTGTAACTATTCTTCTGAACTGTTCAACTTGTATTAAAACACCAAACGAAAACTAAAGTAGTTTTGTACTCATCAGTGCTTACATACATCCAGGATTCTGATATGGCTCTACACACTCAGCTGGGCTTTAAACAAAAATGACAGTAACGGCAATTAACTGTAGGTCATTCTGAGTCATTCTACCCTTTTCCTCAAGTCGTACAGTAACGCAGTGCTGTTCTAATCTACCCTGTAGTGCAAGTGCTGGTCTATCTGCGCGCTCAAACTTACAGTAACGCGTGCAATCGGTTCCTCCTGCGTTAGCCCGGCACAGTTGGCAGCATGTGAAATGTGTTGCGTTTCAAATGCAGACGGATTATGCGTAATAGAGACGGCAGGCCTGTAAACAGAAAATGACTGTCAGGTTTAACGGCCTTAAATTAATGTAGTCGAGTCCCGTATGAACGTAATCATAAACAATGCACATTTATATGGCCTACGGTGACGTAACAGCATACAAATGATAAAAGTCAATGAACGGACACGGAGTGCAGCGAGAAGCTGGCGGCCACAGTAACAATCAATTTGCAGACTCAAATCGAAGCCAACCACACGTCAATGGAAAGACGGTGTCAGCGTTTTTTTCTTTTTCTTCTTCATAAAACGGTCAGTAATTCTGGTAGTGTCAGACAGGGCTAAGTGTTCCTTCTTTTTCTTCTTCTTGCGGCGAGCTGGTGGATTCCATGACCCATTGATTGAGCCGGGAACTCGTGAGCCACTTTCTCTGAGTTTAGCTCCAGCTGCAGTATTTATAGAAGTCTGTGGTGCAGCCCCTGCGGTAATAACTAATCTGTTCGCGGCCTGTTGTAGGCCATTTCTGCATTCAAGCTGTGTTTCCCAGAAAGCGTATACACACGTTGTTCAGGTGGTTTGGCTGACACTGTGCAGACAACGATACGTTGCTGCGTGGTGTACACACTGTAGTCTGTCTTCACTGGGTCAAATGTGGGTGAATGCCCGCGGGACTGACCAGCTTCACGAGCAAGAAGTTATGAGGTCTTGAGGCGCCAATCCATCGCCTTTCGTGCTTTTTGTGGTCGTTCAAACAGCCACGCAATATGAAGGCCCGAAGGCCATTAACTTTGGTTGTTGGGGCAAACATGTGTTGCGTACTTGCTATTACTCATCCTCTTTATAATTATAATAATAATTACAATATTTATATAGCGCAAAATCTCGACAAAATCAAATCTAAGCGCTGAAACAGACACACACGCACGCACGCACGCACGCACGCACGCACCACACACACACCACACACACGCACACACACACACACACACACACACACACACACACACACACACACACACACACCACACACACACATGGCTATAAATGGGGAGAAAGAATAAAAGCAATAAAAGCAAGAATAAAAGCAATGGAAAATTATAGAGAGCATATCATATACAATTAAATATATTATAACAAAGTGATTCCCCTCCGAGCGGAGACAGGCTGCAGAGGGGGGTTGAGTGAGGTTAGGATTTTATGCAGAGGAGAAAAGGTGAGTTTTGAGAGCGGACTTGAAGGAGACAAAAGTAGGTTGCTGACGGACTGAGAGAGGAAGTTTGTTCCAGGAGAGTGGACCAGAAACAGAGAAGGCTCGTGGACCATAGGTATTGAGCTTAGTGCGTGGAAAGCGAAAATCAGAGGATCGGAGGCAGAGCGGAGGGTACGTGAGGGAACATAGATCTCAAGTAGGCTTGACAGGTAATCGGGGGCTGCGTTATTGAGGCTTTTGTAGCACGTGGTGCCTAGTTTGTACTGTATGCGCTTTGATACAGGGAGCCAGTGAAGTTGTGCCAGGAGAGGAGATATGTGGTCAGCTTTTTTCTTTTTGAGTACAAGGCGTACAGCATTGTTTTGAATGCGCTGTAGGATGTGAATGGTGGAGGCAGGAAGACCAGACAGGAGTGAATTGCAATAGTCAATGCGAGACATTATGAAGGAGAGAACGAGTTTTGCAGTTGTTTCCACAGAGAGATATTTCCTGATCAGGCTTATACGATGGAGATGACAGTAGCAAGATCTGGCAGTTTGAGAAACAAAGTTGTTCATGGAGAGGGTAGAGTCAATGCAGACACCAAGGTTTTTAGCTGAATCAGAAATTGGGACTGATGTGTTACATAATGGGAGAGAAAGAGGAGGCAGCTGAGAAAGTTTCTGACGGGTGCCAATGAGGATAGCTTCTGTCTTGTCATCATTAAGCTGAAGTTTGTTGAACGTCATCCAGTTCTTAATGTCCGAGTAACACTCAGTGGTGCGAGTCAAGAGGCGCTGTATATTATCAGGTGAGTCACTGTCTTGAAGTTGGGTGTCATCAGCATAGAAGTGGTGTTTTATAGAGTGGGTGTTGATGATGGTGGACAGGGGGGAGGTATAAAGAGTGAAAAGAACAGGGCCAAGGACAGATCCTTGTGGAACACCACAGGTCAGGTATGCAGGTTGAGAGTAAGTGCCATTTATGAGAACAGTTTGTTTTCTGTTTGATAAATATGAAGTGAACCAGGAAAGAGCAATGTCAGAGATGCCAAAAGTATGATGAAGTCTAGAAAGGAGAATACCATGGTCAATGGTATCGAAGGCTGCAGATAGATCAAGGAGTGTGAGGAGAGAGACTTTGCCAGTATCAGTTGCAAGGAGGAGATTGTTGAGAATGTGTAGTAGGGCAGTTTCAGTGCTATGGCACTGGCGGTAGGCTGACTGGAAAGGATTGAGGAGATTGTTGGCAGACAGGTGAAAAGTTCAGCTGGTTGAGGACGACTTTTTCAAGCAGTTTTGACAAGAAAGAGAGATTAGAGATAGGCCGGTAATTTTTCAGTTCATTTGGGTCTAAATTGTATTTCTTGAGGAGAGGGTGAACAATAGCAGACTTGAAAGAATCTGGGACAGTTCCAGTTTGAAAAGAAGTGTTGATGATGTCAGTGATGAATGGGAGGAGAGTAGGGAGACAGTCGGAGTAGAGAGAACCTGGAAGAGGATCCAGTTCGCAGGTTTTGAACGACATGGATCTGATTGTGCTGAAAATTTCTTCTTGTGAGACTGGGGTAAAAGTAGTAAGAGGTGTGCCAGAGAAGGAAGGGTCAGGTGGACATGGTTGACAGGGTGTCCTGTCGAGCCTGTCACGAAGAGTTTGTATTTTGGTGGTGAAATACTTGGCGAATACAGATGGGAGTTCTTCATTTGTATGTTTTGTTGGGAGAGGTAAATCTTTTCGTGTGCCAAGGAGATAATTCATGGTTGTAAAGAGTTCTTTTGAAGAAGAGGCATTCAGGATTTTGGTTTGGAAATAGCTTGTTTTTGCAGATGCAATGAGGGTGGATACTTTTGTTTTAGAGGCTTGGAAAAGTTGCCTGTGTACAGTGAGTTTGGATTTGCGCCAGCGGCGCTCTGCTCTGCGGCAGGCACGTTTTGCACAGGCAATCTCATGAGTGAGCCAGGGGGTAGGGGGGCGGTCAGGTAAAAGACGGGTTGTGGCTGGAGCATAGTGTCCAGAAGATGGTGGAGAGTAGTATAGAATTCATCGGCAAGGTTATGTGACTTTTCAGAAAGGAGACGGGAGGCATCAGATGAAAATGTGGAGAGGTCGATAGATTTGAGATTGCGTCGAGTCACTGTGCGCGTGGTACGGGAAGGAGGAGAAATGTCAAGAGAACAGAGAATTGCAGAGTGGTCAGATGGAAGGGCTGAAGTTAGACGGGTAGAAAGAACTAAGCAGTTGTCAGTAGCTGAATTGTGGTGATCACGAGAAGTGATCCAGTCAAGAATGTGACCTTTTTGATGGGTTGGTTCAGAAATGTGTTGAGTCATATTGTGATTGGACAGAGAGTTGATGATATGTCTTGTGTCATAACGGTGAGTGTTGTCATAGTGGACATTGATGTCACCTAGAATGATGAGATTTCCAGGTAAGAGGCAGTAGTGGTCAAGCAGTTGGTCAAAGTCAGAGAGAAACGTGGATGTGGTGAGTTTGTTGGCAGAGCTAGGTGGAGGTCGATAGACACAGGAGAAGGTGATGGGGTGAGGGGTGGATTGGAAGGATACTTCAACGTGCCCGAAAAAAGGATGGGAGAAAGGCAGAGACTGCGAGAAAGATAGGCGGGAATTGAGTGAGTCGTTGTAGAGGATGGCGATACCGCCACCTCGAGATGAGCGATGGAAAGAAGCAAGCCTGTAACCACTCGGAGTGAGGCTAGCATGTGTAGGTTCATGACCAAGGGGGTTAAGCCATGTCTCTGTGATAAAAGCAATGTCAACATGCTCATCTGCGATAAAGTCAGCAATGACTTCGGCTTTGCCATCCTTGCATGTTGACTGAGCGTTAAAAAGGCATAGTTTTAGTTTATCACAGTCATATGGCGGTGGCCGAGGTGGCGACGAAGGCGGCACCGACGGGACAAAAGACGAAGGCGACACCAGCGGGGCAGAAGACGAAGGCAGCAACGACGGAACAGAAGAAGAAGACAAAGGCAGAATCGGCGGGACAGAAGACGAGGGCAGCGCCGGCGGGACAGAAGGTGAACGCGGCACCAGCGGGACAGAAGGTGAAGGCGGTACTATCAGGATAGAAGGCGAAGGTGAAGATGGCAGAGGAGGAGACGAAGTTTGCAGCAGCGAGGTCGAAGGCAGGGGCAGTGGAGGAGACGAAGAAGCAGAAGAAGAAAAGTGGCGTCGGGCTGGCACAGCAGGAGGCAGGTTGTGCCAAAGACGGTGGAGACGTCCACCACGACAGGATCGCGCAGTGCGGGGCTTGCTACACAGCCCCAATGTACGTAAGCGCTGGTAGACGCCTCCACCGAGGTAGCATTTGCTGTGTTTAAAAAGTGTCAGCCTGGCATGAAACCCCAGTGGACCCATGTTCATATAACCCTTTGACTCCCGCACCCTATCCACCAACTGCTAAAACTTGACCCTTTGACTCCCTCGCCCTATCCACCAGCTGCTTCCTGCAGGAAGCTGGTGGATAGGGTGAGGGAGTCAAAGAGTCATTTTTTTGTTTTGCTAGCATGGTTGACAATGCAGGTTGCTGGTGGACAGGGTGTGGGAAGGAAGTTGGTGGATAGGGTGAGGGAGTCAAAGGATCATTTTTTCGTTTTGCCAGCATGATTGACAATGCAGGATGCTGGTGGACAGGGTGCGGGAGTCAAAGGGTTAAAAAGCCAGTCATTCTGGTGGTGTCAACCCGGTGTTTCATAAATCCCATACTGTCGTCATATCGGAATCCTCGCCTGTACATAGGGTTTGGAGCAGGATAATCACAAGTAGATTTAGGTGACGTGAAACTGCCCGGTGCCTGAACCTCTCTCGACTAAATTCCAGGTTAAATCTTTGCCTTGCGTTCGAGCATAGCCACGCTAGCGCTTCATATACTTAATCAGATTGTCAGGATATGATCTTCAGGATGTCTTCTTTGCTGCCTTCTTCCACCGTTACTTTTTAAAGCCACTGCTGGTTTATTTCTGAACAATAAACAGAGCTGCAGAACGTGCCTTGAAGACCATAGTTTTGTCTGGCAAGGGCATTCACGCATATGGCCTGTATAGGTCATGACTTCCTACTGCCTGAATTTCTTGATCGCTTGTGCACTGGGTTTTGTGTAGTATTGACAGTTTTCCACATACTCTCTTACTATCAATAGAAAAACAGTATGGATCTGGTTCTGACAAATTGGGATAGGCTCAGTCAAGGCTATCGATGTACAACGAATCCTTCTCGAACAACACAAATATAACTAAAATAAATAAATAAATAAAGCTCTTACAACAGGCGATCATTCAAATTAGTCCAGCCAGAATTCTTTCTTATTGGCCACAGACGTTGGCAATACATATTCATGAAATGCACACTTGAGGAAACAGTATTATAAGAACAGCCTTGAGAATTGAAAAATTATAGCAAGATGGTCGATCTCCACATGGACTTTTATCTCCCTTTTCCCTCATGCCTTCAGCCTCCGCAAAGCTGTGACCTTCACAACATACTAAAATATATAGAGTTCCAACACAAATCGATTTTTGTCAGATCGAAAATCTCATCAAAATCTATCATGAATAGTTACTGCAGAACCGTCACTGCAAAGTGGTCGCCGTTGTGGCTCATGTGACACACATAGTCGGCCAAGTTCACTCAAACTTATTCAGTTCAATTTAGTTCAGAATACTATATTCTCCTCTTCTTCTTGGCGTACGCTGCTACACAATCATCTGAGTCCGGGCGATGAATGCAGCCGTCTTTTCCAGTTCCTGTCTGCAGCCATTGTAGCCGGGTTCTGGAGCGTAATTAATTTTTTTAGATAAGAAGTAATTGCAACAGTTATGATTTTATTGTTTTTCTTTAGGATCTATGATGGGAAACACGGGGTGAAAAAGGGAGATCGATACAAGAGCTGCTTCACTGATAGTTTTGTAAATATGATGTCATCATAGATCTATTTTTAGCATAAAGTATCTATGAATGCAAATATGGTCGAGTAACCATTCGTTGGAAAGGTCTCGACATAAATCATTCAAAATATGCGTTTTTATGTCAATTAGAGCAAAAACGTGCTCAAAATCAATAAATTTAAAAAAAATTTAAACTGAAAACTGATGACGATGTGGGATTTTTTTTTCTTCGTTTCATCTACCCTCCTCACAGAACGGATAGCCAATTGCTAGTTTTCTTGATTCTTAGTAAACTCATGCATCACTTACCCAAACAGAATCCACTGGCACACACAAATCAATTTAAATCAAAGAGTCTGAGAGATCGCCAAGGTCAGGCAGATCAGCATCTGTATTGTCCAGCAGATCATTCATGTCCACTTCAAAGTTTGGGGAATTGAAACAAGTCAACCCTTTACACTCTCCACAGGCTAGGGAGCATTCTAATCCGTGTTTCCGGCATGTGCAGGATTTTGTTTTGCAGTCTGTCTTGCAGTTGCAACGAATGTAGCGAAGCAGAAAGTCTGGTGCTGGCGGAAGGTCAGTTGATCTTGGCTCCAGTCGTCCACAACTGTATTTCCATCCCCAGTGTTGCGGATCGAGGTCTCGACGTAAATGGATCCACTCCTACGAACAAATGTTGAAAAAAAAAAATCTTTATCTAAATTGTTTTAACATTGCATACTCCAGTCAGGTACATCATCTGTCAGCGATTTGAAAAAAAAATAAAGAAAGAACTGCCAGCGAGTGTCTGAATAGAAGTTTCTTACTTTTGGCTTTAAGTACGTTTAACTATTCAAAAATGACTTCTTTACTATGAACTTTGAATCATGTGATCAGCCCTGCTTATGCAATTATGGATTTTGGATTGTGTAGTAAAATAAATGAAACAAATATAAACCTTAACCATTTCATGGTGTATAATATATATAGAATTTTAAGTGTCGTGACACTTATGTGTATGGCATTACCTGCACTTGAAGATAGACGCGCAGACTGTGGTACTTGGCAGCGGCTGATGTGGGTGGGAGGCTCTGGACATGGACAGTGGTGACGCTGGTTGCCACTTTTTCACAGAAGCGATGGTAGCGAAGAGTGTCCAAACTCATTCCTTGCTGTCCATTGTAAAGGCAAACTAGAGCTTTCTCACCTTCAGAAATGATTGTTTCGGGACTTTGGCCTTTGGTGCAGAAAACAGTGCTCGCAGTCATGAAAACAGGGTTTTCCATCTTTTTCATGGGAACGCCTTTTCCGATTCCATATAAGCGGGACATCGTATCACATCCGTTGACAGCATGTAGGAATGGCAAGGCTTTCAGTATGTGTGGCTTAAGACTGTGTTGCAATTGCTGAATGTGCCACATCCGCTGCTTGCTGCCAGTTTGCTTATCAGAACGAAAGAACACAGGCTTATCTGACTGCTTTACATGAAAGCACAACAGCACAAGAAGGTCTGTATCTTCGCCGATGACATGTGTTTGGTTCATTTCTGAGCACTTCAACGCAGTTTTTGCGATGAGTGTATCGGCATCTCCGTCTGCATGCAGAACACGACATCCATGGCTCTCCAACGTCTCACCAAGCATGAGAACAAAATTGTGCTTGTTGGATGGGTTTGACAGAAAAATGTCTTTTCGTGTACTCAGCTGTGTTATTGTTTCTAGACTGAGTATTTCTGGACCAGTTCCACCAGATCGCCGAAGGTGAGCTGCATCTTTAGTTGTTGGGCCAGACCTATAACCGTCAAATACAACAATGGGCCTTCTGTACCTTCTTGTTCTGTTGATTCCGTATGCTGATCGCTTGTGGCGAATTCCATTTTTGTCACCTGCATAGCGTTGTTTATGTCTCCACAAGCCGGCATTGATAGTAGCCACTGAGTCCTTTGTGATTCGTTCATGCCTCTGCCACGTGTAAGACCACCTGCAGACTTGACACTTCTCATCAGCAGTTGCTCGATCACCAGGTCAGAAGACAACCCGGCCCAGTAGCGATCACTTCTCCGCAGTACATGATATCCATTCATGAAAGCATGGCAGACATCTCCATGGTGTTGCTGGAGCTGTTGCATGTCCTGCAAATAGATGTAGATGGACTTCGTGTACAGATTATGGCCAGCAGCTGCGAGGTATGGTAGCATTTCCTGCATTGTCTGAAGGTGTTGCAGCCAGTTTCCTGTCCTTTCTGCTCTGAGGAATCGCCTGAGAATATCGACCATATCCATGTACTGCAGCCACAGACGAGAAGTGCGATTCGATGACAGCTTACTTTTGGTCTGAAGCAGCGTGTCATTAACCCTCTGCAGCTCAGGATATGCGTCGAGATCTTCAGCTGTAAGGTTCTTGGCCATGACTCGATCGTACAAGTCAAGAGAGGACATAAGATCTTCACTGTCTGTGACATTGATGACAGTCACTTCCCCTTGCTCCTCTGCTAAGGCATTCTTGAGAGGGTAGGTGAATGTCATGGATGCAACAATTGCATTGAGCACAGCATCAACAAGGAAATGTGCTCGAACAGCCCTGGCCACTGACTTCCCTGTCAGCATGTGACTGATGGCGTTTGACGCAAACACAACTTCCAGCAACTGCTGAAGGTCAGATCCCCCCATCAGGCGTCCCATGCTGCCAAGGAAGCTCATCTCTGTGTGGAAGCCACCTAGTCGTAGGACAATGGAGCGGAGCGGGCTGTCTTCTGGCTCACTGGCAGCAATGACCTTGGTCTCCCACCAGAGGGGCTGATCAAAGGTGATGACAGGAGTCACGTGGTATTAGCTGGCCAGTTTTGACAGGAAGTGCAGAGTTGTGAAGACACAGCTCATGTCTTTGGATCCATGTCAATCATTGGCAGAAATGTGAAGCAACTCTGTCCAGGGTAAGGACCATCACACACAGCTTGCATAGTTCCTGACCAGCCAGGCCGCGGAGAACGCAATGGCCAGGATATCTTCCACAGCAGGTCAAGAAAGGTGCTCACTGTGACGTCCATGTCATGGAGCAGCCCATATTCTAGAGACAATTGGGAGCTGGGTGCACTGAAGAATTTCACTGGAATTCTGCCGACTGTTTTCACAAGCTCAGCTGTGACCGCTACATCGCCTTGGATAGATCTGCTGTTCTTAGTGGCAGGAGTAACCGAAGCGATCACCCCCATACCATGGAATGTCCCAGTTCCATCAAGCGTTCTGATGTTGTGGTCGACATTATCTGCAACAAACTGCACGACGCTATTCGGGGTGATGCCTTCTATGTCAACGCCATGGGTCAGTGCTGCACACTGTTCAAACCTTTTGACCTCAGCATATGACAAAGAAAAACCAAGCTTGCTTAGATGGTCAACTAGGTATTTAGAGGCAAAAAGATGGTGAACTTCCACACCAAGTCCCAGCTGTAGCGGTGACATTAGGACTTTAGGTCGTGTTGTCTGGACAAGTGCTTGGCCAACAGAGGCAACCTTCAGGTCACGGTCTTTTTTGTTACGAAACAGTGTATTGAGGAACAACCGACTGAAGCTGGAAGGTATGCTAGGTTCTTGTCTAGACTGGCGATATCAGAACATGAGGGGTATTCTTCTTTTGAACTGTCCATGGCTTTGATGTCTGAAAAAAGCAGCATGGCCGCTGTCTTAATTATACGAAGTTTCTCTTCTTCACTATCTTTCTCCTTTCCTTTCGAAAACTCTTTCAGGATTTTGTCAGCAGTTGCTCTGAAGGTGACTACATTTGCTTTGCCTCTAATACAGGTCACGATGATGGTCTCTCCAAAATGTTCTTCTAACTTTTGTCGCAGATGTTTTTCTGTGTATGGCTCTTTTTCATGCCCACCTTCCTGAAGAAAGTGACGCATTTTGTGACGGAGATCTGTTAGTGTGATTTGTTCATCATCATTGTCTTCCAGAAATTGTGCTGCTTTTAAAAAGGCCATTGTTTGTGCTTCATCTGCTGGTCTTCCTTTCTTTGTGGGTTGCTTGGATTCGCTGGTTCCTAGAGTACTGGACCTACGTTTCATTGGGATGTTTTTGTTTGTCCTAAAATTTACGCTACACTGCTGGTGATACACTGCATCTGCAGCATGTAGATCATGAACAGCTTCAATGCGGCTTCTTACAGTTTGTGCCCATTTGTCTCCTCTTTCGGCACATTTGTCTAGCAAACTTTTTTCACAGTCAAAAGATCGAACTGCAAAAATTTCTGATTCCCCCTTTCTTTGAGTCTGTTGTATTGCCGGTTGCCCACAAAATACGCAGTCTGTTCTGAAGTCAAACGGTTTGTCAGATGTGCTGCGCAGTTTGACAGGTGAACACGTTTCAGTTTGTTTTTCGGTGATATGTTTTCGCTTTCAGTCACTGGCGACAACTTTTGTGTAGTTTTTGTCCCACATAAAACATGACATTGTCCCCTCTCTTTAGACATGCTTTCTGAAGCCCTTGAAGCCCCTTATCACTTTTAATAGGCTGAATGTCACTGACAGCATCTAGCAGTTTTCCACACAAAATGCAGTATTCTTGCTCATTTGGAAACAAGAAATATATGAAATTATACTTTTTTTCAGCTGCGATAAACACACACACACACACACACACACACACACACACACACTTATGTAAGATTCACTTCTTTTGGTGAAATTTCAGCGCTTAGATTTGATTTTATCAAGATTTTGCGCTATATAAATATTGTAATTATTAATTATTATTATGAAATACAGGATTTGGGGGACTAAGGAAACGGAAAAACTACTACGTTCCACCTGCACCTTGTGGGAGGAATGGCAAGCACCGCCTGCCATACAACTACAGACAGGAAGTGCAGTCTATCTCTATTTTTGCGCACATTTCCTCAAAATTTTCAACCAAAATCAGATGTATGTATTCAGGGAACCTTATCTATGTACTGTGAATGTAACAAGTGGTAACTGAAAAGCAAAAAGGGAGTTTTACTCATCAAATGCAGCAACAACAGACGACGCTTCTACATCCGCCATTGTGTGTTTATCAGCCGCATTCCACGTGCTGACGCGTTCAATTCGGGGTCAAGGGAGGGAAACAGGTATGGCTTACGGGTTGTGCGAAACGGCTGACTTTTGCACAGTAATTATTTTTTTAATTAATTTTTTAATGTACTTCTCGTTATTCCTTTTTTCTCCCTTTCAGATATGTTATTGCTATCCTCTTTCTGACTGGAACGCAGTGGGTTTAAACTCTGTTGCTTTTATTCCTTTAGAGAAATAGCTCCAGAACCCGGCTATTGAGTTTGGTTGTCAGCGGAGTGTCTGTCGGCCACACGTCCTGTCTTGCCACCTGGTGAAGGGGACATCTTTGGAGTATATGCTCCGTGGTTTGGTCTTCTTGACCGCAGGGCCTATATTCTCTCTAATGAAAGAGAAATTTTTTAATGGACACATAACTGCTCTCATAATGCCAGTTACAGTTATAATGTACACACATACACACAAAATAGATCACACACACACACACATACAGACACACATACAGACACACACAGAGAGAGAGACACACACACACAAGACACACACACAACACACAACACACACACACACACACACACACACACACACACACACACACACACACACACACACACACACACACACCGCGATCCTCAGCCTCATACAGTGATAAATTATATCCGTACGTTCTACGCTTGCCTGCCATGAAATCGTAAGTAACTGACTCATTTGTTAAAGAACGCGATTAGTTACGGCATAAAGTTAATGTTTATTATGCCAAGCTTCATTTTTAGTAGATGATATAGGCGGCCTAGTGAAGTTTGTAATACGATCATACTGCACAAGGATGTGACTGATGTCTAAAACATTCGAGGTTTTCAACAACAATTTTTTTTTTAAATATTCGCCGGTTTTTGGTTGGGTGGGCGGGTGGGTGGGTGGATGGGTTTTTTTGTTTGTTTGTTTGTTTGTTTGTTTGTTTGTTTGTTTGTCTGTATGTTTGTTTGTTTTTTGTTCGTTTGTTTGTTTGTTTGTTTGTTTGTTTGTTTGTTTGTTTGTTTTGTTTACACGATTTATGGAGTTTATGCGGTTTGAAGTGCTATGAACATGCAAGGTAAGATATTTCCAGTCGAGGTACTCACCTGATCTGGAATTTGGAGTTTGTTCAAGAGAGACTCATCGCACTCAGACAAATCCGTATGCGCTCCATCCAAATCTGCCAGTGGTTATCTGGCACACGCCATGAGCAGTGGGTAATACGCTATGCGCAAGGAGGAACCAGAAAAACACGAAAATAGAATCAGAACGCGTATTGAATACACAACAGGACAGGCGCAAATTTTCAGCCAAGTGGCCTTTGTCAAGCGTGACTGTAAGATCACAAACAAACAAACATCAAATACAAAATTAGGAGAAAAAGACTGAAACTTCCCTGCTGCTTTCGTCCAGTGGGAGAAGAGGACTAAATGAAATCGCAATGCGCAAGCAAAGTCTTGATACTGAGAGCTAAACGGGACGTATGAAACACTGAAACCCACCACCAGATTCATATGAGCACTAAGATAGGAAGCGAACAAACCAGCTCATGTTTTGGGGGGGTACGGGTGAGATCACATTCGAGTCTTGTGATCTCTCGAGTCTACGGCTCTACGAAAAAGTCAACCAGCCTGTATGAAACCTGAACGAAGTGATCTGTGATTTTTTTTTTTTTTTTTTTTTTTTTGGCTTCTCTGTTGGTGTCTGTAGTAGCGAATGTGACACGCACACACACACACACACACACACACACACACACACACACACACACACACACACACACACACACAACACACACACACACACACACACACACACACACACACACACACACACACACACACTCACATACACTGTCTCTCTCTCCACACACATACACACTCTCTCTGTCTCTCTCTTTCGCTCTCTCTCTCTCTCTCTCTCTGTCTCGCTCTCTCTCTCTCTCTGTCTCTCTCTCTCTGTCTCTCTCTCTCTCATTCTCTCTGTCTCTGTCTCTCTCACACACACACTCTCTCTCTCTCCAACTCTCTCTGTCATCTCTCTCTCTCTCTCTCTCTCTCTCTCTCTCCCTCTCTCTCTCCCCAACTCTCTCTCTGTCAGTCTCTGTCTCTCTCTCCTCCCGATAATCATGTACCATTCTGCACCCTATATTTCCTATGAATGGCCTCGCAGCATAACATAATAAACCATTTGTACTCGTATTCAGTTTTAAGGGTATTGGCTTGAGCTCCCAACCATATCCCTTCAAACATTCTGCGTTACGGCAGCGGTGACTTCACCCTAAAACTGCATAACAATGTAATCCAAAACAAGTGTGACTGCGCGCGTTCAAGCAAACGGGAACCAGAAAAAAACAAACACGAAAGAAGAATACAAACGCGTATTTAATACAACAAGACAAGACAGGCGCAAATTTTCGGCCAACTGGCCTTTGTCAAGCGTAAGATTACAAACAAACACACACCAGATACAAAAATTATGAGAACAAGTCTTTTTCTCATAATTTTTGTATCTGGTGTTTGTTTGTTTGTAAACTTACGCTTGACAAAGGCGACTTTTTCTCATAATTTTTGTATCTGGTGTTTGTTTGTTTGTAATCCTACGCTTGACAAAGGCCAGTTGGCCGAACTTTCTCTCGTAGTTTTTGTATCTAGTGTTTGTTTGTTTGTAATCTTACGCTTGACAAAGGCCAGTCTTGTCTTCTTGTATTAAATACGCGTTCGTACTCTTCTTTCGTGTTTTGTTTTTTTCTGGTTCCTGCTAGTTATGCAGTTTTTTTATTACATCTTTCTTGCAGACTTTTCAGGTTGTAAACTTCTTTCACTATGAAACCCAGCTACGGTTTGATAAGCAGGCAAATCTCCTCCCTTCCTCCCCTTTCCCATGTCTCTCTCTCTCTCTCTCTCTCTCTCTCTCTCTCTCTCTCTCTCTCTCTCTCTCTCTCTCTCTCTCTGTGTCCCTCTCTCTCTTTCTCTCTCTCTGCATTTTTGTGTTGTAAAATACTGTATATGTATGTTAGTGTGTGTGTGCGTGCGTGTGCGTGGGTGCCGTGTGTGTGTGTGTGTGTGTGTGTGCGTGTGTGTGTGTGTGTGTGTGTTTTCGTTATTTCTTTTAACGTCTATTCACATATGTCTTTTAGTCTGTGTGTGTGTGTGCGCGTGTGTGTGTGTGTGTTTTTTCGTTATTTCTTTTAACGTCTATTCACATATGTGCTTTTAGTCTCTCTCTGTGTGTGTGTGTGTGTGTGTGTGTGTGTGTGTGTGTGTGTGTGTGTGTGTGTGTGTGTGATTGTGTGCCGTGTGTGTATGCGTGTGTGTGTGTGTGTGTGTGTGTGTGTGTGTGTGTGTGTGGTGGATAGGGTGAGGGAGTCGAAGGTTTAAGTTTCTACTTTGCCAGCACGACTGAAATAAAGGATGCCGGTGTAGACGGTGCGGGAGTCAAAGGGTTAAACTACTAAGTACAGGTAGCATATAACAAAATGCATTTCATTTTCTTTCATGTTTTACACAATGCACAACGTGCATCGAGTTTGCTATGGTTCTTATATCCGTACTGACGACAAGCAGTTGCAGACATGCCAGATCTAATAAACCTTGTCATTACAAATTTCAGGTGCCTATCTAAATTCAACAACCAATTATGTTTTCACATCAGGTGTTGTGCAAAATGGCTTATAGGTATTAAACCGTTCACCGCTTTTGACAAGACAATTCCATTTATACCACCTGCTACACAACGAGTCTTTCTTTAACTTCACGTAAAAAATGAGTAAATTCCCTTAACACGCTGATTTATTCATACAAAGCCGTAACTATAATTTTATTGGTACAATTTGCATCATATATTCGAACCTTTATTTTTGTCACGTAGGCCTACATCAAAATCGACTACATTCTGTTCACTATTTTTTTTTCTTGAGTAATTCAAAATCATCCGTCCTTATTAGTCTAAACCCGGGAAAGGCTGCTTCCAACTCAGCAGTGGGGCGACCATCCCCAACCCGGCGGGTCCATAGGTGGCGGATAAAGGAACGGCCCTCAGATATGGGGGTTAGCTGCGATATAAGTCAGGTTTGCCTGGTCGAATAAGCAGTCCCGGACCAACTGGCGATGTTCCTACCAGGACGGGGCGGGACAGCAGGTGGCGCTGTTGATCTCCACTGAAATACCCTATATGTCCTATGGTGGGTTCATCCTGCGGTTAAGAGGCGCAGTATAACCTCTAGCCCCAGGGTGGGACCCCTGGCTAATCAATCCCCACTGTGCTTCCAGGGCAGGACATACGGACCAGGAGCTAAGGGTGGGGTAACCCCTACAGAAAACCTAGAGAGCTGAAGACGAAGAAATGGAGCCTGTATGGCGCTCTCTAACAAATCACCATGCCACGCACCATCGCACAATGGACAATGTCAGACAGATGTGACACGAATGGCGCTCGCCCACTGAGGTCCCCCCAGGGTGGAGCAGCGTCGGACTCCGCGCCTCAACGGAGTCCACCCTCAGCAACTGGAGGTCCCTCTCGTCCGTCCTGGCATGCCAGGGGACGGCGGAGGAATGCGACTGGCAGCACCTCAACATCTCCCATGCAGAAACCCTTCATGGTTATGCATTGGAATGCAGAAGGAGTCATAAACAAGAAGACAGAGCTAGAACATCTGCTCCATGAGAAAAACATCAACATCTGTTGTCTTCAAGAAACCCATCTGCAAAGTGGGAAAACACTCAAAGTGAGGGCTACCAAAGCTTTAGATCAGACAGAACTGACCGACGAAAAGGCGGCATCCTGACACTCGTCAGGAACAACATTCACGCCTGCGAGGAGACTGTCTACATGGAGGGTGCTGAGTACCAGATGATTCGGGCCCAACTGAAGGACACAGAGTTCCGCATACTCAACTTCTACTGCCCCAATGATCGTCCGCTCTCCCTTGACACCATATATGTCCCAGACTCGCGCTTCATTGCAGTCGGTGATTTTAACAGTCACTCCCAGAACTGGGGATATAACCACATGGACCGTCGAGGAGAAAAGTGGAAGACTGGCAGGATGAACACCATCTCGTCCTCATCAACTCACCGCATGACACTCCAACCTTCTACTCCAGACGTTGGCGAACCACATCCACACCAGATCTGGCTCTCTGCACCGAGGACATCCATAGGGGTGTAATTAGAGAGGTGGGAGACCAGCTTGGAGGAAGTGACCACAGGCCTGTGTTCCTCACTCTCAACGAGAACACAACACAGAACCCTGTAGCCCCACGCTGGAACTACAAGAAGGCAAAGTGGAAGCTCTTCAGCCACCGCACAAATGTTCTCACCAATGACCTTCAAGTCAGAGGAAGAGACATCAACAATGCAGTCCACGAATTAAATTCATGTATCCTGAAGGCAGCCCAAGAGTGCATTCCACGAGGTGCTCGGAAAGACTACAAGCCATATTGGAACAACCAACTACAAGAACTGCAGGACGAGATGACCGAAGCCAGACAGAAAGCAGAAAATAACCCATCGGATGAGAACCACCTGCGGCTCCAGCAGACAAAAGCCAGGTTTCTCAAGGCAAAAATCCAAGCCAGACGACAAAGCTGGAGGGAGAAAACAGCTGCTCTGAACCTTGAGAGAGATGGCAAGAAACTCTGGAGAGTCCTGGGACAACTCAACGATGAAGAGAGCAGACATCACAACATCACACTGGAAGATAACGGAGAGTTGTTGACTGGTAGACGCGCTGCCAATCGATTTGCAGACAACTACGCAAATGAGAGCAACATACCAGTCACACCCCTCCAACAAAGAGAAGCAAGAAGAGAACAGCGAGAACGTCCTCACCAGACCACCAACGTGAAACCCATGAAGCAACCCTTCACGCTTCATGAGCTTCAGACAGCTCTCAGGAAGCTAAAAACCAAGAAATCTCCGGGACCGGATGGGATCACTAACGAGATGCTGAAGCACCTTGGCAGCACAGCCATCTTGAAACTACTGGAGGTCCTCAATCACAGCTGGGAAACCGGCACCTTGGCACAAACATGGCGTGAGGCTATCATGACTCCAATCTATAAGAAAGGAAAGGACAAGAAGAAGCCTGCCAGTTACAGACCAATCAGCTTGACCAGCTGCATGGTGAAGACCCTAGAGAGGATGATCAATCAGCGCCTCCTTTGGTATCTCGAGACTGAGAACATTCTGGTCCCGGAGCAAGCAGGATTCCGATGCTTTCACAGTACAGAAGACCAGGCCACCTTCCTTTCCCAAGAAATTGAAGACGCGTTCCAGGAACAGAAAGTTGTCTTTGCTGCCTGGATCGACCTGCAGAAAGCCTTTGACAAGGTCTGGACTGATGGCCTCTTGGTGAAGCTGCAGAGATGTGGAGTTGGAGGCAATATGCTACGGTGGATCCGAGCCTACCTCCACAACCGCAGAGCACGAGTCACAGTCAACGGACGCAAAGGCAAGAAAGTTCTCTTGCGACATGGAGTCCCTCAAGGTGGAGTTCTCTCCCCCACACTCTTCTTGGTCTTCATTAATGACCTCATAAAAGATCTGCCAAAAGGCATCCATGCAGCACTATACGCGGATGACCTGGTGATATGGTGCAAGGAGGAGTTCACCACCACTGCCACCTACAGAATGCAGCTAGCAGCAGACAAACTGGCAGCATGGGCAGAAGAGTGGAACATCTCGATTAATAAAGACAAGTCCTCCACAGCACTCTTCACCCTGTCATCCAAGCAGTAATCTGGCACCATCAAACTTGGTGACACCCCATTGAAGAAAGATGAGGAAGTTACATACCTTGGTGTCACCTTCGACAAGCGGCAGACCTGGAAGCCCCACATCGAAAGAGCTGAAAGAAAAGCAAGACAAAAGCTCGCCATCCTGCGCAAACTGGCCGGAACCAGCTGGGGAGCCAACGAGAAGGTGCTCAAGCAAACGTACCAGGGAGTGGTCAGACCCCCACCTTGAGTACGGTTCTACAGCCTGGTCTACAGCAGCCAAAACCCATCTGCAGACCCTGGACAAAGTCCAGAACCAAGCACTCCGTCTCATCACAGGATCAATGCGATCCACACCAATTCAGGCCATGGAGGAAGTTACTGCCATTCAGCCCCTGGTGCAGAGAAGAGACATGAAAAACTTGGTCCAGGCAGAGAAGATCAAGGTTCTGCCACACCATCCAATGGGACAGAGAATGGACCAACCAACCAAGAGCCGTCTCAAACGCAGCAGCTTCCTCCACGAAACTAGACGGCTTGCCAGGGTGCACCTGGCTGACACACCAACAACACTTCCTCTAAACACCTCTGACCTGCTACCACAACCTTGGAACAACGACTACAAGTTGCTCCAAATCACCACCTCAGTCCCTCAAGTTACCCCAGGAGAGTCCCAAGATGACAGTGTCAAACGCACTCTGACACTCGCCATGATCGACGAGCAATATCCTGCAGAATCCTGGATTCACGTATACACGGATGGCTCGGCAACCAATGCTGTGGCAGATGGAGGAGCGGGCGTACATATCAACTCTCCTGACGGACACGTCAACACAGCAGGGATACCCACTGGCAAACACTGCACCAACTATGCAGCAGAAGTGGAGGCTCTTATGAAGGCAGCGGCTCTAATTCATGACATTCAGAGCGACTGCACCCAAGTTGTCTTCCTCTCCGATGCAAAGTCTGTATTGGAAGCACTTGCAGGGGACAAACTTCCACATCTCATGGAAAAGCTGCAAGATGTCGCCAAGCATCGACGTGTGGTCCTGCAGTGGGTTCCGGCCCATTGTGGGATACCTGGAAACGAAGCAGCAGACCAGCTTGCCAAAGATGGAGCCAAAGGAAGACAACCAGAAAAAAGCCTTAGCTTCAGGGAGAAGAAGACCCTTGTGAAGGCAGCCTTCTGCAGAACAACCTCAAAGGATCCATACCATCTCCTTAGCCGTCTGCAGCAGGTGGCGATCTTCAGGCTCAGAACAGGTCACTGTCGCCTGAATGCCCACCTGTTCAGGAAGATGAAGCTGGCCCCATCACCTATCTGTCCTTGTGGTCTGGAAGAACAGTCACCAGAATACATCTTTCAGATCTGCCCCCTCTTCCAAGAGCAGAGGGAACAAGTGTGGCCGACGGCAGCTCCCCTCCGCACCAAGCTCTATGGCTGCCGACAGGACATGGAGGACACGACAACATTCGTCTCCCTGACTGGACTGACCTTGTGAACGTGCGAACGCAGAAGAAGAAGAAAATTAGTCTAAACCAAAACCAAACATGCAGCGTTTTATGTGAATTGGGTACATGTTTGTTTCTCCATATACACGATCATTTGGTGTTTGTATTTCAATTCCCAAGAACTTTTCCCGTGCAAATGAAGTGTACTTTTTCACAAAGTTTAGCTGCATCATCATGACCCCATAACTCTGCTTCATAATGAACAGTAGGTTGGATCTGTAAATGGCTTGCCCTCACCTCCCTCAGCCCTCAGATATGGCGTACCTCAAGGATCCGTCCTGGGTCCAGTTCTCTTTGTTTTGTACACGCAGCCTCTCGCAAATATTATTCTCCGCCATTCTGTATCACATCATAGCTTCTCAGATGACAATCAAATTTACAATTCTGGTCCCATCTCTAATGTAAACAACATCGTACAAACCACTAAAGCCTGCATTTCCGACGTGAAAGACTGGATGACTTGCAACAAATTACAACTAAACCAAGACAAAACTGAAATGATTTTCATTACTCCTAAAAAACTTCTCAACTGTGACTTAATTCCATCTTCCATATCACTGAATGGGACAGACATCACCCTCTCCCAAAAAGTTAAGAATCTAGGTGTCACCATCGACAACACTCTTAACTTTCAGCAGCATGTCTCAAACATCTGTCGTGTCTGTTACCTTGAACTTCGTAGAATAGGTTCCATCCGTCATCTCCTTACTCTCGAAGCTACTAAAATATTAGTTTGTGCTTTCGTTCTTTCTCGTCTTGACTATTGTAATTCCCTTCTGTCTGGTTCCCCAAAACAGCTCCTTGACAAACTTCAGAAAGTACAGAACCATGCCGCTCGGCTAGTATTTCGGTCTTCCAAATTTCAGCATGTCTCTCCTCTTCTCCAAGACTTGCATTGGTTACCTGTGTTGAAAAGGATCCAACATAAAATTGCTGTTCAGTGCTTCAGATACTTCGACAATTCTATTCCCTCTTACCTGTCTGAATATCTTCAACTATACGTTCCATCTCGTCATCTTCGTACCTCAGCCGATACCCGCTTATTTCGAATCCCAACTTTTCGAACAAAATCATATGGTGAGCGATCCTTTTCTTTTCAAGCCCCTTCCTCATGGAATTCACTTCCCTACCCGCTGAGGCACAAAACAAGTCTTCAGTCATTTAAATCTGGCTTGAAAACGCATCTCTTTCCTCTCTGAAATTTATTAACCTAAAAGAGCTATGCTGTTTGCGCGCTAGCGTGCTTCTGTGTATGTTATTGCTGTGCGCCTATAGATATGTCTCGGGGTGGGAGGAGGATATGTGTGTGTGTGCCAGAGAGTAGGTACTAATATTTGATATTATTAACGGTGTGTATGTGCTTGTGGGATGGAGTGACAGAGGTCCGCCATGTATGATGAAAATTATATTAGGCCTATGTTTCTATGTTCGATGTAATGTGTATTGTACAGTTTGTAAGCGCTTAGGGCTTTCCAGAAAGATTAGGCGCTCTAAATGCCCTTAATAATAATAATAATCTGTGAGTCATACTTTCAAACATACATCAAGAAATCCGTCAGAGACAGAGAGAGACAGAGAAAGAGAGATCAGAAGAAGAAGAAGGAAAAAGAGAAAGATATATATATATATATATATATATATATATATAGAGAGAGAGAGAGAGAGAGAGAGAGAGAGAGAGAATGACACTGACAACTATATCTTATTTTCTAATTACAGAAATTGTCAGCTAACAGCTTGCCGTTGGTAATTTAAACTTAGCTACCTAGAATTTAAATTACAAAATATAAAATACTAGAAAAGAAATACATCGATAAATCAACAATATAAGACACAGTACATAAAATAAATAACAGAGTAATGTTAGCATTTGCTGTCATTTAAACTTAGAAGAAGAGAGTTACTTGAGGTTAGAAAAATATTAATGTGTGTGTGAGAGAGAGAGAGAGACAGACAGACAGACAGACAGATCAAGAGAGAGAGAGAGAGAGAATCAACGTTGAAAAAGTAAAACTGAAAAGAAAACCTTGTCAATATTACATTAAACGCAAAGAACATTCATCCTTTACTAATTGTAGTAACAGTAAAGTAACAAGAATAATGATATGTGCTATAGCAACAGCATGCATCGACATACATACATACATACATACATACATACATACATACATACATACATACATACATACATACATACATACATACATACATACATACATACATACATGCGCACACATATAAACTAGATCCTATGTACTCAACATGAAACAGATAAGTGCACTGCTATATCTTGACCCGGTGGGAGAGGAGACAGACAGACAGATCAGATCAGATTATAAGAAGAAGTAAGGAAACGAAGGAAAAAGAAATCTAACAAAGCACTTAAGTACACTGAACTCATTTCAAGGCACAATGAGTCGTTTCAACACGTAATCTCAAACACAAAACCTACACAGCACGTACAATAACCATGTAGTGTGATGGCACTGTGCTATCATCGGTCTGCTAAATTCACATCTCCAAAATGTGTCTTCAAGTAAAGAAAAAAGTTCAGTTCCAGACAGGTGCAGTGGTCTAGTGGGTAAATCATCGGATTGACAATGGGAAGGTTTGGGATTCAATCTTGCCTAGGCATCTCCCACTTGCTGGTGGGTAAAAGGTGGAGGTAGTTTGCCGCTCTCGCAGGTCGGTATGTGTGCACACCTGTACTGAGCAACATACCGCCCGCACAGTGTAGGCAAAACAACGTGCACACACGCATCCAAGCAAATCGGAACGCTCATAAATGAACAAAAAGAAAACAGAGAGAGAGAGAGAGAAAGAAAGAGAGAGAGGGAGAGAGTTCAGTTTAAAAAAATGACGGAACCCACGCACCACAGCATTCCCACAAAACAAAAGAGTTTTACTTCTAGTGTAAATATAATGCAGCCTGCGTACGAAAATGTTAGTGTCGTTCATACTATCCACCAGATTACCGAAAAAAACAAATATAAAAAAAAATATTTCACTCTCACCTTACTCACCAGCGTCCTCCACTACTACTCTGCTAAAATTACAGATCGAGGTCTTGCTTCACCGTGTCAGCGGCCTTGTGTCTGGCGGCCCCATGCAAGACACAATGGCATACAGTAATCAGATTACTTCACTGACAATAATTTGGGACAAATGTTACAGGTCAGTAGGTGTGGCACGGTATCAGGTCAAGGTCATAGGCGACCGTTTCTTTCAACAAAGCAGTGGCGTGTGTGTGTGTGTGTGTGTGTGTGTGTGTGTGTGTGTGATGTTTGCGGAGTATTATTTCTGAATATAATCTATGTAAAAACGTCACATTTGCGATGTAACCGTATCCTCTCTTTTCTTATGCTACCAACCGCTTCCCACCACCACCACTGGTACTCGGTATTCAAAAAAAGCAACTTCCACTCAGCCGTTTGTGTGTATGTTTATGTGCGAATGTGTGTGTGTATGTGTGTGAGAGAGAGGAGAGAGAGAGAGAGAGAGAGACAGACAGAGAGACAGACAGACAGACAGACAGACAGAGACAGAGACAGGCAGACAGAGACAGATAAACACAGAGAGACAGACAGACAGAGCGAGAGAAAGAGAGACAGACAGACAGACAGACAGACACAGAGAGAGACAGAGACACAGAGAGAGTGACATAAAGTGAGACAGAGAGAGCAGATATACCGATCCATTCCCATTCATCAAAACAAATATCCTCTCCTTTCTTGTGCTACTGACCGCTTCCCACCACCATCACCTTCAATGTATGAGTGGTACCCGGTATTCGAAAAAGACAGCAACTTCCACTCAGCGTTTGTGTGTATGTTTATGTGCGAATGTGTGTGTGTGTGAGAGAGACAGAGACAGAGACAGAGACAGAGACAGACAGACAGACAGACAGAGACAGAGACAGGCAGACAGAGACAGATAAACACAGAGAGACAGACAGAGAGACACACACAGAGTGACAGAAACAGAGACACAGAGAGAGTGACAGAAACAGAGACACAGAGAGAGCAGATATACCAATCCATTCCCATTCATCAAAACAAATGATTCTGATCGAACTCACTGAGCCGTATGAAAGTAGAATGAAGGAAGCGTTCATCTACAAAACTGAAAACTTTGTCGGTCTTGCCAGCAACCTGAGGAAATCTGGCCCCAAGTCTTAAGTTCACGCCTTGGAGGTTGGAGGAAAAAAAAGGGTTGGTAGGTATATATGTCTATCACCCCATGAAACAGTTCTTGGTTTCTTTTGAAGGAGAGGACCAGAGCCTTAAGGGCAATGATAGAAGCAGCTAAAGAGTGTTTCAGCTGGATCTGGATCAAGGAGGAACAAAAGTGAAGTTCATCGTCGTCGGCTTCTTTACATCTCAGGAGATGATAGTCTGCACCAGGAGGCGTTATTGTCATGACGTGCACTTTCTGCTGTGGCTGTGCAGGCCGATTCTTGAGTGGCAATCTCTGTCACATCTGCCACATACAAATTTAGTCGCTGTTGTCTGGTTTCTGGAACGTTGCTTGCGAAGAGCCCTTTTCTCATCTGCGCTTTCTGCTCTTCTCCTCTCCGCATTCACAACGCCTTGCTGAACGGCTGTCCGCCACGCTGCCCTGTCTTCCGCCAGAGTCTCCCAAGAGCCTGGGTCAATCCCTGAGCTTCTAAGGTCCCTTTTGCATGCGTCTACAAAGCGTAGCTGTGGGCGTCCTGGAGTTCGCTTCCGGTTTGCCAGTTCGCCGTAGAGAACGTTGTGTTACCAGCGAAGCTGGAGAGAACGTTGTGTTACCAGCGAAGCTGAAGTTCAGAAGGCTTAAAATTTGTTCATAAGGATTAAAATTTCTCTCTCTCTAAAAGTTCATAAGGCTTAAAATTTTCCCTACGTACATCAGATATCCGATTACTAAGTAATAAAGACAGCGCTCACAGGTGACTCAGTCTTGAGGCATCAATCACATTGGAGGCATGGGTTTGAAACAATTTGAAAGAAAACAAATGGCAACAGCAGAAGGGCATCTAAGAGTAACATGACCTGGATGCAACAAGCTCGGCCCCGTCTAAAAGTTTTAGGGCCCAAACACTTGAGACGGGGTATGTCCAGCTATCCACAGCGTTTCTAGCTACTAACAGTAGTAGAAATAATGGTAATAGTACTAGTGGTAGTAATAGTAGTGGTAGTAGTAGTAGTAATAATAGTAGTAGAAGCAGCAGCAGGATTAGTAGTAGTAGCAGTAATAGTTACAGCAGTGGGTGTAGTTCTGGAAATAATGATAGCATCATCTTTAATAGGATAGTACAGTGCCTCGTCATATAATGAGTGAGTATAAGAAAATAGGCCTACAGGAAGAAGGAGTGGGGTTGGCTACGGCAGTCTGTTGATGACCAGTTGAACGGACTAGTTCAAAATGAATAGAATTAGATGATAAACTTAGAATGTTAGGAATAAGGGCCGAAATGCTTGCTTGACGGTAGTTTCAACTCTTCTAAAAAAACTTCTATAATCCGGCTCTCCCCAGAGTTTCTTGCTACTACTAAACTACATAATATAAACGGGATGGTGGATTAGAGAGACAGACAGACAGACAGACAGACAGAGACAGAGACAGAGATAGAGAGACAGAGTATTTCGTGAATTGTAGAATACTTGTTCAAATTTTAGTAAAAAGACGCTAAGGAACGCAGTCAAGAGCAGACGATTCTGGGTCGTCAGTCGATCCGTGTTTCGGTCACACGTGGAATCAACAAATTGTTCGTCAAAATTAAGTATCGTGCGTGCTTTCCAATCCATACTTCAATTTACGGAAGGCGAAAAAGTGAAGATTCCTGTCGGGTTGACAGGTAACTTTTGCAAAACATAAACTGAAAGTAATACCAAACCACGGCTGAAGCCAGTGTGAGTGTTCCACTGAATGAGAGAAGCCACTGAAGACTGTTGGCAGTACAGGCAGATTGAAGATTCCAGCCGAATCTAACCTGGGCTAATTCCACACCCGATAGCATGGCTTCGAACGCTGTTAGATCGGCAGCTCTCAGATTCATTGGTAAGGAGTTGCTGTTTCTTTTGCGAGCAACTGTTTGGGCAGTTTATCACACACAGTGACACACACACCTCACGACCCATCCCCACCTCTCACCCCCACCTCCACTCTCATTGTCTGTTTACATCTTCTTCTTCCTCTCCCTCAACTTTGTGAAGAGTCATTGGGGTGCCACCTAAAGACTGTTTAGTTTACCAGATTCATCCAGCTCTGTGGACTGTGTGCCAATATGTGGGTTGCTGTAAATCACTAAATAGTTTCACTGTCCATTCAGCAATGTGGTCAATCCACTGTTTTTCCTGTCTTACTCTTTGTCGTCCTCAGCATTTCCATGGAGGATTGATACTGATAGCACAGCTATTGGTTGCTAACAGCGTACTTTTTTTTTTTCTTAATTGAACTTTGAAGTCAGCAGGTTTTCGTATGGTTCAGTACGCTGCTTGATATTTTGGCACACATTTTCGTGGTTTGTTTTGGGTTTTTTAAAAAAAATTTTTTTGGGGGGGGGGGGGGTTCCATTTGTGTTGGCTCTGAAATGCTAATTTAGGTGTCAGTCTTAGATATTGTGAAAGGATTGTACATTTATCATTTTCAGTTCACCTTCTTTAAATTATAGTCATGTGTTAGAACTTTGCATTTACCTTTTTTCAAATGCCTTTTCAGTTTTGTTTTTCTTTAGCTCCCAAGCAGATTTTTGCTCCTGCAGGACTTAAGCATATCTTGTGCTGCAGGAAGAGACTTGTTCAACATAACTACTGGCTGCACAAGTTCTAGTGCTGCCATCTCCATTAGACCCCATAACTCTGAGCCATACTGCACAGTTGGTTATATTTTGGAGTCAGCCAATTTTTAAAAAAATTCCAATGTATTGTTAAGAATATGCAACTTTTGCATAAGACATAACAATGTATTTTTTGTTGTGCTAGCAAGATTTTTGCAAGAAGCAGTAAAATTTAAATGTGTGGTGAAAAATATTCCAAAGTGTTTGTAAGCATTAACAGTAGCGTCAAAACACCATTATAGTTTATACAGCCATTTTTGTCTCACTTTTAAATAGCCACCTTTTGGAAATACAATAATGTTACTTTTACTCATATGAATCCTTAACTGGAATGAAGCAACACATACACATACAATACAGTAAAAAAAAATTTATACAGAATTAGATGTGTCCACTCAGATGAAAATCAGTAAGTGAGCAAGTCATCTAAAATTTGTCAGCTCGGATGAAAATCAGTCATCTGTCTGCCCACACATTATTTCAATCGAACATTTGTCCTGGCAGCAGGTTGGATAATCCAGCTATTTTAGTTGTTGTAAGACTGTGTCCCGAGTCTGGTGCCAGGATGCATCACTGTATAAAGTTAGATGTTTTATATGATTGTTATTTTACTTTCTTCTTCATGTGTTAATTCATTTGTTTATTCTTTGTTTATTCATTTATGTATACATTTGTGTGTTTGTTTCATGGATGCTGCCACTGCCTGGTGCTGTGATTGCCATTCTCAAAGATATTGGAGCAAATCTTACAGGTGAGAAGAAAAAGTGGATTCCTTGAATGGAAGCATTTATTATTATGTACAAAAGTTTGCTTAGACATGTTGTTACACATGTGTGAAATATTATTGACATAGGATCAGGATGTTTGGGACTTTTTTTTTTTTTTTTTTTTTGGCAGCTTGAAATTTCAATTTTTTTCTAAAAAGGATTCTTTGCACTTGTTTGGACAGTTGTATGTGTGCTCCACCCAGATCCATCAGCAGTTATCTGAAAACTCTTTTCACCTTTGTGTAATGTTGTTAACGATGAAGTTACATGGTATATAATACGTCTCATGAATTAGTATTTCTACTGTCTAACAGATTAATCACTAATTTATTTACATGTTGATTATACTTGATATAACAACTTAAAACAGTTTCTTTGAACTTTACTATTACTTATATATTGATGTTAATGCTTGTATAATATTGTGTAATGTAAACCCTCTTTGAACAAGGGCTGGATGTAAGAAAATGAATATACTGGGTACATTGCTTATTCCACACCCTCATAAAGATATAGTCAACCTGCGCTGTTGTCTATTTTTGGTGAATATCCCCAGATTGATGTAAGTAACCATGTATTTTGTAACTGGAATAATAAAATCCATCGAATCATACTGTATGTAAATGACTGGATGATGGAATGTAGACATATAGGAAAGGGAAGAAGAAAAGAAATATAAAATATATTCTACCATCTGTGACAGATCCTGTCTTCCGTGGACTTTATCATGGATCCAAAAAGCATGAAGGTGAGTGCTGTTGCAAGCCACAGTAATGAATATGTGACCCTCCTCCACGGAATGAGTCAGATTGCACCTGACATACTTTTTCTCAAGCAGCGATAGTTCATGTAGGGGGGTCAGGGTACCAACTTTGAGATTTTCACTGAAAATGATTCTGTGGTCATTATTTTATGTCTTGCTAAAATACTTGTGCTTATTTGATCTTATAAACGGGTGAAAAGTGTAGCTCTATTAGAAGTACCTGGTTGCTATGGGCATAAATGTGACATTTTCAAACTGCGATTTCTCAAATATGCATTTTTCCACATATCCAACTTTAAAAGGTCATAACTTTGAAAAGGAATGCCCGATTTTAATAAAATTTGGATCTGTGAAAACTGCGTTTTTTGCTTATTCATTTCATTTAAAAACACAAAAAAATCACCCCAGGTGCATTACGACTCATTCCGTGGTGGAGGGTCACATATATGGTTTGTGTTCAAGATGTGGGTCCAGCTCTAAGGAAAATGATTATTGATTGTGATTTTGTAGTTGTTTACTAAGCTGCTGTCCAGTAAGGCTGGTATTTGATGATTGTTAGTTACACATCCTGACTTAGAAGCACACTTCTTCAACATTTTGAGGTTGGATACGGATGTCACCACTGATTTTGCAGATCTGTACAGACATCTTTGGTGAAGCATTCCAGCTACTAAATGTGTCTTGCAAGCAGTCCAGGACTAGTAGTAATACAGAGGGTGTCAGACTACTGCTCTTTACACAGTGACCTTTGTGTCAAGCCTGATGCCATGGTCTTACCGCATCCTCTTGGTCAGCTTTCCAAAGGCAGAGCTAGCCTTGGAAATGTGCAGTCTCTCATCTGCTTCAAAAGATCCATTGCTGCCCACTGCACTGCAGAGATCTTCCTGTTTGCACAGCTGAAGCAAGGACATTGTGACCAGGATAAACCAGCAAAGCAACATATTACAAGGATACTCTGAAGGCCGACCTCTTCAGCTGCAGTAATTATTATGTATGCATGTGCGTACGTATGTATGTATGTATGTATGTATGTATACGCTTAGATTTATGTATGTATGTATGTATGCATGTATACGCTCAGCTTAGATTTATGTATGTAAGTATGTAAGCATGTATGTATGCATGTATACGCTCATATGTATGTAGGTATGTATGCATGTATACGCTCAGCGCTTAGATTTGATTTTGTCAAGATTTTGCGCTATATAAATAAAATATATTATTATATTATTAAGACACCAACTGGAAGACATTGCCTGTAATAGAGCATGCTGACGACAGCAGAGCACGTCATGTACAAGTCAGATTTTAACAGTGCAGAACAGCTGCTGTTCAGCCAACAGAAGAGGAACTGGCAAAAACAGAACACAGTGCCACAGGATTCCTTCCTTTGCAATTCCTGTGAAAAAATGTATTCCTCCAGGATCAGTCTTGTATCCAACATAAAGACCCGCATCAGGCAACAAAGACAAGTATGCTTACTTATCCATTAGAAATGGGTGTGTCCATCATTGACATCACTAATGCTTCAAAAGTGATAGTCACAGTGGGTATACTGCAGCTGGTTTTAGTCAGTTATTAGTGATAGTCACAGATAGTCACAGTGGGTATATTGCAGCTGGTTCTAGTCAGTTATTTGTGATAGTCAACAGATCGTCACAGTGGAATATACTGCAGCTAGTTCTAGCTAGTTATTTGAATTGGAGTAATCTCAATGTAACACAATCAACATCAGAAGCCATCATTTTAAAACAAAATGTTTTGCATAAATGGGGAAGATGGAGGAGGGTGGTGGCTTTGGTCTTGCATGCATTTTGAAAAGGGTGCTGCCAGGAAAATGAGATGTGTGTTAAGTGTTAGATTAAGAACAGAGAGGAGAGAAAAAAGAAACTATGGGTAAATGATTAAATTTGAATCCTAAAGTCCTGTGCCAACTGAGATAAAATTACTACAAGCAGTAGTAGAAGTTATGGTTATTAGTGGTTGGTTCTGCCCACATGGAGCTGACAGCTTTTTGATTATGTTTGCAGTGATAGGAGATTTACTGTGTTGCTTCTTCGGTGGTGTTGCTGCTAATTTCACCTTGGTGATAATTTGCACAATTGAGTTTACCATCTTTTCTGAAACCTTAGTCAGTATGACATAGATGTATATGCAATGTAAGAATAGTGAAAGCTCAAGAGAATTTATCTACTTGTTTCAGATGATTTTAAAGATGTCCTTCAAAGAGCTACTGATATTGGAATGGACAAGGTATCTGCCTATGAGAGCAAAAGAGAAAGTGAGAGAGAGAGAGTGTGTGTGTGTGTGTGTGTGTGTGTGTGTGTGTGTGTGTGTGTGTGTGTGTGTGTGTGTGTGCAGCAGATGATAGCTTATTACAAACATGTTGTAAAAAATATGATATCTGAACAATATAAATATTACAATCAAAACAAAGCTACTGTCAGTCATTTTATAGCGATTAAACTACTTGATAAAAAAAAAACCCTTAAAACCTTTTTCTTTGAATTGATATTTGATTTTGCTTTGTTGAAATAATTCATGTTGGGTCAAGGGTAGACCCAGGGAGAAAATGCTGGACGGATTTGCAGAGTGGCTGGGAACGAGGAGGGTGGGGGAGATGCTAGGGGCAACGAGAGATACAGATGGAAGTCCGTGATCGCCTATGCCATGCGGCAGGGCACCTGATGATGATGATGATGATGGGTCAAGTGTAATTTTATGTGTATTATAGACCTGCTTTGAGCGAGGGTTGGATGTAAAAAGGTATATACCTTGCTTACTTCACACCTTTGTAAATATAATTTGTTCTTGTTCTTGTTTTGTCACTCTCAAACAAGCTTTCGATTTCTAGGAGAAATTTAAGTTGTACATACAATTGATATGAAATTATTACATCTCTGAGTGCTTTCCACAATAAAAGACCGTCACTCACATGCATGCACTCAAGTTGTAGTTTGTACAATTATACATTAACTATAAACAGTAAATCTTGAGAGAGCAACAGCTGTGGAAAATGTCTGTGGTGAATGTATGTTTGTTTGATGTAAAAGCATGTTGAACAAATGAAAAAAGATTAATTCTCTCTCTCTCCGTCTCTCTCTTTCTCTCTCTCTCTCTTTCTCTTTCTCTCTCTCTCTCTCTCTCTGTCTGTCTGTCTGTCTGTCTTTTTCTTTCTCTCTCTCTTTCTCACTCTCTGTGTGTGTTGGTAAACAGATATGTGTATGTATGTATACATCTTATATTGTTCTCTACAGCAGTGCTTTGTAACTGCTACGATCTTTCGGGAGGGACGGAGTGTAGGAAGTGACTGATACTGGCACAGAGTAGGCCTAGTCGAATCTAGATCAATCTGTAAGCCTGTACTTCAATGTGTGCCTGTGGCCCACCACTGGATGGGTGAGGGTGGTGTGGAGAGGGGAAGGGAAAGACACATGCGCGCTGTTAAATTAATTAGCTGGCAGGGCTAAGGTGGCTTGGATATGGGCGCCTTGGCGTGAGAATGTGTGTGTGTTGTGTGCATGTGTTTCTTCGATTCCGTGGATGACCCACGAATTTGTCTTTTATGATGTTGAACATTGTAATTGTGATGCGTGAGTGTGATTGTATGCATAGCCAAAACATTTTCCACGTGTCTGAGCACTGTGCTAAAATAAAATCCTGTTCTTGTTCTTCTCTTGTTTAACCTTGTCCTCTTAGTCTACATACTCATTTTATTGTATTTAACTCATTTTGATTTTAATGTGCATATCGCGTTGCATCTTTAATCAAATTTTTTCTATACCTACCAAAGTTTTTTCAATGAGTATTGCCCTTTTTGTCCATTGTTAAAAGTCCTGACCAAGGCATCTGACTCTTATGATGTGCTTTTTTAACCGTACATATTTAGATTTAGTCATTATCTTTGATATTGTTTCGACAAAGAGGGAGGGGGAGAGAGATGAGGGGAGGAAGAGGGTGAGAGAGGAGTGAAAGAGAGAGTGAGAGAGAGTAAGAGTATGTGTGTACATGTGTTTATGCGTTCTTGTGCCTATATGTATTTTAATGCGAATGCCAAAACAATTTCCCATTGTGATGCTTTGGGCTAAATAAAATTCTTGTATCTTGTATCTGTCTATGTGTGTATACCTTTCATATTGTGTATCTTACATTCTTACATTGTCGATACTGGTGTTGCACAAATTTGTGAGATATTTTAATGGGCTAAGAAAATAAGAATTGGAGACATGAATATAGTTGTTCATGATGCAAGGCATAGTTTATATGAGAAATGTTGAAGAGTAAATTCTTTAGTATTTCCTAGAATGTAGCAGGCATTACGTAGAACTACGATGTACATTTTCAGTTATGTGCAGTTTACATTTCTTTTTTAATCACTACAGTTTGCACTTTTTGGTTTGGTTTTCACAGAAAAGAGTATACATAAAGCGAAAAACATTGAAGATAGTTTTGGCTTTACAGGAATAGAAATATTCATGCCAAATTCCAATAGTTTTTCTGCATTGTGGAATCTTTGTAGTTGATACTGTAAAGCACAATATTATGTGTGAGAACAACATTTCTTGATATGGTGCAAAATATGTTTGCACACATTTGATGAAAAGGATTAAAATGGCAACCAGTCGAAATTGAATGACTCTTATAACAGCTTTAGTTGTCTTTCATTAACATGATTCACTTTTTGTTATATGCCATGTGTACCAAAGTGAATAAACCATTTTAGAGAAAGATAAAACCTTCATGATCTTATCAGTTCTGATATAAAAATGTATACATCACTCACAAATGTGTAACTATTCACAAGTTTATAAGCAGTGTCATTTCCAGATCATGATTACTGGTGGAAGTCTGGAAGACTCAAGAAAGGCACTGGAATTGGCAAAAACAGAAGGTATAAATGGGACATCTTTACTCTTGTTATTACCAAGATACTGCTAACTAATAATAACCAGTTTAATGGCAGTTGGCTCAACTTTTTCTTCTTCACCATCTTCACTTTTGTCAGTTGTGAAGTAATGAATGTGAAAATAAAACTGTTCCGCTAAATATTCGGTTTGTGAAACGTATTGAATAATAATGTTCATTCGTTTCCATTAATCATGTTGTGTATGATGCAGAGTATGTTTATTGTTGTAAATTGTGCTGATTTGTGATCGTCACGGAACAAGAAATATGAACATTTGTTTCATGGTTGTTAGATCAGTTCCTGTAGATAATTTTTTTTACTTACTGCATTTTCCTATGCTTTACTGTCTTTTTTTTGCTATATTAACAATTGTTCATGATTGCTAGATCAGTTTCAATAAAAACTTTTTTACTATGCTTTACATTTTTGTATTATACTTTTTTAAATTATAAGAAATGAAGGTTGATCTCATTAGTGCATGACTGAAAGGAACTCTGTTTTGTCTAGATAAAAATATAGCAGTATAGACTTCTCAAATGTTTAAAGGTAAGAGTTTTTTGTTTCGTTTTGTTTTTTCTCAATGGTTGATTTAAGATAATTTTTTTCAATAGTTACTTGATTGGTCCATGGTATTTTGGCTGAGAATGCATAGGTTTGATCTCCAGAATAAGTGTTATAAAACAGTACTGTTACTGACTATTGAAAAATGTGTGCTGTCATTGATTTTGGTTTAAGTGTTTAGATTCAGTAGTAATAATATGATAATATCCAATATGAAGAATCTTTGCTTTTTTGACCAGACCAGCTGTACAGTACAGTGGGTTGTCACCCAACACGTTGCAGTGACTTTGAGGCCAGTGGTGACCCTGATAAATACATGTCTGACCTCATCGAACTGGCCACCAGTAGCCATAAGGTGGTGGCTCTTGGAGAGTGCGGACTGGGTAAGGTCATATGAGATCTGTGTATGCAGTAGATTAACATGTTAGCTACCTACAATACAGTAAGTAAATTAATATGTTAGCTACCTACAACACAGTAAGTAAATTAATATGTTGTCTACGTAGTAAATTAATATGTTAGCTACGTAAATTAATATGTTAGCTACGTAAATTAATATGTTAGCTACCTACAACACAGCAAGTAGCTTAATGTGTTAGCTACCTACAACATAGTAATATCGTTCTACTGTAGTTGCTGCCACATTGCTACAGGATGGGTGTACCTGTCCTGAGACTTCCCCGAATTTTCCCCCAGTCCACAATGGAAATAATATCAGAATTGTCAACTAATCCAGAAGACAAGGTATTTCCCTCATGAATAAACATGATTACAATTACAATTTGGCATATATGTGACACTGTCTGTAACATGAAATGCTGACTGATGTCAGAACTGTCTACCTAGTCCAGTAGACAAGGTATTTCCCTTATGAATAAACATGATTACAGTTTTGATTTGGTATATATATATATGTATGTATGTATATGAAACTGTCCATGACACAAAGTGTTGACTGACTAGCTGTCAAATCAGAGAATTATGCAAGCAGACAATGAAATGGCAGGGCCAAGCTTATGCAAACGAAGAAGAATGGAGAGAAAAAATGTGCTGATGTCTATTCAGCAAAAGAAGTGCTTCGGATGTTGGATGAATCTACTGTTGATGAAAAGGACTACATGTCTGAAAATTTGTTAGATGGGACAAGGATGTCTCAGACACTGTGAGAATGGGTGATGTAGATATTCAGCAACTGATTTGAAGTGCTATTCAGCAACTATGCAAACTGCTATATAACAAGAGGATACAGCAGAATTAGAGGCATAGTATCATGGAAGCTCATTCAGTTTGCTGTTAGAAAACCGTGGTTGTGTGCTTTTAACTAAAAATGTAACCTGTAGAATTTTTTGTTAATTTATACCATTTTCACAGAAAATCAGTCCCCATGGCAGTGAATGGGTTAAGAACTTATGGACAAACTCAGAAAATATCCTGGATGGTATTAAAAACAAACAACAACAAATGACAAAAATATTGTGAACAGTGGATGAGAACAAACAAAAAGCATTGTATGTTATGATTCAAAATGTGTCTTCTACTGCAATGATGAAGATTCAAAAACTGTCAAATACTGTGTAGCAATTGTACTGATAGTTATATGGACCCATACATATTGTTAAACCATCATTCTCATTCAAACATAAATTCTTCACTTTTAATCTCTGAAACATTTCTGTGCCAAAAAGTTGGTAAAGATCCATCCTTTAAACAATTTAGAAATATGTCTGGATGCTTTTATGTTCATATGCTTGTGCAGATAAACATGCGGATTCATTGTGTATGTATGTGTGATAAGCTGTATGAAGTAATCACTGCGATACAATTTGAGAATGACATGTGCAAGATGTATATCAATAGAAGGGGTCATATGACCTGATATCGTTTTTTTTTTTCTTTGATGTATTTTTCATTGTCACTTGTAAATTCACATGTGAAATACTCTATTTTATCTGTTGCAGATTATGATAGAACACAATTCTGTCCACCAGATGTTCAAAGAAAGTAAGTTTTATGTAAACAGAAATTGTGAATTCATACCTTTGCGATTTACTTCCAGTTCTTCTGTTCTTGCTTTTAGTATAAGTTAAACATAAGTACAACTATGCCCAGCCTTCAGAATTAATGAATAAATGAAAACTGATTTCATAATTGAGAATTGAGAACTTGTTTGAAGGACAAGAACTGAATGATACAGAATTGGTTAGAAGATACTGGCAAGTTTTCTGTAATAACAGTTTTGTGCTCTCTTGAGACAATATGAAGTTTTGATTTCCTGATGAGGCCTATATAAGACCAAATGTTTTGCTGTATAGCTAACTCTGCTTCTGTTGATTGCTTTTGATTGTCATGTGAGCTCCTGCAGCCAACTGGGGGAGTCTGTTACCCAGCAGACCCTTTGATCTGATGAAGGCCTCATCAGGGAGTTGACTGTCATGTGACCACTAGCAGCCAATGGGGCAAGTCTTTTACTTACCACAAACTGTTCAATCTGATGAAGGCCTTATTAGGAAGTCAGAAGTTTACCAGGGAACAGATAAGAGCAGATTGTGAGAATCCTTTATTCATCAGGTTTTTTTTTTACATCAAATATGTCCTCTCGGACACAATATATTAACTTTCTGTGTATCATGTAGGGTATAACATTCAAGCTGTACACAGGTATTTTGAGAGACAGATGGAGGCAGCAGAGGCTACAAAGTTACCACTGTTTCTTCACTGCCGTAACTCGGCACAGGACTTCATGGAAATCATTTCCAGAAACAGAGACAAGATCTCTGGAGGAGTGGTAAATAACTTTTTTCATTTTAATCAGTGTGTTTGTTTGAGTATACAGCATTATAAGGAGAAGAAAACAATTGAACAGAATAAAGTAACAGTCAGTCAAAATGTATTTGGAAGAAGTTGGCAAAACATTTGAATATGAAAGATTTTGTACTTATAAGCATGTTGACTTGTATTTTATAAGTTTGTTTGCTTCCTTTGAAATAAGCTCTTGATACTGATTCAGAAGTATTTTGCTTTTAATTTCCCAAATTGATTTAGTGTTCCTTTTACATTGTATTCAGTGATAGGGTGATAGAAATTGTGTTGTAAAAGTCATTTTTCTAGATGTTTGTGAGTATGCATATGCACATGTGAAAATACAAGCAGTCTGTGTGATTCTGTTATAGCTCTATTTTGTTATCACAGGTGCATTCTTTTACTGGAACCAAACAAGAGGTGACAGCTGCAGTTGATCAGGGCTTGTACATTGGTATAAATGGATGGTGAGAAATTCTGCTGTTTAATTGTTAAGTTATGAAATGCCCTATGAGGAATGCTTTTGAATAATTCTTGTATTTTAATAAAATCTTTCTATTAAAAATATTCTATAAAAAATAATGTATATCCAGAAAGAGTTCCAGTTTTACTCCAGATACATGATATTGAAGTTACACATACATGCTCCCCTCCCCCTCCCACTCCATATTTCTTTTAAATGGCAGGGATTTTGAGTTGAGTGGGATCTTGCATCAAGTAGAATTCTTCTTTTTTTTAACTCTGTGAAGAGTTATTGGGACATTGCAGTAAAGCACCAGATTTCTTCAGCTATATGGATTGTGTGCCTAAACCTGGGTTTCTGCAAATGGTTTCTCTGTCCATCCCACATTGTTAGTCCATTATTTTCTTCTGTCTAGTCTATCATTTTCTTCTGTCTTCACTTCTATCTGCCTCCTTCAGCAATTTCCTGGAGTACTGATTTAGCAAGGCCATTGGATCTTGTTACATGGCCATACCAATGTAATTTTCTTTTCGTAACTGATGTCACCTGATCTTTCTGTGGTCCATGAGCTGCTTGATAGTTTAGCGCACTTGTTCACTGGTGATATGATCAGTGTATGTGATTTTTGTATCTTGTGATAACATCTCATTTCCAGGGCTTGGATTCATCTTTCCAAATCTGCTGTGAGGGTTCATATTTTGCACGCATACAGGCAAATGAAATATACCAGTGTGCACGAGAGCTTGATCTTGTGCTTCATGGAGCTGTTCTCGTCTTTCCATACAGGTTTCAGCCTGGACAGTGCTATTGTTGTCTTTGGTGCCCTTGAGAAGAATTTCTGGTTTGAATCCCTTGTTACTAATAATGGATTCCAGATCAGTGAACTGTTGAACAGTTCCTAGCTTCAGTCCATGGACAGTTACATCAATAGTGATGGTGTTGCTGCAGCTGGCCATCAGTTTGGTCTTTTCAGTGCTGATTTCCATGCAGTATCTTGTTGATTTGGTGAATTCTCACTAACTGCCGGCCGGGCCATCAGTGTCATCTGCAAATTGAAGGTTTGTGATAGATCTTCCCCAAAAGCTGACTGTGCTGCATGATCTTCAAGTGCATCAGTTATGATGGATTCTAGGAATATGCCCTAACAAACTCCAGCTGAAGTATGGAATCACTCTTTAGTAGTATCCTTTGTAAGCACTGCACTGACTGTTTTCGTAGTATAGTGCTGGATGATGCTTTGGAGTATAGTTGCTGGATGTGTGTTTGATTAGTTTTTGCTTGATATTGAATTTTTTCATTGTGGTCATATTGCCTCTTGCCAGACTCTGTCAAATGCAACATGAGTCTTTGAACATAGTAGGTTAGAGGTTTGTTTGATAGTTCATCTGCCTTTGTGGAATCCATCCTGTTCTTCAACAGTAATGATATCTGCTTACAGTTGTAACTTATTCAGAATGATTTTAAGCATTACTTTGCTGGCATGACTGATCACATTGATAGTGAGGTAGTTCTTGAATGTTGGAGACTTTCTTTCACAGTGATTGGATTCATGGTGTGGACTATGTGTCTGTGTGCCAGATTCTGGTGCAGAAGGTAGTTAGGATATCATTTACTGCTTCTCTGCCATGTTTCAAAAGTTCTGTAGGGATATTGTCAATGCCTGCAGCCTTACCATATTTCAGCAGTTTCACTGCTGCTATAACTGCCTCTAGGAGTATTGGGAAGTCATCTTCATTTGATGAATCTTGTATCGTTAGCGCACTTTAATCTCCTTTGCTCTGCTTCAAGACTCGGTCCATCTTTGTATGTTTCTTTCCTGTGTAAGATGGTTGCCATCTTTTTCATGCATGGTGCTGACTCTACTTTGCTTTTGTTTTGTCAAATCTTTTACCATCTTAAAGGCTTTATTTATATCATTGTTGTCAAGGTTTTTCTCAAAATCTTCACATTGTATTGGTGTTTAATTTAGTGTTCCTTTGCAGTTTTCATTTCTTGACCACTCCTCTTGATTATGGTGCTGTGTTTCTCTTTTCCCTTCTTTCTTTTGCTGCTGTAAGCTCCTGGTTTCACCCATCTCCAAAAAGTACTTGTGATACATGGCTTGGATTTCAATCAGCTTATCCGAAGACTTCTTTGCTGTAAAATAGAGTTATCATTGGAAAAAGAACAAGTCTGCTGATGGATAGATACATACAGATGAATGGATGGTTTCAAAAGCAAATGGTGATATTGTATTTGTTATTGTAGATTATATCCATAATTTTTCAAGACTTCACTAGTGCGCAGGAACATGTGTGCAGACTTAACACATCTGCTGCAATTATTTTTCCATTGCATAACATTTGTTGTGTAGCCCATATGAACAGTATGTAGATGTTGACATTGTCTTGTGCTCCGCTGCATGCTTTTGACATTGAAAAGATCATGCTCATTCAAGTTTTGCAGTTTTTGTTTGGCCTAGGATACCATGGAGAACCATCATTAGACAGGAGAGAAATAGTTATCAGAATATTTTGATGCAAATGTTGCCAAAAAAAAGACAAATTTAGGATGTAGTTGATTCTGCAATTTCTGAAATGGGAAGTTAAAAGAGGAGCTGTTATAGAAGTAAATCCTTTATAATGTTTAAGTTTTAAAGAACAGATTTGTTTTGCTTGAAGAATGTACCAGTATTGTTTTCAGTTGGGAGAGGCTGTGGGAAAGAGTGTGATGGGGAGCTGTTTGACGCTGATGACCTATGCATTAATGTTTTCAGTTTGTTTACAGTTCTTTGAAAACTCAAGAGAATGTGGATGTCATGTGCGCAATACCAAGTGACCGTCTCATGATTGAAACAGGTAGATCGGTACTCTTTGATTTATTTGTGTGTATGTTAAACATGAGAGTTTGTGTGTGTATGTTTAATTTGCTGTAGAATTGTGTGTGTGTTGTGTCTGTGTGGGGGTTGGGGTGTGTTTGCCAGATGTTAATATTGGTCCCAGCATAACGAGTTCCAAATCTTACATGGGCTTTGGCCCAAGATCAACATGAGTCATCGTTACAACGACCCAAACTTTGCAGAAATATTTTAGCCAAGATTCTCAGTTGCTGGGAACAGATCATTACTAGACAAAGGTTATACTCAGCAAAGTGCTCTGGCGTTACAAATTTGCAGGCACCATCAAAATTATGTTGTCCAAAAAGGAATTTTTTTCTAGTGGTGGTGAGGTTACTTTTTGTTGTTGGGTTTTTAATTTTTTGTTTTTTGTTGTTTGTTGTTGTATTTTCTTCCTTCAAGGACCGAAATTGAATAGAAAAGTACATGGAAGTAACAATCAGAATACCTTACCTGTCAGGTGTTAAGAAGTGACACTGCGTGAGCTTTCAGTTTTGTCATCGTAAGACCTTTACCAGATGGAATGAGTGTTCTGCACTGCTTCTTTCAGTAAGGCCTTTGTCCTGAACAATGTGATGCAAGTATTGTAACCATGAAAAAAGTCTGTCTTCGAACATGGAAGTTGAGTATGATTTACCCAATATCTATCAAGCAACATTTGCATCATGAATTACAAGACACAAGCCCTACTTCCAAATGCAGCAGAAAACAGTCATTCTATGTAATGAAGGTCACTTGACAGGACCCAAACCTCATGGAGAGCCAACTCTCTGCATCTTGCAGATGAGGTATTTTAATTGTATTGAATGACAAAATCAGGAAAGTAAGATACTTTTATTGTTGTGAATGGCTTTCATGGAAAAAAGTCATGCTAAATTACATTTTCTCATAATATTAGTGAATTTGTTAAAATGTATACTTTCAGTCAAACAAATTCTGTCAAAAATCAGTTCCACTTTCTATGCTTACAGATGCCCCATGGTGTGAGGTGAAAGCCACTCATGCAGGCCACAAACATGTGAAGACCACCTTTCCAACTAAGAAGAAGGAACGCTGGGAAAAAGGCAGCTGTGTAAAGGGAAGGAATGAACCAGCACACATCATGTGAGTTGTTGATGGGCTGCAGTGTAGAGACAACAAGAACACAAATTGTAGCTGTGGCATTGGTATTTATTACGAAAGAAATTTAGATTTGAGAATTGGTGTACATTGTGGTGTATTTACAAGAGTCTTCCAGTACATGAGTATGTCTATAAAAAATGTGAGAATAAGTGAATGATAAGTGTCTCTTTATGCATTCCTTCGATGTAACATTCCTTCTCTCAAATGACCTATTCCAGTCTGTTGGAGCCAGAAATGCCCGTTGCTTAGCAATCAGTTGACAAGTCATCTAAGTCATAGAAACTTGCACACAGGCAATGCTTTCAGTCTGGGGAATAGATGAAAGTCCCGGGGATTCATACCTGGAGAATAGCTTGATGTGGCAGAGCATCTTGTTGATATGACATCATAATTGATGTTACCCTCTCTGCTTTGTGGCAAGATAAATTGTCATGCAACATTGATGATAAATCATTAAGTGTTTCATGTTTCAGACTGCAAGTCATAGTACTCTTATCAGAAACATCCTGTAGCAGTGTGATTAAACGTTTGACACATTAGAACATGATGCACCATCAGTAAACATTGCTTATCATAGGCATATATCATCATCTTCAAATATCCTTGTTTGTGGATTGTGTCCTGGGTTCTTACTCAGGTTTTGTCAGTGGCTGCTATCTGATTTAAGAAGCTGTTGCCATCATTTTTGTATCAGAACTTCCTTTGTAAAATTAAATTTCAACATAAGCACACTGTTCTTCAACATTAAACATGGCCATGACACTTGGAAGATCACACCCAACATGATATCATAATAGATGACATCACAATATTTGCTCAAAATTTCATAGGTAGATTGCAGCATAACTGGGACTGTGTAGTTCCACAGTGCTGCAACAGTTACTTTTAAGTCATTATTATGTGCTTGCTGTTTATTAAATGAACCTGATACAGGAATCTTTTTTTTTTCGAGTTAGTATACTTACTGATGTGTTGTTACAGTTTCTTTTTTTTTTTTTTTTTTTTTTGATAATCTTCAAGAAAAACATGGTTTACGTGGCATTTGGTGAGTTTTATACATCTATTCCCGCTTTCATTGCTTATTAGGGAGAGAATGAGGTAGCTTGGTAGATGACTGTGTGCAGTACCATTTTATATGCCAAATGATGAATATCCAAAATAAAGCAAAATAATTTGTCATATATGGTCTCTGTGCATCTGGTTGCAAAGATTTTTATGACGACTTTTTTTGCCCTAGATGGGCGTTTCTGAACTTTGGTTCATACGTCTTATGTATGCACAGTACCAAAGGCAATGCATTAAGAGCTATAGTTTGCTTTTTTTTTTAATTGCAATGTAGGCATGCACTGATTCCAAGCTGTTTCTTGTGTGCTGACAGACAAGTGATGGAAGTCATGGCAGCAGCAAGGGGTGAAGACATGGAGCAGTTAGCCAGCATCATTTATGACAATACAGTGAAGCTCTTCTTCAACAAGTCCTGACACACACACCACTAAGAATTACATAGTCAGTACTGAAATATCAAGAGCTGTTGTGATGGTGCCAAGGTGCCACCCACCACAGAATAATCTGCTTTGCTTCTGGCTCATTGATAGTGATGAGTTAAAAGAATGGAATTTTTTGTGTGTGTAAATACAGACTTGATTTCTCTTTGTTATAACATAGGCTGTTCATTGTGTTGGTGTAATTTTGCTCACCCTCTTTCCTACTTAGTTTTCTCAACTGGATATATCATATCCTGGTTATCTCAGCAAGTTCTGGTTGTTCACCATGAAAAAGTTGACGGAGTGGCTGGTCACACCACCACCCACTCCTATCTTTACTTGGTTTGAAAGACATGATTTTGATGGAAACATGCTTAATACAAAACAAAACAAAAAGAAAAGAATGAAACATGCCTGATTAATTTAATCTGAATAACAGAATGTTAGGAAGTCTTGTGTATGCTGGGACCTGATTATTTTAAATTCTTGTGTGTCATGTTTTGAACAAACCCCTGCATTAGAGTTGAGCGTGATCATCTCAAAAATGGCTGTTCTTTAAAGCAATCATTAAAGTTTTTAGACAGTGAGACATTAAAGTTTTTAGACAGTGAGAGAAATCAGTCTATGGCATCTACATTCATGAAACTATATGTTCAGCTGTAGCTCCAGTATATGAGGAAACTAGCATAATGCCACAACTGTATCTCTTTAAATCTGTTTAATTTTGCACCCTTCAATTATCAAGTTTGAGAAAAGCGTTAGACCTTAGAAAGATAGTAAATCACTGACCAAAACCCAGAATGTTCATGTAAACATAGTGAACTGTTTCTTCAGTTGTATATTGGTGTATTTGATTCTAAAGGTAATGGGATGTTTCATAAACTGTGAACTCAAATCATACAACAATCCTAACCGTACATACTACTACTGTATACAAGATTAGTGATACTGCATTGAGAATCCTCTCAAAATGAACTGTGTAAGAAACGTGTGTGCTGATGTAGTTTAATTCAAAGTACTACATAAATCTCTGAAAGAAAAATTAAATTCAACTAGTCATAATGCTAGTCACATTTATGAGTAACAGAGCTCTACATGTGCACACTAGATCAGTTTAAGAACCCAGACATGACACCACAATCATGAGAGATTCATTGCACTTGGACAATTCATATCCACTCCATCCGAATCTGCCAGCAGTTATCTTGCAAACTCCAGGAGCCTGCGCAATACTCTATGCACTGGCAAAGTTTTGAATTGGGGAAGAGAGAGAAGGGACCTATGGAACACTAAGCTGACACCACCAGAATGATGAAACATTAAATGAGGCATTAAAACAGCTTAGTGTGTATAAGTGCAGGTATATGTGTGTTCCTTTTTTTTTTTTTCTTTGTTTCTGTTCTTTTGTTTTTTTCTTTTGTCTTGTTGTGGTGTGTTTACTTGCACAATTCACTGCATTGTCGTCAGCCATCATAATATTATGTGGATACAAATATGTATGTACGTATGTGCTTGTGTTTACTGTTATTTTTTACTTGTTCTTTTTTACTTCCTATCTACCTGTCCCGTTTTGTTTTGTTTTCTCAGAGATGGTGACAAACTGGAGGGGCTGTGACTAAGATATTTTCATCATGTGATTACAGTGGAGGCTATGTGTAGTATTGATTGAGTGGGACTTTCTGTGATGTGAAACAAGTTTATAAATACTTCGTGGCCAATTGTTTTCATTCAGTCCTTTTTATATTTTTTATTTATACTATTTATTTATTTATTTATTTTATAAGTTTTTGAAGATGACATACACAGATACATATGTCATTACAACACAATGTAACTAACTTTGTTCCAATTGTAGACTGATACAAATACAAGTACGAGATGCAAAACACTCAGGCCTGGTAGGACCTGGCTGGCTCATTGGTTTATGTGCAGGTTTAAGGTTTATACCATGATCATTTTGGATCTTCTTCCTCACATGGCACCATTGGTGTCCGTGTGTACAGAATTCATTCTAAGTGTACAGATGTCATCTTGAAAAAAATGAAACTGAAACTAATTTTTCTAGGCAGCCCCAGGCCAGGAGTATTGCTAGTTTAAGGCTGCTGTGTCCTGAATCGGTTAATATGTTCATGCTGCATCAATATATTTTTTAATGTATCCAACTGCGTATGTATCTTGTTGAGGTATTGACTTGGCTTCCCCTCCTACCATCCTTTTTTTTTTGTTTTTTTTTGGTATGATAAATAAAAAACATTTGTTATTTATGTACTTCAGCTGCATTGATGTATTGGTATGTGTATCTTCTGACCATGTGTGCATTGCATTGATGTATTGACTTGGCAACTCTCCCTCCTCCCCTTTGTTTTCCTTTTAGTAAAGTGCAATGAGCAGTCTGTGACATGGACTGTTTGCGTTATATAAATGAAATTATTTTCATTATTATCAGTGATTATGATTATGATCATTGGTATTATCATCATTGTAATTTACTATTAGCTTTTCCAGGCCATGGTTTGCTGCTTCCTGCCATGTAGAATGTTGCTAGAGCTTCTGGTGGCATGGCATGTCATGAACAAGATAAATGTTTTCAGTATATTTATAAACTAGGAAAATATGTATACTCATTAACACGTTTTACCTTTTGTCATTTTAAAGATGAGGGATAATCTTCCCATTTTTCTGAAATCTTTTACCAGTTCTTTCATTTTTTCCTTCAACACTTAGGCCTAGATTGAAATAGTTTTCTTTTTGCAAAGTGCCGAAACAGTCAGTTTTCCTTTTCATTGGAACATTTGCATCAGGTTTGTATGCCCTTTTTCCTGTATTCCCTAATACTTTGTTGTTGTTGTCTAGCAATCTGAACTGAATAGCTTGCTTGTTGTAAAGTGCTCTTAGTTCACTATTTTGAGATACAGCATTACTAGGAGCAGACAAAAATCGACAAATCATTATGTTAACAATATTACATCGTCATATGCATTTGTATATTTGAAAATAGTCATCTCTGTTAAATTGTCAGTGTCAGCAACACACATTTTCATCCACTGTGTATTTGCTATAGGTTGGTTGTTTTACCCATCGCCCACTGTCACTTGTTAATCAGCTCACTGAGTACAACAGTCTGTGTTTTACTTGGAGTATGAAGTGGTACAAGTTTGACAAATTGTCAACACTGGTCGAGACATTGGAGACCACTGGAAATATTGTGCAATTGTCATCATCGCAAGTTTATTTTGAACACGTTATCATTCCATATTTCAATGTTCCTACACTAACAGACAATACTTAGATACAATTTAAAATCACAGTCAATGCATACTTCAGTGGCTGGCCTATTAGCTTGATTGATTAGAGGGTAACTAGTAACACAAAGGTCATGGGTTCAAACCCCATGTGGACCACATACTTCTCAGGGAGGAAGGTAGCAGGATGGTTCACCTGCTGCCTGGCACAGAAGTGCTGAGGATCAGCCCCAGAGTTCACCCTTTTGCATAAGTTTGATGACAAAATCAAATTAAACATCCATAGTTTTCAGACGGCGACAGAAAGCAAGTCAATTCCATATGCCTTCTGACTTGTGCATGTCAAAAGAACCCATGGCAATTGAAAATCAAAAAGGGTAGGGAATCTTCTGGTTACCTTGGTCGAATTGGTAGTAATTCCGTTTCCATCAACAGTTAAAACTGCAACAGTTCTTCAACCTCATTAACTCCGCTTGCTCTGAATCTGCAGCCCTCAAATTCAGCTTGAACCACTCCACATTATATGTCAAGCACTTCCACACTTAAAACTAATGTCTTCTGTAGAGCTCATAAGCAGTGTAGGTCAGACAGATTACTCATTTGTTCCCTTATCCAAAATAACTGCATAGATTGGCAACCTACCAACTTCTCACTGCAGTTTTAATTGTTCATCAACTTACATCATGATTATGATCTTCACTATAAATCTAATACACACCAGAAATACTGCAATGAGCAAACAAAAGGATTAGTAATACAGATGCTTTTGCTTTTCTCATTGCCATAATCAAACTCAAGACTGTCTTGACTTCAAGCCCAGCCCACAAGATAAGAACTGGCCTTTTAGCTGCTCACCTTCATGATCCAGTCGTTTCAATGGTGTCATTGTGTCACAGTCCCAGTTTCCAGTCCTATCCTCCCCATTTCAAGACCTTTGCATAGGATTTTACGTATGCTCAAAAAGCCTGCTAGATAATTGAATATCAAGTGATAGCCAACGCCTTTGTCAATGCATGTTGTTATTGTTAATGTTGTTTAAAGCCCAGCAGACTGCACAGCCATATTAGGGCTATAACCACCTCAAAACACACAAAACTTCAACAGGAAAAAAAAAGAAAAAGAAAGGAAAATTAAGTACACATATCAATGCATTTGCGCACATAATCTAAGGATATGCCCCCCTGCGTAGGACCATTCCCTCTGATTTATCGCACACGGGAAAGTTAAAAAACACACCTGAATACATATTTAAGCATACATAAGGACACCAAAACATATATATAAAAACAGGCATAAATTATCTGAAATCACTTCCGGATATCTCACCTCCTTAGAGCCAAAAATGCACTTAATACATGTACCCAATTATCAATCCGAAGAAAAAGTACACAAGACTTTAACAAATACAGGTGAATGGACCATTAAGGCAGAAAATGACAAGTGGAAATGACAGAAAGCAAAGCAACAAGGCAGAAACAAAGAGAGTGACAGAAACGAAATTTCTAGCATAGAATTTCCAGAAGGTGGGGATACTGTTCATACTGAAAGAGCCCCTGGCAACCCAACGGGGGAATGCATGTTGTTAATTAACCGTCCAGAAAATCAACTCAAGTAGTACATGGCATTATTTTGCTATTGGTTTTATTATCTTAATTATCTTATTTAATCAACCATCCAGAAAATCAGCTCGTGTACTTAGCATTATTTTACCATTAGTTTTAGCTTAATTATCCAATTTATCAATGCACTTTTCGCAGTGTGTAGCTTATTACTTGTTTGTTACATTTATCTGATTGTGAATAACACACCTTCACTCTTCCTTTTCCCTCTCCTTAACCCCACTCCCCAGGCTGTATTGCCTCACTAGGTATCCACCAACTACATTAGATGACATCAAGTGAAAGAGGTCAGTCTATCTTTCCCCAGCAAGTTCATTTTCTGCCATGTCCATTTCTGCATTTTGAAAATACAAACAATACTGACATACTACACACAAAGTATGAAAAAAAAAAAACCAACCACCATGCATCCATACATCAAGAACAGGAGATTCAGCAGTAATTGTTCACAGTTTTTATTCTTTTGGACTGCATCTGAACTGGACTTCATCCAAAAACGTGTTGCCCTGTTCATATTGTAAATCTGTAATTGTAATACTGTTAAAAGTTCTGATAAACAACAGCTGTCTCTGTATCAGGCAATCCACTCTTCCAAACAATGAATCCAGAAACAATCCACGCGCTGGAATCCAGGGGACTGCTCATATCACACCCCTGGTAGGATAAAGGAGAAGGGCTAAAAGCTGTTGCTCACAATTTCATTACACAATACAGTAGGCCTTATGATAAACTACATCATATATTCCTTGCTCTTAAACTAATGTGGATGCAGATTCAGATCTATAATCAATCAATGTACCATATCTCGGTTTCCAACAAAAGCAATAGAATATCTGTAAATACAGGGTACGTCGGACAACATGTTAATGTATGTTTGGTGCTCCATTTCCTACATCAGTACATCCCCACCATCACATAACTTGGGCAGTGTCACAGTTCTCAAAGGAAGATGGGGTGGGGGATCTTGCCCGCATACCCAAGGTCTCTCCAGTGATTTTACATCACCTGTTAAAAATACAAGAACAAATAAGCACGATGGTTTGAACTTTCGTCATTTCCACTAAGTAGGTTTATGATACTCCTCCTTTCACCATTTCCAATAAGTAGGTTTATGATATTCCTCACTGTGATTTCCCATGACAATCTTCCAAAAATTCCTTCTTGGCCACATCTGTCATATTGTTCCCTTCCTCCTCCACAAATAGACTCAACGAAATCTTAGCACATGATAATAATTCCATTTGTATAGTACAAACAGTCCAAGTCAAAATATGCTCGTTGCACTTTACATAGTAATAAAACAACAAAAACCACCGCTTCTTTTTTTGTTGGGCCCAAAAACTTAGATCTGCAATGAAGTGTTCTCACCATGACTATTTTTTTCAGTCTTTTGTCTGCTTTCTGCAATGTGATCTATATAAATGTATTTTGTTTAGCAGAATCTGTAGAACTACAGAAGAGTGGATTGCCTGGTGTATTGTAAAACAACTAAAGCCAGGAGGATACTGGTACAACAGTCAAGAATGGTAAAGTGTCACAATCATACAAAAAATGTCCAAAAAATTTTGCATACAGCAGAAACAGTCTTATCGTAGCAGAATGACCCCAGCGAGATTTCAGGAGAAACAAAACTGAGAAGTTTGAGAGAACACATAACACACAAAAAAAAATGGTATATCACTCATAGGCATTTATCTTTTTTTATAGGTAAAACTGATAAACGACGTGGATATTTAAGATCACATGTCCACATGCATACAAAACGAAAGCAACAATGATCATGTCAAGTTTTCTCGGTAATTTTGACCAAGTTATTACTATTTATTAACAAACTGTACAAATCCTGTATACTGACCCTGCACATCTGGCATAAAACCATGTTCATCTCTTTACAGCCTAAAAATCAACGTTTAAAAATGAATAACTGGCTGACAATGTTATTCCAGTCTTGTGCACAATACCACCTCTTAACTCGTTACCCAACAAAGTGCGTAAAATCCAGACTTGCAGAGCTATCTGAAACCAAGCAACTCCAAACTGTAAACAATGTAACTGATATGGTTTAGCCAGCAATATCAATGTGTATTCTGTAGTAATGACAGCTAGTCTGAAGAGAATAGCAGGCGATTACACCAGGAAAAGAATGACAGTGTATAGTTATGCATCTGTTGCACGCTCCACAGCGCTGTTTCTTGGAGGCGATCTGTCGACAAATTGCCCCTGAAACACACACACAATCAAATACTGTTGTACCCAGTCTGTAAAGAATGCACACGTCCAACAAAAATATCTAGACACAAACCAGGTAAATCATCATTTTAATATCAATACAAACTTTGACAGTGTGTAAAATATTCTCTACAACCAACTTCATAGGTTACTACAACAGAAAACTACCATTATCAATCTAAAAATATAAGGTGTCTACCAGCATTCCACAAAGATGACATAAAATGAAGCCCATAAAACTTAAATCTCTTCATGGACAATGCAAGTACAAGAAAGAATATGTAGTGATCATGCAGGATAGAATGAAGTGGTAGTGAGGCACCTGTTCATATTAGGCTATACTATTATATTTCTTTGCATTACATGTGGCTGGTGTTTTATAAGAATTATTTTCCAAATCTCATTTAGGACTGTACGCATATTTGCGGATATCATGAATAAGAGATCTGAATAATTTCACATATCAAGACTGCCATTTGGGTACCAATCTGTATCCAACCACCACATAATAATGTCACTGACTCAAGATAACTTTTTAAAAAATTAACATCTGGCAGAATTCAGAATAAATTCAGAATTCACTTTAATCTTTCCAGCTATTCATACATCAAAATCAAGGAAGCACATGTCCCATGATACTAATCAGTCACGTAGGGAGTGAGGTGGTAGAGACCTCACAACTCTCAGGTCAGCATTTGACAGCAGGTCCTACTCCTCTCCCTCACTGCTTTACCTTCCCCAACCCTAAAGATGATCAGATGCCCATTCACAGCTAGGTGGACTAGAGACTGGATGTACATATAAAGCATATGAAGTTCCCCACACATGATTCACTCCGGTGCAAATTAGGCAATCTGGAAGGCAGGAGCTCTACCTTTGCATGAATATGAATGACTCGGAATCAATATGCACATCCAGATTGTCTAAACATAACTTTTTTTTCCAAAATGAAATCTAGTTTAACATATAACTGACAGTAATTCATTTTCACTTTGCCCAAGAAGGCATTGCAGCACACAGGTGATTTCATATATGCTGCGCAACCAATGTACGTTACAGATGATCCAAACTAATCAAAGCACATGCAAAAAGCCTGCACATACAGCCTTGTGTATTGATAGCTCTTGAGATTCTATCTAAATTGCACATGCGTACAAAGGAACAGAATTACATTGCAAAGAAGAAAACCAAACAGGAAAATGGAAGAAAGTACTCAACTCTCTACAGCTGTCAGTAAACTAATCAAAGACCTTGCAACAGATCTACATGAAGTAGTTTTAGTCACAATGAAGTCAGATTTGGAAAAAGTGCTTCACATACATTTGGGGAAACAATACAAGGAATCTGTACATTTTACTCCTTGGTAAGCTTTTGGATTCATCACCTGCCTCCTTTCAGTAACATTTTCCATGCTGATAACCCCAAAAAAATCATGTTAGGAGATCTCTGTAACAAAACCAAAAAAAGCTTTTCAAAATTACATTCTATTCAAATTCCGCAGGGTAAGCTTTTTTTTCCAAGCGAAAATAAAAGAATCAGGATCCAATTTCTAATATATGTTCATAAATCATTTCCCACGTAAGAAAAAACATCACATCATAGTGCTTTCATAGCAAGTAAGTTAAAACCACATATGTTGAATCATTTTGACACACACAAAAAAAAAACCAGTACTGAATACCTTGGGGTCAATCTGACTACACAAAATCAGTCATACTATATACACGTTCCCACTAATCCACACATACACACTGAGGTTAATGTGAACATAAGGATGGAAAAAAACTTTTTCACATGTGTAATGTCTTGATAAAAAACTTAAGTACTATAGGGCCATAAAGACTGCTTCAAAGTTCATTACTGGTATTTCTATATGCCTACTTCCTTTCCTATTAAACACAACTAAGAAGGATGTTACAAGTAAGAAGGGAGGGGTATAATTACACACCACCATCTAGCAAAGACAGTCAAAAGCAAACCACAAGGGTGGGGGTGGACAAATAAATATAAAGCAAAGTCAATATATTTAGTAGAAAGGGAAGTCCAAGAAAGGTGGGGTGAAAAAAGCAAATATGAAGATCTGATTAAAAAATCTTTTCAGATAATTCATCTCTCTCAAACAACATTGCAGCACCACTAATACTCGTTCATAGATGCTCATATAAATATGCAAAGCAGATTCACAAAGAGACGGACAACAACATAAATCAAAAATATAAATGGGGTAAAGGAAGGCATGCAGCTCCAATCAAACCATAGGGAGAAAAGTTCATTACGTGGGTACTGACGGAATGACATGGTCTTGCAGCCAATGCTGCGTAAGCAGCAACCAATGTAACACATGTTTCCAAATCCAATGCGTATAATCCTTGATAAAGTCCCAACACAGCCACAACCAGGCACCATACCGGTCCCACGTCTCTGGTGATCGCTCATAAACCTGTCAAAATAATCGTGTTGTTAACTTTTACACATCTGCAACAAGTACACATCTGCAACAACAGTGCATTTCCACTATATGTCAGAGGGACACAGAGAAAGTTGATAAAATATGCATACCAGCATGTAGTGCACTGTACAGCTTTATCAATATTATAACACATGTACTATCATTTTAGTGTCTTCTCTTTTTGTCATCACAACTGTAATATGAACTTTTAGCTGCTGCCATGAGGACAGCATGTCACTGCAGTGCAGCATTACCTTTCTCCTGTTTGCATTTTTTGTTCCCTATGAAAGTGGACTTAACAGAATTTTGCCAAGAATAACTCCTTTGAGACTAGAACCAAGACCATCAGTTAAGGACAGGACAGGTACAGGAGCTAGCCCACACACATCTGTTCATGGTGGCCTGAAGAAATGATGGGATGGGAGTTATGTCTGGTAATACGCACATACACATAAGGCAAGTGGGGTACATTCAGTTTCTACTAATTATGAGTATTAGCTGGGTTACTTTCAGTTTCTACTAATTATGAGTGTTAGCTGCTAAAATCAGGCCAAGAAAGGGCAACCTAGTGGCATCTAAACACATACAGTCTGACATGGTACAGTACATAACCGAACTGCATAAGGCTACTGGGGGAAACTGTTCCTAATTGATTCCAATTATACACAACACAGTTACCTTCCTTGTCACACTCCACATATGCAAAAATCTCAGATATGTCACACCACATATGTATAGAAAAACAATGCAATGTCATACACAGCCCATATAAGTTAACCACCAAGACACCCCTTGCTTCATTGTGTTCTGTATCTGTGTGGGCAAAACAGCTGGTAAGAAGAAGCGATGATTTCCAAAACTACTCACCCATACTAGTCCTTGCTGTGTCTTGCTGAAGGCCCAATAACAATGTAGACGAACCCATTCCACAAGGGACGAAAACATATCCTGAGTGGCTTTCCATGCCCATGTCATGCTGGGGCCCACAGTCTCCATAAGCCAGTGGTAGTAACGAGGAAAATTATTTTCACCCCAACTGTACACACCAAAGATACATCCCATTTAAAACACAAAAAGAAAGTTTTCTATAGCCAGTAAACAAAATGAAAGTTTCTTTTATAAAGACTTACAACAAATATATCTTTATGCTGTGAAAATATGCTTATTTTGATTATAAATTATGACAAAAAACTGCCTATATATCGACTATACAAAGACAATAACAAACTGGCAAATAAAAACCTGAAAATCAGATCACTAACAGCAAAACTCTCACAGCAGAATAAGACAGATAATTGAAACAAAGCTATCTTACAACTGCATAATGCTTGTCTAGTTGGTTACTGAAGGCTTCAACCAGCACAATGCTGCGAGGAAAGCTCAATGTCATTATAATCATTACAAAACCAAAAGTAAAGACAGAGCCATCTGGAGGCAGGTGTCTGTGTCACAGAGTGCAGCAGCCAACATAAACCTGGTGACACCAACAGGTGAGAAAAACATTTTTTGAACAGCACTATCCTCCTTACTCATTTGGACTCACAGCAATTTACATCTAATCAGACTTTTTAAAGGAGATGGAGAAGTCAAGCGGTTAAGTAAGCTGACCACATTCCACTATGCTGTTGCCCAAGTCTGCATTTTTGATGGATGTGCATGCTGGGTGTTTTCATGTTTCCATAAGCTAGCCACTGACTTACAGGATCTTTAATTAATGTGCATATTTGATATTCTGCAGCAAAAGCAGGTCTGCACATATGCTGACCTGAGAAATCAGAAAAATCTCCATCCTTTATCCACCAGGCAGAGATGCCAAAACAGACTGAACCCCAGGCTTTCTGATTCACCCACTTTACAAAGGTACCCTTTAAACTTCATAGGAACCTGTGTTTCATGGCATCCTAGTACTGCTTCTCCCACCTTCTTTGATCACAAGGTTTCAACATACTATGTATGTCAAACAACTACAGATGATTACAAATACAAGTCCAAATGTACTGCTCAACCATACCAACAATCTCTAATTCCTAACAACTTTACATTTTTGTGTATAATTACGACCAACTGCAACTCTTTCATCAAATTTCCATAATATTTCAATATCTTCACTGTTCTAGTTGCTTGGACAAAAACAAAACAAGAGATTACACTGACTGAAAAAGCATTTTCCTTCCACTTTCTTTAATTTTGTCCATTTCTTTCCTTATTCTAATTTTATTTACTTTGATTCATCAAGAGTAGCAATCATGATTATTCACTTTGGTCTTTTTTTAATTTTTTTTTAGGCTTTTTACTAATAGATTCATTTAGGCATGGTTCATAGGGTACTTTTCCAAACGTAACACATCATGTCAGCTGAACATATAACTTTTAGCCCATAAACACTCATAAAAAACTGGTGGCTAACTGAAGCTTGAAAAAATTAACATTTTGGTGGTTTTATTTCAGTTGATTTTTTTTTTTTTGTGCGATTTCAATATGGGAGTCAAGATACAACTCTAGTAGGTTTTCTTCCTCTTTTGCCATCTAGATGGTTAGGTCACATCTGGTAATGAATGTTTTTTTTTTTCTATTTACATGTACTGGGTTTTATTTGAAGTTTAGCAAATCAGAAGCACCAACGACAAAGAAAACATCTGCTAGCGTCAAAGATTTATTTGATAACCCAGGCTCAGCAGCTGACAACGATTCCAACAATCTGACTGAAAGTTTGCTATCATATAGTGCATCAACAACAGGTGGACATGGTTAAACTTGTGGTAGAGGTGGGTGGTTGGTTGAGGGAATACAAGGGAGTTATAGCAGATGTATATTATGATATGATCCACTGCAGAAGTCCCTTGACAACAACGTAAACGATCACGGAAAGCAAAGGTCGACAAATTTTCTCCCTACTGATGCTGACATTGATGCGCTGTGTTGACTGACCATTATCTATATTGAGACTAATTTCTTGCACGCATTTTGTTTCATAGTCATAGTTTTTATTTTTCTAAACTACAGAAATATCACACATACATCCCACATAAAAACAATACCTGCAAGGCTGCATTTGTTCATTTCATTCATAATTTTCACTTTCTATGGTAAAATTCATGGAAGTCATCTCTAAAAACAGTTGCTTCCACATTCCACTTGTCTTGAGTCAAGAGCCTCAAGAATATACATAAATCAATTATCAGTCAGAAAATATATTTTCATACAAAGCTGGCTGGTCCAGATTAACATGTACAAATTTTTAAAAAACAGATTCCCCAAATTTGGGATTTTTCTGTCCATGGGCTGCTTGTGAAAGGGATATTTTCAGTAACTGGTACATAAACTTGTAATTCATTACCTACATGCACAACCCCAAACAATCAAACAACACAACAAAGAGAGACTGCCCACCTCATGGCTGCGTACGCAATGCTGGTGATTCTGCCAAGGGCTTGCTCCAGTACCGTCAGTATTCCATAATCCTCCAGGAAACGTACAGTTCTTGATGCTGGAAAAAAAATTCTCATTATCAGTTATCCCTGCAGTGATCTATGACACTAAAATCTAAAAAAAAAAAAAACTGCAATCAAACCAGTAATAATCAGACACCCTGAAAGTGCCTGCTGCAGAACATGTGTAACAAAGAAACAGAACATCATCCATCAACCTTATGACTATAAATTGTTTAACCTATCTTTCATTATCAATTTCATTATTATTATCATAGTGTTTAAAGCCCAGCTAACTGCTCAAAGCCACATCAGGGCTGTAACCATCTCATATATAACACACAATATAGAAGAAATCGGGGGGGGAAAACACCATGTATACATATCACCGCTTTCACACATATCTAAAGATATCCTCTGGTGTTGGCCACTGAGCCTAATAATTTATCACTTGGGAAATTAAAAAATCAAACCGGAATACAAATGCATCTTTCATAAAATACACAGAAACACATAAAACTGGCCTATAGTAATTAAATGGCAACACAGTAGTTCACATTTCCCTAGAGCTAAAACACAATCACTATATGTACCCAATTATCAATCTCAACAGACAAAGTACGCTTGGAAAATATAAAGTTGAATGGACCAGCACAGCAGAAAACGAAAAGGAAAGAAAGCAAAGGAGCAAGACCAAATAAAATCTGACAGAAAAGAGAAAATATCTAGCACAGAATTTCTAAAAAGTGGAAATACTAGACTATTTACACTAAATAAGCTCCTGGCATCCCCAATGAAGGAAACTTATCCTTCATAATAACAGCAAATTATCAAGCGTCTCATGTCATATCATCTGAAAAGAATTAAGCATGCTAGTGATCCTGGCTTGTTGTTTGAATTTAATCAATGATTCGAGTGTGTATATGTTCCGACCATTTGGCCCAAACTGTCACACTATGCAGACAATGTGAATGCACAGTCTGCAAACTCCATTTCTGGTGGGATACCCTGTCGGAGGTTATTGGAAGCGGACATGTAGAAACTCCTCAAAAATGCAAAATCACAAAAAGAAAAAAATGCAAAAAAAGGATTTGAATATAGGAACATGGAATGTACAGACTATGTTAGAATTAGGAAAGCTCTACCTACTAGTCAAAGAATTAGAAAGGAGCAAGATGAACATAACAGGGCTCTGTGAGGTTAGATGGAGTGGGCAGGGACTTTTTACTGTAGGAGAGCATACAGTTGTATATAGTGGAAATGAAAAAGGTGGCTCAAGAGGAGTAGCAATTGTGCTGGACAAAAAGCATGCTGGAGCTCTGAAAAGCTATAATCCAATTAATGACAGATTTCTCACTGTCAAAATAAATACCAAATATGCTGTTTTGAACATAGTTCAAGCTTATGCTCCAACATCCACTAGCTCAGAAGAAGAAATAGAAAATTTTTACAATGACCTCCAAACTATCAGAGACAAAATTCCCAAAAAGGAAATATGCATTGTGATGGGTGACTTCAACGCTAAAGTTGGAGAGGGGGCTGACACAGAATGTGGAATAGGACCATATGGTTTAGGAGAACGAAATGAGAGAGGTGACATGCTGGCTCTGTTTTGTCAGGCAAATGAGATGAACATCACAAATACTTTCTTCCAACAACCACTGCGCAGAAGATACACATGGATCTCTCCAGGAGACAGGTGTCGTAATCAGATTGATTATATTATCATTGACAGATCCTGGAAATCAACTGTCCTCAATGCAAAAACAAAGCCTGGAACAGACTGCGACACGGATCACATTCTTGTGACAACCAAATTAAGAATGAAAATATTGAAGAAGCCTAAAACCAAATCGACGCCAAAGTTCGACATATCAAAATTAGAAAACCCTGAGCTGGCGTTAGAATTTAGTATAGAAACAAGTAATCGTTTCTTAAAGTTACTTGAAGTTTGGGATGAAAATGACTCATATCCTGATGAAATCTGGACAGACATAAAAAACACACTGATCAAAATCTCTGAAGAAAAACTAGGAAAAGAAGAGAAAAGGAAAAAAGCTAAGCCCTACATAAGTCAGGAAGTGATAGATCTGGCAGAAAAGAAAAGTCAAGCTCGAAAGCAGGGAGAGCGGGAAAAATACTCAGCACTGAAAAGGGAAATAAAAAGTAAAGTCAGAAGAGACAAAGCAAATTGGCTGGCACAAGAATGCAGTAAAATCAATGAACACAACGAAAACAGGAAGTCGAGGGAGCTCTTCAAACAAATAAAAAAAGTGAAAAAAACAAATTTCAAAGCAACAAACCAATGCATCAACAACAAGGATGGTCACACTCTGACTGAACCAGATGATGTCTTGGATAGGTGGAACGAATATGGCACATCACTTTTTGGCAAGCCTGACAGCCATGAAAATAATTTAGAGCCAAATTTGGAATTGACCCCTGGAGATACGGAACCTGAACCTCTACTCAGCGAAGTTGAATCTGCCATTAAAGATCTAAAATGCAGAAAGTCTCCTGGTCTTGACAATATTCCTGGAGAGTTGTTGAAACACTCAGGTGATGGTGGACTCAAAGTAATGCATCACTTATGCTGCAAGATATGGAAGACTTGTCAGTGGCCTACAGACTGGAAGCTCCAAGAATTTGTCATGTTACATAAGAGTGGAAATGTCAAAGACTGCAACAATTATAGAACAATTGCACTGATCAGTCATGCCAGTAAAATACTGCTGATAATAATTTTAAACAGGTTAAAGCCAAAAGTAGAGGAAGAGCTATCCGACTGTCAGGCAGGCTATAGGAAAAACAGGGGAACAATAGATATGCTGTTTGTACTCCAGATATTGATAGAAAAGATTAGAAACACAGACCAAGAGATGTTCATCGTTTTCATTGACTACAGCAAAGCGTTTGATAGCGTGATTCACCAAAGTCTTTTCCACTTCATGATCAAAATGGGTTTTCCAAGACATCTGGTTTCCCTCATAGCTTCATTATATAATGATCAAAAAGCAACAATCAGATGGAATAATCAAAACTGCAAATTTTTTAACATCACTAAAGGGGTAAGGCAAGGTTGCATCCTGTCTCCACATCTCTTCAGCATATACACTGAACATATCATGAGAGAAGCAGACATAGAAGACATGGGAGTAAATATTGGTGGTAGAAACCTGTCAAATTTACGCTACGCAGATGACACAGGATTACTGGCAGACAACATTACAGGCTCTAGGAGGATCCTGTACAGGGTAGACCGGGTTGGAAAGGCAGCTGGGCTGTACTTAAATTCAAAGAAGACAAAGGTTATGCATGTTGCAGGCAAATATAACACTAGACAGGACCAGATCATGCTAAACCAAGTCCCTCTAGAAAATGTCAAGGACTTTAGATATTTAGGTTCAGTCAAGACACACGATGGAACATGCTCAAAAGACATAAAGATGAGAATTGGAATGGCCAAGAACAGTATGGTTCAATTGAACAATATTTGGAAAGACCACAGCATAACAGCAGACCTTAAGATAAAACTCTTAAAATGTCTTGTCTGGCCAGTGATGTTATACGGCTGCGAGGCATGGACAATGAAGAAAGAGGATGAAAGACGAGTGGAAGCAGCAGAGCTGTGGTTTTACCGAAGACTGCAGAGGTCAAATGGACGGATAGGCGCTCAAATGAAAGCATACTGAATGAGTTGGGTACTACACGCAAGCTTCTAGTACTCATACAACGGAGGAAACTGAAATATGTTGGACACGCAATCCGTAATGAGAGAACAGACTTGATGTCCACTGTCCTCCAAGGTAAAGTGGAAGGAAAGAGAAACAGAGGACGGCCACCTGCATCACTTGCTAGAAACATCACAAACATCAGTGGCAAGAAACTCCAGGAGGTGGTCAGACTTAGCCAAGATCGAGAGTGCTGGAGGCAACTTGTGAGGACATCATGTGCAGCGGCCAACACTGTTCCCGGTGACGCCGACAGGTGAGACAGGTGAGACCCTGTCATATAGGCAATTATGCTCCTTTTTCAAGAGGAGTAAATACTGGGAATTTCTGTTTCAATAAGCCACCAGGCAAAGAAACTGTGTTCAAGAGCTCTTAACATAGTCAATGTGCAACATACATATACACAACTACGTTTGGGTTACAGCAGGTCTGCACATACGTCGACCAGGGAGATCAGAAAAATCTCCATTCTTTACCCACTAAGTGTTATTTCCCTGCAGGGTTGAACTCGACCTAAAAAAGCACAAACCTTTGATGTTGGGACTAGACACGATGTCATAAGTGACGATAGCAGCAAAAACTGTAGTGAAAAAGAACACCAACAGTCTCCATGGAAAGTGACTCTGATTCATCTTCAGCAGGAGTTCCTGTACAGACATCAACGCTCAAGTTTATGATAATCATGCGAAAAAATTTTTTAAAACTACAGTGAAGCCACACTATTGATAATTCTCCCCACAGCTTTACACATATTTTGTACAATTGTGATCTTGGAAACTGACCAATTAGTCGTACCTGCACATGAGCAAAGGGACAGGGATGGCAAGAGTATCATCCAACCATTTTCATGACTAATTACTGGCTAGGATAAGAAGGGTTCTGGGACCAAAGCTGATACTGCAGACAATTTAGTTCAAAGGGCAGAAAGTTTAATTTACAGTAGCAAATGAGTGCAGCAAAAAAAGTCCACTTTGAGTGCAATTTTATAATGCTAAAGCACGCAGTGCCAGAGTGAGCCTTGCCACTCTGGAATTTGGCCACACTAAACACAGAATCAGATTCAGGGTCAGCAGCAGGGCACAATTACAACTAAATGTTCAGAAAAAGGGGCTGCTTGCCATTCATGGGAAGAATTTCTTGCTAATAGTATATTTACAAGACTCAGCATTTGAAGAAAAACATAAAAGAATTCAAAACAAGTGTGACTGCCTGCTTTCTTTTCATGCTTTTTTTCTGGTTCCTGTTTACAAAAAGAATGGCAACATTTCATACTGATAAAATCAGAACAAAAATACGATTTTAGCTAAAAAAATCTTCACACATCCTTTAATACAACTCCTCTGTAACCCAAATAAGACAGTAGCTTTACATCTATTCAGACTATCCGTTGTACAGAACAAGGCACTTTGAACTACTGCACTGACAATTTGTCATTTCAACCTGTAGTAAATCTGTGACAATTGGGTGATGAACAGTGGTAAAATCCGTGCTCATGCTTTCTGTTCTGTTCACAGGTATACACACAAAAACTACATGCTTTCTTCTTTCTGTTACTGAAAAGCATATGTGAAAAACATGGCCTCAAAGAAATGAATGAATCTTGTCAGTACTCATCCCCCCCCCCCTCTCTCTCTCCCCCCTCTCTCCCCTCTCTCTCTATCTCTTTCTCTCACACAAACACACGCATATACTCACGCACATACACACACACAAATGGACATACTCATAGGTGCGCACACACACACACACACACATACACACAAACCTTTGTGGCAGTGTTGCAAATGTCAAAGCCCTCCTGTGAAGTGTTTCTCTGGGCAACCATATCATCATTGGTGACAGCAAAGGATCGCAGAGTCTGTCGAAGCATGTGACGTTCTGCCTTGCTCAGCAACTCCCAGTTCTCCATCAAGTGCTGCAGCAGCACCCTGGATATTTTTTTAAAAAAATCTAAATATAGAACATAAAAAGTTTATCTTTACCCTCGAAAAAAAAAACGCACTAGCTCCAACAGATGCTGCAGCAGCACCCCAAGCATAAAAAATTATCTAAATATGGAACATAAAAACATTAAAATATTAAGGTTTGTGCCAAGATCACTTTGGACCTTCTCCATCACATGGCACCTGTGATGTTAGTACGTATGGAATTCATTCCTAGCGCAGACATGTCATCTTGAGAAACTGAAACTGAAACTATGTATCCTGGATAATCCACTAAGCCTCATGTCCATATTTGGTGGCTCAGGGAAATGCAAAAACATCCAGGATGAATACCCACCACAGACGGAGTATGCATACATAACGCTTGTACAGTGTTGACCAAAGAACATACATGCAAACATTCAAACATGAACTGCCTTTAACAAAAACAATGAACAAAGAAGAAAACTATGTGTCCTCACCCTGACTGTGGCAGATGTTTGGTGTACATCTGACACCAAGTGCTCCATGAATGTTTGTCTGTACCCAGGCACAGGACCAGACACAGCAACACCTTACCAAGGTAACACACACATATATACATATTAGATACACAATTCCTGCACACACACACACAAACACAATACCCACATATCTACACGTTATATTTAGCATGTGCCCATTAATCAACCACCTTCAATCTGCCTTCTGTAAAAGAATATAAAGCATCACCTTTCCATAGTAGAGAAAATATGTTATAATTTGTTGTTTCAACAATATTTTTCTCTTCTTCCTTTTCATCATTTTTGGTGTTCCAATTTTTGTCAAATGCAAATATGCAAAATGTCTTTCTCACTCTGTGCAAGTGGTATATCGCTGCACAGTCTGCATACTGCATACTCAGGGAGTATGATGGACGTTTTCCTGTTTCCATAAGCCAGCCACTGACATAACATTCAAAATCTTTAACATGTACATCTGATATTCTGCATGCATGTATTTATGTGAAAAAGGTTTTGGCACCACCTTTTAGACACAAGGCAGAGGTGTCTGTTCAGTTCGAATTCAGGACTTTCCAACTGGAAGTCTGACGTTTACCCACCTGACTCCTGTGCCCATCTGTTGTTTCAATGATATTAATATTAACCCAATGACTCTCACATCATATCTCCCGCTGCAAAAACGTAATCCTTTGACGCCCTCATCCTGTCCACCTGGGTTACAGTTTTGCTTTGCTAGCATGGTTGACCATGCAGGATGCTGGTGGACAGGGTGCGGGAGGCAAAGGATTAAAGCAAAATAACACATCAAAACTTCTACCTCTTGCTTCATGGCAGCTGAACAGTTGGGCTCTGCTCTGCGAAGGTATGACGCAAAGAAATTGCGTAGATTGGTTGATGGGTTGGCCCCATACGCAATATGCTGAAACAAACAAAAAAAATAAGAAGAAAAAAGGACTGATAATCTGATACAATAAATACCAACTTTTTACAAACTTCACACTAAGTAAACAAATCAATGGAAATTTTAACCTCCAGAACAACTTGATTAAGTTGCTTGCTTTCTAAAATTTAATACTGTACAATACTATGTATCAAAAATTTCTCTCACTCTCTCTGTCATAGATAGGTCAACAGATAGATAGATAGATAGATAGATAGATAGATAGATAGATAGATAGACAGATATAGAGATAGATAGATAGATAGATAGATGACAGACACGACAGATAGACAGACAGACAGACAGACAGATTGATAGATCAATAGATACAGATAGATATAGATAGATCACGACCATGACTTTTTTAAAACTTTTTTAAAATCATTTCTTTTTGTTTAACAATAAACAGACATCAACAAGCAATGTACTTACAGAAAACCATATCAATTTGCACACATAGGAAAAAGTATTTTGCTGACATATGAACAACATGTAACATAAAAAATGTGTAACAATATTTTAAACAGTAAAGGTTTCAATATGTACATCAACATTTAGGTATCTGTCATGAAAATAAACTTGTTTTCTATTGAAAAAACGTCATGGCAAATAGTTGTTCCATTCAGCATTAAAGATGGACAAGTGAAGATTTATTTTGAAATAATACTGCTCAATTTTGAATCTCGTATTTAGTATTCTTTGGAAAGCAGGTATATTTGGAACACATTCAACCACAATTTTTTTTTACTGTCAGTTACAGTCATTAAATACATCAAAGACAAAACAACCACAGTTACATCCATTAAAAATGATGCAAGGAGCAAGATTATGACTACATAATAATGAAACCTTCGCTGATTAGTTCACTGACTTGAACGACAAGTCCAGAACAAATTTTATGCTGCGGGAAAGGCCCAGTTTGCTAATACCTAAAAGAGACAAAAGACTCACTTTGCTATTATCTAACATCTAACAGAACACAAACTGACCTTGACATCAGGGTAGACAGCCTGCAGACGTTTGCGCAGGTCCCCTGGATGCTGATGGTTGGAGAGAAAATGGTATCCAGCAAGTGAAAGTACTCACGTAGACCCACCTCCCCGTAGGCCAACTGGGGCTGTTTGTGCCAGCTTAAAGAAAGAACATAATTGAACAGCATGAAACATAATCAAGCAGTCAATCTGTAATCTTCAGCAAAAACCAGCCACCAAAGACGCTATAACTGAGTACCAATATACCGGCTAGCAAAACGTGCTACAGACTGTTCAACAACGGGCAACTTCCACACACAATACACAAGTGCAAAGTGTAACTTTACACAACATAACCACAAAGTAAGATAGAAAGCCTATTTATCAAACTTTGAAACTAATCTGCATTTTAATGTTACTTTCAAGTCAGCATCCCTTACCAATATTAGTTAACAGTAGAAAATAATTATCAAACTGTCATAAAGACAAAACTCCCAAATTCACATTTCCTCAACCAAAGCAGCTCCAGTAAGTGATACTGGCAGCCAAAAATACACTGCAAATATAGGACTATGAAATTTATAACACTGTACAAAAGTTAAAACAAAAAAGTAAATTAAGAAAATTAAGTTATGCTCATTTTCATATTGATAAAATGTCATGATCTGTCTTCTTAAATGTCATGCCATGTTTAGCATCACACAGCAATCCCTGACAAAAATAATCAACTTACCACCTGCACATGCAGACAATACCCAGTCTTTTCTTACACACAGTGTGGCATTTTGGAATTCTTTTTTTTGAAAAACGACGAAGTGTGCAATTTGTTCTGCATTCCCAAAGTACCCAACAATTTCGCCATTTTACCCCTTCCTCAATGGGACACAATTTTTTAATTGTGATAGCTATCTTCATGATATTTTGATGATTTACGAAAAAAGGTGGTTATTTAATATGTACAAAGTCTTAATTGCTGCCAGTATGAAAACCATGATTTGTTATTCTTAAAATAAGAGTCCTCATGATTTGTTATTTTAAAAGATAATGACCATGAAATGTACTTTTACTGCCAACACATGATGTCTTCACCCATTCTGTGACCATAACACACCAAACGCGAAATACAACAACAACAAAAAACCAAAGGGTTTGGCATATTGTGAGATAACCTTTCTCTCTGTTTTCAGTCTTGGTGAAAATAGATGAAAGCAGATAAAAATTGATACATTTATGTGTGAGCCACAAAACCAAGTTAAAATGCACTACCATAAAATAATTGCAATATTACATGTAAATTTCACATGACAATCAACAGCAAAATGTTCTCTGGAGTATCATAACCCTATTAAGAGCAATTCCTCATTAGATCTGTGTATTTTCTATTAATGTAACTCTGGTATACCAATCTGACCTTTTAAAAACTTTGGTCCAAATTCATGCCATGTTGGCAGGCCGTTGTGGAAAATACACACACCATCTCACCCACATTCTCTGATTTGGGCCATCTGAAGCCAGTGGATTTGTGGGGCAGACTGTACGCTTCACGTTCAGCAAATGTCAATGACTAGCTGCATGGTAAAGTGACTTACATACCAGTCTAACAACTCGGAGGTTAAAATACATCATTGAGGAAGTTTTCAGCCCCAACCAAATCTGCTTAGATTTTAACTGATATGAGTTCACTGGAAAGACTAGGAACAAACAGATAACCCTCTGACTAAAAAAAGGCGTTGTGATTTACTCATTAATCAATATGCATATTCATTAATTAATAAGCGCCAATGAAGTGCCTGTTTTGTTTTCATCTAGAATCCAAATAAAAGATGTCAACCCCTCTGAACTATTTTTATGAACAACTCTGAATTTTTCTTAGGAAAATTGGGAGTTCTTCGGGAGCAGTCACCTACAGACTACACTATTACATACAAGTTGTTTAAGTTAAAAAAAAAGTTTGTTTTTTAAAGCTGTGTGTAAATTACAGATGAAGCCTGCTTTACACAGTCCAGAAACTTCCTAGTGCTCTGATCTCTTCAAGGGTTCATAAGACAAGAGCACACATTAACAGTTCTTAGTCTTTGACTTCAGTGTGAACGCTGCCTCTAGATTCCTGATCTACACGTACAATCTAAAGTCTCTCTTAGTCTTCCTGATTGTTCTTCACACTTTAATCAGACAATCTGCTCTTTCCTCATCAATAACACAATTATATCCATACAATTTCACTGAATAGTTATTGCCGATGTAGTGATTAACCAGAAAAGTGATTTAATGGTTGTGACTTAACAATTTAAGTCAAAATATTAGACACTACAAAGGTGTCACTATGATGCCATGCACTCAGAAGACAGCCTTGGCTAGAAATCAACCAATCATCAAATTATTTACATCCACTGCCTCTCACCAACTGGTGCATCAAATGGAAATAAAATAAGTCATCCAATCAAGGCTAAACAGCCCATGATATTATTTTAAAGTTTTTGCAAAAAATCCTGTTTTAAATGGGTAAAAAAAACTTTTCAGTCTCATTTTTAGGAAGTTCAGAACAATACAACCATCCCATGGTTAGTAATCAATCCCCTCTTTCAAATGATGTATGATAAGCAAGACTTCCGTTTCCAGAAATTTAATGATCACACTTGATCAATTGTTTATCCATCTTACAAGGCACCCACTTTCCATGGCGAAGTGCACTTTTGGTATGGTAGCCAATCACATTTCAAAGCCCATATACAAACCAATTTATACTCAAAGAATAAAAGTCAGACAATAACTGCTACCTCTTTACTTTTGTTTCAAAGCAAACATGGAAGTTGCAATGAGTTGAAGATGCACAATTTTTTTATAATCTGACAAGAACTGTGATGGCAGAATGGCTTCCAGTATTCATAATAAGCATAAGCCTGCACATGATCTCTCACTCAGCCTGGTTATGTCTTTCTATACTCGTACTTACATAAACAAGTTTTCCAGGTATTCCACAGGGAAGGTGGCCACAGAGCGAACGCCAAGACAGGGTAACATCAGGTCCAGCCACACTGAACAGAAAGCACAGAAAAAATAACACTAAACCCAGGGCTCATGTGAAAGTAATTTTCTTTTTTTTAATTCTAAGCCTACATGCTAACTGCAAGTAAAATAATGATTCCTTTTTTGTGTGGAAGAACATATTTCTTTCTTTGTTTGTCATCAAAGATGTCAGTATTGCACAAATCTGTCTTAAACAATTAACAAGACAACATGACTAGTATCTGAAGAAGAACATGCAGTCCCAGACCAACTGTCAATAGTCATTATCAGGACAAGACAGAGTGGCATCTGGCAGTGCTTCACCTGAAAAATACCTATGTGTCCTACAACTGATGGCTAAGGGCTGCCTGAAAATTCCTAGCCTCATGTGCTCACAGGGTAGGTCTTTGGGTCATGTGTAAGGGTGGGATAATTGTACTGTTATTGTTGTTTAAAGCCCAGCTGACTGTGCAGAACTGCATCAGGGCTATAACCACCTCAAAAAGTATATCAAGAGAATGACAGAAAAGAGGAAATTTATAGCACAAATTTTCCAAGTAGGAATATTATTTATACTGAAAAAGACCCCGGCATCCCTACCAGTGGAATAACCCTTACTGAAAACCTAAAGGCTGAAGCCAGAAGCGCCAGGCCTGCAGGCACCTTCTAGCAAACCATGGCACAACACACGAAAAACAGCTAATATGACACTATATCATAGTTAAATGCTAGCAAAAATGGATACCTACCTCTCAGACCACACCGAAGTTCAGCAACACCACACTGACCAATGGCCCACAGCAGGGACAGACACTGAGCAGGACGGTTCACATTGGTCTTGATCAACTCCAAATACTGCAACAGTATGGTTATACATATGACGTAATGTCTCAGCAATTTCCATCCAAATTAATATTACAGTATACAGATAAAGCTACGTAATATATGATTGAAACAGAACAGACTAAGCAGTAAGCTCAACTATTAACACTTGCCACAGAAAACCCATTTGCTGATGAATTTTTAACATCCATTCATTTTTCTTCCATATATTTTTATCTGTTTGTTCAAAATTTAATCCAGAATATTTAGCAACAGCATCGGATTAAATTCTGATCTGAACTAAAAAGTTACAAACAACAGTCCATTTTCCTTCCAGAAATTCTTCCTTTTTTTTTATCCAGAATATGTAGCAACAGCATTAAACTCAGTTCAGCTCTCTGGGTCAAGACTACAAACTAAAGACTGATATTCCTCGTCTTCCTGATCTTCCTCTTTCAAAGAATCATCAGACTGCAATTCATTTTATCTTCGTAAGGCATTTGCTCTCATTTTCATGAGATGACAGCATTTTGTGCTGCTCACACTCAATCAAATTTATGGCATACAACAATTCACTTGGGCCCTTGGTTCAGAGTCGGTGATAGAATGACTACACACGGGCCCCCACCATGCTCAAAAATCATGGTTTGTCAGAAGACAAAGTACCCAACACATAAACATCCTGAAGCTTGAAGCGGTCTGAAACTCACATATCGGGCAAAGTAATTAAAATCATGGACAATACTAACGCGGCCTTCTACACGAACAAAGAGGGGGGGGGGGGGGGCACGCTCATCCAACTTTTGCCATACAAAGGCTCTAATTTATCGGTTTCAAAGCAGGAATGTGATCCTTACAGCCCCATACACAGCGGGTGAGCTGAACATCCTAACAGACTTACTCAATAGGTCCCATTGTGCAGAGCACACAGAACATACATTCCATTCACAAGTGCTCCTCTTGAATCTTGGAACACTGATTCTACCCAATGATAGAACTCTTCATGACCAAGTTCAAAAGGAAACTCCACTTAATCTTCTCAAGTGCACACCTACACCTACACCTACAATATATCCCATATGTTATGTGATGAAGCCATCAAGTGGACAAGGCCACTTAACCCTTTGACTCCCGCACCCTGTCCACCAGTGTCCAGCGTTGCCAACCATGCTAACAAAGCAAAAACTAAACCCTTTGACTCCCTCACCCTCTCCACCAGCTTCCTCAGGAAGCTGGCGGAGAGGGTGGGGGAGTCAAAGAGCTGAGTTTCTGCAGTTGGTGGATAGGGTGTGGGAGTCTATCCTCCCGCATTACAGAAAAGCTAGAGAAATGAAGTCAAAAGCACCAGGTCTGCAAATACTTACTAACAAACCATGGTACCACAGACTATAATTCAAATGTTTATATGGTCTATCACATCATAAAAAATGGCATTTGCCCGCTAAGATCCCTTTAGCATGGAGCAACACTGGGTCCTGCATCTCGATAGGATCAAGTGTAGCAGCAGGGAACATGGTTGACTTTACTTCTCTGACCACTAAGCACCATGGCAGCCTACAGGAACTGGGAAAAAATGCCCACATTCATCGCTAGATGTGGCCTGACCATGTAGATGACAAACAACAAGAACCTGCTGGTAAGAAGTATGAGACAAATCTTAATTCTGACACAGGAAACAAATTCTTTTACACACATCAACACTTTCGCTTGAGAAACGTTATCTGTTTCAAACAAACAAAATGTAATACAGATGGAAATAGGCAATTCTCCCACTCTCACTCTTACTCTCACTCTTTCGTTTCTGACCTGTTGTAACTTGGGCTGCACAACATTGGGCTTGTGGAAAGCCAGCATCTGAAGGAACACCTTGTATCCAGCAGTTGAAAGTCCTAGGTACAAACAAAGAAGAAATATACAATAAAGAAAAAAACTTGATCAAACGTTCTACAAACCGGCTTCTTCCATAATTCCTATTATTCTTCCATAATTCCCTCTTAGAGAGAAGATCCTTGGAACATATTAAAGTTGTCCATGTGTGTCACATCTGTCTGAAACTTCTGAGTAAATAGTTTTGTAGTTCATAATTATTCAAAAAATTTCAATAAATGCCATTCTAAGAACAATGCAAACAACAAACTAAAACCATTAACTCTGGGTGAAAATAATGGAGGAAAAAAATATTTTAAAAATATCATCAAAAACTGATTACATGCTATGGGACCTTTAAATTTAACACAAACAATATACTCAGGTCCCACACACTGAGTAACTTTATATGTAGGAAAAAAAAAAAAGGAATTTTACAAGATTCCCATCAGTAAAAAATAATACCCACAGACACACAATTCTACCGGTCTTCATAAAGACAAGACAGTGTTCACCACCTTTCTTCCAGCCCATTAAAAGTACTTTTTGGATAATTTGGATCTTGAAAAGGTCTCAAAGTGTGATTCCTTGTTGAGTTTAACACATGCCCCAATTCCGGTCAACAACTATCTACCACCCTCTGGGAAATGTTTGATGATATACTCGTTCAAATTTGAATAAGTGCAAACTTAAAATACAATCAGCCCAATTTTAAACATATCTGCAATTCATCATTGCTTTGGAACTACAAACCAAAATGTTTTAATGAATGATGATAATAATAACTATACAAACTCAAATGTTTTAATGAATGATAGCAATGACTTTACAGTGCCTCAACTCACAAGAACCCTATGCACTTCACAAAAGCCAGATCCATCAAGAAACTTCTGAGAACAAATATAAACCCTTGCCTTCGTCTCATCTGAATCATCTCAAAAACACCCCCCAGTCATTATTTTTTGTAAGGAGATTAAATAAGATTGAAGTGGAGGACCAGTCACTGTGGTGTAGTGGTTAGCACAACAGACTACTAACTGGAAGGTTGTGGGTTCAAGTCTCCATCAGTCCCTTAAAAATTCACTGTGGGATTTCTCGGCTCCTACCCAGAATTAAGCATGCTATGGGCTCATTGGGAAGACTAAGACCACACAGTCAAGTCTCATTCACTTACGATGCATCACTGAGGATGTTGCTCAAATTGTCTGACCACAGCAGGTGTCTATATCTCTTGGGCCTGGTTAACGTTAGGATTTAATTATCAAAGCAAGCTCCTTAAAAAAACTGAAGATGACACAGACTGATGAAGTGGTTGTTACCTTTGGTGGACTGAGTGATCATGGACTGCACCGAATGATAAAAGACATGATCCAGGCTTTGCTTTGAACATTTCTTGAACACAGCATTGATGGTCTTTTGGCAGGCTCCAGACAGCTGGTTCTGGGGGTAGTCTATCACCATGTCACAGACATAATTCAAACAACCATTAACAAACAAAAGTCTACAGATGTCAACTTCAGTAACTTTATAACTCCAGTGTTTACTGTGTACTACTGACAAATGATCAAAAGAACTGCAAATAATGATGGATGTCATTTCATTTCTCACCTAAATGTACTGACCAGTTCCAAAATTGAACATATCAAATTTTATTTTAAGTCAATTTGTACTTCAACACAACTGTCATTTATACCTATCCTTTCGTGTGCATGCATATGAGCATGTGAGTGTGCATGCATGGGTGTGTGGATGCATGTGTATGTGTGTGCATGTATGGGTGTGTGCATATTTGCAAGGGTGCAACTTAGAAAAAGTCAAAAAACTGAAAGGGGTCCAGGGGCCGGCAGCACACCATATGAGTGGTCTGGGGGGCATATATATGCTGAAGCTTTTTCAAAAAACGGATTTTCCGTTTTTGACTCTTTCGATAAAACGGATTCCGTCGTCAAATGGAAAAGTTGCACCCATGTATTTGTATGGCTGTGTGCATGCATGTAAGCATGTGTAAGTGTGTGAATGAGTTTGTGTGAATGTGTGTGTGTATATACATATATATATATATATATATATATATATATATATATATATATATATATATATTATTATTTATATTGTGTTGTGTTGTGTTGTGTTGGTGTTGTGTGTTGTGTGTGTTGTGTTGTGTTGTGTTGTGTGTGTTGTTTGTGTTGTTGTGTTGTGTTGTGTTGTGTTGTGTTGTGTTGTGTTGTGTTGTGTTGTGTTGTGTTGTGTGTGTGTGTGTGTGTGTGTGTGTGTGTGTGTGTGTGTGTGTGTGTGTGTGTGTGTGTGTGTGTGTGTGTGTGTGTGTGTGTGTGTGTGTGTGTGCTTGTCGTGTATGTTCCCTTTTTCCCCCTTAAATTTTACTTTCTGTGCAACCAGAAGATATACTAACAACACTGATTAAGAAGTCAAACATATACACATAATTTTCTCAAAGAGTCCAGCAAAAACGAGATATACATACACACATAAACATACACACTGATCAAAAAAATCAAACATAAGTCACAATCATAAGAATATGCTGAACATGCATGATACGGAGTCTACAAGAAACAGGGCACACATATCATAAGCACAAGAATATGGTGAATCTACATAATATTCTTACAAGTCTAAAAAAAAATCACACACACACACTCTCTCACACACACACACACACACACACACACACACACACACACAACAAACACACAAACGCACAAACACATACACACACATGCACGCACGCATGCATGCACGTGCGTGCATGCGCACGAACACACTCAAGTATGATGATTAGTGACCTTTGGGCTTGTCCTTAAAGGTGGGATCCGAGTCGGTGACTTTGTCCAATTTCAAGTTGATGTAGGACGCCAGATCCTTCAGCCACACATCCTGATTCTCCGGAAAACGCAGCTGTGACTGGCTAACAACTGACTCCAACTTGCATGCTCAATCTACAATCAACAGATATTTCAGCAAATGAACACAAATCAATAATGCTTCCTCTGTATATGTGTGTGTTCTGTGTGTATGTGTGTATGTACATGTGTGTTTGTGTGACATGTGTCTTGAGTTAATTCAATGAAATTTTCTATAGACATCTATACAAGTAAAACTAATATTATTAAATGCTTAAAATGTTTAATGCCATTTCTGTAGATAATTAACTGTTATCTATAAATAGAACACATACTCAAAAATAACTGACAAAACAAAGATAGGCTCACATATTTAACCAACTGGCCTTTGTCAAGCATTCTGCTGTTTTGGTTTATGATAATGTTCTTTGCACTTTACAAAAATTGAGTTAAGAGTTGCTGAATGGTGGCTGATGATAATTCATACAAAATTAACAGGAATAATTTTTGTGTCTGATTCACATTAAGCACAGGATCTGCTTGCTTAGACATTTATGACTTTCTTCTGTGTTATCAAGGATTCATTCTGGGATATAGTTAACCTTGATGGCTGGACCCTAAGCCAGCACTTGATACTCTTTCATTCTGGGATATTATTAACAACCTGGATGGCTGGACCCTAAGCCAGCACTTTATAGTCTTTCATTCCGGGATACAATTAACATCTTGATGGCTGGACCCTAAGCCAGCACTTGATAGTCCAGACAATGTATTTATCAACAAAATGACTACTTTCTACGCAAGACTGATGATTTCCTGGCTTGTTGATGAAATCTTCATCGAAGTCCTTCATCAAGATGGACACTAAACTTCTGGTGCAGTAGAATTATACTTTTTGCCCAAATGAACTTATTGGTGTCTATGCAGCAGCAACTGTGGGACAAATATAACTCTTTGTGCATACACCATTCTTGACATCCGAAGACAAAATTAATGTGCATATGCACCATTCTTGATGTCTCAAGATATAGATCATTTAGATAGACAGTGCGTTTATTGATGTTGGAAGGTTTATGCGAGTTATTAGACATGAATGATTTTGGTGTGGTGTGTGATGGTACATTATTGCATACAACTTTGGGACTCGGCAACTGGTGTACTTTTGATTAATGTATTTTTTGTGGGCCAAGTTCCTAGTCCGACATTTGTACTGTATGGAAAATGAGTGAGAAGACAAACAAAGAATACACCTGTGCTCCAGACACTCATTTCTATTTTTATTTCCATCAACTGTGGCTCATGATAGTTACAGAAACAGGATACTTTTCAATTTCATATTTCTAAAGCTTCAATTTATAAATTGGTTCAATAATTTTCCTTTGAATGCCGAAATTTTTCAAAAGCAAGATATTTTTTTCCTTTGAAAGCCAACAATTTTATTAAGCAAGGTTAAGAATTATAAAGAAATATCTGAGTAAAACAGTTCAACTTCAAATTTAGTGAATAAAATTGATAGTTTTTTTAATTTACGGTGGAGATGTAAATAAGCAAGGGCAAAGGAGACATACTGATATGCATGCTTGAGGCAAGATGTTGGTAATTCAAGTGAAATAATGATGGGTTACTATGCATGTGAATATTCCAAAAAATGTGATGTAAACATGCCTAAGTACCCTTTAGATGTTTGGACTGAAAGCTATGGATATGGTACCAAGGTGTTTCTGATATAAAGAAGAATGAATAATGTATACCTATGTAAGTTAATGCATTTTTTTCTTTTTTTTTTTTTTATAAAGGTAAAACTAAAGTTTGTGTTGTCTGCTTTATGTAATTTTGAAAAAGAAACACCAATTTTATAAAACGGCTTCTTGTTCCTTCCTGACTACACTAAGAAGTGTTGTGGTATGTATAAAGTTAGATTTACATTATCTGCCAGGATATTTCCATGTCAACAACTGTCCATTTAATAAATAATCATTTAAATCAAGCTGAAAACAGAAAATAAAAGCAAAACATACTTCAATCCATTTTAGTTTTACCTGAGCCAGGGCAGCATCTAATGCCAGGGATTTGGAACTGGTTTCCCGCTTGCCATTTTGTTCTGGCTTCTTCTTTTTTTGTCATTGCCTGAGAATGCATCCCACGCTGTTTTCCACTGTCACCAGCAGCACCGGAAGTACTGATGGTACTCTTGCCTTCATTAGCGTAAAAGGCATCATAAATGGTACTATCTTCTTTCACTGGATCTGTCAAATAAGAACAGCATAAATCTTTGAGACCTTCAAAATGCTGGGGAAAGTGCTACACTGACAAATTTTCTCTCAATTCCCTTATCAGAGTTACTGAAATTATTCACAGTTGTGTGAGTGCTGGAAAACTTCACTCCCACTGCCATGATCCCAAATAGGGGCTCAACATATATAATAATATATACCCTCAATTTCAAATTTGTCGATGTGATACACCAGAGACTATCAGATAAGTATACTGTGGTGCAATTGCAAAAAAAAAAAGGTAACATATGTTATGGGTTAATTCCTGTGCTAGTTCCAGTTTCAGAGTCAGTGTGCCAGCAGAAAATTAAAACCAGTGCATCCTAGAAGCTCCACTCTGCAATCCTCAGTCAACAACAGTTTCTTTTAATCCCAACATGAAAAACAGTTCTCCCCAGCCTCTACTCTCCACCCCACACACAAAAATTTCCATCCTGAATAACAAATGCCTACTCCTGATAAGAGCAAGGTCTGCAATCTATGCAAGAGGTCATTTAATAAACAGATGCTAGTGACAGTAGGCCTACATGTTTCATGATGCACAGCCATTCAGGCATAAACAATGTTGGTCTTGTCTTATCTAAAACCCAGTACTTTATGATCATAAACTCACTCTCTATCAAAAGCTTTTTATCAGGGAATAGACAATGAACCCCTTGACTGCTGAGGCTGTCTGGACTGGGTCAATGGCCTATCGCTGAGCTATTTTGCCTGCAGAGAAATTCATTTTGTTGGCAATGTGCATTACAACACATTCAGGAAAAAGAAGCAGGAAAAAACACAAGCTGAATTCAATCACCCAGTCAACATCAAAATTATCATCGGAATCTACATCTGCCAGTATTTATGCACTTAAGTGCCATGAGAACTTCGGTCACAAAGATTGAAAGCACACTTACACTGGCCACAAACCAATGAAAACGGAAATGACTCTAGTTTAAGTAGTGCGCTAAATAATTTATGTGTAAACTGTAATGCAATGCAGGCATTTACTAGCATAACACCAACAGTAGGGGTCAGTGAGGAGGGGATTTGTCAGCCTCTTCGCTGACGACCAGGTTTGGCAGATAAGGAAGTCAAGAAGTCAAGTATCAAACATACACAAACACACACACACACATACATGCGCACACATTCAGAAGACAAGAGAGAGGATAGGCCTAAGTGCCCCTAAACCCCCTCAACACTCAATTCCTACCCCTCTCACATTAAAAGTTTCAGAGTACCCCTACTCACATTAAAAGTTTCAGAGTCAGCAAGGTTGAATACTACTATACTAACAATACCATGGTGAGGGGGAGGAGAGCAATTTGAATACTACTATATTAACGATACCATGGTGAGGGGGGAGATCAATCTCAATATTGTGCCCTCATACACAGTATATATATATATATATACAATTTTGCTGATGACACTGATAGATCAGATAGATGTCCATCCCATACCCTCTGATAAAAAGAAATAGAAAAATGTTATTTGAAGTCCACTTGTCTTAAGTGCAATTCACAGGCAGGAAGAGTGTGATTGTATAAAGTGATTTATGTCAGTTCAGCTGATCTGCAAGAGAACATTCTGTCAGTTTCTGCCTGTACACAACACTGGCAGCTTTTGGTTTTACCAGTATGAGGGAAGGATTCGTTGGTAAAAATTTGTATGAGATATCGCAGCCTAATGGTATATTTGGTTCTTGCAACACACACTTCATTGTTTGGTATTATAAGTGACTAGGCCATCAGTTTACTAAAATACTACTGGCAAAAGTTTTCATCAGTTCAAAGGATTATGGGAGTGGGAATGGCCTGGGCATGCCTGTACTGGGTGGATCACTGCTTGGGAGGTGCATTTCTGTCAATTGAAAATCATAGCCAAAACGATAAAACCCTCAGTTATGTAGAACCTCAAAAGCACACCAAGTCGACCAACATGTTTGATGTGCAGGCTTCAGTTCTCTATGGATTTACAATGATTGTTTTGGATGTTCCATAACATACTATTCATGGTTGAGTGCATAATATAAGAATTATCCACTGCTGTCACCAACTAAAGTATTCATTCATGGTGGAGTATAACTGTTGAAGTACTATTAAAATTACCCATATGCTGTCACTAACTGAAATATTCACTATGTTAAAATTGTCCATATGTTATCACTAACTGAAGTATTCACTAAACTTATCCATATGTTACCACTAACTGAAGTATTCACTAAGTTATTTTCCTTCCCTCACTGTTTCATTAATTCAATGAATTATATGGAGAGTGAGAGTGAGTGAGTGTGTGTGTGTGTGTGTGTGTGTGTGTGTGTGTGTGTGTGTGTGTGTGTGTGGTGTGTGTGTGTGTGTGTGTGTGTGTGTCACTGTGAGAGAGACAGACAGAAACAGAGACAGATATATATGGAAAGTGTGTAGGCCTACATGCCCATGCTGGTTTGGTTTCCTTTTTACTTTCTTATGATTTGTATAATTTCATTGCAGCAAATTACTGTCATTTTAATTTCTTTCTTTATTCAAATACAATAATTCAAAAAAGAGACAGAATCTAAAGACACCAGATGGTACATGTTCTCAATCTCATCTACTAGTTTTTGCCATCTATGGGGTTATTTCCTGATCCACTGCTTTTCATCAGATTGTCATTCTGGGACTCGGCATCATATCAACTGAACAATAATATGCTTTTAGTGTTATTAAGTTCTAGACACAAACTGAAAATCAGAAACCGGTTTTTTAACTCCCCTCTCATTCAGTCTTTCATTGCCCAACTGCATGCAATAACCAAGGTGAATAACGAGCGTCTGTCATCTTGAGACGCTGTGTGTTGAATTAAAACATTAAAGCAAGTTTTATCAAATACGGACTTTTACAAAACAATCACATATCCGTTTTCCATCGAAAGCAAATATACCACGATTGCAAAACAAAATCAGTTTATCAGAAAAACACATGTCACGTCTTCTGTCGGTGATGAGTGATGACGTGACACAAGTCACTGCAGTTGCCGCACCGTCTAAATGTCTGTCATATACAAACGGACAACACTGACAACTAACCTCTTGTCTCGATTTTTGGCATTCGATCAACGAATGTCTTTTTCTGAGATTTGGTCAGGGATGGAGGCTGACCTTTCCCTTTTTTCGTTTTCGCAACCACTGACCACTGACCAGCAGACGCCATGACGTTTCTTTACTCTTTACAGAATGAAGTTCAAAAGAGAACACAATTTTCCCATAAGACCTTTTATTTTTCAAGATTACTTCCCTTCTACATTCCAGCGTTGAAAGAGTTCTTGGCAACCACCGACAGTGTCTCTCATCTCATTTTCAAAATGTAAGTTTACTGTGATGGTGCTTTTGCTTTCGTTTGTCAAAATGTGGATTACTTTGTTTCGTTAGTTACACATTGAATTTTCATAGTTTATTTGGTACTTTCCCTTGATCTTTTTTTTTAACTGAACATCTCGACTGTTAGCCTACATAACATACTCAGATACTCATACTATATAGTCATACTGAGATACTGATATATTCATATTGTAATTGTTACAATAAACTTACATGATGATCATTAAATGTAATGTATATCATATCATTCACAAGATTCTATTGACTTATTCATTATGTTTACAATTTAGAGTTTACATGCTTATGATGCATAACTGCTGTTTAAACACTGCTCTAGGCAAGTGACTAACAGTAACAGTATTAATATTTTCATGATGGGGGTGATAATCAGGCTGTTTGTGGAGCATCCTGTCTGACCGCTTTTGCAATAGTATGAAAGCCCCATAATAATTATGGAAAAAGACAAAATATTTGACAGATGGGGAGAATACATTAATTGCTCGGTGAAACTATTTGCCAAGGTTTTTTTGGCTATGGAGGGTAATAATTAACAAAAAATTCTAGCATAAAAACTACTGAAGGAAAGTATATAAAACCTATGTTTTTCTGAAAGGGAATTGAACACTTTTCATTTATGATAGTTGTAACTTTATTTTATCTAATGTTTTTATAGCACATGGCCTATGAAGTTGAAAATTATTTTTTTTCTCTTGCATTTTGTGATTTTGTGTCACAGCATGCCTGTTGTAACACCTAAAAGTCCTAGATGTAAGCATGAAACACACACCACACACACACACAAACACACACACACACACACACACACCTCTCTCTCTCTCTCACACACACACACACACACACACACACATCACAAACACACGAGAGACAGAGAGAGAGAGAGAGAGAGAGAGAGAGAGAGAGAGAGAAATGCACACACACACACACCACACATACACCTAAGTACAATCAGTACCTATTACTAGTATTTGTATCACACACACACACACACACACACACACACACACACACACACACACACACACACACACAACTGCCACGCCCACTTCAAACTGGGCAGATTACACGCGCACACAACCTAACCGTCAGTCAGCGAAGTTGGCCACAGCACAAGACAATAGGTTATGACGTCAGTCTCTGCCCCGTCCTCTCGCTCGGACTGCAGACCAATCGTTGACCACGTGAAGGCGTGTGTTCGTGTGTTGGGCGTAGCTCGCCGAGTTGTCATTGTCGGTGCTCTCCGACGTCGGTTCTTGTATCTCTTCTTCATTTTCCCTCATTTCACTTGATTCACTGGACTGTCCGTCACCTTGCTGGTGGTCTGGGTCATCTATATCCTCAAATTCTGTTTCTAGTTCTGCTCTTTCTTCTCTGTCAGCGTTCGCTCGCACAATCGGAGCGATGTTGACGTCGGCACCGACACGCCGCACTTCATCGCCTTCATCTTCCTCGTCCAGAGAATTATCTGACGATGCTTCGCCATACATCTTGAGAAATTCTGTATCTTCCATCATTTCTAAAACTACATTAGGATCTTTCCAGTGAAAATCCGAAAATCCTTGGGTGTACGCTTTCTTTTTTTCCTGAGCTTGGGCCTGGTTGTGATTCGTCGTCTGCCATCTTGAAAAGTCGAGTGGAAGTGACAGTTGGGTGGGTCACTTAACCGAGTTCTTTGACCAATGCCCATTGAGATACCACTTCAAACCTCATGAATATTTGAAGCTGATACACCAAACTTTCTGATTGGAGCAAATGGGGGAACCCCTGTCTAAAATTGGAGATGTGAAAAATCATGAAATGACGATGACTGACTAGTCAGTCATGGGGCACTCTGGCGTACACTTTAGCATGACTGACTAGTCAGTCATGGGGCACTCAAGAGGTTAAAGACCTTTTTGACAATGACAGAAAGAAAGAACATATCATAAGAAAGAATGTTGAAGGACCACCAATAATGAAAGATTCAGTTCGAGCATTTTACATATTGGTTATACTGTACTCTTCTCTTTGCAAGTATTCATTCTTTCTCTGTCTTTTTATCTAAAAGTAACAAAATTTGTACAAAAACACACTGATGACACTGTAGAGTCAGTTTAATTCAAGTTAACATTTTTATCACAAAAGCTGAAGCTTCAGACACTCATTTCCATTTGGTGTCATAAATGACCCACTGTTTCTTGCATTTTAATCTCACAGTTCTGATGATTCCTGAAAATCACTGTTTTATCTTATTAACAGTTTTGTCATTTGCAATCAGCAAGCATTTCATTGAGCAAACTTAAAAATGCTGACATTATTTTTAAAAATTGCTTCCTTTTTTTGTATTTGTTAACTGACAGTGTAGAAACTCTTTTACATTCAGCTACATGAAAAAGAAAGAATTTTTGCTTTCTTTCAACAAACACTACAAAAGTCACTCAATATCACAGCTGAGAAATGTGCTGTTAGTGATATATTTATGTGGCTTCAGGTTCAGGATCACTAGGGCAACTAACCAAACTGTTAAGCAAGTAGTATTGCTTTGAAGCTTGCCCATCAAGAAAGATCAGATGAGTGTAACAATTGACTGATTAGGACACCAGACTTCCATTTGGAAGGTCTAGATCCCAACCTGTTAGTGTTAGGCAATTACTGGTGTGTAAAGGGTGGAGATTATTTTTTATTTCCCAGGTCAACATATGTGCAGACGTGCTAGTAGCTGAACCTCCTCTTTGTGTGTACATGCACGCAGGACGTCAAATGTAGATTCTGTAAGCCATGTCAAGTGTTAAGTTGCTTATTGAAACAAAAACCCAGTATGTGTGCCCAGTCAAGATGGAGATTGCAGATTATGTTGTAACAATTAAAAAAAAAAAACTAACATAATACTCACACAATGTAGATCAATCATTGGTATACACACATCCAAGAAAACATTGCTCGCAATGCCAGAGACTGATTTATATATAAATGAATAATACTTAATAGTAGATTATTTTCAAGGATTTCATAAGTGTTTATTATTTTGATTGGTGATTGCTGTAGTCTTTGTTCTGATTAATGGTTGCTGTAGTCTGACTCGTGAGTCATTTGCATCAGTCATTACTCTTCAGTCTTCATTATCAAAGTTATGACTCTATGTGAGCTTCATAAAACAATCTCATTAGTATGACAGTTTTACCGATTTGCAGCCTGCCAGATTATAGCACCAGACCCAGAACTTTAGAAGTACTTTTACATTGTGCTTGTAATGTATTGATAAGGTTACGAACATGTCATACAAAGTTTTCCTGTGTCATTTTTAAAAGAGAGGCAGAGAGAGCGAGAGTCACTGTGTGTATTTTTTCTGAGTAAGTTATTATTTTTATGAAGTGAAAAATGAATAATAAACAATTTAAATTTAATGAATAAATATGTTGCAGGAGTCAAAGGCCACCAACAAGCTCCCGTCCGACCACGGGTCGAGCTCCTGGAACAGGTTGATATCTCCTTTCACACATTATTTCTACATTGTTCCCTATGTTTCAAAAACTTTCTGTTTTATTGTGATAACAATAGTATTTCCATTCATTGACTGAGTTCATATAAATGCTTATTGTTTATTGAATTTTGTCATATTTGCTCTTTTTTCTCTTTCTTTTAAAATGTAATCTACCTGAGTGGTAACTTCTTGTTTTTAATTGACTGATCAGCTATATTGAACTTTTGTATAAAACGTTATTTGAAATTAATCATTGATTATGATTTCTCTGCATCTTTATAGTTCTTGGAAATATATGTTACATTGTGATATAACAATGCTTTAGAATCTAGCAAAGATCAGTTCCTGGAAATAAATATTATACTGCAACATGAAAATGCTATAATTAGAATAGTGAAGACCAACTCCTGGTAATATTACTCTGCAACATAAAAATGCTTTAAAATAGTGAAGACCAACTCTTGGAAATATATATTATTACATTGTGATATGACATTGCGTTAAAGTAGCAAGGAGAGGAGGAGAGGAGTTGTAAGAAGGAGAGGAGAATTGCAAGCTGTACAAATACCACACAGACATACACAGACACGCACAGACACACGCACGCTCACGCACGTGCACACACAAACACACACACACACACAAAACACACACACACACACACACACACACACACACACCACACACACACACACACACACTATACATTTTCTTTGTGCTTTTGATATGTTACTGCTCTCCCTCTCTATGTGTCATTCCCTCTACCTTTGTTTTTCTTCTTCATATTTTGAAAAATGAGACAGGTAATGTATGATTCTATTCTCTATGATGATACCATCTTCATTTTTCAAAGCTTGAGATAACTGTAATTTTATTTTCTTTGGTTTTGTGAACATACATAATGTATTCATGTACTTTTCTAGATATACCTACAACATGTTCTTATGCTGAAGACACTACAGTTTTGAGACTTCCATGTATGTCTTCTCGTGCAAGAATATGAGTAAATATGATTTTGTTACTCAATGCTAATTTCTTCTCTTAACAGCTGCTGGTCGGCAACCAGGCACTGCAACTCGTCTGACCACAGCGATGGTAATTTACTTTGTATTTTTGTTTTTATTGTTGTTTTTCTTACTTTTTTACTTTTATCACTTCTTACAGTAGAAATTATTTTTGTGTAATAATGTGTATGTGTGTGTGTGTGATGTGTGTCCTTTATTTTTGTCATTTAGCCTTTCACAGAGAATCAATTACGAGTGTTTTTGCATATAGTTACAAATTTGTTTATATGTTATAGAATTATTTTCAAATATAGTTGCAAGTGTGTTCATATATTATGAAAATATGTTTGCAGGTAGTAATGATTTTTCTCATACAATCTTAAATTTTCTTGTTCCATCACTGTCCAGTCTACATTTTTTTTTCCCAGAATCCAGCAGCAGCCAGACCTGGTTCCAAAGGGGGTCAGGTGGCAGGAGGAGTTGGTATGTTGTTGTTGCTGTTGGTGGTGGTAGTAGTGGTGGTGGTGGTTAATTAGTACAAAGATTTCAATACAGTCGAAAAAGCTTAAACTGAATCTGTTGAGGATAATCAGTGGGCAATGGGCAGTGTGCAGGGTTGTTAGGGATGAGCTGGTATCTGAATAGTTGTGTTGGTATGGGAATGTTCATGTGTTGGAATGTTTGTGGTGGACATCAAAATGTTCGTGGTGATGTGGGAATGTTTTGGGATGTGTTGAGACGTTTGTGTTGGTGTTGAAATGTTTGTGTGATAATGTGGAAATGTTTGCGGTAGTGGTTGAATGTTTGTGTTCAGTGTCAGAATGTTTGTGGTGGTGTCAGGATGTTTTGGGTATGTTTGAATGTTTGTGGTGGTGTCAGAATCTTTGTGGTGTTGTGGAAATGTTTGTGTTCAGGGTCAAAATGTTTTTGGTGGTGCAGAAATGTTTGCGGTGATGTCGGAATGTTTGTGGTGGTGTCAGAATGTTTTTGATGGTGTCGGAATGTTTGTGGTCAAGTGAGGAATGTTTGTGGTCATGTCAGAAATGTTTGTGTTGGGTGTCAGAACAATTTTGCTAATGTTTGAATTTTTGTTCGGTTGTTGGAAATTTTGCTCATTAAACAATACAAGTACACTTTATGCTGAATAAGTAAAAGGAGAATGTGTGTGTTTGTATCCTGATAGTACAAAGGGAGAGCCAACTGAAGTAAGGAGGTGGAGAGAGGGATATCCAAGTGTTTTGTGATTTAAAAGAAAAAAGAAAAAAAAGGTGAAGTTCAAACTGACTGAAGGGATGTGGCAGAGATATCTGATTGTACAATTATATTGTTAATATGTAGGACTTAAAAATGAGGAACACTTCACACTGAAAGGAAGAGATGGGTTCTTGTGACTGCATTTAAACACAAAATGAGTTCAGACTGAGTGGAACAGTGCAAAAGAAGGGTTTGTGTATCATTAAATGAAAGTGCAGGGGTACAGGAAATCAAAAAGGGGCCCAACTACACTGTAATTTCCCTTTGTCACACTTTGTTATCTGTGATGCAGCCCTGAGTGCCCAGGTAACAGTTGTGGATCGACCAACAACACAACAAGGACTTGGTGGTATGAAGACAGCTAAGCCTGGACAAGGTAAAATCATCTCTCTCTCTCTCTCTCTCCTCTCTCTCTCTCTCTCTCTCTCTCTCTCTCTCTCTCCTCTCTCTCTCTCTCTCTCTCTCTCATTAGAAACATTTTCAGAATCCAATTGATTGTTTAATGTACTGGCATGTTATTTAGTTTTATTTAGTTGATTTGTAGTTTCTGTTTATGTATTTTTATAATCTTATAATCTAATTGATAGACAAAAATGTTGCTGTTTTCTGATTTACTTAAAACTATGTTTAAGAAATATCTATGGCTAAGGTTGTGAAAGGTATACACATACACCGCTAAAAACAAATTTTCATTTGAAGGACAGTGAATAAATTGTCTGTCCTGTAGGATGTATCATTATGCTTAAACATTTTTAAACCTTATCTACCAAGTGTTACTTGGTTTAATAGTTTGACTATGCTTATCTGACATCTGACTTGCATTCTCCTTATGAAACTACATCACTGAGTAATTCTCTTTATGAAACTACACCATGTAGGCCTGTCATTTATAAAAAAAAATTTATGTCTGTATAGGTAGGAGACAGGTGATGGACAAAACATTCTTCCTGGGACAAATCAGGTGAAATACATTTTTTTTAAGCTACACCATCTTCTGCGCCTTTTGTGTATCACCACATTGCTTATTTCAGCTCTCCAACACACTGCCAGACCCACCAAAAACAGATCCACCATAAGAGCAGGATGTAAAGGGCTACAGAATCTGGGATTATTTTTCATGAGGTTTGGGATGATAGTGATGATGGAGTTCCATTTGGGATTGAGACTGTGTGACATGACTGTGGTCTGTACTTACTTTCATAATGTATCCAGATGTTAACCAGGCCTGAGAGATACAACACCTGTAATGTTGATTAATAAATTTGAGTAAAACTCTCATCGACACTTCATGTGGATGAGACTTGACTGTGTGGTCCCAATGTTCCCATTGAACCAAACATGCTTAGCGTTCAGTCGGAGCCTTTTAGGGCTGAACCTTTCAGGATTGAAAATTCCCACAATAAATTTTGGGCCAATCAGGGTTTGAATCCACAACCTCCATGTCTGTGGTTCATTCAGCTAACCTCTTCTCCAAGTTGACTGCTCCATGTGAGATTTGTATTTGAATAAAGTAACAAAACCTTGACATTTTTATTAGCTATGGTTTATCTATTGATTAGTAGGCCTTTTTGTTGAGGGACTTTTTTTTTTCTTATTCTACTCTTGAAAGAATTGATATATGGATAGCAGATTAGATATGATGCCTATTTTGCTCTTGAAAGAATTGATGATGTGGATAGCAGATTAAATATCATAACATTTTTTTTCATAATCATCATGTCATAATATAACTTATTAATATGACATATGTTATGGTGGATGTCTCTGAGAAAGACAGAAAATCATTTTATTTATCAACTTGTTCTTATATATTGTCATTTACTAGACTTAAAATTCTTCAAGTTTGTGTATGCAGACACATGTACTTACTTGTCTGCATAGTACTAGTAAGTGTTCTGTGTGCTTTTTCTGTCTTGTGGAAGATATATTTTATATCCATATCTTTGTTCATTTCTTTGTGTTATTGTGTCATTGGATTGATGGGGTGTAATGCATGTGTTCATGCTTTTGGGCTGGTGGAGGAGGATAGAATGAGAACAAGAGAATGGTCTGTTACATTTTGATTGTTTCAACTAATGTGTATTTCTCTTGTATTCCAGGAGCAAAATCAATGAGTGAATGCAGAGATTGCAAGACTGTCCAAAGAAATTGAAAACTCTAGTGATGAAAATTCCAGTTTCCTTGCATATGAAAAAAGGTAAGTTTCTTTTCTATTTACCTCATGTTTATGAGCTTAAAAACTGTGTGATGTCTCTGATGTGTCCTGGATATCTGTACTAATATCAGTGGCATTTTCAATATCAGTGGGAATATTGTAAATCCCTCCACTACTTGGAACCAGAAAATTACTTCTCCTGTTCATCTTTTCTAACTGTTCTCCTATGTCATTTTCTTTCGAATGTTATTTTAGATATTTCTTGTCTGCTAGAACCCAGAACCTGTCCTGATGGACAAAACATACTTCCTGGGACATACTTCCTCTGAGATCACTTGATGTAAATTTTGTTCTTCTTTAGTAATTAGGGCCTACATGGATTTATGAGATTTTTTTTAGCCATCAATAAACCTGTAGGATGTTAAACCTACAGTAACTAATTCAGTAATTTGTCAAAATTGTGGTCTAACTATTTGTTATGATGTTCTCATGTCAGTATTGCAGAAGTGTGTCCAAATGTATATGCATGCTTTGGACACAGTGAACATTGCAAAATTAGATGCTTGTGTTTTTGTATTTATTGATATATTTTCTTGGTAGCACTGAATGATGTACAGTTATTTTTCTGTGGTATATTTGATTTTGTTTCTGAAGATCTTGTTGTCATTATGTCCTCAGGGCTGAAGCACTGGCCAGTGAAATCAGGGATCTTCAGGGAGAGTTAGGAGACTATAACACAGTATGTTTCACTCTTGTTTTGTCTGGTCTACCTTCTTATTGTATCATTTTTTGTGATGACATGTAGTGTAGCCATATGATCAAGACATTCTTCGAATCAAAAGGTATGACTTCTATCCTGCCTGAGTACTGCCTAGTTGGTAAAGAATGGAGATTTTTATGGTCTCCCAGGTCAAGATATGTGAAGACCTGCTAGTGCATGAACCACCTTCATGGCATACTTATGCAGAAAGTCAAATAATGCATGTGAACGTCTCATTAGCCATGTCCGTGTTCAGTGGCTTGTAGAAACATGAAAACAGTCAGCATGCACACCCAGTAAATATGGAATATACACAAGGTGCAGCTGATAACACCTACTCAGTGTAGATCAGATGATGTACATGCATGCTTCCAAAAAATATTGCTTGGTAAAAGAATGTAAAATATAACAGATCTTTTTGCTGAGGTATTGTCTCCTCTTTTCTCCAAGACACCCTTTCATCTGTTCAGAGTGAAAAAAAACATGGCATGTCTGATTCAACAATAGTGACAAATGCAGCCATGGATATGAAAGGGTCACGATGCTACAAAGCTCAAACATGTTCATGTGAATTTTATTTGACGCTTGATTCGGGTAGATTGTTGCAGAGGGATGTACTGTATGTTTGTCAGTGTTTGTATTATGCTTGCAGTTCCAGACTTCTTAATTGTATCTCAGACGAATGTGTTTTGCATCTGTAAGTGCCTGTATTGTGATTGCAACAATATGTCAGTGTTTATTTGTGTTTACAGCTGGTGGACAATTGTATCGCAGTATTTGTTTATATTTTCAGTTGGTGGACAAGTTGACAACAGATGAGGACATACAAGATGTAGAGTTTGACTGCAATAATGTGAGTATGGACAGTGAGCATTATTTTGACAGCTTCATTAAAAACGTTAAAACATAATTATATTAATTATGTTTGATTCTTTAAATTGCCTACAATGAAGCAGAATTCCTGTTGGTTTATTAAATCAGCTAGCTGAAATAAAAAGAATATGTGTGTTCAGTTGCATCAGTGATTGTGTGTGTGTGTGAGTGTGTGTGTGTGTGTGTGTGTGTGTGTGTGTGTGTGTGTGTGTGTGTGTGTGTGTGTGTGTGTGAGCACACATGAGCCTGGCTCATGAAGCATTTGTGCAAAGCTTCCAGTTGATCCAAGCTTGAGAGATCATTGAGATGTAACACTCTTTTGTCTATCTTTTACTTATATTTTTTAAACTATATCTAGACTTGTGCTGAAAATTTGTTTCATGAAACTGAATGGCTGAGGCTATAGGCCATGAAGTCGTTCCCATTTGTTCACTTTTTTACATGGTAAAATGAGGCTATGAAATATCTTTACCTAATTTTAATTCTGTTTTTTTTTGTTGTTGTTGCTTATAACAGAAGAAAGGTTACTGAGAAATGACACTAACTCTTTTGTGGCTTTGTTTCTTTCTGTGATTAGTTGAAGTCACAGAATGACAGAGAAAGCAAGAAAATGGAAGAGCTGTTTGACATCAAGAAACAGTAAGTTTTGATTTGGTTTCTTATTCATTCTGGTTACTGCTGTTCTTTTTCTACCCACTAAAAAAACATTATCATTAAAGTTTCACACATTTTTCAGCAGACATATTAGATGCATTTACAAGAGAGTTACTCAGTCAGAGTTTGCAGGCTTGTTGAAGGTCTAAAGAGGGGACTGAAACATCACCTCACTGACAGACCCACTGACTCTGACTTTCATAGAACATGGCAGAGTCCGGTATCAGTCTACATTTTCAAACATAAATGTGTACTTTTAATGGACTTTAATGACTGTCTTTAAATGTTTATGTCACGGTACTTCGGGTAGAGTACCTAGTACTGAAAAACATTAGTGGTTTCTAATCATTGAGTATCCCATTTACTTCATGTTGTTACTTAGTGTACCTTCAACATTCCCTTTAACTCTTTCATTCCTATTTTGTATGATTCATTATTTCCCTTTCATTTTGGATTCTCATAGGATCATATTTCTTTTATTTCCTGCATCTAGAAAAGAGGTAGAAACAAGAGAAAAGATGTGGTGCCGAGCCCTTTCCCATGCTGAGGAAGGGGGGGGGGGGGGTGAGGGGATAGCTAGCAGGTGGCTAATTGATAAACAGTGCCTCATGACTGACCCGGTCAAGTACTGATAATGACACACATTGATGATGCAACTGGTGCAGACTTCAAAGCGAGTACCATGAGAGCAGTTTACCTTGCTGCAGGAAAGAAGGAATATGTTTATTCTGCCCAGTTTTCTGCCTGCAGGAAGGAAGTGTAAGAGTCCTGCAGCACGGAAAACAGTTCTCCAGGGATGAATGAATTAGAAATAGGCTACCTTTGCACACCAGGAAATATGAAATTGAAAAGTATTTGTGTAGTTCTAGCTCTGTGTGGAAATTATTTTGGTAAAAATAAAAATGGCAGTGAGATGCAGAGAGAGAAAATGTGTTTTATTGTCTGTCCCAGAAAAGAAGATCAAATCCAGCTGTTAGAGACAGAGATGGACCAGGAGAGACGAATGGCTGACAACCTGGTCAATGATATGGTGAGTCATCTTTTTTGTATCAAGAACATGTTTTTCAAATTTGTTGTTTGGCTGTGAATAAGTTTGATCAGTGCCAGTGTTGCACATAAAACTGCATGGTTCCTTTGGAAAGGCAGCCTTTTCCTCATTTCTGTAATACTTCCATTATTTTGTGATGTGTCTTCAATATTGGTTAGAGGCTGGTGAACAAATTTCCTAGTAATTGTATATGACTTTTTTGCCATGCTTATTTGTCTTCACAGTTTTACTTAGCAATGTAGAAAACACAGTTTGAAAGGAGAAAAGAGGGCTTTTTAAGAAGGAAAAGAACAGGACAAGTTAAGTGGAATATGCATAGCATTTATGTAGAAACGATTATTTCAGTAATTTTATGGATTGAAAATATATGTTGCAAAGGTTCATTAAATCTCAGCTGATCAGGGCCTCTGGAAGAGATCAGAACAAGACCTGACCAGCAATCAGCCAATTCCAGAATGGAAACTGTTTTATTATGGCTATTTTTATGGCTATTTTTTCCACTAATGCTCAGGTGTTTTGATTGTGTATAGGACCCAGAGACACGTCAGCGTTATATGCAACTCAAAGATCTTAATGAGCATCTGCTGAGACAGCTGGAAAATGGTCAACAAGAACTGGATCAGCTCAACTCCAAGATCGAGTCATCCAGGAAGTAGGTGTTTGCATTGTTTGTCTGCTTCTTTGTTTTTTGTTTGTTTTGTTTTACTTTGAAGTGAGATTTTCTTGAAGGTCGGTTAATGTAGCCATCCACAAAACTTTTGTTAAGCAGCTGTGATAATAAGAGAAGATTTGGCACCATAGACAGAAAGTTACAAAGTGATTTTTGAAAAAAAGAGGTATAGTCTATATTTATAAAGTTTATAAATTGTACAGATGATGACAGATTTTAAATACCCAGCATGCCATACTCATTTTCATGGATGGAAAAAGAAAAGAAAAAGGATCCCAAAATATTTCCATCAAACACAGTGTAAACTAAAATCAAACTCTTTCAGTATATTATTCTGTATTAAAAGTTTGGAAAAACCACCCCCTTTTCTATTCCTGATTTCCCCCCTCTCTTCCGGGAGTTTAATTTACACAGTGATACAGTCAGTATGTATTTGTTGTTACAGGAGCTGTCCCAGTCTCAAGTGAAGCAGGAAGCTGGTAATGTTCTTTTTAATTCCCCTGTCCGGTTTTTCTTTCCCTTGTACTTGGTGTGTTGATGATAGTTTTTTTCAGTTCTCTGATTGCTTATTGTTTATATAGCATTTACAGTGTTTCCAGTACAACAGTTTACTTTAAAACTTCTGCTTCCATTGGTTTAAGTGATGTTTTTGATCTTCTTCAGTATTCGGTACAAAAAAAACAAAAAAACAAAAAAATGGAGAGTGGGAGCTCGGAGGGAGGAGAGTGATGTTTGTGTTATGTGTGCATGTATATGTGTGTGTGTATGTTTGTGTGTGTGTGTGTCTCAAAAATTTGTTTTGGCACAGTAGTATGTTTCAGATTGACTCATGATCTGCAAGTGTGTGCATGTGTGTGTGTGTGTGTGTGTGTGTGTGTGTGTGTGTGTGTGTGTGTGTGTGTGTGTGTGTGTGTGTGCACGCGTGCTTGCATGCATGTGTGCGTGCGTGTATGTGTGTATGTAGGTATGAAAAATTGTCGACAGATTTTTTTTTATTTGCTTTTATGGTCCATTTGATTTTCATTGAAAGTGTACCCATCAATGCTTGCGTTTCAGACATTCTTTTTGGGAACATATATACCCCTGTCTGCTTGTCTTTCAGTTCGGCTGTATGATCAGCTTCATGAACTGGAAACCAAACGCAGCAGCCTGCAGGAAGAGGCACGCATGAGAGGAACACCAGCAGAGGAGCGAGAGAGGCTGCTGAAGCAGGTGATTAACATGATTATGATATTCTTGTGATTTATGTGTAGAGTTATGGTTTTGTAGTCAAACCCCCTTTTATGAACTGAAGAGCCATAGTTCGTTACTTTGAAAAATAGTCACTCAGTCCACTGAAAGGGTCAGACTGCAGTGTCTGTTGGAGCAGGGAGAAAAGTCCATGACTCAGACCAGTCAACCTGACCAAGCGGTTAGCCCAGTCGATTGACGGCTGTGAGGTTGACGGTTCAAAGCCCTGTCAGTTCTTATCACTGTAGAGTTTTTCAGCCACAGCAGGCTTCAACCCAGAGTTGAATGTGCGATGGGCTCATTGGGAAGATTAGGACCACACAGTCAAAGTTTATACACTTCGTGGATGTATCATTGATGGTATTGTTAAAATTTCCTGCCCAGTTCTGCCTGTATCTTTCTGGAACATTATGAAAGGAAGCATAGAGAACAACGCATACATTCAGTGCAAGTCTAGTAACAACCCAGACATGCAGTCTAAGTCTAAAATGGAACACCATAGCATCATTACCATCCCCATTCTCATGTTCAACATTAGCTTTGTGAAAGATTGTCCCAGATCCTGTGGCCCATTATGCCATGCTGTCATGATGACCTCATGGGTTTGATGACATGTTGGAGAACCAAAATGAGCTTTGTGGGGGCATTGACAGAGAAGTGGCACAAAAGATAGCCGCAAGAGAAAAAGATCCCTGATCCAGTAATCAAACCTAGACTCTTTTACGTCTTAGGCAGGCTTTCTGTTCTGTTCTGGACACATCAAAGTAAACAACAACTTGGCAACAAGGCTCAAGCTGGCCCCCTCCCACATAGCTTGAACATAGCTTGGACATTTAACAGCAAACTACGTCGTCCAAATGTGTTCAGATTACAGTGCCCATGAGGGTATTGTCCAGCTAGGGACACTCTGCTGCATGTCAAGCTGTACCAGACTGATAGTCTGAATGAATGACGAGAAAAAGGAAAGGCAAGCCCTCTGGCCTCCAGGCTGCCATTCCAGTGAATTGACGATTCTTCTGTTTACGTATTATAAAACTGAAAATGTCATTTACCCCTCACACTCACAATCCCAAAATATTTAGTAATTAATGATAATGTATTTCTTCCATACATAAATGTCAGAATCAGGAAACAGTTACCGTGTAATGGAATTGTTGTTGTTTTCTGGGAAATGTCAGATGATACAATGGTAGGCCTATTATTCACAGGTTATATCTATTAACAAGAAAAGTGTTTGAACAGGTGAAAGAAGACAACCAAGAGATTGCTTCTATGGAACGACAGACAAAGGAACAGCAGGAGAAAATTGATCAAATGAGAGATGAAATCACCCAGCTTGACCTTGACATTGAAGAAAACCAAGGTAGCCTACTGTGCATTTCTAATTTCAAGTCATATGATTTCGTGTACACATCTTTAGTTAGGGTAGTGACCATACTCAAAGAATGACTGTTGTTAATGTAATCATAAACCTTTATAGCGCCAAAGACATGTTTTTGCCTGTGCAAGTAAAGTTTTCTTTTTGTAAAGCTTTTACATTGTAACAAAAACACATTATTTAATGTTCCACATAGGTACATAGTGCTTCAAAATAATCAATTGAATATCATTACACATAACACTGCATATGTCAATTTTAATAAATGAACTTGATGGTTCTTTAGAAAGAGTTATGTTCCAAACATTTTTTTGAAGAAAATTCTGTTCAGATTCTGTATTTAATTAACAATCATTATTAGCCAGTGAACATTATTCCAAGAGCGGGGACGTTATATTGAGAAACTGAAACTGCCAGTGAGTGAAATACATGTATTTAAAATATGAGGGCTTTAGTCTGTAAATGTATGACTATGAATAACAGACCATATTATGACAATTTCTTTTGTCTCATCATCCTGTGCTTGACATTGCAGGTGAAAGAAATCAGAAATACAAAGAACTGAAGAAGAGAGAAGAAAGCATGGATGGTAAGTTCACCATTAAGTCTATCTCTGAGGTTTGGTTTGGTTTGTGTTCTGAGCTGTGTTTTTGCAGATGGATATATCATGTTGTTTAGCTCACACTCTGCAGGCATTATGTCACTGCACAGTCTGCATACTTCATCTTCAGTGGGCATGCATATTTGGTTTTGTGTGTGTTTCCATGAGCCACTGACCACTGACATGGTTTATAGGATCTCTAGTGTAGATGTTTGATGTTCTGCACACATATAAATGTGAAGGGGGCTCAGGCAGTAACCTGTTTCCATATTTGATGCTCTGGGAAGTACAAACAAATTTTCACCCTTTAACCACCAGATAGTACCCAAGCAGACTGAAGACCAGACATGCAGTGAGAATTCTTGTGTGCTGATCACTTGATATTATGCTGGTCTTTATTGTCTCTGCACTTGTCACTACACAGCTGCACTACAGGCCTAAGGATGAAGAATTTTTATTTGGGGCTTATTTTTTTCAACTGTTTGGTTGCCAGCTACATGTATTGTTGCGTGCTCATTTGACAAACATTTCCGTTTACTGTTGTCAGGAAAAATTAAAGTTGAACAAGAGCAGATTCTGTACAGTGTAGCTACTGAATATTATTACAATTGAAATCACCCGTCCATAACCAGTGCTTCACTATTACTTAAATCTTGATTTTGATAACCATCTTACATAAATGGTGTTCATCATAACAGTCTACAATTGATATTCATAATAATATCTATTTGTATTACGATGTCATCATTGAATTGTTTGTATTCACAAATGAACTTGGTGGGAAAATCCCGTAGGTGTAGCAGTTGCAGGGAGGGCATTTTACAAGACAGAGGATTGTATCTCTTTTATAAACTGGTTCTATTATTCCAGTGCTTCAGCAGCAGCACTGTATCTTTAAAGGATTTTGCCTCTGTTTCTGGAAGATGATATCTGTTAAGTTAGGAGATACTGTTGCTTAAGTTCTCCTAACAGAAAAAGGGAATAAATGTACTAATTGCCATATTCTTGATTATCAATTCAGTTTGTTTGTTTCATTCTTTTTCTCACAGAATTTCTGAACACCTTTGAAGAAAACAAAGCACAAGAACTGGTGAGCTCTTGTTTTCTGTCTGAGTTATCATGCTTAATATATGCCAGCCAAGTGTCAGTGTTATTTTTATCAGTTAGTTATACCGTAAGATCAGAGTTGTTGGGCGTTTTTTCATCACTGTCATGAAAAGTGAATTGTTTCTCATTTTGATGTAAATAAAGCTATGATTTTTGTGTAAATGAAACTAAACAGTTTAGATGAAAATGCATGAAATCAGATTGTTTCCTGTTGGATTAGATTTGACTGCTGAAAATGAAACATGGTGGAATGTTTTATGATATCAGATTATCTGTCTTCACAATTTTACAGCCTGTAGGCTAAAATACTGTTTTTCATATAGTTATAGATTAGGATGCATTCTTTCAGCTGCTTATTTTAGCAACATTTGTCTAACGTATCTGTGTGGTTTTGATTTGTAACACCTGTCTGTTGCAGAGGAAAATCTCAGAAGTAGAAAGCAATGTCACTGCATTACTGGAAAATATCAGCCGGGTAAGTGATTTAATGTGCTGTTTAATAGACATAATGACTACCAGGCTAAACCTATCTCTCAGTAAAATGGCTACTCACTTGCGCAGCTTTCATCGGCGATCCAGCCGACTTCTTCAGCGTAACTGCTGGGTTGAGATCTGGCTACAGTGCGCACCACCATGAGTGAACTCATGACAGCGCGACTGAATGAGTGAGGAGTACACCGAAGGCAGGTTGTGTCGGCCCCGGTCACGGTTGAGGGTGGGGTTCCTTGCAGCAATGTAGACTGTCTCCTTTACTCCCCTCTGGAACCATCCTGCTTCTTTGTCGAGAACTTGCACATTGTCCTTTTCAAAGTGATGTTGGGTGTGGGTCAGATGTTCCCCCACTGGAGAGGACTCACATTTGTGTTCTTTTAGTCTTTTGTGCAAGTTGTATATCACCCCTGATTTGTCCAATTTGTCTGTTTTGTCTTTGGGGTGGACTAACTGGCTTCTGATGGTGTTGGTGGGCTTGGCGTGGACACTGACTCCCAACTTCCTGATCTTCCTGCTGAGAGCCTCAGTGACACCACTGACGTATGGCATGGAGACGTGCCCTCTCGAAGGGGTTTGCCGTTCAGTGGAGGAGTGGGATATGGTTTTCTTGCCCCCCTGAGATATCCCAGGCCCACTTCTGGCACCCTGACACACTGAGTACTTTCTTGATGTACTGCACCTCTTCTTCCCTAGCGGTGTTGGTAGAGCAGATGGTCTTCGCTCGGTGGTGTTTAATATACACAAACAAGTGTGATACAACATAGGAAAACTAGGCTAAAGTGCAATTTTTTCATTTCAGAATTTTCAACTCGCTTTAAAATTTCAAAGTTCATGGATTAAATGGAAACAAAAACATAAATATTTATCTGTCATAGTTTTCTTTTAGGACACATTTCAATTTTGTGAGTGTATATTTGACAAGAAAAGTAGTAAGCTCTTTTTTTTCAGTGTCGTATTTCAAGTGCTTTCAGTCATGAAGCTTTGCGAAACTGAAGATAGATATTAAATCTCTGTTGTCATAATTTTAACCCTATCCAGTTATTTTTGACCATGGCTATGACTGGTTGTAGGTGACTTGTGCTCTGGAAATTCTGACTCATGGGATTCTGACATCTTGCAGAATAGCTCCTGGTACAGTGGTCCACATAATTGTTACATGGCAAGACAACCATTATGAACATACTATAGCAACAGAACTTTAAGGCTGGCCTTTCTGTACTACCTTTGAGTGTGGTTGGTTCTTTGATCTGTGAACCTAAGTTCTGACATGTCAAGATTTAGTTCATTCCCAGCCGACAACATTAAAATCTGGCCTTCTCACTGCTCATCTTAACGTTTCTAACATTCTAATGGTGTCAGCTTAGCGTTTCTTAGATTCCTTTCCCCCTCTAACCCCTCCTCCAGCGCGTAGGGGTTTGCATGGATTCAGGGAATCTGCCAGATAATTGCTGACAGATTTAGATGGAGTGCATATAGAATCCCTTTTGAACAAACTATAAGCTTTAGAGTAACTATTTTCGAAGTTCGTTGCAATACAGTGATTGGTTTATCATTTTATTCTGTGAGACAGATGTAATAGCCAGCACCTTGCAAACCATGTCAAATAGTTAATGTCATGGTCATTGATCCTACAAAATGGAACTAGCTGTGTGAATTTGTCATGACCCATGGAAAGGAAGCCATATGGCAAAAGGCACCTACAACAGGACCAAACCCATCATGCCCATGTCAGTGATTCTCTTCAGCAGTCACTGGTGAGTTAGCCGTAACATTCTGACTGCTGCTGTGAAGCATCTCTGTGACATCTCGAGGCAACAAACCATCCCCATTCCCTCAAACAAATGTGGCCCAGCTGTTACAGTACTATCTATCACAGGAATGACCAACCCTCAGCAGATGCTCTAGAGACCGGTCCACTCTTTGAAGAGATTATGAAATGTATTTCTGCCAGGAGAGGTCACTTCTTTTGCTGACTTACTGAGGCAGTCTTAGTAGGCCATTAAAGTTCTGGAGGACTTCGGAATTGTGCCACTGAATAGATGTTAGTCTTGTTTTCTGTGACTGAACAAATATCCCTATTTTAAGACATACCAGTACCAAATACCATTTGGATGACACTTTGATTTTTTAAAATGGGGTGTCTCTTGCTTACTTGTCAGTACTGTAGTTCATCAGTACAGACACAAACTCTGTAATTCATTTCAATTTCTGTTGGTAATTCAGTGACATAAAAGGGAAAAGAAAACAATACAAATCGTGGCATGTGTGCTTCATGATGATATATTGAAAAAGTCGATTTTGAAATCTTTTCGGTAGCTTATTGATTTTGCAGTGCAGAAGGCTTTTGTTTTTGTTTCAGAATATGGGTCGGTTTACCAACTTGCCAACTCCAAAAGACTTGATGTCATTGAAGGCAGACTTGGAATTCAAAGAGGATGAGATGAAGAAATCAGAGATGACTACCATTGAACTGGCTGCACGTTAGTCGTCTTTGTTTGTTGAAATGTCTTTCTCTTTCATCTTACCAGTTTTTCGTTCATCCTTGCATATCTTCCTAGATTATCATGTCTGGTTTATCAGGATATTGGCCAGGGGCTAACCAGTTCTGAACTTGCATTACAATTATTATTCTTGGGGCTTGAATTGTAGGCTCAGCCCTCTACTGTTTCTAAGAATATATATGAATGACTTGTTCCATTTTCAGAGTCATGGTGACCCAGAAGTGAAACTGTGTTGGCAAGAATACTCCCAGCTGTTTTTGTTGATGATCTTGACAAGAATCTTTTGTGTCATGTTCAACAATGATGATGCCATAGATCCAGTTGTTTGATCGACAAGGATCCAGCTATTTGATAGACATAGTACACTTTTAAAGTCATGATTATCCTGAATGTCGAAAGTCAGTTAAAACAAATGATATTTTGCATATTTTGCTGTCTTGTGGTGGTCTTAATGAATAAATCATCTCACGTAGATGACCATGCTATGTATATTTTATCAGTGTTTTCATCACAGTTATTGTAAATACTTGCCTTTATTCAGTAATGTTATCTGGATGCAGAGAGAGACAAACTACAGCATGACCTGGCTAAGATGGACCAGTTTGAGGAGAAGTTGCGTGAGGAACAAGTCATCCTGCGACAAAAGATTGGTGATATGGAGAAGGAACTGGCTGTCTACAGTGATCTAGAAAAACTGCGTTCTGATGCTGAGGACAAAAAGAAGGTAAGAAATGTGCTTACCAGTTTGAAGACTGGAAGTTTAACTCAGTGACGCTGTACGGTGAGTGGAAGTGCCTTATTTCAGTAATGTAGCGAAGCTGTGTTACATGGTTGTTTGCATCAAGTTGTACAAGTAATGGCAGTTCATTTATGGGAGACAACTATACTGAAAATGAAAGCTTAGACTTTCTGCTGGTTGCTTCCCTTAGACCGTGTGTGTCGCCAGCCGATCTGTGTAAAGGTTAATTCTATTGTGACTGCATTTGCCTCAGCTGAGCTCTCCTGCTGGCCTAGGACTGCCACAGTGAAATTACTGAGAACTGTATCCTTTGAACCATACATAACAAAAGTAGAGGGAGTTATATACCTTAGACCGTCTGTTACTATGATCAAAGTAACCTGTCCTCGGTGAGAGCTCAGCTGTTACTTCAACCAAAGTAGTCCGTCGTCAAAGAGTTAATAAACTTTCTGCAGTTTGCTTCCCTTAGACAGTGTGTCGCCAGCCAATTTGTTTCTATGGAGTTCTCATGAATTTTGAGAATGATGTAGGTGAAAGAGATACAAGTTTGAAAATGGCAGCACGAAAATCGATGTGTGTCTTCAAACGTTTTCATACATAACAAGACCTGACTGAAACGGTTTTGCAGGAGGATTCTGATGAAGAAGATGATGTTAGAATATTTCTAGATGGATTTTAAAATCATGAGAGTCGACTGCTAGGAAAATTGAATGCTACAAAGGTGGGAGAAGTATATGACTGCATGGCTAGAACTTTTTTTTCACTACGAGTATACCTATTTGGATACAGAATTATGTAACAGTGTAAAAAACATCATCATCAATAAAGTTAGGAGCAATGTATTTAATAAACATGTAGCCCTATCTATCTATAGCAATTCATTTTATGTTTTATGTTTATACATTAAAAGATAGACCAATAAGCTTTGATTTGAGGGTTTGAACAGCACAAAATGACTGAAGATAATTGAGTTAAGAGTTTGTTTGTCGTTCTTTGGAGCAGTTAGAGGAATGGTGACTTTGGCACTCAGAGTGCACATTTATCTGTGGGTGGAGGTATGATGGCCATGGCAGTTACATTAGAGGTGAAAAGAAAATAGTTTTCTTCTCAGCAGTAGGCAGAGTGGGACTTCAGCAGTCAGAACACACACACAAAAAAGAAAATTTAATGTTTTCACTGATTAGTAGGAAGGGACCTGAGTGGCTAGCAAGGCAGTCTGAGTTCCAAGATCTGTTCCCCCAAACCGGCCAAGGTTTACTCCTCTCCATAAGACCGGGGAAGGTGGCCTAAATGCTGTCCTTTGAATGAGAACACAAGTCCAAGATGAGTTTTTTGTCATTATTAAAAAAGATGTTTTTGTCATTATTAAAATGTATTTTAACCCATACACTGCTACCACATATTACATGCCATATCCCGGAGAATAAAATGTATTTTTATGATTATGTCACATTTCATCCTGTAACTTTAGAACCAATGCCATATCTCACTGTAGTTAAAAACATGTTGATTTGTATAGATTCTTCATTTTCAATAACCACTGTTCCCAGTAAAGATATTTAGAGTAAAATATATGACTAGAATATAAACAAAAAATCTTCTAATGATAAGTTATCCATTATATTGATATTAACGTCATGGAGATGAATCAACTACAAAAATGCATTGCCAGATGACAAGTTTGGTTTTCAGTTTACTTATGCCATGCCCCCCAGCCCACACCCATCCCTCATGCCCCTGTTCCCATCTGTCTTTCTTTAAGTCAGTCTTTGCCAGTTGATGTAGGCCTACTTTATTCTGTGTCTTTAGCGTCATTTCCGTATAGCCTTTCATGTTTGTTTTGGCGGTTGATAGTCATCATCACTGTGAATGCCTGATGCATGAGAAGACTGGTCTTCACTCTGGCCACATTTATTGTCATTTTGAGCGAGCACATCATTCACAGCTTCTGGCCACAAACTTTCCCTTTTATCGCTTGATTTACTACTGTCATCCGAGCCAGAGGAAAATCACCATCATCACTATCAAAAATATTTTCTGTGTCCTTTTTGTACAAAAAAATCGTGGGATGACCTTCTCTTAGCTGCCATTTTTGGAAATCTTTCCAACGCAGAATTCATGCAAAACCAGTCAGTTTTTAGCACAGAACTGGCAAGGGCTTAAATACAACGCAAGAAAGTTTTGTCCAAGGGAAGCAACTGCAAACAATTTTGAAAGTACGTGCAGTTATTTTCAAGTGAATGTGAATGGTATGTCACTAGCCTGAGTCAGATTCGGGCTACAGGATACAGTCTGCACAGTGAAGCCAAAAAAAAGAGATGGTTTGTTAAAAGTCCTGGTTTTGATTTTGTTGCTTTTTCAGTGTCTTACTGTGGTATGAAATCTAAGCCTAATGGACGGAGTTCAAAGTAATGCAGTTACCTTTATATTGTACAATTTGTTTTATATTGTACATTTTGTTTCTGTCATTATATTTCTTGTCAGTATTGTATGTCATTATGATTGTGACACAGTTAACAGAATTATTAATTTAGATTCACATATACTAAATCAGAAACCATAGCTAACCTGACCAGTTTAGCTCTGCCATTGTCCAGATTTCCTGTAACTGTCAATGGCTTTCATGTGATCCACATGTGATCAGTTTGTGGCCCCCAAGTTCATCAAGTGCTGAATAGTTTCCATCAATCCTCATTCATTTCTGGCCACACATCAAGAAACAGACTCGCATAGTTTGACTCTGTCTTGGCTTTCTCTTTCTCCACGTGTTATGTCTGAATTTGTCCCTGCCTTCATTCTTCCACTCTCCTTTCCATCTTTTCAGTATCTTTTGTTTTACTATGAGCAACTGAGCTAGCATTGTCTTGATTTCATCACATCTAAAGAAAATTTCGCAACCTATAGTAAATTGCATATCTTAAAAAATACATTAAAAATGTACATTATCATGTAGAAGAATAACCCTGTTGTCATCAAGGTCTGAGAGATATTATTTGCTGTTTCTTTTGTGCTTGTAGAAACTGATGGATGACAGAGTAATACTGCAGCGACGACGGGAGAGCTTCAAGAAACAGATGCAGCACTTGACTTTGAAGTATGAAGGTCTGAAGACTCAACTGAATGAAAATGAAACATACACACAGGTCAGACTGCTTTGTCATTATCACTTTAAAATCTGTTTGATAATAGAATTAAATGTTATAAGGTTAAGATTGTTCTGCAACCGTAAAATGTCTTAAAAAAAACAGAATGTAAAGATATACCTTAGAGCAACAATGGTCTATCTCAGAAATTTTGCATTTTTCAATTTTTTGATATGTGGTAGATATTACTATAAAATTCATGATAACAGAGTGCCAAAGATGCTGTTTATCAAATTTCAAAGTTCTACTATAAAAATCATTGTTGCACAAAAGGAGCTTACAATCTTTTCACGGGGAAGAATGGATCACTGTGAAATACTGTATTTGCCTTCTTCCCCCCACACTTCAGTACCAACAGGGAAGGAACAGTTTCTGCAACAACAGGCTATCAGAACTGAAAACCAGTGTTCCCTGGAAGATTTACAGCTTGCTTTTCACCAGATTACCTTATACATCCCACACAATATTTTTGTTTGAACAACAATAATTATTCATGGGTATGCAATTTTTTTCATCATGATATGGTACAATGGGCTATGGAATAAATATAGGGTTGTTGCCTAAACTTGTATTCTTGGAGTCTCCTTTCATGCAAAACTGGAAAATCTCACAGTAGTCCATTGTTGCTCAAAACCTCTGTCCTCTTTCTGAAACAAAAGTTAAACAACAATAGACTATCGATTTTAAAACGATTTTTAATCAATTTTCCGTTTATAAGTGGCAGCCATTTTGTGATGTACAAGTGTAAACAGGATTTTCTACATTCTCACCAAATTGTGAATATTTTGCTTGAGAATCTGATTTTTTATGAGCTTCCAAACTTTTCAAGTCAGTGTAGCTCTGAACTTTTCAAAATGGCAGCCATCAAGATATAGCTTTGTTGCTCTAAGGTATCGAAAGGTAAAGGTTGTATCATAACCATGAAGCCATACGGGAATGAAGTGGCAGAGAACTCAACTTTTTTCTTTGTTGGTATAATGTGTTTTCCATCATTACTTTTATCTTCCCAAACCCTGAACAGGTTCAAGTTCCCATTCATAGCTAGATGGACTGGAGACTCCACAACAAGAATTTTTTTAAGTAGGCCTACTATTCACACCTGTGAAGCTCATACAATTAAATTTGGAAGGCCGGAGGGATACCTAGTCTGTGCCCTCTAAAATGTCCAGTATAACAGCTGGATTTGTTACTTGGCAATGTATAAATTGTAGGCATTACTGGTTTTCTTAACATGATAAGAATAGTGTTGTATGCTGCAAATGTGTTCACTCCTGTTTCTTTGCTGTTTTCTTTGATGATACAGAATGCTAGAATCCGCATGATGGATTACAGCAGCTCTTTCAGTTTTACACATTTTGACCAACAAGAACAGGCTTTCATACAGCTCTGAGACCAGTGGAGTTAACATCTTAAAATTAAGATGTTTAGTATCAAATTTAAGGCTGTTGCATTCAGCTGAAATTGTAAGTTTTTTTAAAACCTTATTTCAGTTTCTATTGCTTTCTCCATTGTCTTTACTTTCTTTATTTTCTATCTTCTTCCATTCCCAAGTGTGATATTTTGATTTGTATTCGGTTTAAAAGATAGAGATTGAAAAGCTAGTTGCATGAAGATAAATTTTTAGCAAGTTGCAATGAAGATGGTCCTACTTGTCACAGAGTCAGACCAGAAAACACAGCAAAATTGTATGAGACATATTTGATTAGTGTGACACGGATACATGTCAGCTTTTTTTTTAGTGCTTTTGGATTGTATTGATTGTGGAATATAATTCACAGGTATGTTTTATTTTGTGTGACCATATGTATGTATCCATTTTTGACAAAATTAATTACTGCTTAAAGAGCATTCATTTCTTTAATTAATCGGCCAAAAGCAATAAAATTTAGAGTACAAGGTTCCTCACTGACCATCAGCAAAATATTGTGCCATTATTCAGTTTGAAAAGTGTTTATACAAAAACAGGTAAAAGGCATGAAAATAGATGTTTTTTATGTTGCAGTTGTCAAACCTTGAAAAGAAATGGCAGCACCACGAACAGAACAACTTCTCCATGAAAGAATGTATCCTTTGTCACTTTTGTGCGTTCTTTTTGAAACAAGGTAAATATTTTCAGTCTATTCTGAGAATATTTCTCTGTGCTTTGAGTTAATTTCCTGTTTTAGGTTCTGGGAAAGGCTACCTCCAATTTGATTTTCTCTGTGTGTCTAGTAAATGTCATGTTATGATTCTGGGAAAAGCAACTTCCAGCTTGGTAGTGGAGCAGCCAGCCTCACCCCAGTGTGGCAGATGGCCTTCAGATGTGGAAGTTAGTTACGAAATGAGCCATGGAGGTTAGCTGCGAAATATACAAGGCTTACCTAGACGAATAGTCAATATGGGAAAATTGCGAAATTAGTTAGGCAATACGGAATGGCTGGCAATGGTATCTATCAGCATAGGGCAGGTTAGCATTTGGAAATGCCACACCTACAGAATACCCCCTATGTCCTACAATGGAGTTATCAGGAGGATTAGGGCTCCTGAAGCCCTAGACCCCTATGCTCACAGGATAGATCTTTTGGCTGTGAGCTAGGGGTGGGATAATTCCTAAAAAAATCTCTAGGGTTGAAGTCCGAGGTACCAGACACCTTCCAGCAAACAAGGCTAACCGTTTGACTGGCGCACCCTGTCCACCAGCACCCTGCTTTGCCAAACATGCTAGCAAAGCAAAAACTTAACCCTTTGATTCCCTCATCCTAGCCACCAGTTTCCTGCAGGAAGCTGGTGAATAGGGTGAGGCAATCAAAGAGTTAAGTTTTTGTAGTTGGTAAATAGGTACATGAGTCAAAGGGTTAAAATGGTTCAGAACAACAAAGGAGGAAGAGTTATTGGCATGGTGTGACAGAGCGTCAGAACCTCAAACACATGCATCTGCTGCCCCTTTTAAAAGATTGTGGGGGTATGCCCCCTGGAAATTTGTTTACACTGAAATAAGTGCAGTCTAGTGTGGTCTGGGCATACTTTTTAGAGCTTCAGAGACAGGGAGGAAGAGATCATTGTGAAAACATGAGTAGAACACATACACATACACAAGAAAAAGTACACCAATGATGCCCCTGACAAAAGTCAGTTACCGGTAGTTAAGTTAAACATTACATACTGTAGGACAACACTATGATGTGGAGGTAGAGCTGGAGCACATACATTCACATATACACTCAGAATCAATAATGTGCTTTACCTGCAAAGGAACTGTTTTCCTTCATGCTTTTCGTCACCTTCAAAGCGCGACCTTCAACCCATCATTTATGTCTCACTGGCACAGCATACGCACTATATGTCCTGGCATTGTAACCTCAGATGTTTCTGTAACATTTCCTCCTTCACAACTGCTTCCATCCAATCCCATTTCCCAGTGTTTCTTGCTGGAATCATTAAAATTTGTTTCTCAGTTCATGATCAGCCACTCTACTATTTGGTCAGGAGTGTTTCCCCAAATAGGTCTTTTCTGCTTCCAGTATTTTTGTGTGCTGTTGAGGCAGAGAGGATGGATCCAGAGAAAGACTGACAAGGGACATGGCAGGCCAAGTTGCTGTGAAGAAATACCTGTCTGTGGACCCTGTGCACCCATCTGTAGGGGCATAGTCAAGGGCAGGGTGGGGAGGGGGGCCCTGACCCCGTAGATGGGGTTGCTGGGTGCCCATGAAGTAATGCACCATTATTTGGACATGAAGAAGTAGCCTACCATGACATTTCATTTGGCCGGAGAGGGGCATGGTTGGCCACCACTGTATCACCAAGAGGAGGAGGAGAGCTAGAGAGGCCAGCCCAGGCTGTTGATGTTGCTGGGTGTTGGGTGCTTGGGGAGATAAGTTAACCTGTACTGAGCAGGTGTGCTGATGCAGACATGGCTGTCCCACTCAGGGATGAAAAAAGATTGGCACGAGTGGACATGACAAATGACATACTCGTTATGATGGGAAAGTCTGTCGCTGTTCCTGCTAAAAGAGCAGGAACAGCAGGCCCTTGAACCTCGGCAGAGGGCTAAATAGATGAGGAAAGGGCTTGATCTGAGCAGCGCTCAGTTAAACACAAAATTCTGAGGCTTGAGTCAGGTATACACAGCTTGTCTGACAAGGCAACGGAACCAATAGCCATAGGATATTTGCACTCATGAGTCATGGTAGGCCTACACTGTGTGTAATTAAACTGTAAGTTGTTTTGTTTTAATTAAGATTACACGCAACCACGTCATCTCCTTTTGATCATCAGCTGGTGACTTGGGCTAGTTGGATTTCCTCTTGCAAAACTGCCACCGAGATACAGGAATCCAATTACGCTGTGTAGTGGAATTTTACTTCTGTTGAAAGACCGTGTCCATTTTCAAAAGTATTCCCTTAACGTTTATTCAGTTATCTCAGCTCGCACCATGGAATGTGATTACACGCCCATCAGTCGACGCGTCTATACTTCACTAGATGACTTCAATTCTAAACTGCAGAGCCAGATGGGGAAAACCATTTACTGAATCCGACCACAAAAAACTTCTTAGCTAATGACTACTTTACTCATGGCCTCCATTTTACTTTTGACTGTAACAATTCTATGGTCTCGTGTTCACTGTTCAGCAGTTGAAAAGAATGCATCAGAATGTGTGTTGACTAGACATATATACCGTACAGCGTTTTGACAACTTGCCACTATGAGGTGGCAGATTCAAAGGATTTACCTCAAATTACAAGTTTGTCATAGATGGGTTTTAAGGATGTTGTATTTATGAGACTCCTAGTATTACCACGTACAATATTATTAGCAATGCACATCTAATTTATAGACTGCATGATTGTGTGATGCGTGTGCTAGGTAGAGGGCTTGATGGATCAGTGGATTCACGTTTATGAGTTTGCCAGAAGCACCACTAGTGCTTCAGAAGGGTATCATTACTTTGAATCCTCTGAAGTGGGGCTACATATAGGTAACCATATAGTAAAATATAAAATTCCTATCAGAACACATTTTGGATCTCATCTGTGCACATGAATTATATCAAGGCTTATGTCATCCCCTTTTTTCAACCTTACACTCCCATTGCAGCATGTTAAGTATGCAGTTAAAAAAAAGAAAGCCTATATGGTCATGGCTACAAAATGGCGTCAACATGCTGCGCCCACTACTGCCCAACATAAGAGCCAACTCTACCTACTCTTTGTCTCAAAGATAGCCATAATATTAGCATCATGTGAGAAAGAAACTATGCATGATGTACATAATTTCATGCAAAAATGTTGTATGACCATCTGTTGTTATGAACAAAGAAGGAAATTTTAGTGGATGCTTTTAATACAAATACACGCCTGCTATTCGACTCTATAATCTGTTAATAGCATGTTGGTACTGTTTTAAGTAAGTCATATCTATACTGTTTTTCACAGTGGCTTATGCTTTTTAGCCCACACTGTTGCCAAAGATGTCATTTACTGTATCTAAAGTTACGAATATTTCCTAGAACAATATTTTTTTTCTTTTCAGAAACAAAACATGCAGATACAACCCTTATAGCTTCTTTATTTCTACTTTTGGGAAGATTAATCAACAGAACAAGATGCTTTTTTCCAGAAATAACTTATTAATCCCATTATGTATTCAAAATATGCAGATACAATCCCTATAGCTTCTTTGTACCTGTAATGAAGATATTTGCTGTTTTTCTGAAGAAAGGTAGATTTTCTCTCAGAATGATGTGAAGTTATGTGCAAAGAGATCTTTACTGACTTGAGCAATTACAATTCATGTAAAAAGAAAGTGATTGTCAAATGTGACACTTGGTTCTCATCATTTCAAATGACAGATGGTTCAAATGCCAATTTTGCCTTTTTGGAGGAACATTATAGGACAATATTAAGTTGTGACTGTTGCAAAGTTAACTGTAGTTATGAACATTCTAAACAATAGCTGTTTCTTTTTCTGTCAACTTGATTAATCCCAGATGTATTCAAAACATGCAGATACAATCCCGTGAGCTTCTGTATCCATTTTTTACGGAAATGAATGTCTAATTACTGTTGTTCTGAAGAAAAGCAAGATTCTGTCCAAGAATGTTCTGAAGTTATTTACTTCAGAGGTCTTTACTGAATTTAGGAAACCACAGTTCACTTAAAAAGGAACTTTTCATGCGTGGCTCTTAGTTTTTCTTATTTCAAATAACAGATGGTTTCATTGCCATGTTTTCTTAGTTTTTCTTATTTCAAATAAACAATAGTATTCATCATTCTGCCATGTTTTCTTAGTTTTTCTTATTTCAAATAACAATGGTTTATCATGCCATGTGGTTTCTTCCAGTTTTTTCTTATTTCAAATAACATGGTTTCATGCCATGTTTTCTTAGTTTTTCTTATTTCAAATAACAGATGATGTTTTCAGTTTGGCCATGTTTTCTTAGTTTTTCTTATTTCAAATAACAGATGGTTTCATGCCATGTTTTCCTTTTTAGAGGATGCAGTAATACAATGTTCAGTCCTCATTGTTGTGAACTTATGTACAGCGGACTATTTGGGTGCTGTTCTGGTGTGTATTCTTAGGGTTTTTAATGTTCAAAGCTTGTATTGTTTGCAACACGTCTTCTGAGCGACTCACGAGCTGTTTAGCAACAAAATGAATTTTCTGCTTTTAAGACCTCTTAAAAGTTGGAAGTGGGTAGGCATTCCAGTAACGCATGTATAGTCAGGATTAATATGAAACTTTTCACAATTATGCGTTACCTGAATGCTTCCCATAATTATATTGTCAGCTCACTTTTATACTGCACACTTTCAAAGCAGTTGTGTTTTACATCATCCTTGGTACAGCTGTAAAATTTACAGACTAAAGAATTATGCGTTATGTACAAAATCTGTTTTCACTTTTTTGTATTTAGAATGTTCTATTTTCCAGTCTTCGGATGTACCAGTTGGACTTGCTGTTAGTGTATTCATTTTTTTTAGCAAAGTATCTGTTCCTTCTCATGTTCTTTCGTTTAGAAAGGTTTTGACATATTTTCTCTGTTTAGAGTAATAGTAAACGGTTAACTTGCAAGTTGGATTATCTGTCATGGTTTTGATCCTGCAGTTTGGTTTGCACACTATTCTTCCTTAGGCGTTTCATATTTTTGTCATTTTCTAGACACCATTCAGTAGCCATGATCATGTGATGACAGGTGTTTCATATTTTTGCTTATGTCACTTTCTAGACATCATTCAGTAGCCATATGTCAGATGCATACTTTGATGTCCCCTTTGGCCAACTTCAGTCATTTCTTGAGATGCATATTTTGATGACCCCTTTAGCCAACTAAATTCAGTCATTTCTTGACCACCACCACCCCACCCCCTGCAAAGATCCAAGATGTTTCATTTTTTGCCATATTCCACACGTGCAATTCATTTCTAAAGCATCAAATTGTTGTTTTGTTCATGAGTCGTAGGCCTACTTTCGTTTTGTTCATGAATCATATTTTCATATATTCCGTCCAGTTTTGTAGCTATGGTGCCTTGGATTTCTGTTTGTTGTGGTGTATGATTGTTTTTGAAGGGAGCAGGTTTTCTCAGAATTTTCTCTATTTTTTTTCCCGTAATACAATACCTAGGTGGGAGTGCAACTTTTAAAATGCCACACTGAGGGGTTTGCAACCAGGATCAAGCCTCTGGTGGAGTGCTGGGTCAACATCCTATAACTGCCGTGACAAAAATGTAGGATTTTTAACATTTTGGATACCATTTCCTTTCAGGAATCAAAGTGACGGCCAATTTAAAGCAAGACACCTGAAGCTTACAAAATTAAAATGACTGTGCATATTTCAGTCTTGTTTTGTTATTTTGTGTTTTTTCTTTTTCATACACTTCTAGTTACAATTTAATATTTCTGTCCGATGACCACACAGATAGTTGCTGACACTGGTTTCTTTGTTTTACATTGGTAGAATTTTAGCACCTATCAATAGATAACATAGGTAGAAACCATGCTGCATTGCTTGTAAAAACCAAAGTACAGATAAGATACATAATCAAAACACACATCAAATGTGTTTATAAGAGATTCAAACGGGTATTCTGTGCACAAGCTTATTCTCATCTTCAGAATGAGTTAGGGCATACGAAAGCAGCTTGAGAAAAAATTTAGAGACCCTGAGCAAATGCATTCTTTGATGTCAATACCTCTGTGACTGTGGTAGTGCAGATGCCAACTTGCCGAGACAAGAAAAAAGGCATCCAAACTTGACAGGGTGTGGCAAAGTGGCAAAATCATGAGTATGATCTGCTGCCCCACTACAAGAATCTGGGGACATGTCCCCTCTGTAAATTTTTTAAAGATCAAGACAAATCTGTACAAGTTAGTGCATTCTGGGCATAATTTTGAAATCTTCAGACAGATCAAATCGATGCAAACATGATCCCCCCCCACTCTCCCAGAAAACGGCACGCGAAGAGGAAAAAAAAAAGAAATGAAAAATGGAGATCTGAGCAGACTCCTAAAGCTGCTCTGGTCAGATTGGACCAGTTGGCATCTCTTGTAATTCAAGGACAGCAAGAAAGGATCAAAACATATACGCAAAAACTGAATATACCAATTCTTTTTCCTCACGCTTTTATGTTTTACTTTCATTTTTGTGTATGTAAACTCTACTGCGATTAACTCACTTCCACTGTCCGCATATGCGGACATCGTACGACAAAGCGTTCACGACCAAGGTCCGCATATAAGGATTCGGATTTTGAAAATTCGCGCTGTCTGAGTGACGTATCGGGTACGAAACTCAAGAACGGAGAGGATGCCTTAGTTATCCCCTTCCAACTTTTCATTCATTTGCGCCGCGTGTGATGCGCGAGTCACTCGCTAGCCAATGACAAAGAGCACCATCGGTCAGCTCTGCTCCATGATTGGCAAGATGGCGTTGCGACGAAGTGTTCGACACAGTAGGGCTGGTGATTTATTAGTTAGCATTGAAGACGCACTGGAATTGATCCAGACTGAAGGGTCAGACATCGAAGAAGACATCAGCAATTTTTTGATGAGGATTCGACTCCTACAGTGTGGAGACGTGGATTCCGACAGTGAAGTGGACGCTGATAGTGGCAAAGAAGCAGACGAAACTGTGCCAGCACATGGGCCTCAGCAACAAGCGTCTGATTCGGACATTGACACTGAAATTGGCGAAGAAGTTGACGATTTTAGGGCTGTGTTTACTGTTGATTGGACTGACAATTTAGATTTCTTTCCTCTCGATCATCCTTTCAGTGTCACTTGCCATGAGCTTTTTCACTCCAGGAAGACTACAGCCAGTGATACGTCACCAGTATTTTGTGTACAGTGAACTACTTTTTTCTGTATTTTCACTTTTTTTTTGTATTTCATGTTCTCTATCACCTGCTTGTGATTCAATATTATATCATGTATTTCATGTTCTCTATCACCTGCTTGTGATTCAATATTATATCTCCTGTGCCTTCAGTGACTCCAGTTGTGCTAGAATGTGATGTAGAATATTTCTAAGCTGAAAAGGAACATTTGGAATCTGATAGCTGCGAAAATGCTAAAAAAAAAAAAGACAAAACTTGGATACCCCTTTTATCATGATGATGATGATTAAATTACTTTATTTTTTGTTCAAGTATACACTAATATGCATTGCATGCACTCACTAAATTTGAAGTGTCTGCTCATATATAATTGTTATAATTTTTTTCCTAACCTATAAGTTATAATTTTTTTCCTAACCTATACAAACCCTGGGTATTCAGGGATCAGCAAGGGGGAAAACTCATGGCATGGAATGAGTTAAAGATAAGGAATGAGATGTTTCATGTTGCCAAAACAGTTGGAGGGGAAATGCTGGGAATGGCATCTGAAAAGTGCTGGGAATGGCATCTTCCGGTGATCTTTTCAATTTCATGTACATCTAGTTCAAGTGGGCAACAGGGCCATAGGCAAGCTTTTTTTTTTTTTTTTTTTTGAAACCCATTTATATTTCTGTATACATAATTTTTTCATTTGTCTTCAGACTGCTGCTTTAGTAAACCACCAGAGTGAAGTTTATAAATGAAGAGCATGCTTCAGTACCAACTTATAATTGGGCATCTGAAATCACACTCTACATCAATACTTGGTGGTTACCGATACCAACATTGTGAAATGAAGAATAGGTTTTCTCAATTTTTGTTTTAGACAGTGTATATTCTTGTAGATGCCTTTCTGTTTCCCCATACCAGACTGCTTGCTAAGTCATACTTGCTATTTCCTATAACTGACTAGTGCATGCATGTTCAATGCAGAAATCACATTGATGTCATTTTTTTTCTATGCATCACCACCACTCACCTTTACCCCTTTCCATGATACTATTGGGCTTGGAACAATCATAGTTTTATCTCCATGCAAATCATCTTTATAAGTATGGAAATGATATTCTGCAGGAAACAGATTGCAGTTGGTATTTTTTTTATACAAATCCTCTGGCTCTGTTCATCAAATTGGCCATGGATTTATATTAGACACCCCCAGAGTCAAAAGTTTCCATTTCAAATGAACCCCATAACTGTCGCCAATGTAAAATTTATGGAGCTCTCAAAAAGTTTCAACGTACACAAATGTAAACTTAGCCTAATGTACATGGGAGAGAAGCACTGCCTGATGATGTCAGTCTCGGAGGTTTATAAAAGTGTTTGGCTTCCCTTTACACGACTTTTTGACCTATGTAACCCTCGCCAGATCGGTTTTATTGTTTTGAGAATCGAAACTGATTTTCAGCAAAATAGTGACGGCATGATTGTCTTGCAATCCTGCATGGTCTCAACCTTTGAAAGCATGCAAGTCAAGAACTTATGAATGACTGTAGGATGATTCAGAAGACAATTCTGAGACAAAAAGAGGTTGAAACAGCAGTAATTACTTGAAGTTTGTGTGAAATGTGCACCACACAGAGCAGACACAAAAAGTATTGATCCTACAAGCATGTGACAAAGGGTTTGTGGCTGCAGGCAATACTGGCAGCCAGCCAACACCTTCAAAGTGTTAAGTACACAGTCCCGACATAGCAAATCACTAGCCGCTTCCAGGGAATAGCGTTAAAAGTTATATGGGTAAGACTAGGATGATGGATGGGGAGGGCGCGGCGGCAGTCAATGACATGACTGGGTCAAGCTGCTTTCAACTGCTGCTGCTGCTCTTTGTAGCTCGTCAGCTTTAAATGATCTGTCAGTAGGTGGTCAAACACAATCTGAACACTTTTAGATTGTCCTTTTTTGTTGTTGTGGTTGTTTTTGTTGTTTTTTGTTATGAGCAGTTATGAGTTTTTTAAGGGAATTTCCACAAAATATAAATATGTAGTAATTTTAAGAAATTACCTCATAAAACCATTCTGTGTAATTTCATGCATAGATTCCCACAAATATGGAAGCAACAATTGTTTTAGTGTACATGGTATAGTGATGCCATGTTTTTCCCTGGCATATGGAAAACACTGGACATTAAAAAATGTCCGCAGTCATGGGAGTTAAACGACACCCACATGTGAAAATGTACAGAAATAGCCCATCAAATATTGAAACTAAGGTAAACCAGCTTCATTAATTAGTTTGCGTGTGTGTAGATGTGTGTTCAACATTCTAAAGAAAAACTGGAAAAGGTTGTAAATAAAAGAATGATCTTACAGAACCAAGTTTCAGCATTTTGCTTTTCTCGAGTGCGTATGCGTGTATGTATGTTCCTGTGGTGATACCGTTTTCTGTCATGCCAATGTGTGTTTGCAAACAGCCTACTTTCAAGATAAGCCATCTTCTTTGATTTTTCTTTAACCTGCGAATAGTGCCCTGCAAATCACACATCCTGGTTAACAATCTGATGACCGTTGGTGTAATCAAATGTCACATTTTTAATTTCAGCCAACCAAGAAGTGTTATTTGTAAGAAATATGCCTGAACACTCCCAATTCAAAACTTCAGCCAGTCTGTTCATAAAATATTAATTTGTAATGTACGCTGCTCAAACAGGAGATCCTGTTTAAATGATTTCACTGACAATTACAATAAAGTGATGATAGTAAAATATATATTTAGGCTTATCATACAAATTGAAGGCATTCCATATCGTAAGTTTACACAGTTTTCAGATCTACTCAGCAAATTAATATCTTGTTCATAAAACAAAGGAAAAAACTGACAGAATACAAATGCAAGGCCACTTTCATAACTTGTTCATGAATACGAAGAAAAACACCATAGACACCAGCAGCCAGTAAATAACAAACATCGTCAGTTCATAATTTAATTTTGATGTTTATTCAATAACCTCGTTTCCCACACCAAGGAGAGGGAGGCATCATCCACATGACTGTCACTTGGCAGAATAGGTAAACTGAATGCTGTTAACTGCACTGTACATTTAGACCATGGTAATCAGCACTCGCTTGTGTTGTCCACTAATCCCTCTCAGCACAGAACAGCATATACCTTTTTATTTTCCTAAAGCCACACAACACATGTGAAAAGTCTTCTCTCCCCTCAAAAGAGATTAGTTTTAAAATCAACTGTTAAAATTGTTAAAATCTTTAGTTGATTTAAGCCTGCTACATTCTTTGAACTAAGGGGAGAGGGGAGGAATGGTGAGGGTCTGACAATTTCTCATTGTGGTTAATGCCATTTGGGAGTAATTCCTGACTTGTGCTATGTGGGAGGAAATCCCAGATACAAAACACACGAGAATTGTTCCCAAAATAAAACTTGGTACAACTGTCAATAGAATTTGACAAACTATTCAGATTAGAAAGACTGGTCATGAAGACTCAGAAGTGACTATCAAGCATAAAGTGTATTCAGTACTTACAACCCATTCAAATCTGAAATTTTTATCTATTTTTACAGAAAATGGTAACCATACTTTTGTATAATAAACTAGTATAGCAATTCTTAACAGAAGCTGCAGCATTAACAAATGATAAAAATAAATGAATAAAATACAAATGAAAATGGATGATGTATTGACAATAAATGAGGTGTTGAACAAGTATCAAAAGGACTTTATCTCAAGACATGCAGGCATAAGGGCAGTAAACAACAGCTTTTATCCAATCTGATCAAATGTGGTAACTCAACTTCACATGGGACAAAAAGAGTCCATGAGCAAACCACAATGCTCTGCACTGTTTGAAAGCATGCACATCAGACGGCTAAGAGTTTTTCTAATGGTTTAATCCTGCCTGAGAGCGAGAATTTACAACCATTTTTCAGTCAGGTTAAAATCAGTCCGGACACATCTCACTGTTCACACCACTTATAAGGAAACAACACACCGTCCACAATCTTGCTGAGTGAGATGATCAAAGGAACCCCACCCCAACTCCCGATAACTCTGCAATGATGTGAAAAAGTTTTTGCTGCTGAAAGAGGCAACATCCTCTCAAGACTTTGTACTTGTATGTACATTTTTTTTAATTATCAAAAAAAAATTTCCACACACACTCGACTGCAAGTGAGTTTTGCAGATTTAAAAGCTTGTTGCCAAGGGAAATCTTTTCACATAATGTGGCTGGCCACTTGTCAGCAGCTAATGCAACCACCTGGATTCTGAAGACCCCTATGCCTCTGATTTGACAAGACGTGGGAAATCTGTCTCGTCATCCATGCGAGGAGCAGACTCACGGGGCCCCCCTCTGTTGGGACGATCTCCACGATCACCACCACCGAATCCGCCACGGCCTCCACGGGGGCCTCCACGACCACCACGGCCTCCACGACCTCCTCGGCCTCCACGACGTGGATTGTCGGTAAAGGTGATACGAATATCAACAAGCTGTTTCTTGTGTCCATGACGATCCTCCTCCTGAAAACAAATAATAATAACACTGACATCAATACACTAAATCTTGATGCTAAGCCTACAAATCAGATCAAGGTACACTCTTTACCATTTCACTCATTCACTCACAATGACAAAAAAAAACAAAAAGCACATTACATGCACAGAAAACATGAGGATATGAGGTGGGTGGGTTAAAGGGGAAAACCACGCTGGACAAAAAAAAATATTTTGTCTTGAAGTTCATCGAGTTCAAGAGTTTATAACTGTCAAAAGAGACAGGCGAAGCTCATTCCTGTTGTATAACCAGAGGACATGAACACTGATTGGAACATCCTTATCAAAGAATCTTTAATTAAGCAACAGAAATAAAATAGAGGTTGAACAGGGATGCAGTTACAAAGCCAAGGATCCAAAGGACTGCCAATGCCAATTTTCTAATTCACCGAGTCCAAGTAACAGGCAACCAGTGGAGGGACGGAAGCAAGGAGATATGACCGTTTTCATAGCAAGGCAAGATGGGCCACAGAATTCTGAGTACAATGGGAGGCTAGTGACAAAAGTAGGCAAGCCAGAAAGCATAAGTTTAATTACAAGACAAGGTTGCAAGTTTAGATGCTGCTTCAGTTAGAAATATTATTCATGCTTAGTTGTGTTTTTTTGCAACAATGGATTTGCCATGTTAACTCACTCGCTATGTACAATTATGCCCCTTGCCGTTCCCCTGATACGCACAATTTGTATAGGTCATGAGAAAAATTCTCGTACAAATAAATGAAAACAGAGTTTTGAAATTTGGCAGGTCATATATTAAAGTATTGGTGTACAACATGCTGAAATTTCAACCATCCAACCCTCATGGTTGCTGAGTAACGGTACAAGTAAAATTAGAGAAATTTTCAGGTGAAAAATGTTTTACGTAATACAAAAAACAGGTCAATACATCAGTTCCTACAGTCACATTTTGAATGAAATTTCATAAAATTCAACGTGCACACACTCCACACGCACTAAAGGAAGAGATCGTGTTGAACGGCGCCGAGTTGTTGAATATTGTTCAGCCATTTGCTTTTCCGTCATCTGCTTCGCTGCGGAGATAGTGGGTCGTGAACTTTGCACTGTCTACACACCAACTGCAGAGTACAGTGACCTAATGGCCTGAAACAAGGCTAAGATTGACCGAAGAATCTATTTCTGGCTATTAATTTCGGTTAACGGAAATACTGAAAGCCCCGCAAATTTTCAAAACTCAAGTTGGATTTCTCCGACGCTCGTAGACAGCGTTGCTGAGACATGATCAGGAAATCCTGACGCTCCTAGCAAGAGAGTTAAACTCCGGCTCCTCTCCCAAGACTATGACGATACGTCGCTGCAGTGCAGTGTTACCTTTATAAAGGACTTCTGAAAGGCAAGGAGGCAAACTGGCCTTCAAGGGGAAGGACCTGGGAAATAAACCTCGCCAATATTTTATATCATGCCACACTGAACATTAGCAGCACAGACAGGTTGGGCATCAAGTTTCTTGATTAAATCAAAGTACAATACTCCTGTCACCTAGCTGGACAGAACCACCTGCTATGGTGTACAGTTTGTGCTCAGAGCCAATGACAGTTACTTCAATCTCCTCTGCACTCAGTAGTAGCCTATTCTGTCATCAAATTCTTGATTTAAACAAGGCAGTCAAAAAGCTTCAAAAAAAGAGCTTACGTGTCTTCAGGAGACACACCACTGTAAAGCCAGAAGTCAGCAAAAAGAAAATATACATGATGTTGCACTGACTGACGACACTGGCAAGTGTTATGGCAGTGTAAACCTTGGGGAAACATATAAGTTAGTTTGCGACAAGGACTTGTTAACATGACCAACTAAAATCAGAAATATGAGACTGGACACTGGATGTTTTATTCAAATGGTCCATAGCCCATCACAAAGAGGTGTGAAAAACAGTTAAACATGGAAGTTCATAATTTCAGTAAGTAAATATGATTGTATATGATTAAATCTACACTGTTATTGTTTAACCTTTAGCAAGCCGCATTCATTTGGTGAAATTTCTGCCTGCAGCCACATTCTTTTTAGGTGACTGAAAAACGTGCACACCTACCTACTTCAAATTGCTATAATTTCTTTTCTATTGTTTGTACAGTTATGAAATTTTGGGTGAATGTAGAGGAATGAATAAAGAACATGCTGATACCAACCATTGTGTGTTTTGTGTATACTTTTATTATGAAAAAAAAATAAAATGACATGACAAACAAAAATGCTCAGGATGGTCCCTGGGTTTGGCAGTGGAATTATCTGCCAGATGAAAGAATGACATGATACTGAGGAACCTATTCCTAGACATGATCTTCCTCAACCCTGGCATCTCAAGATATTCATCTGTAGACCAAAACAATTCATAAGATGATCGCTGAGAAATGCCCATCAGTAGAACAATGGCCAAGAATGCCTTCATCTCTTCAAACGTAACCTCCTTCCACAAACTTACTAGCATCGCCACCTCTACTCTCCGCTGTTTCCGCAGCAATCTGTTTCAGTAACAAACAGTTGAATAACTTCATCAGTTATGAAGAGATGATACAAATTTGCCTCGGAAATATCATCTGGGACATTGACAGGACCACTGAAGAATCAATCTCTCGAAGCCAAGCATGATCATAGCCATCCGAAACTGCAAAATCATCGATATCTGATTTGCTATCATCACTCGGTTCTCCCTCACCTGCATCAGCCCTTTCCCTCTCTGCCACAAAATTCTGAATATCTTCACGATTAAAGCCTAAAAACTCTTCATCAGAGTCAGAATCAAAGAACAGCTCCTGCAGTACTTGCTCAGTGGTGGCGTCCATCTCAAAATTTTCCTCAAAAAACTTCGATGAAGTTTGAAAATTTATTGTCAACAAACCACAAGGCAAATGGCGCTCATACAGATAGGAACAGGAAGGCTAAAGCATGCTGCATTGTGGGATTGCTACTTTCGGATTCGCTCTTTTCAACCATTCGACTTCAAGCTTGCTGTTTATACTACCTCTCAGTGGGCGCACATGTGCGCCTACGGCTGTGTCGGCAAAAAGACGCTTCGGCGCACCAGTGCGCCACCGGCGTGATAAAGGTTAAAGCCCAGCCAACCATGTGGAGGTATATCAGGGCTATAGTCGTTTCAAAACACAATACCTTGACAGGAAAAGGGGGCTAAATTAAGTGCACATGTCAATGTGTGCACACACATAATCTAAAATGTCCCTGGCTTTGACCACTCCATCCAATTTATCACACAGGGGATTTTATTAACATACCCGAATTCAAATTTTAAAATATAACAAAAGACTAAACTTATATACAAACGGGCCTAAATTCCCTACAACTGCTTCGGCATAAGTCATTTCCCTAGAGCCAAAAATGCACTTAATACATGCACCCAATTTTTACTCCTAGGAAAAAAATACTCAAGACTATCAAACACGTACATCTGAATGGACCAGCAAGGCAAAAAATGATAGGAAGAATTCACAGAAAACAAAGGTACAAGGCAAAAACAAAGAGAGTGACAGAAAAAAATTTCCAGCACCGATTTCCAGAAGGTGTGGACATTCTTTATACTAAAAGAGCCCCCAGTATCCCATGGAGGAAGCATAATGATCTGAAGGAAGCTGCTTCAGAACTGAGACGCAAGTTAACCCTTTTGACTCCCACACCCTGTCCACCAGCATCCTGCATCGTCGACCATGCAAACAAAACCTTAACCCTTCGATTCCTCACTCTATCCACCACACTCTGTCACCCTATCCACCAGCTTCATGCAGCTGGTTGACAGTGTGAAGGAGTCAAAGGTTAAGTTTTTGCAGTTATTGGACAGGGTGCAGGAGTCAATGGTCTTGCAGATGAAAGATTCACATGCAAATGGCATAATTCACATTTTTCTTAAACAGATAATCTCTATAAACTCTTTCCATTAAACTTAGGAACCCACCAAGTAGTTTCACTTAGGATCCCACTGCTTTCCTTGTACACCTGAAAAGGGCCAGTCACAACAAATCTGCACCCTCCTTGTTTCAATCATTTACAAATCTACACCCTCCATGTTTCAATCATTAACTCTGTAACAAAAATTTGTACATTCATACATTTTGTTATTATTTTAGGTTATAACTATTTTCAAAGTAGGCCTACATAGCATTTTGCAAAAACATCAGAATCAACTTCCGACCTCAAAGAGATCCTGGAGTAATTGTGTCCCCTGATTAGTGGACTGGCAAATCAGACACTGGTCTTCCAGATCACCATACATACAGGCGTGCATGTGCCTGAAATGCCTTTGTGCGTATATGCATACAACATGTCACAAATACATTTTCAAGGATCGTGAAAACCATGTCGGTGTGTTAAGTAGCTTATGTTAACAAGAAAATAGCCAGCATGTGCACCCATCTAAGATGCAGGTGCAGCTGGACTTCTGAACTCATGGATCTCTGGCACAGTCACCCACCATCCATGTGGTACCGTGTTAGCAAGTCAGAAAGAGTTGCATACGCCAGGGTAATGCATTAAAAAGATTAGGAAGGGGGGGGGGGGGGGTGAATTCCACTGATCAACAATAAAGGCAAAATCTGCCTTCCCTTCTCCATGGCGTGTTCAAAATGTGGGCTAAATTTCTTCTCTAAACGGTTAAGTAGGCAAAGTTTTCTTCTTTAAATGGTTATAAGTTATACAAGGAATGGTCAACAGACAAAACCAACAAACAATACATACCTCCTCCTCATCTTCCTCCTCACTTTCCTCTTCTTCGTCATCCTCTAAACACTTCTTTTTGTATGCTACACCTTTCTTCCACTGGTTGTTGTCAACCCCCTCTCCTGGCCTCCTGATGTTGAACTGGCTCTTCATGCGCTTCTGGTCTTGAAGAGCCTTCCATTCATCCAATGTCATCTCCTTGGGTTCCTCTTCTTCCTTGGGAGGAGCAGCAGCCTCACCACTCTCACTGTGACATCAACACCAAAAGAGGTCAATCTCAATTTTTAATTTACGCCTGTTTCTTTCAAGTATCCACAATAAAACTGTTCAAACAAATGAAGATTCCAGTCATTTGTAATATGGCTGACCAGAAAATCTTCAGTGAAGTTTTTATTTTACAAACCTCCCCAGCATATATACACTGCTAAAGCCAGCATCATTCTGAAAATTGGATATTTTAATAATTCTGTCATGGATGACAAAGGGTACTCAAAAAAATCATTTCTGCCGAGAAAGAATTCCATCATTCAATATACAGCACCGCAAAAGTTCTTCAGCAAGCCCAATTGGCAGTGTTTAAAGGAGACATTATCTGGGTCATCACCTATAATGGTCTTTTTTTTCCCCCCATCTAAATCACTTAGCATGATGTTCTTTATTCCCCATGTCCTATTTTCCGGCAGTGTTTAAAGGGGACAGTATCTGGATGTCACCTAGTATGATCAGTTTTTTGTCTCCATTACTTGGCATGATCAGTCTTTTATTCCCATGTCCTATTTTCAACATTAAAAGCAACACTTACTTCACATCATTCTCAGACTGTTCAGCAGGTGGAGTGGCCCACTCCCCAGACACATCAGCTGGTGCCTGGCTCTGTCCTTCCCTGTCATTGCAATGTACAAGGTGATTATATCAGACTTAATGATTATATCAGATTTAACATAACAAACCAATCTTTTCATCAAACAGAAATCAACTGAATCTCTTCATCAACAGAAAACAACAGAGAACATAAGAAGACACATGACTGGAAGCTACCCATATACATGGATTTTTTCCTTTTTTTTTTTTTAATCTTCAAATTTGCTCAATGTTATCAGATACCAAACAGATCATCGAACAGATCAAACATGAATGTCATAAATAACTAGGTCAGAAATCAGTATGCTTAACTGTGGGTTGAATGGGCAAAAAAAAAAACCTACAATTTATCAGGGTTAAAAAACAAACAAAAAGGGGGGGGGGGGGGGAGGTATCATTACTCATTCAAAACAGAAATGACAACAGGAGCAGTAGACAAGTGGAAAAGATTGGACTTCTGATCAGAAGGACCTGAGTTTGGTCCACTTGGACACATCTGCCAAGTGGGTGAAGGTAAAGTTTTCCCACTTACCAGGTCAACATGTGTGCAGACCTGTCCTTGCCTGTTCCCTTTGCATGTTGTGCATGCAGACATGTACAAGCATGCAGAAGATCAAACAGGCATGTAAAAGATCCTGCAAGATGTGTCAATGGCTGGCCTACGGAAACATAACACCTACCATGCACCCCCACCTAAGATTAAGTATGCAGACTGTGCAACAACATGCCACAAATATGTTATTTTATCCGATTAGGAAGTTTCAGCAAGTTTCATTGCGACCTGGGCCTGAACGGTAAGACTGACCAGTTGTCTGGTCAAAATAATTGAAGATTTTCTCAATTTTTCATGATTAATTCTATTTCATGACATTACTTGAACTTTGGATATAGATAAACACTGATACTTGTTGGGTTTTAGGTTGTTTTGGGTTGTTTTTGTTTCTGGTAGCATTTCCATAAAATTTCTGTTAAAAAATGTCCAACTACCTGAAAATTTATCATGCAACCTCATACTTACGGCTGGCAGCCAGACAGGCAATCCCATGTCAGTAGCAATATCTAAGTATAGAACCTAACCTCGATCTCAGTTTCTCAAGGTAATTTCTCTGTACTTCGAATAAATTCCATAAGCACAAGACACCAGCGGTGCCAAATGATGGAGAAATCCAAAATGATCATGACATAAACCTTAACTCTTTGCCACCTGCACCCTATCTACCGACTGCAAAAACTTAACCCTGCAGGAAGCTGGTGGATAGGGTGAGGGAGTCAAAGGGTTAAATTTTTGCTCTTCCAGCATGGTTGACAAAGAAGGATGCTGTTGGACAGGCTGCATGAGTTGGCAAGATCTCTAGCTTCTAACTAATGTATGGGTTTTATCGCATCTTTCTAATCTACACTGTAGGATACCAAAAAAAATGGAAACGGACAAACTCATGCCAGCAGCAAAATCTCAGCCCTGGAATCCAACTCAAAAGGATATATACATAAAATTACTGAATGAAACACAAACAGAATCCATCCCTACTACCAGTAATGAGTATCTTTGGAGAACATGATCAATACTGTACAGTTTGTACAGTTCTGTATCACATAACATGTACAACTCCGAAAACAAAACCCTGAAAACAAAATTCTCATCTTTATGAACAGAAGATAAGATTTCTACTAAACTGCAGCCTTGAGATGAGAACGGGAAGGGGGGGGGGGGATGGGAGACATGAAAACATTAAAATTTCTAATCCATAAAACAATTAACGAGAGTTAAATATTTTTACAATATTCACATGTTCCTTTTTCCTACCCTGAAACCAACATTACTATTTCATAAGATATGCAAAAGCTCAGCAAGGAAACTTACTCCACATCATCTCGGTATGAGCCCCAATTGTGTGCACCACTACCATCCCGTTTATCTGTGGGTTTCACCCCGCTGAAACAAAATGAACCAATATATAAAAAAATTTTCACTTCCACAGATGCAGATTCGCCGCTATACCTTCGCTCTAAACACATGCTCCCATTCTCCTTCCCAAAACATTTAGTTCTATGACAACATTATAATGATGGTATCCACTCTCCTGCCATAATCTTCATTCTGATCATGATCATCATGACGGTAAACTTATTATGAGGACGAGGACAACTATCCGTATTTTTTACACAAACAAAAACATTCAAGCAAAACGATCATACATACTTTCATCCAGCTCATAACCGCCGAAGTAATGTACTCTTAAATTTGTTACTCTACAGATTTAACTGTATACAGGTTTGTTGTTTCAAAAGTGAGAGAGAGTGAGTGTGTGTGTGTGTGTGTGTGCGTGTGTGCGTGTTTGTGTGTGTGTGTACGCGCACATATATGAGTGTATGCATGTGTGCAAGTGTGTACCATTTTGCTTTTGCTGGTTGGTATTTGAATCTACTTACACTTTTCAAGTTTTTCAACTACTGAAGACAGATTAATCAACCTTGATCGAATTTACACAAATATTATTTGCCACACACCAAAATATTTTCTCACCTTGCCCCCCCCCCCCCCCCCCCCCCAAAACTAAATCTCAACTTCAATGAATGATCACAAGGATTCATTTCAGCGAGTACCAAAACGTTTTTCTTTCTTTACACTCTTTTCAGATACAGTTGCTCAGATAAATCTACTGAGTCAGAATGCACACTGTGAAAAAAAGTTTTAAGTTTTTCTTTATGGTCAGGCTAATCAATCTTCCTTTTTATAAACACACACACTACATACACAAACCAGTACTTTTCAAGGTTACTGTACCTAAAAAAAATTTTTTGTAAACTGAAATAAAACTTAAGTATCATGGACCATGGTAGACCATCACAACAGTGAAAACAGATTTTAAATGTAAAAAATTTCCAGAGCAAGAACTGTTCACAAATCAACTCAAAAATGTTGATCTTATTATAAGCTGTTTAATTCAAATCTACCCGACCTTGACCTTTTAACATGTTTTCGGGACTACTCAGCAATCACCAGACCTGACCACAACTTGATAAAGACCCACTCAAAAGAACCGAATAAATTTTGTTCACGCATTTTTTTAAATTTTTTTTATTAAAGACACAAACATAATATGCAACCATTTCTTTTTGTTAAAAAAATGACAAAATGATACCACTTAAAACATTATAAACCTAACTTATGTTCGGTCAGAGCCACTTTGGCAGTCAAACTCTCTCCAACTTACGTTCGGTCAGTGCCACTGTGGCGGTCAAACTCTCTCCTCCTTTCTCCAACAGGGCCTCCATAATTTCCTCTGCCACTCTCTGGTCTTGGTCCTCCTCGTCCACGCCCTCTTCCACCACGGTTACCTCGACTCCCACGACCACCTCGGTCGAAACCACCTACATTCCCCTCGCGATCACGACGGTTGGCCATATCCCCACCTCTGTCCCTGCAAAAAAAAAAAACACCCATTTTCTTCACGTGATATATGAAATCAACATCTTGGCTGTGCACAGTGAACTATATTAAATCAAATGTCATATAGGCACACAAGTAACCCCTCAAGATATTTGTAGACTGAAGTATCTCTTTTATGGCATTAATCAATGATACAGATTCTGATATACTGCAAAAGTCCACTGACACACTAGATAAAAATAGGAACACATGACACGTTTTCACGTTTTAAGTCCAAATGTGATGCAGAAGAATGTCATTTCATACAAGTAGCAACACATTTCTTTTCTGACAAAAACAATGAATGCACTGCCATAGAGTAGCCCATATATGTTTAACCCCTTGACTGCCAATGTTTGACATCCGGTGTTTTCCAAATGCCTGAGAAAAATGATAAATCACTACCATGTACACTTAACTCACTCGCTACGTACAATTATGCCCCTTGCCGTTCCCCTGATCCGCACCTTTTTGTATAGGTCATGAGAAAAATTCTCAAACAAACAAATGAAAAGTTTTGAAATCTGGCAAGTCATTTAGTACAAGTTTGGTGTACAACATGCTGAAATTTCAACTGTCTAACCCTCATGGTTATTGAATAATGATAAAATAAACTTGCACACATTTTCAACTCAAAAATGTCTTACAAAACACACAGGTCAATACATCAGTTCCTACAGTCACATTTTGCAGGTCAATACATCAGTTCCTACAGTCACATTTTGAATGAAATTTCATAAAATCCAACATGCACACATTCCACATGCACTGAAAAAAGAGATCATGTTGAACAGTGCCGAGTTGCTGAGTACTGTTCAGCCATTTGCTTTTCCGTCGTCTGCTTCACTGCAGAAATAGTGGGTCGTGAACTTTGCATTGTCCACTCACCAACTGCGTAGTACAGTGACCTAATGGCCTGAAACAAGGCTAAGAATGACCAAAGAATCTATTTCTGGCTATTAGTTTCGGTTAATGGAAATACTGAAAGCCCTGCGAATTTTCGAAACTCAAGTCAGATTTCTCTGACACTCGTAGACAAGCATTGTTGAGACATGATCGGGAAATCCCGACACTCGTAGAGACAGAGTTAAACAATTGTTGCTTCCATATTTGTGGGTATCTATGCATGAAATTACACAGAAGAATGCATTAGGCAGGACAATATGTGAATTTTCTGATGTTTAGTAATTTCTTAAAATTACTACATATTTGTAATATTTTGTGGAAATTCCCATAAAAAAATCGTAATTGCTCACAATAAAAACAAAAAAACAATACAAGATACAGCCTCCTGACAAAATCTAAATGTGTTCAGACTGTGGATAGCCATCTACTGACAGATCACCGACAGCTGACAAGCTACTAAGAGTAACACGGTACTTGTATACAGAGTGGCTTGACCTGGTTGTCATCAGCTCCCTGGAAGAGGCAAGTGATTCTGCAATGTCAGGACTGTGTACTTCAACACTTTCAAGGTGATGGCTGGCTGCCAGTAATACCTGCAGCCAACAAACCCTTTGTCACATAATCATAGGTTCAATACTTTGCCTGTCTGCTCTGTCTGGTGCACATTTCACACCAACAGCCAGTAAGCACCATTTTCAACCTCATCTTGTCTCAGAGAATTGTCTTCTTAATAATCCTACAGTCATTCATTCATAAGTAGAAAATGCAGAGGACTGCAAGACACTCCTGGTGTTGCCATTTGGCTGAAAACCAGTTTCTATTCTCAAAAAAAAACAAAAACAATCTGGTGAGGGTTACATAGGACAAAAAGGCATGAAAGAAAGCCAATCACTTTTATGAACCCTCTCCGAGACCTCAGTCAAGTGTATCTCTCCCATTTACATTAGGCTAAACATGTCAAACTATTTACGTTAATTTTACATTTGTGCACTTCACAAGCTCTGAGAGCTCCGTACATTTTATGGTGATGGCAGTTATGGGGTTAAAATACACAACCTCTAACTGAAAATATTTTTACACATCTAGGCCTAATCCAAATCTGAAATATGAAAGTAAAATGCTCAGGGGTTAAAAATGCTGACCAGGATAACATTCAAAAGTCACCGCAGCAAGCCCATTTACCTGAACTCTGGGGGCACATTTTCATCACCCTTATAGTCTCGGTTGTCTCGGGGGCCTTGTCTTCTTGGTGGCCTGCTGCCATCATTCTCTCTTAGCTCTCGTCCACGGCCTCCTCTGCCACCACGCCCATTCTGTCGGGGCTGATTTGTATCTTGAAAAACAGGACAGAATTACATATTTATTACATTTGTGAAGCAACTGTCTGAAAATCAGAAAACTACATTATTATTCAGAATGGTTGATAATAGCCTATATTTACATATATTCATAACTGAAATAATAGTTCAGACTACCTAAGGATTCTGCATTTAATATTATTTTCTATGGCCTTCAAACCTTGTAGGCGTTTCACTTGCCAAGTGTAATGAATGTGAGCATGTCTGACGACCCTTTCATAGTCTCTCATAAGTAAATGATCTCAAATGTCTCCAATGCATGACACACACAACATTCTGAAATTACTAGTCTTATCCGCTTCAGGTGAAATTTCATGTTTCTTAAAAAATGGATGAGAAAAATCACATTCATTGACAGATTCATCTGCTATACAAAAAATACACTGACCTGATTAGTGAATGCAGCAGCACTTTGTACACACAGTCCCAGTCAATCCCATTAGCCAAGCTTCTCTAGGTTTTCATGTATTAACAAAGATGTGCCACATGAACTAAGCTACGCACAAAAAGTTAAGGATCACTATGAGAAAACAGGTGCGTAATAAACTCAGTTCGCTACTGTTATTTATTTCTCAGTCCAGCCAAATTGTTATGAATTCTTGTTCAGCTGTAAGTGGGCAATGTTGTGTTAGTGCGAAAATTGCACGGGATTCTCTACTACTGAGCTTGGCCGCAAACGGAAAAGCGGAAACTTGCGAAAAAGGACCTTGTTTTGGACCGTTCTGCCTGAACACATTGCACAAGCCAGATGGAAAAACCATTATGCACATGCAAGCACTGCTGTTTATGTGTGAGATGCTGTCTCTTGCTTGGCTTTATAAGAAGACATTCCACCAGTAGTAGGCCTGATCTGACAATGCCTCCACGACGAAAATTGAGCGAGTTTGAGAGGGGACGAGCTGTTGCATGGTTCCAAGATGGTGTTCCCAAGCGAGAAGTGGCCAGGCGACTTCAGGTGTCCATCTCGGTCAGTGTCAGACTGATTCAACACTTCACAGCCACTGGGAGGGTCCATGAAAGACGCAGATCTGGTCGACCGAAGAAGACAAACCCACGTGAAGATCGTCTCATTGAACGACAAGCCCTGCAGACAAGAACAGCCTCTTCCAGCATCATTCGAAGGCAGCTGAGGGTGGCTACTTACATCAACATCAGCCAGCAGACCATACGGAACCGCCTTCATGGGTTTAACCTCTGTTCTCGTCGCCCAGCTGTACGGCCACGCTTAACTCCAGCCCATAGGGCAGCACACCGCGCCTTCTGCAGACGTCACGTGAGGTGGACACGTCAGCAATGGTCCCAGGTCCTGTTCAGTGATGAATCACGCTTCACCATGAACCACAACGACGGCCGACTGAGGGTCTGGAGGCGCCCAGGGCAACGCTTTATTGACACCACTGTCCAAGAAAAGGTGGCCTTTGGTGGAGGTTCTGTAATGGTCTGGGGGGCCTTCAGCCTTCACCACAGAACACCCTTGTATCATGTACAGGGTAACCTGACTGGCCTCCGATACCGGGATGAGATCCTTCGACCGCTGGCTGTGCCTACACTGCAGCAGATGGGACCGACAGCTGTCTACCAGGATGACAACACTCGCCCCCACAGGGCAAGGGTGGTCAACGACTTCCTGCAGCAGTCTGGAGTCAACAGAATGGAGTGGCCAGCATGCAGTCCCGATCTCAACCCGATTGAGAACCTCTGGGATGAGCTGGATCGCAAAGTGAGGAGCAACCACCCCCCTCCCAGGGATGCCCAACACCTCTACCAGATGCTGCAGGCTGAGTGGCAGGCGCTTCCACAGAGGATCTTCACCAACCTGGTCAACTCGATGAGGACTCGCTGCGTCGAGTGCCAGAACAGCCATGGTGGTTACACGCATTACTGAACTTTTGGGAGCATCAGAATGCCCTGTCTTGTGATTTCAATGACTTTGGGAAATCAAATTTCGATACGTACCCACTTTGATCAAATGTACACACCAAACGATTGCTCGAAATTGAAGGCAATTGTGTATCGTTATCACTAAAGCATGGAATTAAATGTTTGCCAAACTTCAACGCATTGGCTTTCTAATTTTGAAAGTTATGAATTTTTGTGCAAGTGATCCTTAACTTTTTGTGCGTAGTGTATATAACATTTTAGCAAGCATTTTCACTTAACCGATTTCTCTCAACTGTGAGGCATGGGGGAGGAGAAAGAGAAATGTGCACCCCACACACACACACACACACACCACATTCTCTCATACATACACAGTGAGAAAGAGATGAGGGAGAGGGAGGGAGGGAGGGTGGAAGGCAAAAGAAAGCAAATGCATATGTGGAAGATAGAAATGGTCAAGATGGTCACATGCCCACATAAAGAGAAAGACAAAGGGGCAGAAAGTGAAAAACAAAACGGGAGAGGAGGAAAGGTAGATAAGAAAAACAGAGAGGAAGGGAGAAGGAAGAGAAATGAAGAGAGACGGGGAAAGGTAGACAAGGAAAGGTAGAGAGACAGGGAAAGGGATAAAGACAGAGGGAGGGAGATAAAGTGTGTGGAAGTATAGAAGATAGAAACTAACAAGAAGACAGTCACATTCACCACATACAGGAAAGATTCTTTCTCTCTCTCTCACACACACACACTCTCTCTCACCCCCTCTGTTCAGGCATGGAAATTGGTCAGGATGAAAACGTCTGCAAAATTTGAGGGGGTTTGGGGTCATGCTCCCCATAAACTATGGAAAAGCTAGGTAAAAATCCGTATAATCTGGGGCTATCAAACAGCAAAACAAAAAAACAAAAAAAGTAGAACTTTATGAAAAGTGTTCCTCTGTGTAATGCTCTGTCCTACAGCCCCCTACCTCATACACACACACGAACTTTAAAAAATTCATAAAATAACTTCTAGTACAGATTTTCCAGGTGGAGATATTAGGCCTATACTGAAAGAGCACTGGTATCCGCTAGGTATAGAGTCAGACTGACTGACTAGTTTTTATCCATTATTTTTAAAAAAATAAACATGCAAAAATAACATAGGCCTATATCATTATAATTCTAAAAATCCCAAACCAACTATTCAAAGAGGACAAATCATGACATATTGCATTTTGACTAAATATGTCAAGAAAAAAGCTAAATAAACTATAACTTAACAAACCCAAACAATTTTGCTTAAAAACCTATATAAATAGGCCTACATGTTTCTCTTTTACTGTTTGAATCAAGTGTTGAATCATAGAATAAACAACAAATCAATTTTTCATTTTGTCTTTAGTTATCTGAAAAGTCTAAAAAGTGACAATGTCAGTCACACAAAGCAGATGAATTATTTCAGTAAGGCTAAATAAAGAATCCAAGCAAACAGATCCATCTAGAACTGATTCTGAGTCATCATACAATGAAATGGTCAGACTGGTTGTGCTAAGCTACTAGGATTCTGTTGCCCTGAACAAAGGCTAACTATCTAGGCCTACTAGATCTATATTTTCATTAAAAAAAATGTCATAACCAGACAAATGATTTCAATAAACAATCTGTGTAGCTAGATGATCTGATGCCCAGCTTCTGATGAGGTCTTCATCACCGATTGAAAAAAAAAATCAAGACATCTTGTACAACAAAAACAATCGTTGATAAAATCTGTAGGTCTACATATCGCAGTGGTGATGAAAACGAAATTGTGTGCTATGCAACAGATGCTAGGCCGAAGACTTCAGCCAATGTTCTGCGCTTATTTGAAAAAGAACACGAGTTGTCAAACACAAAAGCAACTTGCACTACCACAGTCTTTACCTCGCTAAGAAATCTCAATGCTGCCTAGCCTTGCCTAGCGAATGTTGAGCTCTACTTTTGCCAGGATTGAAACAAAAACACTCCTACCTTGTGTATCTCACGAAAACATCTACTGCTAGCACTAGTATGCAATAAACAAGTCCGGTTAGTATTCCTGCTCAAAATGAATATCTGCCAGTGATATGTAGCAACCAAGCACATGGTCGGTTTGGCTATTTGACCCTGACCCGTGACCGATCAATTTTCCCTTTTTAATTGGGATATGGCTTTTAAACTTATCTACCTAGCTGACATTTTTCCTATTGCGAAGATCAGCAGCTTCTACAGACTAAACTTTTTCCAACTTGCACATATCAAGTAAAGAGAACGACATTCCGATCGTAATACTATTGTTGCTAACGAGCACCCCCACATGTCCCGTTCAAAATGGCGCTTCATCCGAGCAGTTTGCAACCCCTTCCACCCGACTTACCTGTATTGAAAGAAATACTTTAATAGCAAACAAATGTGATAAATTCATTAGTTTTAGATTCAGCTTACCCTCTCTTTTTAACTGTTGCTCTGGTTGCTTAGGCTTGTTCTCCGTCGCAACAGCCTTCTTTGCGTTTTTCTTCTTGTCCTTCTTTGAAGGCGCTGCGTTTTTAGACTCCTCTTCTTTCTGTCGCAGAATTTCAAGAGGATCTTCTTCATCGTCGCAAAAAAGAGCGTACTTGTTGGTAACCGCAATGCCGTACTGGAGGTCCATGTTTCCTCTTTGGCCAAGAGGATGATTTCAGATTTGGACCTTCACGTCTGCTGAACCATGTAGATTCTCTGAAGATGGCGCCCACAGAAAATGTGGATTAACATATACCGGAAGCTAAAGCAGGTATCGGAAAATAATCGAACACATTAACATTATGGAACATGAAATCTGCGAAACAAAACAATGTTTGCAGCTCCCAACTTATGCCTTTTGTCCATTACTGTGAGTACGTACTCAAAATGAAATCATCGCAATGTAATTAATTACACATAGGTGATGTTTGCTAGCCAGTTTGTAAGTTTTACCCTGTGTCCAGTCTTCTACGTTTGAAAACGTGGGGCGGGTGGTACCCGCAGGCCTAATCGTGGTACCTATTTGCAGTTGTTCTGACCATTATTACCCGTTGTATTTGATGGATGAAATAAAAAATTAAACACTGACAAGTTACAATATAATAATCAGTATTCTCTGTTGCTCCATAGTGCTACAGACTCCACATTAGTACCTGCCACTCGTGACTTACAAAATTTTTTTTTTTTTGGGGGGGGGGGGGGTGCTTGTGTGCGTACGTGTGTGCACTCGCGCGTGTGTGCGCTTGTTTTGTTTTGTTTTTCGTTCTTCTCTTCATTTTGATATGTAAGCCGCACAATCCACGACAGGCATAAAAGGATACTGCGCTTGGCCAATCCGTGTGCGGAAGCAGTCAGTTGATGGTGTTGTGACTGCAAGTTCCTCAAGCAGAAGGTTCCAGTTCATTGTTTTTATGAAGAATTAATTTCAGTATTGTTCAGTATGACTACTGGCATTTATATGCTCAATTGTTGTTGTTAATTGACAAATCAATCATGAAGGTTTGTTATTCTTTCTTTCTTTCTTTCTTTCTTTCTTTCTTTCTTTTTTTTTTTCATTCATTCATTCTTTCTTTTATATGCTCAGTTGTTTTGTTAATTGATAATTCAGTCATGAAGTTTTGTTGTTGTTGTTTCTTTCTTTCTTTCTTTCTTCTTTGTTTTGAATTAAGTTTCACAATCGTGTGCATTGGAGAAATATTGATGTCTTATTTAGTGTGTGCGTTCTATGTCAGTCGTTGTATCAATCTGTCATTGAAACTAATGACAGAGCTTGGGGTATATTGTTGGGACATTTGTATATTTCTGTCTCCGTCTGCAATGTTTGATAAAGTAAAAAAAAATCTGGACGCAAATGGATGAAAACACATCCAGCCCTCAAGTGCAAATTGACCGCATCAACATCCTACTTAACCACTTCAGAGAAACCCACCCTCAGGCAACACACAGATCATGCATTATGTACTCAATTTTAGATTCAAGGATCTGGGTGGAATAACATTCAGTTTTAGCTTTCGAGATCACTTTTGTTACTTTTTTCATATGTCACACAGATCATGCATTATATACTTAATTGCAGATTCCAGGATCTGGGTGGAATAATTTTAGCTTTGAAGATCACACATTCTTGAAAAACTCTGTGGATGAATTACAGGTTTCGAGGACTGCCACAGACTCACCCTCGGACAACTCACAGATTATGATAAACTCTCCCATCAGACCAACAGATAATTAAGGATACATTGTTGGGTTTTTTTATCACTTGGCATGGCTCTTTATGTGGAATACAAGACTGGGCCAATCCTGCTTTATGTGGGATACAAGACCAGGCCAATCCCTGAGACATGTTCATCTTCAGGCGTTCCTTGGGAAGGGATCCTGTTTTGTGTGGGATACAAGACCAGGTCAGTCCTGGAGACACATGTTCTTCTACAGGCGTTGCTTGGGAAAGGATCCTGTTTTGTGTGAGATACAAGACCAGGCCAATCCTGGAGACATGTTCTTCTACAGGCGTTGCTTGGGAAGGGATCCTGTTTTGTGTGGGATACAAGACCAGGCCAGTCCTGGAGACACATGTTCTTCTACAGGCGTTGCTTGGGAAAGGATCCTGTTTTGTTTGGGATACAAGACCAGGCCAATCCTGGAGACATGTTCTTCTACAGGCGTTGTTTGGGAAGGGATCCTGTTTTGTGTGGGATACAAGACCAGCCAGTCCTGGAGACATGTTCTTCTACAGGCGTTGCTTGGGAAGGGATCCTGTTTTGTGTGGGATACAAGACCAGGCCAATCCTGGAGACACATGTTCTTCTACAGGCGTTCTTGGAAAGGGATCCTGTTTTGTGTGGGATACAAGACCAGGCCAATCCTGTAGACATGTTCTTCTACAGGCGTTGCTTGGGAAGGGATCCTGTTTTGTGTGGGATACAAGACCAGGCCAGTCCTGGAGACACATGTTCTTCTACAGGTGTTGCTTGGGAAAGGATCCTGTTTTGTGTGGGATACAAGACCAGGCCAGTCCTGGAGACATGTTCTTCTACAGGCGTTGCTTGGGAAAGGATCCTGTTTTGTGCGGGATACAAGACCAGGCCAGTCCTGGAGACATGTTCTTCTACAGGCGTTGCTTGGGAAGGATCTGTTTTGTGCGGGATACAAGACCAGGCCAGTCCTGGAGATACATGTTCATTTATAGGTGTTGCTTGGGAAGAGATCCTGTAGGTGGCCTTAAGATTCTTCTTCGAGTTGCTCTTCCGTTAAATAGCACCTGATCATCGAATGTAAATGTGATTCATGCCCTGTGTAAACTATTGTCGCCAGTTTACTCTGTTGCAGCAAGCCTTCTGAACTGTTCGAGTGTTGATGCCACTGAGGCTGGCCTTCAAAGCGTCCTTATACTGCTTCTCATCTCTCCACAATACAGAAGCATCTTTCAGATGTGGACGTACTCCATACAAACATGTCCTGCTCAACAAAGTTGGCATTTGACAGGTACAAATTCTATATTTGTCAAATCATACTTCTTCAGAACTTGAAAGTTCTATCCTCTGCCTTGTTGCCACGTGATGTTGTAGATCTTGGCAGACCGGCATTTATAGTGGAATTATTCAGCTGTTAAATGTATCGTTGGTACTGAGGTAGACCACCCAGTCTTTTGCAGCAGTACCGAGGGGCACCCAAGACTACTGATCCGCACACAACAGCCTCTGAATTCGAGCCTGATGCCACGGTCTTGCTACAACATCTTTGTCAACCTTTCAAAGAAACAGCAGTACCATTTCTCAGCTCACCTTACTGCCCAAGTAGCAGGTTTATATTTATATTTTTTGACAGTCCTAATCTCTTGGTTGTTGATGACAATCAAGGATGGTGAAGCGCTAGCACTAGACGCCTGATAATAATATTAATGATGGTGGTGATTGTGATGACGACGACGACGATGATGACGATGACGATGATGGCGGCGGCGGTGATATGATGACGATGACGACGATTATGACAATGATGAAGATAATAATAATAATAACGATGATGACGACGGTGATGACAACGACGATGACGGCGACGATGATACGTTGACGATGACGATGATGACAGTGACGATGACGATGATAGCGGCGACGACGACGATGATGATGATGATGACATCATTTATAAGGTGCTTAATCTTGATATAAAAATCAAACCAAAGTGCGCACTCCTTATAGTTCACCAAAGCAATCCCCAACAACGACTAACACTCAAGAAGCACACGCAGACTGGAAGGAGGAGGGCAAAAGAGTGGGTAGAAATCACTGCTAAGCAAAAAGGTACATGTCTTCAAATTAGACTTCAAGGAAGACAAGAGTTTGTGATTGTTGAATAGACGTGGGAAGATCATTCCAGTTGTATGGATCAAGAGCGGCGACTGACTCGTACAGTTGTAGAAACTACATGTAGTGTCGGAAACAGAATGGAAAGGTCGGGCAGTACCACTGATACACTTGTAGCATAATGTATTGATTTGTATGAATTTCTTTGAGAAACGCACAGCTGGTTAAAAATGTGAAGTCAGGGAGTGACATGATCATGACTCTTTTTACGAAGGCAAAATGGGCTGCAGAATTCTGAATATGTTGTTGACATGCAACAGAAGAAGCAAGCAAGCCAGAAAACAGAGAGTTACAATAATCGAAGCAAGTCAAGTCCAAAAGAAGTTGCAAGTTAAGATGCTGCTGAAGATGAAACATAACGGCGAATAAAATTGAAATGTCGTAGTTAACAATAACAGGATTGATGGGTTTGGATGATAAATTTCTGCATAGAGAATTGAAGATCAAGCACAATTTCAAGATTCTTGACTGATTCACTAAGTACAACAGTGTTGTCACCTGGGTGGATAGAACAAACTTTTACAGTGGAAAGTTTGTGCTTTATGCCAGTGAGCATTGTTTCAGTCTGATTTCCATTTAACTGTATCTTAATCTGTATCATCCAGTTCTGGATTTCGATATAGCAGCCAGAGGCTTAGGAAAGAGGAGTTGGAAGATTTTCAAGAGATGCACTGTTATAGAACTGGGAGTCGATGATAATTTGATGTTGTGATAATTCAGTCATGAAGTTTTGTTGTTGTTGTTTCTTTCTTTCTTTTCTTTCTTTCTTTCTTTCTTTCTTCTTTGTTTTGAATTAAGTTTCACAATCGTGTGCATTGGAGAAATATTGAGGTCTTATTTAGTGTGTTAAAACTAATGACAGAACTTGGGGTATATTGTTGTGACATTTGTATGTTTCTGTCTCCGTCTGCAATGTTTGATAAAGTAAAAAAAAAATCTGGGACGCAAATGGATGAAAACACATCCAGCCCTCAAGTGCAAAGTGACCGCATCAACACCCTACTTAACCACTTCAGAGAAAACCACCCTCAGGTAACACACACAGATCATGCATTATGTACTCAATTTTAGATTCAAGGATCTGGGTGGAATAACATTCAGTTTTAGCTTTCGAGATCACTTTCGTGACTTTTTTCATATGTCACACAGATCATGCATTATATTCTCAATTGCAGATTCCAGGATCTGGGTGGAATAATTTTAGCTTTGAAGATCACACGTTCTTGAAAAACTCTGTGGATAAATTACAGGTTTCGAGGACTGCCACAGACTCACCCTCAGACAACTCACAGATTATGATAAACTCTCCCATCAGACCAACAGATGACTAAGGATACATTGTTGTTGTTGTTGTTTTTTATCACTTGGCATGGCTCTTTATGTAGAATACAAGACTGGGCCAATCCTGCTTTATGTGGGATACAAGACCAGGCCAATCCCTGAGACATGTTCATCTTCAGGCGTTCCTTGGGAAGGGATCCTGTTTTGTGTGGGATACAAGACCAGACCAATCCTGGAGACACATGTTCTTCTACAGGCGTTGCTTGGGAAGGGATCCTGTTTTGTGTGGGATACAAGACCAGGCCAGTCCTGGAGACATGTTCTTCTACAGGTGTTGCTTGGGAAGGGATCCTGTTTTGTGTGGAATACAAGACCAGGCCAGTCCTGGAGACACATGTTCTTCTACAGGCGTTGCTTGGGAAAGGATCCTGTTTTGTGTGGGATACAAGACCAGGCCAATCCTGTAGACATGTTCTTCTACAGGCGTTGCTTGGGAAGGGATCCTGTTTTGTGTGGGATACAAGACCAGGCCAGTCCTGGAGACACATGTTCTTCTACAGGCGTTGCTTGGGAAGGGATCCTGTTTTGTGTGGGATACAAGACCAGGCCAGTCCTGGAGACATGTTCTTCTACAGGCGTTGCTTGGGAAGGGATCCTGTTTTGTGTGGGATACAAGACCAGGCCAATCCTGGAGACATGTTCTTCTACAGGCGTTGCTTGGGAAAGGATCCTGTTTTGTGCGGGATACAAGACCAGGCCAATCCTGGAGATACATGTTCTTCTACAGGCGTTGCTTGGGAAAGGATCCTGTTTTGTGTGGGATACAAGACCAGGCCAATCCTGGAGATACATGTTCTTCTACAGGCGTTGCTTGGGAAAGGATCCTGTTTTGTGTGGGATACAAGACCAGGCCAATCCTGGAGACATGTTCTTCTACAGGCGTTGCTTGGGAAGGGATCCTGTTTTGTGCGGGATACAAGACCAGGCCAATCCTGGAGACATGTTCTTCTACAGGCGTTGCTTGGGAAAGGATCCTGTTTTGTGCGGGATACAAGACCAGACCAATCCTGGAGATACATGTTCATTTATAGGTGTTGCTTGGGAAGGGATCCTGTAGGTGGCCTTAAGATTCTTCTTCGAGTTGCTCTTCCGTTAAATAGCATCTGATCATCGAATGTAAATGTGATTCATGCCCTGTGTAAACTATTGTCGCCAGTTTACTCTGTTGCAGCAAGCCTTCTGAACTGTTCGAGTGTTGATGCCACTGAGGCTGGCCTTCAAAGCGTCCTTATACTGCTTCTCTTCTCTCCACAATACAGAAGCATCTTTCAGATGTGGACGTACTCCATACAAACATGTCCTGCTCAACAAAGCTGGCATTTGACAGGTACAAATTCTATATTTGTCAAATCATACTTCTTCAGAACTTGAAAGTTCTATCCTCTGCCTTGTTGCACGTGATGTTGTAGATCTTGGCAGACCGGCATTTATAGTGGAATTATTCCAGCTGTTAAATGTATCGTTGGTACTGAGGTAGACCACCCAGTCTTTTGAAGCAGTGCCGAGGGGCACCCAAGACTACTGATCCGCACACAACAGCCTCTGAATTCGAGCCTGATGCCATGGTCTTGCTACAACATCTTTGTCAACCTTTCAAAGAAACAGCAGTACCATTTCTCAGCTCACCTTACTGTCCAAGTAGCAGGTTTATATTCATATTTTTTGACAGTCCTAATCTCTTGGTTGTTGATGACAATCAATGATGGTGAAGCGCTAGCACTAGACGCCTGATAATAATATTAATGATGGTGGTGATGTTGATGACGACGACGACGATGATGACGATGACGATGATGGCTGCGGCGGTGATATGATGACGATGACGACGATTATGACAATGATGAAGATAATAATAATAATAATAATAATAATAATAACGATGATGACGACGACGATGACAACGACGATGACGGCGACGATGATACGTTGACGATGACGACGACGATGATGACAACGACGATGACGATGATAGCGGCGGCGACGACGACGACGACGATGATGATGATGACATCATTTATAAGGTGCTTAATCTTGATACAAGAATCAAACCAAAGTGCGCACTCCTTATAATTCACCAAAGCAATCCCCAACAATGACTAACACTCAAGAAGCACACGCAGACTGGAAGGAGAAGGGCAAAAGAGTGGGTAGAAATCACTGCTAAGCAAAAAGGTATGTCTTCAAATTAGACTTCAAGGAAGACAGGAGTTTGTGATTGTTGAATAGACGTAGGAAGATCATTCCAGTTGTATAGATCAAGAGCGGCGACTGACTCGTACATTTGTCTCAAAGGAAGTCGTAGAAACTACATGTAGTGTAGGAAACAGAATGGAAAGGTCGGGCAGTACCACTGATACACTTGTAGCATAATGTATTGATTTGTATGAATTTCTTTGAGAAACGGAAAGCTGGTTAAAAATGTGAAGTCAGGGAGTGACATTATCATGCCTCTTTTTACGAAAGGCAAAATGGGCTGCAGAATTCTGAATATGTTGTTGACATGCAACAGAAGAAGCAAGCAAGCCAGAGAACAGAGAGTTGCAATAATCGAAGCAAGTCAAGTCCAAAAGAAGTTGCAAGTTAAGATGCTGCTGAAGATGAAAAATAACGGCGAATAAAATTGAAATGTCGTAGTTAACAATAACAGGATTGATGGGCTTGGATGACAAATTTCTGCATAGAGAATTGAGGATCAAGCACAATTTCAAGATTCTTGACTGATTCACTAAGTACAACAGTGTTGTCACCTGGTTGGATAGAACAAACTTTTACAGTGGAAAGTTTGTGCTTTATGCCAGTGAGCATTGTTTCAGTCTGATTTCCATTTAACTGTAACTTAATATGTATCATCCAGTTCTGGATTTCGACATAGCAGCCAGAGGCTTAGGAAAGAGGAGTTGGAAGATTTTCAAGAGATGCACTGTTATAGAACTGGGAGTCGATGATAATTTGATGTTGTGATAATTCAGTCATGAAGTTTTGTTGTTGTTGTTTCTTTCTTTCTTTTCTTTCTTTCTTTCTTTCTTTCTTTCTTTCTTCTTTGTTTTGAATTAAGTTTCACAATCGCGTGCATTGGAGAAATATTGAGGTCTTATTTAGTGTGTGCGTTCTATGTCAGTCTTTGTATCAATCTGTCATTAAAACTAATGACAGAACTTGGGGTATATTGTTGTGACATTTGTATGTTTCTGTCTCCGTCTGCAATGTTTGATAAAGTAAACAAAAAATCTGGGACGCAAATGGATGAAAACACATCCAGCCCTCAAGTGCAAAGTGACCGCATCAACACCCTACTTAACCACTTCAGAGAAACCCACCCTCAGGCAACACACAGATCATGCATTATGTACTCAATTTTAGATTCAAGGATCTGGGTGGAATAACATTCAGTTTTAGCTTTCGAGATCACTTTCGTGACTTTTTTCATATGTCACACAGATCATGCATTATATTCTCAATTGCAGATTCCAGGATCTGGGTGGAATAATTTTAGCTTTGAAGATCACACGTTCTTGAAAAACTCTGTGGATGAATTACAGGTTTCGAGGACTGCCACAGAGTCACCCTCAGACAACTCACAGATTATGATAAACTCTCCCATCAGACCAACAGATGATTAAGGATACATTTTGTTGTTGTTTTTGTTGTTGTTTTTTATCACTTGGCATGGCTCTTTATGTAGAATACAAAGGATCTGGGCCAATCCTGCTTTTTACTGTGGGATACAAGACCAGGCCAATCCTGAGACATGTTCATCTTTCAGGCCTTCGTTGGGAAGGGCTTCCTGTTTTGTGTGGATACAAGACCAGCCAATCCTGGAGACAATGTTCTTCTACAGGCGTTGCTTGGGAAGGGATCCTGTTTTGTGTGGGATACAAGACCAGGCCAGTCCTGGAGAACATGTTCTTCTACAGGCGTTGCTTGGGAAGGATCCTGTTTTGTGTGGGATACAAGACCAGGCAATCCTGAGACATGTTCTTCTACAGCGTTGCTTGGGAAGGATCCTGTTTTGTGGGATACAAGACCAGGCCAATCCTGGAGACATGTTCTTCTACAGGCGTTGCTTGGGAAGGGACCCTGTTTTGTGTGGGATACAAGACCAGGCCAGTCCTGGAGACACATGTTCTTCTACAGGCGTTGCTTGGGAAAGGATCCTGTTTTGTGTGGGATACAAGACCAGGCCAGTCCTGGAGACATGTTCTTCTACAGGCGTTGCTTGGGAAGGGATCCTGTTTTGTGTGGGATACAAGACCAGGCCAATCCTGGAGACATGTTCTTCTACAGGCGTTGCTTGGGAAAGGGATCCTGTTTTGTGTGGGATACAAGACCAGCCAGTCCTGGAGACATGTTCTTCTACAGGCGTTGCTTGGGAAGGATCCTGTTTTGTGTGGGATACAAGACCAGGCCAGTCCTGGAGACATGTTCTTCTACAGGCGTTGCTTGGGAAGGGATCCTGTTTTGTGTGGGATACAAGACCAGGCCAGTCCTGGAGACACATGTTCTTCTACAGGCGTTGCTTGGGAAGGATCCTGTTTTGTGTGGGATACAAGACCAGGCCAGTCCTGGAGACATGTTCTTCTACAGGCGTTGCTTGGGAAGGGATCCTGTTTTGTGTGGGATACAAGACCAGGCCAATCCTGGAGACATGTTCTTCTACAGGCTTGCTTGGGAAAGGATCCTGTTTTGTGTGGGATACAAGACCAGGCCAATCCTGGAGACATGTTCTTCTACAGGCGTTGCTTGGGAAAGGATCCTGTTTTGTGTGGGATACAAGACCAGACCAATCCTGGAGATCATGTTCATTTATAGGTGTTGCTTGGGAAGGATCCTGTAGGTGGCCTTAAGATTCTTCTTCGAGTTGCTCTTCCGTTAAATAGCATCTGATCATCGAATGTAAATGTGATTCATGCCTGTGTAAACTATTGTCGCCAGTTTACTCTGTTGCAGCAAGCCTTCTGAACTGTTCGAGTGTTGATGCCACTGAGGCTGGCCTTCAAAGCGTCCTTATACTGCTTCTCTTCTCTCCACAATACAGAAGCATCTTTCAGATGTGGACGTACTCCATACAAACATGTCCTGCTCAACAAAGCTGGCATTTGACAGGTACAAATTCTATATTTGTCAAATCATACTTCTTCAGAACTTGAAAGTTCTATCCTCTGCCTTGTTGCCACGTGATGTTGTAGATCTTGGCAGACCGGCATTTATAGTGGAATTATTCCAGCTGTTAAATGTATCGTTGGTACTGAGGTAGACCACCCAGTCTTTTGCAGCAGTACCGAGGGGCACCCAAGACTACTGATCCGCACACAACAGCCTCTGAATTCGAGCTTGATGCCATGGTCTTGCTACAACATCTTTGTCAACCTTTCAAAGAAACAGCAGTACCATTTCTCAGCTCACCTTACTGTCCAAGTAGCAGGTTTATATTTATATTTTTTGACAGTCCTAATCTCTTGGTTGTTGATGACAATCAAGGATGGTGAAGCGCTAGCACTAGACACCTGATAATAATATTAATGATGGTGATGATGGTGATGACGACGACGACGGTGATGACGATGACGATGACGATGATGGCGGCGGCGGTGATATGATGACGATGACGACGATTATGACAATGATGAAGATAATAATAATAATAACGATGATGACGACGGTGATGACGACGACAATGACGGCGACGATGATACGTTGACGATGACGACGACGATGATGACAACGACGATGACGATGATAGCGGGGGCGACGACGACGACGACGACGATGATGATGATGACATCATTTATAAGGTGCTTAATCTTGATACAAAAATCAAACCAAAGTGCGCACTCCTTATAATTCACCAAAGCAATCCCCAACAATGACTAACACTCAAGAAGCACACGCAGACTGGAAGGAGGAGGGCAAAAGAGTGGGTAGAAATCACTGCTAAGCAAAAAGGTATGTCTTCAAATTAGACTTCAAGGAAGACAGGAGTTTGTGATTGTTGAATAGACGTGGGAAGATCATTCCAGTTGTATAGATCAAGAGCGGCGACTGACTCGTACATTTGTATCAAAGGAAGTTGTAGAAACTACATGTAGTGTCGGAAACAGAATGGAAAGGTCGGGCAGTACCACTGATACACTTGTAGCATAATGTATTGATTTGTATGAATTTCTTTGAGAAACGGAAAGCCAGTTAAAAATGTGAAGTCAGGGAGTGACATGATCATGCCTCTTTTTACGAAAGGCAAAATGGGCTGCAGAATTCTGAATATGTTGTTGACATGCAACAGAAGAAGCAAGCAAGCCAGACAACAGAGAGTTACAATAATCGAAGCAAGGCAAGTCCAAAAGAAGTTGCAAGTTAAGATGCTGCTGAAGATGAAAAATAACGGCGAATAAAATTGAAATGTCGTAGTTAACAATAACAGGATTGATGGGTTTGGTTGATAAATTTCTGTATAGAGAATTGAGGATCAAGCACAATTTCAAGATTCTTGACTGATTCACTAAGTACAACAGTGTTATCACCTGGGTGGATAGAACAAACTTTTACAGTGGAAAGTTTGTGCTTTATGCCAGTGAGCATTGTTTCAGTCTGATTTTCATTTAACTGTATCTTAATATGTATCATCCAGTTCTGGATTTCGACATAGCAGCCAGAGGCTTAGGAAAGAGGAGTTGGAAGATTTTCAAGAGATGCACTGTTATAGAACTGGGAGTCGATGATAATTTGATGTTGTGCTGACTGACGACACTAGCAAGTGGTGAAGTATTGAGTTTGAAGAGAACTGGCCCAAGTTCAGAGCCTTTGGGGAGTCAATATGCAAGTTAAACTGCCTGGGATTTAGACTCATTCACCACAACTGACTGAAAGCTGTCGGACATAGACCACGAAGGAGGGCAGAAGCTCAGGAAGTATTTGTGAAAAGAGAAAGGCAGGTATGGGGTCAAGTTCACAAGACTTAAATAGCATTTCTTTCAGTATGCTGGCAATCAGTGTTCCAGAAACTGGTTGAAATTCAGTGAGTGGTACGTCTGTGAATAGAGGATCAGCATGAGATAGAAGAAAAAAAGTGTTAGCATTTCTTTCAGGATGCTGGCAAGGTTGAAATTCAGTGAGTGGTAGGCCTACGTCTGTGAATCATTTCTTTTAGGATGCTGGCAATCAGTGTTCCAGAAACTGGTTGACATTCAGTGAGTGGTACGTCTGTGAATAGAGGATCAGCATGAGATAGAAGAAAAGAAGCATTAGCATTTCTTTCAGGATGCTGGCAATCAGTGTTCCAGAAACTGGTTGAAATTCAGTGAGTGGTACGTCTGTGAATAGAGGATCAGCATGAGATAGAAGAAAACAAGTTTTGTATAGCTTGGCTCGAAGATCGTTAATTTCGGAAGAGAGAAAAAAAAAGTGGAAAAGGCTTCTGGGAGATCTGGAGGACTGATGTTACAGGGAAGTAGAGATGATTTAGTAGTACCTGAGAGACCAGCCGTGACAGAGAACAGACATTTTGTAATTGTAGATTCAAAGATCTGGGTAAAATAAAAGTAAATTTTAGCTTTTGATATCACGTTCGTGATTTTTTTCACATGTTCTTGAAAATGTGAGAACGAACTACAAGTTTAGAGGATTGCCACTGATGTTTGAAATGTGTACGAACTTGTTTGATATTCTTACTTGTGTACCAGAATGCAGATGGGTAGTCATGCAGAACACATTACAGTTGGGGGAGCATGCACATGTACAAGTTGATGCAAGACTGAATTGTAATGACTGGCAGGATCGGAGGAGTTTGAAAGAGAGGAAAGACAAGTTACAGCTCTAGATGAGAAGGGTTTAATGTTGATAGATTTCATGTTGCAACGGAATACAGTTCGCTTCTGGAGCAAGATTTAGACAGAATGGTCTGAAGGAAGTTGGTCTAGAACTGAGACTGTTGTAACGAATGCATCAGTGTTACGAACGATCAGCCAGATGCTGACATTGGCTGAAACATATAGCCTCTGTATTCCTAGAACTAATTGCACGGTTGAGGCACCATTGCATGCTGCAGCAAACTGATCAGTGATGTGCTGATGCGCTTGTGCATTTTTTAAAAACTTCTATTGTCATCAACAACCAGGAGATAAAGACTGTAGACGAATTCTGTTGCTTGGACAATACAGTGAACAGCAAGGGATCTCTTGATGCTAGGGTTGTGTACACAAACAATGACACACACAAATGTGCATAAATAAGTTGCAATATAATCAGACTTAGAAAAGTAGCCTATTAAGTGTTAATTGCCGCTAAAATTTGCTCGAATACATGTATGTGGATTATTAAGGAGTCATGGAAACATAAATTTAGACGGCTAAGCTCAAAGGTCAAGGTCACAAAAACCAAGAAAGTGCCTAAAATCACTCTGATTTGTGAACAATTTGTCAGGAGTTTTTGACAATGTTCAAAATTTGTTTTAATTGTGCAGACTACCATTCTCTACCACTGCATATCGTTTTATTTTTAGCTACGCTTCTCCAAAATCACAATGACCTTGAGAAACAAAATTTGGATTTTCAATAATTTGTTTGAAACGGAGATTTTAAGAATGGCTCCATCATCTTGTTTTGTTTTTGTTTCTTTGTTTTGGGCGTTATTTTCCATTTCAAAAAGTGATTTGCTTGGAAAGGTATTTTTTTCTTAATTCTGTGTTGACCTGCGATAACACTTTGAAAGACACCTTAGCCATCACAAAATATTTTGGACCTACTTGATAGCATTCTTGCAATGGAGAAGGATTAATGTGATATTTATACGTTAATGTCTAGATTCTATTCAAGTAGTAGACTGACATGAATGAAATTGATAAATTACAATATAAACAGCTGTGACCAACTTCCATACACGATGTCCTTTCTTTTGTTTCGGTGGTTTATTTTGTTTCTTTGTATAAAGGAACTTTTGATAAATTACATTGTAAATAGCGTGAGCAACTTTCTTCAACACAGTGTCCTTTCTTGTATTCTGGTTGGTTGCTACTTTGCATTTTGTAGGAGTGAGGAAGGGGTGTGAATATTGAATTTGGGAACCATGCAAATCTCTCGTCAAGTTTTATCAGCCAGCCAGCCTGCTAAAAGGTTTGCCAGCCTTCTCCAGTGTACTTTATTGTAAAATTGTGGGTTTTTTTCTTCATTTTTGGTTGGTTGGTTGGTCGTTTTAAAACATTCAATTTCGGATGGTAACTTCAATCTTCTACGATCTGGGCTATGGGATAAAATTTACCCTTTTATTTTTTTACCCCTTGCATTACTCTTCAGGTTCATAATAAGAACATGTGTACTGACAGCGTGGAAAGTAAAGATAAGCTGTATTTTTCATGAAGAGAACAATACAGGCCTATACTTGCTGAACAACATTGCGTGACTAGTGTTCTTGCTATGTTCATCAATTCAAGTCAAGGGGATTTGTTGGTGCTTAAGTCTTCTTTTATTCTGGTGCCTAGTGTTCTTGCTGTCTAAACATGCAAGTTTTGTCACATTCACCACATGAAATGAATGATTTGGTATCTCTTGTCATCAGGGAATCTCTTTGGGGTGGACAAGTTTAGTTGCTATCTCATTGTGTTGAATGTTTTGGGACATATTGTGTTTAACTTCCTTGAAGTTTTCATTAATCTGATAGAGCTTTCACGTATGGTGGCGGCTGCAGTATTCTCTTTTCTTCAGTGAGCTCCAGTCATAACCTTAGAAGTGGCAGACTGAAGGTCAACCCATGTAGTTATTTGAGAACATGATTTCATGATACTTCTCTTGACCTTCATTTGCACTGATGGTATAAGCTTTGTCGGGCCAAATGATGACTGGATTCAAAATTTAAATACTGGTCTCTGTGTGTGGGTTGCATGGTACTTTCATCCAAGACAGACATTAAGCTTTGTTGGAAACCCATTATTTGGCATATAAACATCAGAACTAAACACAACACACATGACCTGTTTTGTATATATTTATTTTCATGTTTTCCAAAACACAAGAAGTACAAACTGTATCAACTAACACAAACATTGTTTTCATTAAACGTAACTGCAAAAACATTCACCAGAAAAACTGCAAGAACATTGATCGAAGTCAGTGATTATTAGCTGCAGATTAACTCATTCAAGCTCATGCAAGTTGTGTTTCACACTACATTTATACACAATAAAACAGCTTTTCCTCTGAATTTCAACATGCAGGCAAGTAACATTCTTCACATGAAATATAAAGAATATCTTCCAAGTATTTACAAACAATAAACAGATTCAAATATCTATCAATAAATAGTAATAATGTGAGAAAGAAGCAGAGCCAGGGTGGGGTATAACCAGACAAAATTATTCAGACAGACAACAGGTTTTTGTAAGTTGGATAACTATCCCTATCCCCTTTATCTCCACCCATCTTTCATTTGCACCTGATGGGTAACTGAATTTATACTGTCTCTCCAATTCTGATGCTAGTTCAACCCAGTCAGAAAACAAACACCTTTGAATACACAACTGCTTGTACAATTGTTAAAACTAACAGCTGAACCAATATCAACTTCAATTAAAAAAACATTACTGAAATATAGAGATATTTTCATACATAACAAGTTAATTTAAAAACAAACAAAACTGTCAAGCTATACAAATAATCCTAACTTTTCTAAAGTTTCTGCACACTATCAGCCACAGATGTAATTACATTTTGCTGTCATACAGTTTCCATAATAATGACCTACACAACTTGCCTAATTGATTTAGAAGTAGTGGTCATTTGGAAGATGGAAAAAGAAACTATACCAAACCCTCTCCCCCCCTTTTGTTTGTTTTTGGTAAAGTGTGATGAATGTACTTTGATATGGACTCTTTATGCTGCGCATATGGAATTATTATTACTACAATTGTTATCACTGGTATCATTATAATCATTATGGGTCTTTGCATTACAAACCCCATCCCACATTTACAAAAGACACTTTTTTTTTCAGATCCTGAGTCATATATCATGTGAAAAGGGTATGCAGCTATAAAACATCTGTTAAGTGTAAAGATGTGCTTGAGTATATGCCATTTGATCAGCTATGAAGAAATCAAGACAACAGCCATCATCTGTTTCACACGTCATACACCTGTGCAATTGACCACTTTTTTTTTCTTTCCATTCCTTTATTTCCATGAGTTTTTCTTTAGTTTTCTCATTCCATGCAAGTATGTGCACTGTTCTGGTTGTTTGACAAACACTGAGCAGGTGGTATGGTGCTGCAAAGTCTGCATATCCTCTTCAGTGGAATATTACCCGCCAAGTTGACATCATACATCTTTTAAAAGGGAGTGCGTGCTGGGTACTTTCATGTGTCCATAATCCATCAAACGCTTCAATGGCTTACAGGATCCTTTAACACATGTATTGGAAAGCTTTGTGTAGGCCTACATATAGACACACAAAGCTGATGAGGACTCAGCCACTACCTGGCCAGCACGAACAACGGCCTGAAAGAAACTTTAAAATGTTCATCTAGTACAGATAACATATAGGTACACTCAAAAGCTCTGTTAACAACATAAAACATACAAAAGTATACTTAATCAAATTTGTGAATGACTGCATTTACACATCATACTGGAGGGATGACCATTCAAAATATTCACACAAAAAATTGCTGCTCGATGGTTTTATAAGTTAAATGAAAATATTGTCAAAGTGCTGCTCAAAGTCAAAGAACACACAAAATCTCACAATCAGCTGCAAAAACTGAGTACAATACATTGAAACACACACACACCTCATCCTCATGAAACCATAGTCAAGAGCAACCTAATACAATGACAACAAACACCAAAACATAAATACACAATGTACAAATACATATAATATATATATACACACACGATACACACTAAATATATACACGATACTCTTATTATTTGCATGTAAACTGATACCTTAATCACTCCTCAGAAACTCACTAAATAAAGCTGCTTGCTTTACATGTCTGACCCAGCTGCTGCTTGCTGGTAGCTAGTTGACCTTTAAATTCCAAATGGACTGACAAATGCTGGAGCTTCACATAATCCATTCTATATCTTAATGCATATGAAAGCATTATATACATTTAAAGAGAGAGAGAGAGAGAGAGAGAGAGAGAGAGAGAGAGAGAGAGAGAGAGAGAGAGAGAGAGAGAGAGAGAGAGAAAGAAGCCAAGAGAGAAAGAAAAGGCACACACATACACTGTAAAAGTCTTATAAACTTACAGTAACTTACGAGTTAGTGGCATGCGGCACAGACTGCACTATTCTCAAATCAACTTTTGGGAGACAGATTCTACTCCTCTCTTTTACATTCTGAACCTTAAATAAGATCAAGTTCCCAGTCACAGCTGGGTGAACTGGACAGCACATATACCTGTTAGATTGGAAGGCAGTACCTCTACCACTACACAAAAGATAGATTTCCAGGCATAAAAATCTACCACTTGACTTGAATTTAAAGACTGAAACAAAATTGAAATATTTTTGCAAGTCTCATCTAGCTATTCTGGCAATTTCCTGGTGTTTATACATAAATTATTACAGAAAATCCAGATGCTTCATTTCTTAAGGCCAATATGACATGGAAAAGGCTCCTGATGAAACACAATTTGACATGCATGGAAAACTGTAGATCAAATAATACACAATAAATTTCCTTTCTTTCTTTTCCCTTTTTGGTCCCCATTTTCAACATTACTGTAATGGTCACAGTATCTGGGGCACTTTTATAATGCTATGATGACAATGACAGTGGAGATACGCTCACTATCATAATACATTCTGGCATCAATTACAATCATAGTACAATCTAGCATCAACCAGGCCTGAAAGATACACATTTTACATAAATTGTCAAATGTTCTTGAGAAAGTGCTGTTCATGCATCTGTCTTGAGAAATATTTACTTTAGACACAGTGTTGGTCCAAGTGACCCTGACACCCTATCTTCCAATCTTGAAGACTTTCTTCAGTCCGTAACAATAGTCAACACCTTTGATTAAATTTTGGCAAAAAGATCAAGCCATAAAGAGCTGAGAAAATCTTGTTTACAAATTTTTCTCTTTTGAACTGATAAGAAATACCTCCCTTCCCTTCCTTATTTAAGATTAAAAACCTAACCAAAACAAAACAATTCAAAAAAAGAAAAAGACACCAACAGACTGAAACAGCTTTCTACTGAACAGAGGTAGGCTACTACTGCCTGTCTACCTGCGAAGAAACTGCTTGTAAAAAAAATTTAAAAAATTTTCATGGTGTATATGTTCCACTTCACCTAATTCAGATCATTAAGTAGCCCACTTTTTCACCTACTTTAGATCATTAAGTACTTTCAAGGAATCTCCAAGAGTGGGGGGGAGCGGAATATCAAAGATCAAACATGAAAATCTTTTTGTATACTACATAATAGTAGAATACTTTCCATACACTGTTACCACTGACAATATCAAAAACAAAACAGAAAAAAAGTGAATGTGTCCGCTTTAATTTTGATGACTACATTTATTTTCTATCTCAGAAACCTGTGCATCGCTTTCTTCTTTCCGCCTACAAAAACAAATGACCTGATTCTGTTTAGCTGCCATCTCTTTTCACAAGGAAAAGAAGCACCATACCTGAAGATAGCATGAGACAAGCATAGCTCTACTACATATACAGCGTACATCTACTCAATTATGCAATACAAAGGCTGGGTTGGCGCAGAAAAAGAGCGTACACCTTTCAATCTGACTGATTAAGTTTGCATAGATGCAAATCATGTCTGACAAACTTTGTAGTGTGAGTGCAGCCTCCAGTTTACCAAGATATTAGCGGGTTCCTAGAGGACCATTTTCTTTCTTTTTTTTTTTAAAGCAGAGAGCTGAACCTTTAAAATGCTCATCATCATGTGCCCTGCTGCATGGCATCGGCGATCATGGCCCTCCATACGAGTCTATCTTTTGCACAAGTCCGTCCATTATTTTCTCCCTGGTGCTCTTTTCCTCTAGCTTTCCTGTTGTGACTAGGTGGCTCTAACTGACCTACAGTGGTATAAAGTTCTAAGATATAATGCTAGCCCTTAGAAATATCAAGTATGGCTTCATATACTGTACCTTGTCAGACTGATTGCATCATGGCACCAGTAGGTCACTCTGCCTCAGCCTGAATTTAGCAGCAGCTAATACCAGCGTGAATGAAAATAGCTCACACAGGGCCTTACAGTCTTGCTCCCAGGCCCTTATACGCGCACATGATGCTGAACAAGCCCCATTCTATTCATTTCTTCTGCTGCCGCCAGCATGAATGTGTTTTGAGCTGACCAGCTTCACTTTTGTCAAAGTTTTCACTTTTGTCTCATCATGCTTGTACTGCTGCACATTTTTCTTTTTAGGAGGTAAGTCTGCTTCACAGGTGGGGATTGAGGATTACTTCCAATATGATGCACTCATCTCTTCACAGAACGTCATACAATTATACTGTATGCAGTAGATTTCCGATTAACATGTTTCTTTTAACAGGGATTTTCTTCCCAATTTCAGAATGAAGCATTGATTTCAGAAATGTAAGGAATCCAAATGGATAAACTTGCCTCTGCAAGTCATGTCAGAGGCTGGTTTATGGAAACATAAAAACATGTAGTGTGCAACAACACAGTGAAGTGTGGTCAGCTCACCTAACAGCTTGAGTTCTTTGTACTCCACTTAAATCCTTATGCAGGGAGTCCAGATTTTGGCTCTAAACAACCAACAATGATATATATAGATCTATTTTTTTAAGGATATTTTTTCTTCAATTATTTAAAAAAAATTAAAAAAAAAAAAAAACTTGCGCACAGGGTGTACTCTATGCATATGGGGCACTTTGTTGTGAATCAAAGATCTGAGTTAAACATTGTAATATTGCTCAAGACTTGCTGCAGAAAAGGAGAATTCCAGTATGGCTTGACTGTGACTTTCCTGTGTTACATACTCAATCATGTGCGGTAGTTTAGTGTTTAATCAATTTTCATATTAATGAATCATGTTTAACCATAAGTGACTGAAGAAAACGAAAAATTAAAAGCAACAACCCTCATCCCCACAAGAACTACCAACGTAGGAATGCATGGGAAAAGGAGTAGAGAGAGAGAAAAAAAAAAAAACAAAAACAAAAACCAGACTGAAGACAAAGACAAACAGAGAGGAGGAAAACATGCATACACACAAACAGCAAGAAGTTGGGGACATGAATACAGTAAAACAGAGAAAGTAAATATGTATTAATTAATTTCATAAACATTAAGGATGCCTATATTTAAGACATTAAGATCTTTTTTGCAGGAGGAATGTAAACTCCGAACACAGCACATTGCAGTAAAAATCCTTATTTTTGATATTGAAATTTTAATATTTCAGACCATGATCAGAAAACATGTACTATCAATATCTAAAGTATGTTCACAACCATCACATACTTTTTGACTCAGTACAACCAAGAGATTATCCAACAACTTAGAAGAAACAAATGCATACATGTCACGTGCACAAACATATGAACATGCTCTCAAACCTTTCATAAAACATTACGTTTGCTCAGCATAAAACTGCACAGATGTTGATGACCGTAAATGTGAATGATATCTGAATGATCATGGAGTGATTTTGCCTCTAGGAGAACAGTTTTTCAAGTTCATCCATGCTTTCTTCTGGAGTGGAAATAGGTTTTAAAATTTCAAAATTGGAATCTTCCATTTCATTTGATATGGACTCAGTGTTTCGCTTTGGCATAACATTTTCCAAATTTTCTTGGATCTGTTGGCGCTGTTTCTGTTCTTGTAATTGCTGTTCAGTTAACCACTGAATGTTGAAACGCGTTACTCTTGGTTTGTCTGCCAGAATGTTCCGTGTGATCTGTACAAGAAGACAAACACAAATGCAAAAAATGAACTAAGGACAATGAATTTCTTCATCTTGAAATATAAGTAACAAGAACCATTCATCACTAACCAATGGTCATGGTCTTGCTACAACCTCTTGGTCAGCCTTCTAAAGGCAAAACTCATTTTGAAGATGCACAGTGCCACCTCAGATTCATAAGAACTAGTGCCATTTACTGTTGAACAGTCTTGATATCCTGCTTGTTGATGACAATCATCAGTGATAAAACGCCAGAAGCCTGATCTGTTGGTTGAAACAGCTCCGTCTTGTTCAGGCTAACTGTAAGGCCAAGACACTTGCATGCTACTGCATATATACGTCAATGACGTGCTGCTGACAATGATGCACTGGATATCCTAATGTGAGTATGCACAGCCAGTGCACAGTCATCTACAATGAGAAATTCCAGCAGAATGGCATAGAGCACTTACAACTTACTGGAGTAGAACTTAATGTTCATTCCCTGTCAAAATCTGAGAAAACATGAATCAGCACTGCCCAGACAGGATGCAGAAAAGTGTGGATGTTATAATGCATCCATGTTTCACTCCATTTTGCAGTGGGAAAGATTAGGATCCTTCCCCATTCTCTTGCAATATGTTCAGAATGCTACTGAGGGAAACCAACTTTTGTAAAATCTACTAGTTACTAAAAAATAACTCTTTTCACAAATGACAAAATTCTGTTAGGACTTTGATCTGTAAATGAATGTATATACATATGAAACAAAACAAACTAAAATTAGTAATTCAATCAAAAAGCTCACAAGTCATAGAAAACAAGAAACAATAATCAACAAGCAAACGACTGAAATTGTATTCACAGGATTAGCGAAGAAACAGAAATGGCTGTGTTGATGATCCCCTATGAACTATGAAGTTGTTAAACATGAAATAAATTTGCTAGCTGGCTGCAGAAAAGAAGAGCATTGACTGGAAACAATATGTCTCCTCCAAAATCAAATCCCTGTCTCCTCCAAAAAAGTCACCACAGCAGCCCTTTCAAAAGTTACCTCACAGTCTCTCGTCCCATCATCCACTCTCTTACTGGCTCCCAATGACAGTCCCTGTTCACCTATTTTTTTTTAGCAAAAATACTCATTAACAATATCAAACAAAAATTTGCCACTATAATAAAATTTAGTCACACCAACATCTCTCACCTTGTCATACTGTGGTGTTGCAGGCATATTCTCCCTAAGCTCAGGGTCATCATACTCATTGTTGACAAAGTAGCCCACTCGGATGAACTCCTGGGTTCGATATGAGCAAGTCAATAAGACCACCGTTACACCAAGGGCATCGACATCTGGAATCCTCTTTGTGTCTGGTGGACCAGCCTGCACAACAATGATGATAACAATGAAATTTCCAAGGCATTTTGTTCTCTGAGAATCACAGCATTTCAATTTACTAGTGAAAGTTAAAATTCTGTGATTGAACAAACTGTGTCAATTTTCTTTAAAACAAGAACTTTGATAGGAATTACTGATCACATGTGTGCATATAAGATCCTGATATAAGGACATAGTATTACTCCCTTTTATATACATGTAGGCCCTAATTACTGTCTACCTTTCTTTAATTTCATCCAATGATATGCATTTTTAATCCATTCCTTTGTTCAAATATTGTCTGCTTGTTTTGTCCATTTGTGAAAACAAAAAGTTCAACATTTTCACAACAATTCTGTTCAACTATGGAAGTTGAACTGATACATACAATCACATCTAACACAAAGATGATATAATTTGCTTATCCCCCTTTTTTTCTTAAATACTAAATTTGTCATTTGGCTGAAAACTACAGCCATGATGAAAATCAAATAACGCTTGGGGAGGGGGATCCCAAACTTCTAATGTGACTGTGTTCAATTAGCTTGTATATCATATGTATTGTTACCTCAAAGACAAACATGTGTCTTCCACCTGGTACAGGACCCACTAAAATAGTCTCCAGCACTTGATCACAATCCATACTTTCTGCCGAACCAACATAAATGATTTTCCATTCAAGATCTGAAACCAAATAAAACTATTGTTAATGCAGATACAATAACAGCAAAGATTATACAGGCTATTTTCTGTTCATGTTGTTTTCACTATAGCCCAGCCAGCCATTAATGCATTATCATTTAAAAAAAATCTCCCAAGTCCAATTAAAAAAGGCCAGTGTTAAAAACAACAAACAAACAAAAAACAGCATGTTATGATCTTTTCTGTATTATCATGTAAGATGAACCTATTGATCTCTTGTACAAAAAAAAATTATATCTGGAATGGAGGAACACCTCTGAAGAGGTTCTTTAACGAGTCTGCTATACAGCACTTACGTCTTATGTCGTGCAAGTCTAAGCATTCAATAAGGTGCCCGATGCCAAGTGGCCAACTGCATCATGGTACTTCATATTTTTCACAAAGTATGAGTGTAGAAAGTGTGACCAATGTGTAACCTACATAATACACTACTCCAAAAGAGTTCAGGGTCACCAGTAGCTTTTCCTTTTGAATCTTTTTTTTTTTAACCTGATATAGGAAATTAATCAATGTGCACAAAAGGCATAAGCTAGTATTGGTGACCCTTATCTTTTTCTGAGTAACTCCAAGCTCATTTGACTCACTGTGCATACTGACTTGATCACAAGTGCTAAAATAAGAGCACTGAAAATGGACAATGGGGTTCAAAATTATAACCTTTTTTTAAACAGAAAAAATATATTACACTGCTTTTTTGCAAACAGCTAAGGTACATTGTTGTGTATAATTAAAAGACAAATCTATATATATATAAAAAAAAAAAAATAAAAAAAAATAAAAGGGTGGAAGGTCAAGTGGGTGGGAGAGAATTCACTTTATACATGAAATTTTTTGGACGATTCACTTTATATATTAATTACACCATATCTGGCGATAAAATATATATGTTTCCAGATTCCTTTCGCTGTAAAAACAATATTCATTTGTATTTGTAAGATTCGCCTACTCTTTTCAAGGTAAACATCCAAAATGTTTGCAATCATTAATACTGAAAGATGGAAAGTGTAGATTGCGTTACTGCCATAAACACTTTTGAGCGCATGACAAAACTTCAACTTGGTATATATTAATATATATATCTGTCTGTGCAAGGCAACTGATCAGTTTTAATGATGCAGCATATCAACTTTTCAAGTGTCCATTATATTTCAGTATTCCAGATTTTCCTTAGTTGCATACATGTCTAGTGAATTTTCTTGAACTGCGCACCTATAAACTTTCAATTTACCTGTGCCATTTCTTCACTCATATACCACACGAGCAAAAAACACACCAATATTTTTCAGCGAATTTTATCATTACTGAAAAATGAGCCAGGTTTTGCACACCTTCACACACACACACATTTTACAAGACACAGTGTAAACTACTGTAATAATATATACACAGAAATGCTGATCACATAAATATGTACAAATCCATAGTAATAAATGTACAAATCCATAATAATAAATGGACAGGTACACAAATAACAACAGTATTGGCAGTTAGTATCAAAAGCATATACTGATGGGTAACAGATCCATTAACTTTAAATTGTGTTTGTCAACTCTGTGTACTGTTGCCTCACTTTCCTCAAAAATTGTTTTTAATATGACTGCAGACTCAGACAGGACAACGTGACATTTGTGGTTGTAAAAAAGTTGGAATCAGGATATTTTCTGTGCATGTTTTTTGCAATCAAAAATTTACATCCAGTCTCTCTTTAATTTCCTTGACTCATTCGGTTGTGAATATCAGAACATTTCTGCATAAATGACTAAGGCCCTTGAAAAGCCAAAACCAGGAAAAAAATTTTCATGGAGGGAGTCAAGATTAAAAATAATATATTTTTTTTATATTAATTTCCCTACAACTTTGTGAAAATATTTGTTAGTGCACTGGTATTGAAAATTGTGTATAAAATACCTAGAAATCTTATCAGTAAACAGACCTGGAATAAGTAAAAAATGATTATCAAAGGAAGGCCTGGGTAGATAAGCAAGTCTTATCATTGACTTGAAAGTGCAAAAGGGTGGGGCTGGACAGATCCCTCAGATCAGCCAGCATCGTTTTACAAGGACACACGGTCAGTTTTGGGGATGTAAACAAAATCCAATGCAATAAAACGTAAGAAATTTATTCACTAGAAAAAAAATTTTGGCCTTAACTTTTGTTACTGATAATCCAAAAACATTTCATAAGCCCTACCATTTCAAACCCAGAGCTTTGAGTTTTCTTTTTCTCTCTATCTTTCATTTTACAAACGCCAAGATGGGTTTATTTATATGTCATTTTCTTTTCCTTTTTAAAAAACAAACAAACCTCTTTTGGGTAAAAGTTGTCCCATAATACTACAGTATTACTAATAGTAACTTGAGGTTGTAGGAAAGTGAAGAGATAATAGAGATCAACTTTTCAAGGAACCAGCATTATACGGGCAGCGCCCATCTCCTCTCCCTCCCTTGCTGCTTTGAAGTAGGGTATCACTCCAAGCTGAGTGGACTAGAGGCCACATACACATTAAATTCCACAGCATCATTCATATTGTGTAAATTCATGTTGGCAGACTGGAAGAAAGATGCTCTACCTTTGTGCCAACCAGGCAATAATCTGTAGGCTATGCCTACTTAGGCCTACTTCCTCACCCCACCTCAACAGTGTTGGTAACATATCCAGACTATCCTTGGTTAGGGAACAAAAAATGAGTCAGACCCGTGTGCCTTCTGGCTGTACACGCCAAAGATCCCATGACAGCTGGAAATCGCGAAGAGCAGGGCACAGTCCAGCCGCCTTTGTATACAACATTGGAAAGATAGGTTGATTTCCCAGGTCCCACCCCTTGAAGACTAATTAGCCTTCTTGTTTTTCTGTTCTCGGTTAAAAAAAAAAATGATTGAAGGGAGAAAAGATGGGCGCTGCCCTCTTGGAGCTGGCTCTGGTAAAACTTGAGGTCTGTCATCTTGCTCCCCTACAACTTCTGGATTATGGAACTATCTAGGTTAGTAGGTAGGATCTCAGGACCTGGCCAGCTCATGGGTTTATGCGCAGGCTTAAGGCTTGTGCCATGATGATCATTCTGGCACCTGTGATGACAGTGCATAAGCCTATAGGCCTAGGCCTATATGGAATTCATTCCGAGCGCGGTGACGTCATCTTGAGAAACTGAAACTGAAACCATCAGTAACGGTACACTATCACTGTGTAGAGTCTACCTTACGTGTGAAAATTGAATTGGCCTCCGCGAACAACATGCAGTATGAACTGAACGCGTTCGTTCAAAAACTGTGACGTGTCATGGCGATCTGACGAAAGAACGTCCTCGTGTAAGGCTTTTGATTGGTCATTTGAGATTGTTAATAAAAAAAATCTTGCGACACTAAAACATGCGTAACTTTTACCGTTTATGTGGTTTGCAATTCTTATTTAGCGTCCTAATTTAGTGCGTTCACTAGGCCATCTGTTTTCATCCTCTGCAAGTGCAACCGTCAAGGATGATAGCTAGATCTAGGTGCTGGTGCTTTGACGGAACTTGCAATTTTTTAATTTTTATTAATAAAGCCTCATATCAAGCAGTCTGCACCACTAAGACAGACTAGACATTGATTGATTGAAACAATGAATGGACTGATACAGTTGAAAGTTGTTAGCTTTTAGTTTTAGTAGGTATGTTACAAAAAATTTCAAATATTTTTAATAAATATGTAATTACCATCATTGAAAAGAGCAAAAAAAGAACATTAAAATGGTATAAAAAGTTCTTTGATTGATTGTCTGTGACGAAAGTTACGATTTTTTTAATGATTAAATTTTCGACGTTTTCCTTCAATGGATTACATAGCAAAAACTGTGACCGCGTATGTGCCGTTTCATCACAAAAAGCACCATAACTTTGGAACGACTGAACCGATTGAAAAAAATCAAGTATCCATAGAAAGGTCTTTGTTTAGCCAAGATGATTACGACTTTCATGAATCTCTGGGTTTTTGCATTAATTAGGAATTAATTCATTAATTGCCTCAACTGGCTAAAGCGAAAATTAATTGAGATTCCTAAAATCATTCCTAGAATCATTGAATGCTTTTCCCTAGGTCTAAACTGTTTAGACCTACGGAAAAGCATTCAATGATTCTCAGTAACTTACCAAGGGGAAGATCTTCTGCGCATTCAAACGTTATTTCGAACTGAAATGGCCGCAGAAATGGTGATGGGTTGTCCAAGACAGTTACATTCACTATATTTACAAGAGCCATGATTTTAGCAGACCAAACAGGCGTCTAACACTTTCTTTCTTGTCGTTGGCGCGAATGCGATTCTAGTTTGTAATTCTTTCACCACGCATGCGTAATATCTCACCGGGTCTTCTCAGCATTATCTACCCTTCGAACATTCAATGACTATACACACAGCATCTAGACCAAGGCCAGAGAAAATCAGTACATGAGGTCAGCTCGATTGCGACACTAATAAATCAGTCGGCCTATTCATTCTTGGGCAGGTAGCCAAAAACTTATTCCCGTGTCAAAAAAAAAAGAAAAAAAAAGAAAAAAAAAGCATGAGCAATATTATTTGAATGTCCCTTTGTAGTTTCTGTCAAACAGTTAAAACAATTAATCGTTAATAATAATAATGATAATAATAATAATAGTAAAAATAATAGTGATAGCCTAATAACTTTACTCTAAGCCTTCATCTCTCAGTCCGCCCAGCCACCAGCTCGCATAGCTGCCAGCTCTGTTTCCCGTTCAATAATCTCGACACTGAACATTCGGCAGCTCCCAATATAGGCCTAATGAATGTTGCTTTACTACAACCACAGGGAATGTAGGAACGGCCACGAAAGTGGCCAGGCATGATGCTCTGGACATAGCCAATTTTGCACTTCAGCTAGATCTGACATGCCCCCACAGGGATCCCAAGCTTGTCGTCTTTCCGAGCCGCCGGCAGGTCTTTCCCTGCGGTCATCAGACCTGATTTCCTGAAGTCAGAGTTAACAAAAAACAAGCAAACAACAACGAAAAAACAAACCAAAACAACAACAACAGCAACAAAAAACCCCAAGGTGCTGTATGGGACCCAGAACCTCAATGTACCACCGTTTGCAATTACGGTTTCAGAGGCTGGAATCGACATTTTGCTCTGTTTCAGGATATCTTGCTGCATTTGCGTGATAAGAAAAATACATTTTAAGAATATTTGTAAACAAACAAACACACACACAAACAAACAAAACAAAGCAGTCTTCCCTAGAAAAGGCCAAAAGAACTCTTTTGCAATGAAGGTAGGAAACAACCCCGTAACAGCATGTCAACAGCGGAGTTGCCTCAATAGGTTAGGCGAATTGTACTATTTTGACCTGTTAGAAAGGACTGCAGAGTTCCGGACAATCTTTACATTTGTTCGTGGACAGAACTGTTGTCTGTTTTGTCTTTTACGGTTAGATACCTCATTGTATGCATGCTGTGAGTGGTGTAAACACAACTGTGTGGTAACAGGTGCTTGTGTGTTTCCGAGTGAAAGATCATCAATCAATTCTATTCTATCTAGACCTCCAAGCCTTTGACAAACATGATTCCAAGAACAAGCATCGAAGAAGCAAATAAGCATCTTAATCTTTTGCACGGCCGTGTGAATGAACTGGAAAAGACAGTGATGGACCAGCATGACGCTCTGAGGTCAAAAGACGAGTATCTTCAAAATAAAATTGCTGAAATATCGTCTGCTAAGAATGCGGAAATCGAAAGTTTACGTCGTAAACTGCGCGAGTCTGAACAGACAGTTGTTATACTGCAAAACCAAATCCAGCAGAAAGAAGAAGCGATTGCAACACTTCAGCACAACTTTGGATCGATGGAGACCTTACTGACTCACAAAGTGAGTGTACAAAATCTCCTCCATGCAATGAAAGTAGCTGAGAAGAATCTGAAAGAAGTTGGCACCAGCGGAGAACTAACCACACAACGATCAGCTGTTCAGTTCAAGGACTCACAATTGAATGGCTTTAATGGGACCATGTCAAGTCTGGATGATCATGTTGACAGGAAGGATTCAGTTGGAAAATTATCTGACACAAAGACTCATAAAAGCAAGAGCAAAAGAGGAACAGGCAAGGAGTTTTATTTGTGAGGCAACACCAGATTGGCATGAAGCAGTAGCTCACACACCACTCCACAGCAACAGAAAGTGAAGAATAACTGAAATAGATTTATGAGAGTGAAATCACAAAGTTCTGTGTTATGTAAGTGTACAAATATATAAACCAAGATCATGGAAAGGCAGTTTAATCTACAGTAGTAATTTTGTATGAATGCAGATTTCATACTAGCTCTTGTCAAAGAAAATAGAGTAATTAAGATAAAAAAAGAAAAAAAAATCTGAACATGTTTGTAAGTATCAAATGGCTTTCTTTGCTTATAATACAGTTGGTACAGTCATGAAACTAATGGGATAAATACATTGAAAATGAAACTAATAAAAACACTTGAATGAGTGAATTATGACATGGCAGACAAAAGCCTCCAATTAGTTTACACTTTCAGGTAATAATGGTGAAACTGAACATTCACATAAAGCACTTTTGTTGCTTATCACATGCTGTTTCATCAGCATAGCAGGTGTCTGTACTCCCAGACCTGCCTGGCTGATGCCAATAATGATGAGCACAGAGTACAGTCTTGTTGCTTAGATAATTTTGAACCTAAATCATGGAATGGATCATCTTACCTGTGATCATGTTCATCCATTATTTCATCCTTGGGTTCTGTAGTCTTCTGCTAGTTTTGGCCTTGGGAAGTAGCTGGGAAATCATTGCTTAAACCGTGGTTAAGTCTTTTACATTTTATATCATATATGAGGACCAATGTCTGCACTCACACCTTCCTATTGGGCTGGATTTTTTATGCAGATTTGGTAAAATCCATCCAGAATTAATGAGGCCTCTTGACTGACTGTTGACAGACAGGTGCATACAGACACGCTAACTCATACCCTCCCTTTGGTTGAATTGATGTGAAAACAATCTCCCTCCCTTCCCCATTGTTTATAAAGAATATATTGAAACACACACAGAGAATGAGAGATGTACAGTGCACACACACACACACACACACACACACACACACACACACACACACACACACACACACACACACACACACACACACACACACTCTCTCTCTCTCTCTCTGTTTCTCTTTGTCTCTCATTCTCTTACTCTATCTCTTTATGACGTATATATGATAAATATAAACGATGTTTTTTGGTGAAATGTATGCATACATTGTACACACATATACATACATGACACTGAGAAACTTTTTCAGATTGTTGGTGTTACTACTTCTGGTATTTTGTCAAGAATTTTAAGACAAAAGATTACATTTTGCTGCAAGTGAGATTGAAGACCATTTTAATTTTGTGCTGCTTGATTTCTTTGTCAAACTTACTAGTATACAACCTATACTTTCAAAAACGAAAGATCTGTATGCTTCCAGCACCAGTCACATAGGCTGATTAATTTAACTGTGTTTTTAGTTTGATTTGTTTTTACTAGAAACTATTCATTCTGTTAGACTTCAAAATGTTGGCATCCTTCCATCTTACACTGCTACTGGTTTGTGAAACTGTAAATGAGTTGTTTACCGGTCAGTCAGAATGTTTTCTATATTTTATGTTGCTCACATTTTTTTGTGCAATAAGTTTGCTCTTTTTATTGTGATATATATTAAATATATATAATCTGATAATAATTGTATTACATTGTTATTTTACCAGTACTCTCTTGACATTTAACTCAGATTTAAATGTACTGTTGCAGAAATGAAATCCCATAATATTACATACTGCCATGTACTTCATGATGCGCTAGTGATATGATCATGTATGGCACGGTGCGATAAAAGATGCTGATGTTAAATTGATATTATCATCAAAGACTATGCAAATAATATTACTTAATCAAGATCTAACTATTTACCATAAAGTAAAGTAAAGCATGGTAAAATAAAACAAAATAAAATAATAAAAAAATTTAAAAAACAAAACCAAAAAAGGCTGTCTTTTGTATGATACTGTAGCAGTAAGGGCACCAGTTTAAATTTTCCTGGCTTCTGTAGGTGTATAAAACTGCAAAAATAGTTGATTTTTTTTTTTTTTAGAAACTTAAGAAAGAAAGAAAGAGATAATGTTTATGCTTGCTAAGAAATAGATTATTTCAACATAAAATAAGCATTGACAAGGAAATGAAGAAGTTTCCTACAAAACATAAAAATCGTTCAAGTGTATGTTTGATAGTTTTAATCTAACAAAAGTCTTCTTATAGATTAATGTATGATTTGTAACTTTTGCTCAGTATTTTGCTAGTGAATAGTTTACCATATTGTATCCACAACAAAGGAATATATATATATACACTAGGACATGACAGTAATGATAAAGAAAGAAAAACAAGTAACATATTTATGAACAAAAACATTTGCAAAATGTGTAAATATATGAATTGCAATAGAATCTTACATGACTTGATAACAGTTCAAAGAAAAAATTTTGACATATCTGTGAACAAAAACAACTGCAAATTTTGCAAATGTTTTCATTGCAATAGAAACTTAAATGAGTTGATAAATAGTACATCTGCAGAATTCATAAAGGTCTTTAACCCCATTGCTGCCAAGTTTAAATACATCGTTTATGCCAGGGAATATTTCATTAGCCTTGATCACATCACTATATTTCAGAAACTGTGTGGATTATAACCCTGAAATTTTGCTCACAGACTTAACAGATATTGTACATTACTTCCAAGCTATCTCAAAGTATTTCTCATCATATTTCGATCCAGTGGTTAATAAACATCATGTCATCTCCCTGGAAAATATCTGGGTTATTGGCGAATAAAGTGCACTTCCAGCCTGGAAAATTTCCAAATTTGGTCAGTGAATGAGTAAATTAAAACCTAGTCTTTAAAAACCTATGAAAGATACAAATACTACACATTCCAATACTTTGATTCCATTATTCAAAAAAAGTTTTTGTTTGTTACTTTTATTTACAATTGATTTTAAAGTTAATGGATCACATCGAGTTTTGTGTGTGTGTGTGTGTGTGTGTGTGTGTGCGTGCGTGCGTGCGTGCGTGCGTGCGTGTGTGTGCGTGCGTGCGCTCACATATTAGCGTATATTATATGTAAATGTATATCTGTGGTGTGTCATTCTGGAATATGAGAGATGTGTTTACATTCTTTAAAATGTCAGATTGTGTTGTCTGATTATTCATATAATTTATCATAAGATATAAAGGTTTGTATCTCCGAAAATAACATGATTTTGGAAATGTCATGCTGATTAATCTCCTGAAACAATTTTTCTCCTTGTGAAGCTGAAGCTAATTGTATTAGTGGTATTATTGCTGTTGCTGTTTTCTGTTTTTGTTTTTGTTTCCATACTGTGGATGTTGGTGTTTGTTAGTACATATTTGAGTTATGATTCATATTAACTGCTTACTGATCCTGGTAAAAGTTTATTTTAATCTTTTACTTCATTGTAAAGTTTGCAAAGCACTGCTGCAAGTTAGTTTTTGATTGCTGTCTGTATTGATGACAACAGTCTGTTGTTTAAACAGAAGGTGTTTGGGCAGTTTGAACCTCACTTGTATAAATGTATATTAATTTATAACTGAAGTGACCCACAGGGGCTGCATTTTCAAGAGGAATGGCCAGTGGTAGTTCTCAGTCCTCAGAACAAGAAATGATTTTTCTTTTCTGCAGTCTAATAAGGCACTGTTATGTTAGAGTAAGAAATAGTTGCATTTTCTTCATTTTTAAAAGTTTTATGTTTTTGTTTGTTTGTTTGTTTAAGAAGAAATCTTTATTTGTTTGTTTGAGAAGAAATCTTTACTGACCAAACTACTAGGGTCTTTGCATTTATAAGTCGTTCATTAATGATCCTACTCCTTGTCAAGATATTACAACAAAGAAATTGTCAAAAACATGGAAATAAGTTTATTCAAATTTGGTCAGCCTCTAAATACTGCAAAAGTAATCTTTGAGTCTGCTGAGGTTTAAATCTAAATTCCAGCTGGTTATGAAGTTTGCCTTACTTTTATTCATGAAAGTTTTGTTCAGATTCTTATTGTTGACTTTGTAATATGAAAAGATGACACACCACCCTTCCATGATATTACCATATTAAATGCAAAGCTTATTTAATTAGAGATATAGATTTGCCTTGTCATTCTTGTGTTGTTTTGTTTTTCTTCTGACAATTCCGTAATTTGCTTTGCTTGTGATACATTTTGAACTTTAATAATCTGTATGCTGTTAATGCCAGTTTAGATTCATGTTACATTACTTTTATTTTTATTGATTTTTACTTCTTTGATTCCTTATTTCAATGTTTTAGTTGACTTTGTTGAGTGTTTTTGCATAAATTCCAGATAGTACTGTATATAAGCACAAAACTTAAATGTATTAGATATTATTGTTATTTTGTTGCATATGTGACATAGTTGTGATAATGGATTGTAATTGTAACAATACTTTGAGATATCTCCTTCCCTACACCTACCCCAAAGTCCTCTGTTTAAAAAAAGCATGATTTATGAATCTATATGATTTTAATGTGTTACTCAGTACGAACTTATGTGAGCTATGTTGATGGTATTTAACTGTTTAATAAGTTGAGAGAGGTATTAATGGATATCAAGAATGATTTGTGTGTGAATGTGAAATTGTTTTAACACTCAGGTGACCAAGTTATAAACCTGTTGTAAGCATTGCTTTGCTTCTTTTGACATGGCAGCACAAATGAATTGTTTTGACCAAGTTAAGAATTTTATATGTGTGCATATGGGTTAGATCTGTAATATGTTTACATTTGGTTTACTAGGATTCTGGGTTTACACTAATATTTGCATTTGATATTTTCAGTGTTTGGGAAAGTAAATTCCCCTTCTTCCTTTCATCTTCTCTGATCTTGTGTACTAAAGTTGGAATTGGAACTTTTCACTTGTGGTTGTGGTGTACATATATAATGCTGTTGGATTATCTTGATTTGTGATTCAAGCTGGGTTGTAATTGTTGTGTTTATATGTGTTGTGTAACTGTGTGCTCTTGTATTTAGATAATGGTGATAGAATTTATGTAAAACCAATTTAAAACAACAGTGGAAAATTTAATGGAGTTGTTCCAGTGTTGACTTGTGTTTTTGTGTTTGTTGTGTGGTTTAGAGGAGGTGGTTGCTGAGCGTATGTTGTATCTGTCGTAGATAGACTGGGTTTTTTTTTTCCTTTTGATTGTTCTTTATTCCTTTTCTGTGTATGTTAGTGTAGTTGCTTATTTGCCAGGGTATTTTGCTTATTAAGTTTGCTTTTTGTTGAAATATTTCATGTTGATATTGATCATGTTGACTGGGTTGTTTGGTTCAAAATCTTATTATTGGCTGCTGTAACATAATGGTAATTGCAGTAGGCCTACATTGTATTTCTTTTACAAGTTGAGTTGAGTATGACTTTGTTCAGGAGGGTTTCACACACACTCTGACAGTTTCATATTTACTTCATGCAAATCTGCCAGTCATTTACCTTGTTGAGCCTGTACAAAATCCTGTGTTTTCAGGAAAGATCTTGAAACAGGGGAAAAAAGGATTGTAGTGGTGGGGGAAGCAGAGAATGGAACCAGTGGAGCAAGCTAACACTATCAGAATGATTGGAGCATTAAGATGGGTGGCAAACAGGCCCATTTTTGTGTCGCAGGTTGGGATTGAACTCTGATCTGAGTTTATGGCTGTTTTAATAGAGAGCTCACCAGCCAAGCCCCAAATTCAGAGATGAATTTTGTATGTTAGCTTTTTAGCACATTCCCTGATTTGAAAGCGCTGTAGGCTTAACTAAGAAAATTAGGAAACTACACTGTCAGATATCAATTATTGTAGTAAATGTGAATTAATTTGCAGTGTATACATGTATATTACTTTTTCTGACTGACAATGCTACAGATAACAGTATTGTAATATTGATTAAGTCCCAACCTTGAAGTTGTGTATTTTCAACACTTTTGTTGATATTGATGCACTGTAGACTCAAATCAGAAAGGCGGAAAACTGCAAAGTCCATTGCAAGAATTGTACTAATTTGCTACCTTGTTTATTCCTGGGTATTATGTCACGATATTAAGGAAGATAACTTGTCTCGTCCCTCGATGCACCAGACCATTATAGCATCATCTGCTTACATCAAGTTTTTATGAAAACGTAAAAATGTAAATGAAGATTGGTCCGACTTTCGTGTCTCTCTAGATTTGAAAGCTGTAGCAGCATACTTTATCCTTCGAACATTTCCTTTTCTCCTCTCCCAGTTTGCAGGCTGAATTCTGTGTCATCCTAGATCTGAGAACTGCTGCACCCCTTCTGGTCTCTCTCTCACTTCTCACCCTCCCTCTCGATTTGTAAACTTTATAATAAAAGTTTGTTGTCATATTCATTTTAGGTGTAAGTATTCGCCATTGTAGGTGCAATGCTTTTTTTTTAAACAGATATGTGTGGTAACTGTTGCATGTGCAATAATGTTTTAATTGGTTTCATTATGTGAATTTCGCATGAAACAAACATAACAAGAATTTATTCTTATCTGTATTTATTCCACTCATGACAGGCCTACTGCATTTTTTCATTTCAGTTTAATTTGAAATGTGTGTAGATCTGGTCAGTATGTGAATGTGTTTTTAGAGTAGTGGGAAACTGTAAAAAGATGACACATATATTTTCATTTCTTGGCAGTCCATCTGAGCTTTTATATTCAGAAAATTTTGCCATAACCATGGAACTACTCAGTTTATACATGTGTTGTGAGATTAGTGGTGGAAGTGTGAATTATTTCATTTTGTGCACATTTATATATCTTTTTGCATGTGGGTATATTATGAAGTCCCATGATGTCAGGATTCATTTTTTTCATTTGTAGCGTTTAGATTTAAAAATTCTGCCTCGCAATGTTCTTTTGAATTTTAAACATTAAGGATGAATGGTAATAACTGTTTTCATTTTTGTCTTTCTTTCATTTTCTTCCTCTTTGTCTTTATCATTTGTTGGTCTCATTGATTCAGGTCACTGGACACAGGATTTTGACAGTTTAACCATAAATCAAAACATTGCAAGAATGAAATAAAGTAAGCGTACAGTGCAGATCTGCTGTATCATGTCAATATGTGAATAGATAGTCTTGTTTCGTCTTTCACTCTTAAATAGGTCTACCATTTAAATGTTCATGAGTGTACACTTGTAACTATTTAGACATTTGTGAGTGTACACTATCTGCATTATGGTAGTTTTAATAGACCAGGGGATTAACCTCCACTAGACCAGGGATTAACTTCCACTCCTTCGTTGATATCAGCAGGGCATGTGAAGCTGCAATATCAGCTTACCACAGAGGATATCTGCAGACTGAGTAATTAAGAGACCAATTTTCATGAATAAATGAAGAGTTGATGAAGCCTGGAGTTATCCATGTAACAATATCATATCTGTCATTATAAACAAAAGTAGGCCTACCTGTCATTATAAAATGAAATTATTATCATTATTATTCATGTGATGCAGTGAGCACAAGTCTTTACCTCTTAGGGTAAGATGGTTGCTTTCATGTTTCAGTGATTTCAACAACAAAAAGAAGTTGGATGAAATTGAATTTTATGTCATAATCAGGGTCATCTTTACATATGAATAATAAAGTGTTTTGTGTCATAGATTATATCAAGAGACCACTTAAAAAAGAAACAAATTTAAAACGCAAACGATGCCATTGTGACTTGTCTCCCCCAGTGAGTGAATGGCTGCACTTGGTACTCATCAAGAGTCTCATATCAGGTGTGGTTTTACCTTGCAGAAGAGTGAACATTTGGTTTATATGCAAGTTCTTTCAATAAATATATATATATCTGGTAATGGAAACTTTTCCAGAAGTAGTCAGGTTTGTCTCTTCAGTGTCTGGAAGTTCCATTTTTAACCTTTTATTTACCTATTTTTAAAAAAATTTACTGTTACTAGTATTAGAATGGAATCCATTCTTTTTTATTCAAGGTTGAAAGGTATCTGCTGATGCCAAATGCTTGCAGAATTGTGTTTAACTATTTATTGATGGAAGCTATTACATCCATTGTATGCCCTAATTATGGTTGGTTTTTTTTAATGTTGTGCAATATGACCATGACAACTGACATGATGTGATAGTATTTTTAGTACCTTTGAACATTTTTCCCCAAAATAAATTGTATAACTTATGGGTGATTAACATGAGATCTGAACTGGACTTATTCAGCTGGCCTGTTTTGGCATGTTTATTTTGTTGTTATTTAAATGTTTATTTTGAATGCTGATAATAATTAGATGAATGTTTCATATATTGGCACCATGAAATGATTAAATATAACTTTTGTTTCAGAAGATGATGGTGAAGCCATACTGACAGTTTGCCTTTCTTTGACATTTTGTGTGTGCTTTTTGAGCACCTGTAATCCTGCTTTTTAAGTGAAAAAAACATTGCATACTCAGAATTGCATTGCATCTTCAGAGATTAAGTGGCTCATAAACAGCTGAGAAACCCTTGTTGATGTGATCCCAATTGAAATATATTGCAGTCGCTGTGACTTTAAAAATGGGTAATGCCCATTCAAACTTCTGGTGTGTATTTTCATGCCTTTGGAATTTGCCCCCATATTGGTAAAGACTTATTCTTCAAACAGTGGAGAAATCCTTGGTAACAATAATTGCAGTCTTGCTTATTCACACACACACAAACACACACAAACACATGTAACTACTAGTCATGTCAGTTTGGACAATGTTCTCAATTTTTGTAAAAGATACTAAAATGTAAAGATTAGAGTGATTCAGTTTTACAGAGTCTACATTTGTTCTAGTCGCTTATCTACATTTTGTCCTAGTCAATTGCAAAAGTGATGTGGATAGCATTTTATGCACATATTATTTTTTTTCAGAGCTTTCAGAGTGTATTGATTTAATCACACCAGTTATTTGATTGTAAGTTTGAGGTTTGCATGGCAAAGTTTTGCAGTCAAGTTTAAATTTTAACCATATGATGTATCCCTAAATAAACTATTGCCAGAAAGACTGTACATTGTGTGTGTCATTGCTTTATGTATGTTACATTGTCAAAAGTCTGTTAAATCTGTTTGCCCAAAGACCTTACTATATGAGGGCAAACTTTAATTAATACTTCTCAAGAAGTATTCATCTTGCATCCTGAGAAGTAATTGGTAGGCTACTTATGTCATTAATTTGCAGGATTGTTCCAAGAATATCACTTTTATTCACTGTAGATGATTCTTAGCTTAAAAGATTTTCCTGTTTTGTCTGACACTAGACCATTATTCTCTTCAATATTGCTGGTCTAATGTGAAGTAAAGAATGACCAGCAACAAAGTTTCATTAGAGTAACCAGTCACCCTGGCAGAGTGGTTATGCAACGCACTACTGACAGGGAGTTTGTATGTTTGAACAACCATCAGGCCCCGCACGCCCCCCAAATTATTGTGGGATTTTTAATTTTTTTCCCTGATTACCTCCTACTGAGTTTTTGGTGCTATGGGCTTATTGAGACCATTTGGCACTGCCTGGTTGAGTCTCATCAACTTTACAGATGGGTCATTGAGGATATTACTCAAATATCCTGACCAATACTGCAGGTGCAGGTGCAGGTGCAGGTGCAGGTGTCTGTATCTCTCAGGCTGGATTGATGTCAGGATATATCACGATAGTAAGCATAGAATACAGAGCTGTTATGCAGTGGATGGTCATTGAGAATGTTTCTCAAATTTCCTGACCAACACTGCAGGCGTCTGTATCTGTCTGGCCTGTTTGATGCCAGGATATCTAATGAGAGTAATCATAAAGTACAGTCCTGTCATGCAGTCTCAATCCTAGATGGAATTTCATAACATCTAATCATCATCCTTATTATCACTGAAATTGTTCTTTATGATTAACCCTTTCTCTCCCACACCCTGTCCAACAGCATCCTGTATTGCCAACCATGCTAGCAAACCAAAAACTTAACCCTTTGATTCCCTCACCGTTTTCACCAGCTTCCTGCAGGAAGCTAGTGAAAAGGATGAGGGAATCGAAGGGTTAAGTTTTTGCAGTCGGTGGATAGCGTGCGGGAGTCAAAGGATTAAAAGCATTGGGAAAATTGTCCTAAATTCTGTGGCCCTTCATGACCTCAGTTTTGGTTTCCTCTACCGCTTCCCTTTCTGAAGTGAATTCAGGTTGGGACCTATGGGTCACAAGTTCATGGGGAGTGTCACTGGAAGGCTATGGTGGTGGTCTCCTTATTGGAAGGTCTCTCACTCAGTCTCACTCCGTAACTGAGTGATTACTGTAGTTAGTATGGGTCTCAGAGTCTTCTGTAAGTTGGATCAAAACAGGCTCTATCACACTCCACTAAAGTGACCCAGCAGAATTGCAGTATCTCCTCTGGTGGGGTTGCAAGGCTACTTGCCCTCTCTGGATTCTGTGGGAATCCTGACTCTGGGACTTCAACTAGCTGAACTTGAGTCGGTGATGAGTTGAGGAGCTGGAAAGAGTGGTGAGAGATCAAGGCCACTGAGGCAGTGCAAAATCAGTGACGGCAACCCCCCAAGTTTCATAAGAGAAAATGAACAAAATTTAATTTGTGCAAGCAGATATGACAATCAAAAATCAGCGACAGTAAACTAACAGTTTCATGAGAGAAAATGAACAAAATTTATCTGTGTAAGCAGATATGACAATCAAAAATCAGTGACAGCAACCCCCCCCCCCCCCCCCCCAGTTTCATAACAGGAAATGAACAATGTTTATTTTTGCAAGCACATATGACAATCAAAAATCAGCACCATGGAGAATCAAAACAAGTATTTTTTTCTGTCACACAAACGTCATGATTAATGGAGGAGCAAGTATCATATCAGCACCATGGAGAATCAAAACAAGTTTTTTTTTCTGTCACACAAACTTCATGATTAATGGAGGAGCAAGTATCATTTATAATCATATCACTGAATTTTAAACCAATAACAATGGGACTGTGGAAAGTTAACTCTCAGATACTTTCCTTCCCCTCTCTGATTCCTACCAAGATTGGTTAAGCTGTGGTGCACCTGATAGTGTTGCTTGCCAGGCAAGTGACAGAAGCCAGCAGTCCTGGGTTAGGATCGTGGCTGGACAGAAAGTTTTTTCCACTCCACATATCTTCAGTAGTGGTCTGGATGCTAGTCTTTTACATGAGATGATAAACTGAGTTCCTATGTGCAGCATGCACCTAGCACATGTAACAACCTAAGAAAACAAGGTGGATGCCCTGATGAATTTTTTGTAAGAAAATCTGCTCTGACAGTTTAAAACAAAATCCATCACACCCACAGATCTATACAAAACAGTTAAGAATTCATTATTCAATCAATATCCAATGAAGACAAAGTATGCTGACTGTGCAGCAACATCATGCCTGCACAGTGTGAGCCAAACAATGTGCACCCATGCATTCAAAACAGCATTACTTAAATGCAGAATAAAAGTACTATAGTTTGCAAAACAAATTTGATGAATCCTCTTGAAAAATGTCATAAATACAATAATAAAACTGATCAGTAAATTTTGCACAAAGCCAAAACTGGCAATTAAATCAAAGCCAAGAATCAACATTTGAAAATGTTCAACATCAACATTACTGTACCAAATGTTTTTATAGAATGATAAAGTTTTCTTGGCTATGGTAGGAATATGTGTGGTTACATATGACAACAAATAAATAAGCTTGGTGTCCATGTAGAATTCTCACCTTCCAATCTGACCACATAGGTTTGAGTCAGATTTGAGAAAACTGCACGCAGCCTCCAGCCCACCAGTTGTGAATGTTCAGGGCTGGGGAACGTAAAGCAGTGAGACAGAGAGGGGGGGGGGGGGGGGGGGTGGAGAGAGAGAGACAATGACAATGACAATGATGCTTTATTTTCCAACGGTAAAAGCTATTGGCTAGAAGCCATTTTTCAAACTTGCGTTGCTATTCTATACACATGACATTTGTTTACAGTAACAAGTACAGCTTAAGGAAAATACATGTTGAATACTAAAATTAAGATAACATTACAATGAAATCAAGAAACGTACACAGTCAGCACTTAGAGATAGATAGATAGAGAGAGAGAGATAGATAGTATAGATAGATAAGTAGATAGTATAGATAGATAAACAGATGAGCAGGTAGACAAGTAAATAAAGAAAGATAATGATGATAGTGATGATAATAAAAATAAGACGAAGAAGAGGAAGAAGAAGAAGGAAGAGGAGGAGGAGAGGAAAACAGTAAACAAAATAGTAATAAGATAAAACAAAATAAAATGAAATAGAGGGAGAAGAAACATTACATGTGAAAAAATTATAGAAGATAAATCAAGCGTCAAATAGACTAATGTTCTTACAATCAAATCAAAGAAGATGAAATCAATTTGCTGTCACTATTTTTACTGCGGCTATTCTGAATACACACAAAAAAATATTAACACTGCTACAACAATTACCACTACTACCACTACTACTACTACTACTACTACTAAACCCAAAAATAATAAATGGAGGTAAAAAATGAGCGGTTCAGGATGATTAGAGGGGAAAAAAAAAAAGGGGGGGGGGGGGGAGTAGCAAACATTGGTCGATGATGCATAACACATAATCTGAGGAGACAGAAAATCAACAGATGATATGAAGTCAAATAGACAAATGTATAGATAAATAAAGTAAATTTTACTTTCGACAATAGGAAATTACAGTAATGATAAACGCATATGTATGATAAAGAAATATCATACATGTGTAAACAAATCAATAATTCATGTAATAAGACATAAATAAATCAAGAATAGTAACCATAATCAAGCGCCGTTTTTCTTGATAGGAGAAGAGAGATACAAGCATGATATGGATAACAGTTGGAGAAAAGTGACAAATACAGACAGCAGATAAGAGCCAACCAAACAAACAGACAAAATGGCTAACAGATAAGATGGGCAAGCAAGCAAAGCAAAAAAACAAACAAACAAAATGAACAAAAGCAATGAGAAATAAAGAAGCAAGAGAGAATCAAACACGTCATAGTCATCAACAAACATCGCATATAATACAGAAAGAACTACTGGTTGGCTGTTTGAACTGTTAAAATATCAATAATGTTAAAAAAAAAACAAAAAACAAACAAACAAAAAAACACGAATTATCATTGTGCATACACACACACACACACATACACATACACACACATAGACACCGACTTTCCGAAAAGAGCTAAATCAATATCCTTGCAGGTCACACTTGCAACATTTACAGCTGATGTTATGAAAGGCTCTGGAATTGATCTAGAAACAAATCCAGTAACTTTAAGACCTTCGTTTTCACCAGTACCCAGTTGGGAACTTCAAAGAGCACGATTTGACATATACCACACTGACTTAAAAAAAGAAGATAATATCAACTTACTGGCAAGTCAAGTTAAAAGTCATATAGAAGACTTTTATTCCGATCATTTGAAAGTTTACACTGATGGATCAATAATTGAAAGACAAGCAGGCTCAGTGTTTTTAATACCTGCTCTCAAAATTGAGAAATCTTTCTATATAGGACTTAATAAATCTGTCTTTACTGCAGAACTCGTTGCAATCTTAATGGCTTTGAATTATATGATAAATCTTTTTAGGACGATTCCCCAGATACTTTTTTGCGTTGATTCAAAATCTGTACTTCAAGCTCTTGAATTATCAAAATTACAAACAAGATCTGAAATGATATTGGAAATTACTCACTTGATTAATAGTTTATCCTTAAGAGGCACTGACATTACTTTCTGCTGGATACCATCTCATAGTTCTTTTTATTACAATGATATGGTTGATAGGGCTGCCAAACGGGGGCAAAGAGCTCCCCAGATTCAAATCATATACAACTTTCCCTCTCATTGCATGAGTGTTATACCTTAGTGGACACCTATGTATGGAAGCAGTTTCAAGATAAACAGAAAAAGTATGAAAAATGTTACATGAACTTTGAAATTAGCAAAACACCGAAGCAGCTTCCTGCCAGCAAAAGTATACAATCCCTTATGTATAGGTGGAAACTTGATGCATTCAAAACAAAATACACTAGGAATGTAGTGTGTCTGTGTGGAAAGAAGATAACACATAGTCATATTCTTTCATGTGTTCGGGTAAAACGACATATACCTACGCTATTAACGAAGACAGTTTCTGACATATTTGCCTCATCATCCTTAACATATGAATTTTTTGTTAGCCTGTCAAAAAGTCCTATAGCGAATTATCTTTAACGTTCTGTTACTTCTCATGTTCAATGTTATGGTTAGCCAGTTTTGCTGTTTCAATCGTTAATCCTCTTTTCTCCTCATGTATCCTTTTTTTTTTTTCTTTGTCTAAAATCACTTTAGTGAATAGACATTAAATCAAAGACCACCACACACACACATTGACTAGATTAGATGTCATAGGTTGAAAGGCAGCTGACGTTATTGTTGCTGAGGTAATCTACGACACTGACGTCAAGTATTTAAATAAAGTAACTTTGAAGGAAGAGAGTGATTGAGTGTTTGTGATATTTGGGGGGAGGGTGTTCCATAGTTGTGCACCAGAAAACGATAAACTACTTTTATATATGTCAATTTTTGGACGGATAATTTTGAATTGATTTTGTCTTGAGTTTGAGTATGATCGCACATTCTGATTAAACAAGTTGAGAAGATATTGCGGAACATTCCTTTTTGATACTTTAAACATTGTGATACCTTTATTGATCATTAAATGTGACTTTAGAGGGAGGATTCCTAACTGTTTAAGTTTTTCATCTGTTGTTAAAGTGCGATCTGGCATGATAAGTTTTGCTGCCCTCCTATGTAAGGTGTTCAATTTTTTTAGATGAACTTCACATGAGCTATCCCACAATGTAGAGGCATAATCTATGTGCGACTTAATATGAGCATTATAAAATAATTGGCGTGTGTTTGTATCTGTTAAGATATCTTAATTTGGACAGAATAAATAAGTTCTTGGAGATAATCCTGCATAAATAATCAATGTGGTTTTGCCAGGTAAGATTATGATCAATGAGAACTCCTAGTAGACGGTGAAGAGAGAGAGAGAGAGAGAGAGAGAGAGAGAGAGAGAGAGAGAGAGAGAGAGAGAGAGAGAGAGAGAGAGAGAGAGAGAGAGAGAAGCTGGTTTTAAAAAAGTGACCCGAGTAGTGAGTCCCTTTATCACCTTATTCTCCTTTGACCTGGTTAACCAAGACAAACAGATGGACACATACAGGTAGATAAACACATGTTTGTTTGTTTTTTAAACAAATCACTCTTTTCAAACACAGCTGCATGATGTTATCAAAATAACAAAATTTATGTAAATAATATCATTTTCAACATGTTTCTAATAGTCATGTTTAGAGACTTACGTAGTTCTGTGCAAGAGAAACAATACCATAAAACTGAACTGACAATGCAGCCTCCCCCCCCCCCCCCCCCCCCCCCCCCCCCCCCAAAAAAAAAACCCTCTCTTTTCCAACTGAACTAGTACAAGTTATTTCGAGAAAGCACAACCAACAAATAAATGACAAATGAACTCAGTTGTTGCATAAGAAATGAACTCATGTATATTATGACAAATGCCGCTAAACTCCTCACCTCCTTTCTCTCTCTCACACACACACACATTTGCTCGCTCTCCCGTCTCTCTTACATGTACAGAAATCATCAAATCATAATTACAATCCTTCACTTCGGATGGATAAAGTAGACACAGAATGAACTAATTCAGCTTTAGATCTTTCTGTCAATGTTGCCACCTTTGTCTATTGAAAAATACCTTGAATTTCCTTCTTCGGAAAGGGCTTGACTTGACTGTTTCTAAATATGTTTCACTGCACAGTTACTTTAAACATTTTCACTACATAAGCATTTTACACATACTTGGTGGGAAAAGTATGGGCTATATCAGAACCTAGCCACTTATCAATGCTGGAAACTTCGTTTGGTACAAAAAGAGATTTCACACCAACTGGAAGACTGCCAACATAACAAGGATAGCCCACCTAAAACTGCATCATCGTCTAACTTAAGAATCCAAATAATGCTGTTGTGTAATACTCTCGCACAAACATTTCCAGATCTAATTAATTCAAACAAAGCTAGAGCTAATGCTTGGGAAAAGGTTTAATCTCTCTCTCTCTCACACACACACACACGCACGCACGCACACACACACACACACACACACACACACACACACACACACACACACACACACACACATACACACACACACACCCCCCTTTTAAAGATCAAGTACATTTGGGACAGTTGAGCCATACTAAAGAATTCCTTTCTCTCTGCTGCAACAAAACAACAAACACACACACACAAAAATGCACAAACAAATCAACTTACATATGCATATATACACACACACATAAATACATTCACACACTTATACCTTTTCAGATCAAGTACAATCAACTTAGGTAAGTTACTTTACTACAACTAATCCTTAAAAATATGCTCTGCTGCAACAGCATCACCGCTTTGACCAATCGCACCCACTGCTCCCAGAGTTTCAATGTTTCCTGAATGTGGTGGTACAGAGTCTTCAGGAGTATCCGTGCTGGTCTGAACTATGCTAGTAAAAGAGGTCTCACCTGCCTCTCTCTCCTCAGTCATGTCCAACTGTTCAGTGTAATGATTTGACACGTTTTCTTCTTGTACCGGTATTGAAAACTTTGAATGAGGTGTGACTGGAGGCTGAGAATGCAGTCTATCTCTCGCTGTGTCTGTTAGAATGTCTCTCTCTTGCTCAACAGGTCTGGTGGCAGCAGGAAGTTCGAAAGTGCTGACAGGTGGGATGGCACTGACATGTGGGTTGGCAATAACAGGTTGGTTGGCCATAGCAGATTGGTTGGCAATTGCTGGTGGGTTGGGGATGTCATTGGAAGGTGGGTTTACAGTGGTAGGTAGGGCCCCAACAGCTTCACAAGGCTGCAGCTGAGTGGCAGGAGGTTGATTTAAAGCTTCCATATTCTGCATTGTCGCTTGAAGTTGATGGATAGTTTCCTTCAGTGCTTTCACCTCTGCCTGAAACCCATACAGTAGAAATTAACGAATTTTTCCACTGACAAGTTTTACATTTATAAGCAAAGTTCTGAGAAACAAGCCTTGTTTTTTAACTTCACCCAATAAAACTTTGTTGATTCACATTTCTGATTTCTGATCATTTCACTACCCTAAAAAGGGCAATGGCCATTCAAACATTAATTTGACAGTTACAATAACCAAGTGTTTCGGACAACAGACTTCAAATCAGAATTTGAACCTGTCCTGATAGTGCCCATAGGGTAAAGGAAGGGGCCTTTTTCTTTTCTGATCTCCCAGGTCAACATATGTGCAGAGTTGTTAGTATCTGAATCCCTTTTTGTGTATAAATTAAGCATGCAGAACATCAAACATGCACTTAGAGATCTCATAAACCACATCAATGATCAGTGTCCAGTGGCTTAATGAAACATAAAACACAGACTGTGCAGCAACATAACACAACACCTGCACAATATAATGCCTGCCTAATAACATGTGTACATGTAACCAAACCACAAACACACACATAAAGAAAAATCATTTGCAAATATCCATTAAGACACATAACTAACCATGATCCTCCAATAAACAAAGAAAAGTCTGATATACATCTGTCTCACATATACACACACACATACTCACCACACTTTCTGTCAATCACACCTTTTAAGAAATGAAGAAACACCAAGGTGTATACCATTTGACAAGCCATTCAGCATCAAATATCTTCTTATTGAATGCTTGGACTTGCATGATGTGAGAAATGCTTTTCTGGATGCAATTTTCATGTTTTTACAAAAATCAATAGATTTCATCTTAAATGATTATACCTATGGGAAAGATTTTTAAATACATTTTAGACTTGGAAAGATAATAGTAAAATTGTGTTTTTCTAACTGCTGTCGTTTTAATTGAATTTGGACTTGTTTTTAATGTGGCATTAGCCCTGGTATTGCTCTGGTTGTTGGCTGAACTAGAAGCAATATGAACTTGAAGTGACTCAGAGCAAGTTTGTTACTTTTACTTTTCTCACTGCTGGAGTTGAGTCCACAGTGTTCAGACATGTAGGCAGTCATTTCCAGCAAATGGCCATAGTTTTAACCAGGATGAGATTTTCCTGTACCACGCTCGATGGCCTAGAAGAAGACAACAGGTTGTATGCTATGTTTCTAGGTGAAAACAAGTAGGTTAGCGTGAACAGTTATTCAGCAACAATTTGGTTTCATGTGGCCATCTGCAGTACTTTGAGAAAAGCTGGTAGTGCTTTCAAGGAGATGAACTCCTAACAGACTGACTCTAGTTGTGTGTTTTTTAAAATTTATTTATTAAACTGATTTTTTAAAAATTATCAACATTTTGGCATGATAGTCTGTATATAGAGTTGTATCCAGTTTGGAATGGTAACAGGACAAAATGTCTGGATTAAGAAAATCACATGTAACAGTCCAACCCAACAAAAATAGTAGGACAAACTTGCACATAATAAATAAGGCAAAGGCTGTTCCATAAACCTCAGATCAAAGGGGAACTAGATAGAAGAGATCTCAACTGTTTTCAGGGTTAGCATTATGAAGGTGTTGCTCATCTCTTCTCACTCTCAACTTTGCTTTGTATCCCAACCCTGAACAGATTCAGGTACCCATTTGCAGCTTGGTGGGTTAGGCCATGCGCACAATTTCTTTTTTCAAGTCAAACTTGAACCATACAGTAAGATAGGAAAGCTCTACTATACCAACCAGGCATTCATAAAATTTGATATTCTCTCTGAAAATAAAATATAGATATAGGCCTACATACATCTGGTTTACAGTTTTCCCACTACATGATACAGAATGCATTAATTCTCTTTCAAAGTCATGTCATGGGTAGAATTTTAGAGACAAAATTTTTGAAAGAGATTTGATATAGGTGATGATCAGAGTGTAGCTTTGTGCTACAATCAAACCAAAATCAAGGAAGTATGAACCAGATATTACTCAAAGAATGACTTTGTCCCTAAAAGTTATTTCCCATGTCTAAACAATATTTTTGGAAAGGCAGCTGGGCTGGACTTAAATTCAAAGAAGACAAAGGTTATGCATGTTGCAGGCAAATATAACACTAGACAGGACCAGATCATGCTAAACCAAGTCCCTCTAGAAAATGTCAAGGACTTTAGATATTTAGGTTCAGTCAAGACACACGATGGAACATGCTCAAAAGACATAAAGATGAGAATTGGAATGGCCAAGAACAGTATGGTTCAATTGAACAATATTTGGAAAGACCACAGCATAACAGCAGACCTTAACTCACTCCCTACTAGGCGATTTGGAATTTAACATTCCTCTGTATACTGGGCGTTTGTATAGGTTTTTAAAAAAATCATTAAAAAATAACGGCTATACACATATTCTTTTTATTTTGACACATGATTATCATCATATTGAAGAAGCATTTTCCAAAGTTTCAAAGCTGTAATCTTTATGGTACTCTTTTTGTTGCCAGTTGTAAAACAAGGTATGTTTTCATGGTAATGAAAATGAGGGTGATCACAAGAGCATATAAGGGAAGTTTTCACTGTTCTTGAAAAGAGGACTGTTTTTCACATAAATCACATTGGAAATACCAGTAGAGAGTAAACAATAACTAATTGAGAGTTTCTACTCCCTACAAATAAACTGAAATCAATAACTTACTACTGATAACTTGTCGATTTGTCATTTCACATTCTCCTGTATACAGGCGGTTTGTACAGGTGTTTAAAAAAATCATAAAAAAATAATGAGGAAACACACAGTCTTGAAATTTCCACACATGATTATTGTTTGATTGAATAAGCATATTACAGAGTTTCAAAGTTGTAACTTTTACAGTTCTCTTTTTGTAGGTGGTGATGAGAGAAAATATGTTTTTGTGACGACAAAATTGAGGGTGGCATCAATTGGATAGTGGTAAAGTTCACACTGCTCCTGAAAAGTGGACAGTTTTCCACATAAATCACATTGAAAATCCCAGTAGAGAGTGAATAATGGCTACCTGAGATTTCTACTTTATACAATTCAGCTAAAGTCAGCAAAATGCTGCTGACTACTTGGCGATTTGTAGTCAGCTTCAGCATACCAAGTGCTTGAATGGAATTGGAAAATTCATGAAAATAATTAACAAAGCACACATTCTTGAAACAGTAACATATGATTATTGTTTGACTAAATAAGCACAGCACAAGGTTTCAAAACAAACTATAACCTCAACACACAGACACACACACCCAGACACACAGACACACCCAGACACCCACATCCATACACACACCAAACACATTCATACATACAACATACACACACACACACACACACACACACACACACACACACACACACACACACACACACACAACACACAAACACATACACAGAGTGCACACACACAGTACAAACATCCACACACAGTACAAACATCCACATGCACATAAAAGTGCAGATGTATACACACATACACACACACACACACACACACACACACACACACACACACACACACACACACACACACACACATCACACACACCAATCCACATCCACACACACACACACACACACACACACACACACACACACAAACACATACACACACACTCACATACACCACACACACACACACACACACACACCACACAACACACACACACACACACACACACATATGCATTTCATTCACTGCTGTTCCATTTTCAAACTATTTTGCTAGTTCCCCTTATGCCTGAAGGCTTTGATCACTGAATCTCTTTGTTTCATCAACCATGTGCTTCATAATCAGGTCACTGAATATTTGATCAAAAAATGAATGGGGGCGTGGTCTGTAATGCCATACAAGTTTAGCCTATGTGTTTTGCTGTCTGTGTATGGAGGAATAACTGAAAGGAAAACACACACACATAAAATCTTCAAGCAGACATTCATCACGAAACAACAAAACCAACCTCTGTCAGATCAGATACTGGGCTATTTGCATAAGTACCGCGCTACGAAGGCCACGGGAACACATTGTGTCACTCACCACACCCACCCCTCTCTTCCTTTCACCTTCTCTGTCGGACACATTTTCATCAATTCCATCCCTTCTGATGGGCTAAAACCACTTTCTTCATACTGTTCTGCATCTTCAGAGTCAGACCCCTCGGTAAGAATGACTTTTTTGCCCGACATAAAGTGCAAACACGTCTTGTTCGACCGCTGTGAGCGCAACTCGTTTGCAGCTGAGACGCCATTGCTCTCTCGTGGTAAACAGGAAAGGGGTCAGCACAAAGATAGCTCTGTGGCTGACCGGTCATAGGTCACTCGCCACGTGCAGTGGTCAAAATATTACTCTGTGGTAATGAGGCTTTAGCATGACCCACTTCAATTTCCACTACACAGCACTCTGTCACCAGTGGAATTTTTTTAATATCAGATCCGCATATCCGGATCTTAGTAAGGAAGCACTTCGCCAAGCCTGTCCTTATATCAGGATGTTAGAGCTGAGTGAGTTAAGATAAAACTCTTAAAATGTCTTGTCTGGCCAGTGATGTTATACGGCTGCGAGGCATGGACAATGAAGAAAGAGGATGAAAGACGAGTGGAAGCAGCAGAGCTGTGGTTTTACCGAAGACTGCTGAGGGTCAAATGGACGGATAGGCGCTCAAATGAAAGCATACTGAATGAGTTGGGTACTACACGCAAGCTTCTAGTACTCATACAACGGAGGAAACTGAAATATGTTGGACACGCAATCCGTAATGAGAGAACAGACTTGATGTCCACTGTCCTCCAAGGTAAAGTGGAAGGAAAGAGAAACAGAGGACGGCCACCTGCATCACTTGCTAGAAACATCACAAACATCAGTGGCAAGAAACTCCAGGAGGTGGTCAGACTCAGCCAAGATCGAGAGTGCTGGAGGCAACTTGTGAGGACATCATGTGCAGCGGCCAACACTGTTCCCGGTGACGCCGACAGGTGAGACAGGTGAGAAACAATATTTTCAATAAATAATACAAAGAAAAGTTTACAGACAGCCCCTGAAACCTAAATCAATACTCCAAGCATTGCTATTTTTTGCAGAAACATATGCTTTTCTTATTACTTATGTTTTTGAGGGAAAATTTTCCTTCTCTTCCTTGAAATCAAACCATTTTATCCTTCAATCATTTGGATTTCTTTGATTTCTTGACTGGGATGCTGTTATGATTATCAGAAATTCGTCAGATAACAGAATACGTCACGGAAATATTAATAGCAATGAATAAAAAGTTAAGCATTGACATCTTGCATCAAAGCATACGTAAGTTATAGTGACCATCAACATTATTTTGCCATTTTTCAGGCTGTCATCTATACCTATATCTTTCTCTCCAGGTCTACCCTGTACCCATACATCCCAATAACACATCTCGTCAGTTAATCATACAATCCTGATGGATGGGGAAAATATCAAAAAGAAAGAAATTGCTGGCTATGGCAGGAAGTATTTAAATTTTTTGTTATTTTAGGAAAATTGTAAAATTTAACATCATCTGCAGATATCATGTCTGTGTGTATCAAAACCAATAGGTCATTTGTCTACCAACACACAGAAATGTAGATTCAGTAAGACATCTGTCCTAGCAAGGGAGTACTACAAACTGCACGTTTAAAGCTTCAGTAGGACTATGTCCCAAGTCTGACCTAGATGCATTACTCTCATGAACTAAGAAGAAAAAAAATCTAGAAACGCAATAACATAAAAATGAAAATGTTCCATCTTAGTCTATTTTTTATGCATCATGTCAGCATACATACACAAAATTGTTATTGTTATTGCTGTTTAAAGCCCAGCCGACAGTGTACAGCCATATCAGGGCTATAACCGCTTCAAAAAATACAAAACTTCAACAGGAAAAAAAAAAATAGAAGAAAATTTAAGTACATATACAATTGCAATCGCGCACATAATCTAAGGAGATGCCCCTGGCATTGACCACTCCATCCAATTTATCGCACAGGGTAGGCCCTATTTAAAAAAGACACCTGAATACAAATTTAAGCATACCATAGGACACCAAAACATATATAAAAACAGGCCTAAATTACCTAAAATTGCTTCCGCATATCTCACCTCCCTAGAGCCAAAAATGCACTTAATACATGTACCCAATTATCAACCCTAAGAGTAAGTATGTAAGACCAGCAAGGCAAACTATGATAGGAAGAAATGACAGAAAGCAAAGGAACAAGGCAGAAACAAAAACTGTGACAGACAAGAGGAAATTTATAGCACAGAATTTCCAGAAGGTGGGGATACTACTTACACTGAAGAGCCCCTGGCATCCCCACGGGGGACACACACACACAAAAAAAGTAACGATCTTAAAATACTTACTTTATCTGAATGAGATGGTTCAATGGCCAGCAGGAAAGGAATTCGGATCCTATAACCACATGACAGGAATAAGATGACCATCAGCACGATAACCACAATGACCACAGTAATCATCTGCCACTGGACTGGCAAATCCTTCACAAGGGCGCGAATGAATTCACTGATTTCAGTTCCCACTGTACGCATAGGCTTCAACATGGTCTGCACCACCGCTACTGTCAAAGCCTGTCAAGGAAACAATAAAACAAATTACATTTAGCAATAGTAATACACTTTTCATCACAATAGATTCACTATCAAGGATTCAAGCTGTTCTCCTCATTCAAGGTCTACAACAGAGATACAACACAACTGACAAAAGCACTTTTTTGTGCCTCACCTCCATTGGGCTGACTTTGACAATGGGATCAATAATGAGATGTTCATAGTATGTAACACAAGCATCCTTCTGGAAGGTGAACTGGTATCTGAAGAAGTTGACAATGGAACCCCATGTGCTGCCACCATCTTCCATCTTATGGCAGCCTTTCGGTAAATCTTTTAAGAGGGCTTCATGCTGTTTTGCAATCTCTCCCTGTAAATACAATAATTTACCTGGTAAGTCTTCACATCCAAGGATATTCACAAACATCAAGATGCACAAAGTGATTTTATGAAGCATGATACAGAATTACAAGATGATACGTAAACAACAAATGTCAAGATGCACAAAGTGATTTCATGAAGCATGATACAGAATTACAAGACGATACGTAAACAACAAACATCAAGATGCACAAAGTGATTTTATGAAGCATGATACAGAATTACAAGACGATACGTAAACAACAAACATCAAGATGCACAAAGTGATTTTATGAAGCATGATACAGAATTACAAGACGATACGTAAACAACAAACATCAAGATGCACAAAGTGATTTTATGAAGCATGATACAGAATTACAAGACGATACGTAAACAACAAACATCAAGATGCACAAAGTGATTTTATGAAGCATGATACAGAATTACAAGACGATACGTAAACAACAAACATCAAGATGCACAAAGTGATTTTATGAAGCATGATACAGAATTACAAGATGATACGTAAACAACAAACATCAAGATGCACAAAGTGATTTTATGAAGCATGATACAGAATTACAAGATGATACGTAAACAACAAACGTCAAGATGCACAAAGTGATTTTATGAAGCATGATACAGAATTACAAGACGATACGTAAACAACAAATGTCAAGATGCACAAAGTGATTTTATGAAGCATGATACAGAATTACAAGACGATACGTAAACAACAAACATCAAGATGCACAAAGTGATTTTATGAAGCATGATACAGAATTACAAGATGATACGTAAACAACAAATGTCAAGATGCACAAAGTGATTTTATGAAGCATGATACAGAATTACAAGATGATACGTAAACAACAAACATCAAGATGCACAAAGTGATTTTATGAAGCATGATACAGAATTACAAGATGATACGTAAACAACAAATGTCAAGATGCACAAAGTGATTTTATGAAGCATGATACAGAATTACAAGATGATACGTAAACAACAAACATCAAGATGCACAAAGTGATTTTATGAAGCATGATACAGAATTACAAGATGATACGTAAACAACAAACATCAAGATGCACAAAGTGATTTTATGAAGCATGATACAGAATTACAAGATAAAATGTAAACAACAAACATCAAGAGGCACAAAGTGATTTTATGAAGCATGATACAGAGCTACAAAATAATACGTAAACTCAAATTAAAAATGATAGTTTGAAACTTTACAAAACTAAAGGACACTGTATTTTTTCATAAAACTCTGAAAAACCACTAACTTTGCCAAACATATCATATCTGTAATATTCATACAGAAAAAACAAAAGGATTTATTTGCAACTCCTTATTTCACAAAAGTCTGAAAAACTACTAACTTTGTGAAACATATCATATCTACAATATTCATAAAGGAAAAAATACAAGCATTTATTTATGAACGAACACTATATTTCCTTCTATTTGCTGTTTTCTGTGTGTACCTAACTGTTCTTAATGTATTTAAATCTGGGAATGTTTCGTTAAGATTTTTCACTGTCTAGAAAGAAAACCTACAAATAACATACTTGAAAATGAAATACCGCAAACAGTAACATCATATTTTCACTAACTGAATATGCCTAGCAGAGCTACTCAAACTGCTTCACAAGTGCAAGAAAGTGAAAACAGTTACGTTTCATACCTTGTACAGCCGGTACCATGTCATTGCGACACTGACGAAAAATCCACTGACAATCACCCAGCTGAACAATCGGTGAGAGAAGTGTACTCTGGGTAATAGAACAGCCAGCACCACAATGCACACAAAGAGGTTAACTATCTGCAAAATTAAACAAGAAGAAGTGAGATGGCTAACTGACCGATTGACTAATTAATTCCTGTTTGTTTATTTACATTTCTGTTTATTTCCTCATTTGTTTATTTATTTAATAGGCTTTCACAGCATCAACCACATGTACTTTGGAATACTGTAGGGAATGATATCAGCTCTAAGGTATCAACCACCAGCCGCACATACCGATGCCTTTTTCTGAGCAAACTGAACGTGAATGTGAGTGTGTGTGTGTGTTTTTGTGTGACCCTTTCAGTCCAGCAAACCTCTGCAGTGGTTAGGTTAGTTAAACTGATGCTGTCATTCCTGCCAACCACTTGAGTGGCCTGCCACAGCCATTGTAGAACTCTGTAAACTAACTGACCCTGACACCTCCTTAATAATTGGTGTCTCCCATTGGGTAATGGGATATGGCAGGTGTTTTGATAAGGGGCAGGGTGTTTTCATAAGAAATGCTCAATAGTGTCCAAAGAATAGGAGAGTCAGTGATACACAGAATCTGACATAATTTCACCAGGAGTTGAGATTATTCTGTACACTTGATCTGAATGCTACAAGAAGGATCAGATAATGACCAGTTTTGTGATTATGAGATTTACAAAAAATGTACAAGATGACTTTGATGTTATGGATTAACAGGACAGCAGAGGGCACAGCTTGCAAGGGTAGTGACAATTTTTTTACAAAGTATCTAAAACCACAATGATGTGTGAAAAGTGCAGGGCGTACTTATGTTGCAACAATCACACAGACTGTTTCAAAGTTTGCTAAACTCATGTGACATATGTGTGACATGTGACACATTCTTTGTGACATTTCACACAGACATGTGTGTGCTACAACAAGCACTGTTAGTTTGTTGTTAGTATGATGGAATAATCGACTGTCAACTAACAATTAGAAAAAAGTGTCACTAATATTGTCGCCTGTGTGTCACTAAATGGACAGGAGGACATCCAAACACCTTCATAGACTTTGCCATGCCACTGCTGCACCCAGTGATGAAGGGTTTAGTATACATAGTCTGACACAACTGCAATCTCAGCCCAAGACAAAACATCCACCTAAAACTTCTCAGTGAATTTTGCCATAAGCCCAGGAATGAAACGAACTGCTGTTGCTAAAAACACAGGAATGAAAGGAGAAGGTTGTCACAGATAGGCAGAACTAAGAGGGTTAAGCAGACTGAAACTAAAACTGAAATCTATTTTCAACCAGAGCTACAGATACAAGGATATTCTTTTCTTTTGTGTTGAGCAGACTGAAAGTGAAAGTGAAATCTTTCCTCGACTGCAGTCCGACACACTCTGACACATTTGAATATCATGTATTTTCCCATACTTTAGAGACCTTCAATCTAATAAATAATACATCTTGATGGTGCAATGGTCAAGGCAGTTTGGATGTCAAGACTTCCAATCAGATGGTCTGATGTTTGACTCTACTTGGGAAGCATCAGGTGGATAAAGGATAGATTGTTCCAATCTCCAACATCAACATATGCGTAGAATTGTTTGTGGCTGAACCTCTTTCATGTGAAATACACACTCAAAACTTCAAGTGGCCACATAAACAGTGCAGTACAAGTTCAAAACATGAAATGGCCATGTAAAAGACCTGTAAGCCATTTCAGCTTCTGGTGGGTTATGGTAATATGAAAATACCCAGTATGCACCCCTTGACTTTACCCTTGAAAAAGAGAGTACAACTGCCTACGTAGTAGACTAACCCACTAAAGATGGAGTCCATATACTTTGTGTACACCTCATGCCAGTGTGAGTATAATTTTCTAAGAAAAAAGGATGACGCTTGTAATGAATACCACAGTGCAATCATGTATACGTGCCAGAACACAAACATGTACATTAAAAGTTTGGCATCTAAGACTTTATATTACTTTAATGATAGCAATGAAAGTTCTCAGGCAGTTAACAGTTTTCATTTTAAATTTTCTCAAGATGGCTTTGCAGTGGTGTGATGATCCTATATGTAGAAATGCCTTGTGATAGAAGGACCAAATTAACCATGTATGTGCATAATGTCTACATGCTGACAAGGTCCTGGGGATCCACCCAACTTGATAATGGACTCCAGGGTGAGTGTTTTCTTTTTTGGTTGGACATAGTGTTTACTGTTTTGTTTTGTTTGTTGATGTTGTTGCTACTGTGTTGCTTTACTGTTCTTTTCAAAGGAACAGCATTTCTTGAAAAGTACAACAGCGAAGCAATTTGTTTTTGTTATTACTGTCTGTATTTTTTAATCAAGTATACAGACTTTGTTCTCTAAACTTAGTTTAATGTGTGTGTGCGCGTGTGTGTGTGTGTGTGTGTGTGCATGTGTCCCTGCATGCATGAATGTGTGTGTTTGTGTGTGTCTCTGTGCAAACATGTGTGTATGTGAGAGATATGTTTGTAGGAGGCAGACAGACTGAGACTAGTGAGAGAGTGTGTATGTGTGAGATGTTTGTAAGAGACAGACAGACAGTCAGTCAGGCAAAGATAGAGACAAAAAAAACACCCAAAAAATGGCATCAGAAAGACAGAAAGTGAGAGGAAAAAGCTAGATTTTACCTGCACAACTTTATCTATAGTTATGCCAAAATACTCCTCTAAAAATGAGTATCGAAGAATGGGATCATCTTGGTTCAGAATATGGATGCCCTGAATGGCTTCGTTCAGTATGTCATGGGCACCAAACACTCTGTCCTTGGAATGATCTCTTTTGAAGTTCTCTAGCATTTCAACTTGGTCAGATGTCAGACGCATTCGTACACAGAGCTCTGTTGGAGTGTCAGCATTCATCTGCACATACACAGTAAATTTAAAAGGATTCCTGTCGCTTGATTTTTCCCCTTAAACAAAGAGCAGAACAGTAACTAACTTTCTGTGTGTGTGTGTTATTGTTATTGTTGTTTAAAGCCCAGCCCACTGCCTAAGTCATATCAGGGCTATAACGGTTTCTAAGCATACACATTACTTCAACAGGAAAAAAAGAAAAGAAAATTAATTAAACGTATCAATGCATTCATGTGCATAATCGAGGAGATGCCACTGGCACTGGCCATCCCATCCAATTTATCGCAAAGAGGATTTAGAAAACATACCTGAATACAAATCTAAACATAACAAAGGACACCAAAATATGTATAAAAATGGGCCTAAATTACCTAAAATTGCTTTCGCATATCTCATTTCCCTAGAGTCAAAAATACACTTGATACATGTACCCAATTATCAATCCTAAGAAAAAGTACATAAGACTTTATCGAACACATACAGGTGAACTGGCCAGCAAGACAGAAACTGATAGAAAGAAATGACAGAAAGCAAAGGAGGAAGAAAGAAACAAAGAGAGTGACAGAAAAGAGGAAATTTCTAGAATCTCCAGAAGGTGGGGATACTATTTATGCTGAAAGAGCCCCAGCATCCCCATGTGTGTGTGTGTGTGTGTGTGTGTGTGTGTGTGTGTGTGTGTGTGTGTGTGCGTGTGTGCGTGCACATGTGTGTGTGTATGTGCGCGTGAGTGTGTGCGCATGTGTGTGTGAGTGTGTGTGCATGTGTATGTGTGTGTGCGCGCGCGTGTGTGTGTATTTGTACGTGTGTGAGTGCCAGCATGTCCTTGTGCAGGGTCATGCATACAGACAAATAAGTAAAATATGCATTTATATGTTTGAAAGAAGAAAGCACAATGAAAAGCTATCCCATTTCCTTTTTCAAACTTGTGTTCTCCTGAAGAGATTGTTTGATGAACTGTTGCTATCAATGTCAGAAAAAACAAAATGGTCAAGTCAGACAAATGGTCTCTCTTTACACAGACATTGGAACCCCTATCACAAAAAAGAAGATGATCAAGTCATACAAATAATCTCTCTTTACTGGGGTACTGGAACTCTTCCAGGCTAATTTTATAAGAAGATGCACAAATTGCTCTCAAACTTAATGACTTGTAAGTCCTTATTTACTGATGTAAATTCCAAAAGCAGACATGTCAATTGAAATGTATGCCTTCAGAATAACCCCCTGAAATCACACCTATGACCACTTTTTACTGCTTTGCACATTGCTAAAAACTTAAAGAATCAGAAAGTGGCCTAGTGGGGTAACTTCAGAGATAGCTTTGGAGCAACAAACAGGGCCTTTCGAAGACCAAATCCAGCATCCTGATTACCTGACTGACCATCTGAGGTATGCCACTGAAATCATACTGGGTAAAACTAATAAGCTCTAACACAACAATACACCAAACATTACTGAGTTGCTGAAAGACAATTTCTTCAACCCCTTTGAAACTAATGTTTGGTTGAGACAATTTTTTCCAACCCTCATGAAACATCACAAACAATTTAGACACAGAGTTATGAGTAACTACCTTTGAAACCTTGCCACTCATAAAGCGCAGTAGCCTTGACACTAGCTGCTGGAATAAGGACAAGGCTGGACATGATCCTGGTACAGATGCTTGTACATTATCCTGTTTATCATTTGCATGTGCCTGTACTCTGTCCTGTTTACCACTTGCAGCTGCTTGCTGTTCCAGCTCGGTAGATGGCGCAGGTTCTGGCTCTCTGCCCTCTTCTGGTGAGGGTCTCTCTGTTTCTTGTAGTTTTTCTTTTGTTGGAAGTTGCTTTGACTCTGGTTTGCTGTCTGCTGGTACTTTCTGCCACATGACACAAAGCAGCTTGGCAATTTCAACTATATAAACTGATATATGTTTTTGTTACAAAAACAAACAAAACAACAAAAACAAAAATGACTGATCAAATCTGGGTAGAATTCAGGCTCTGTTCAAACACATGATACCTAAATCATAGGATAATTACAGTTTTTATTAAAGTTAAATAAAACTTCCAAATTATATCATAAATATGTAATGACTATATCAGACGAATGACTATCCCTGTGGTATGGGAATTTAGGAAGCAGAACAACCTGACAAGACTACCCTGCCCATTCACCAAAGACAAGACAATGTGGTTATATGCAGCTAATTTGAAGGACAACCTTTAATGATATAAACAGAATACACAAACCATTAATGACTTAGTCATCAAAATCCCACCGTAGCTATAAGCAGAAACTACATCTGAATGCTTATAAATGGGAATGTCTTATTTTGGAAGTTATAATAGCTGACACTATAAAATTATACCAGAAATAAAATTCTTGACTGCAACAGTGAAGAACTATGGCCAAGAGATAAACATGTAGACAAACTTTTAGAGACAGGTGCAATAGCCAAGTGATTTGGAGTAATAGGACATAGTACTTACAATCAGAATGTCTAAATTCTACCCTAAGTAGTGTCCGGTGGATAAAGGATGGACATTTTCCCAAAATTTCAGGTCAACATGTGTGAAGCTTCGTAATGCATGAATCACCTTCACATGTATTATGTATGTAGACTGTCAAATATGCAAGTGACAGATCCTGTAACCCATATCCAAGGAAACATGAAAGTACCCAGCACAAACACCCAGCAAAGATGGAATGTACAGACTGTGCAGCAGTATAAATCTTGCACAGTGTGAACCAAACAACCTACATACAAACAATCCAGAAAATACTGCCTGGAATAGAAATCCAAACCCCCCCCCCCCCCCCCCCCCAAAATATAATAAGGAAGAGAAAAATTCTTCTGGCTGTTACAATCAAATATTCACTGAACATGTCTAATTATATCACTCTGCACTGTTACCTGGTTAGAGTGGTAAATTTCAAAGACCAAAAAGTACTAAAGATGTTAATTCCATATTTGTCTAAATTACTAATTGTCTTATGTTACACAAGAGAATAAGACATAAAGACAAAATACTGTGCTAATTTTTTAAGATACTGAAAGGCCTTGCAATATTAATACTGTGAGCATGAATCTTCATGTGTTTCTGAGTGCATAGTTTTTTTCCTTTTCCATGTACCCAAAACAAGACTCTGAAATAAACATAACTTGACTTATTCCACAGTCCTAACATATGATCAGTGTAGACTTGCCAGTGAATGAGAATGGCTAGTTATTACCTTTATCATTTTCATATTTGCACGGTCAAAGTTGACCATGTCAAAAGGATCCAGCTCTTCATCTTCATCCACCTCAGCAGACAGCACAGTTGTGCCAATGGATATCAACAGCAGCAGCAACACTGCCTGAATCTGCATTGTCTGCAAACAGAATATACCAGACTATTAATGTTACATTGTTAGACAGCTGTAGGCTGTCATCTCTTCCAAATGATTAACGCTCAATCCAAAACAAGTGTGACTGCCTCTGTTCAAGCAAACAGGAACCAGAAAAAACATGAAAGAAGAACAAGAACACATATTTAATACAAGACAAGACAGGTGCAAATTTTCGGCCAACTGGCTTTTGTCAAGCGTAAGATTACAAACAAACAAACACCAGATACAAAAATTATGAGAAAAAGACTGAAACTTCCCTGCTGCTATATCCAATGCGAAATTCTTTTTCTCACATTGGACACAGCAGCAGGGAAGTTTCAGTCTTTTTCTCATAATTTTTTCAAGGTACAATACAAAGAAACGGTAAGAAATTCTCATTTGATCCTGGCTTCTCACAACCACTACGCCACCTCTTTGGCCATTTGCATTTACAGACACACATACACGCATGCACATATATAAGCGCGCACACACACTCACGGTGACAACACACACTCAAAGCAATATCACAGACTGACATATTTAATTTAATACATCATTGTAAGAATATAAATTGCGCTGTAAACAGTGTACAGTGATTACTTTTAAACTTCAAACAAATCATTACTCAAAGACACCTAGCATTAGGTCCCACTGTACTGGACCTTACAGCTAGCTAGTCCTTACTGTACTACATGTACATGTATAACATAAGCACAAGGACATATAAGTAAAATGAAAACTAAACAAATACATAGAAACTGAATAGTAAAACTAAATCATAAGTACATGTAAAAGACAGGATTCATTGAGTGGGTATGGTCATACAAATAGAGACAATGAAAATGAAAATAACACATCATTTTCCAGCAGTAGACATTATCAGCTAAAACAAAAAAGCTGTTTTTCAAATACATTGTTGCTAAATTTAAATCTGCCTAAAACTGAAAATACTGCAAAAGAAGTACACCAACAAATCAATAATATGACATAATATTACACAAGGAAACTAGAGTAACAGCATTTGCTATTGTTTGAGAGAGATAGAATGAGACATACTCCACATAGGTAGGAAAACCATAAATAATGTGTGTGTTGTGTTGTGTTGTTGTGCTTGTGTGTGTGTGTGTGTGTGTGTGTGTGTGTGTGTGTGTGTGTGTGTGTGTGTGTGTGTGTGTGTGTGTGTGTGTGTGTGTGTGTGTGTGAGTGTGTGTGTGTGAGTGTGTGTGTTGTGTTGTATTGTGTTTGTGTGTGTGTGTGTGACAGAGAGAGAGAGAGAGAGTGGGGAGAGGGGAGTAGATGTGTTTAAGATATGAGAGAGCAAAGAAGTGAGACAGAAGGAGGGGGGAGGGAGGAGGGGGGACAGAGGGAAAGACAGAAAACATGAAAGCTTTCTCATGAACATATCATAGACTATTTACATAAACAAGACAGGAAAGAAGAAAATCGTAAATGGGTAAATACTATCAAATCAGATCAGTAGGAAAAAGAGTTGGAGAGCAAGAGAACATGGGAGCTTTAGCTTATCATTCCCGCAGTTATTACCTATTAACATAAACAAGGTAAACAAATAAGTAAATAAAAAAAAAGGACAAATAGCATCAAAGCAGATCAGTTGGAAGGGAGTAAAATCGAACAAATTTGGCAATGTATGGTACGGGAAGATATCAAATCAAGTATCCAAATCAAACCCTGGATAAATAAATAAAGCAAAGAAACACAATGACTTAAATTCATGAAATATAACTTGAAGAAAATCTTGTCAATATTAAATACAAAGGATATTCATTATTTAACATTGCAGTAATGGTAATACCATTAGCAATGAGGCATCCAAACCAGAAATCCTTTCAAGGGCAGCAAAGACAACATCAACACTGTTCATGCTGAAACCTACATGGAAGGACAAGAACATTTCCACAAAACTAAGAAAATATGTACTGGTAATATTCCACCTTCCATCTTCTTGTATGCATACAAGACATGACACTCACAGTGGCTTCGGAAAGATGAATCAAAGTCAAGGAACTGAGGTAATATCGCAAGATTCTAAACAGCTCCTCTCCTCTTTCCATCCCCAGCAGCAGGTATGATGAGTTTTACACAGAATGAAATGAGTCATCTGCTTTAGAAGAGTAGGATCTTCCCACTGACTGAAGACCTAAATACTGACACAGCGCACTGGGAAGCTCTTCTGGACTGATACATTGCCGGGTCTACTGAACTGCTTCCTAGCCACTAGCAGTCTTTCTTCTTTTTACTTCCTAAAGCCACCAGCAGTCCTTTTTTCTTCCTTTTTTTGTTTTGTTTTTTGCATTGCCTTTCTCAAAGGTTTCCATTTTGTATTGTTTTGTTTTGCTTTTTAGACCAGTGAGTTTATACTGTTGAGTAAAACTAAGTCTATTTTGTATCTTTTTTTGTCACCTTGTTAATGTTTGTTCACATCTTTGTAAGACAAACAACCTTCTTTCCCTCTCTTGGGGCTATGACATATATATGCATGTATTTGCCTTACTTTGTAGTCAGTCCCTGGCAAACATTCACTTATTAAAAATCAGATACACTGATTATATCACAGATGAACAAGTGCACAAAATCATCAAGCAGCATATTGGACCATATGACTGTTACAGAAGTCTGTTTATGTGTGACTGACAGAAATAGAATGAAAGTAGATTTTATGTGTGTAGGTGCGTGTTCTATGTGTTTTCCCCAATCACACACAAACCCTCCATTCAGTCACTTCAACAACCTCTGCAAACAAAATAGTAAATTTAAATATTTTATAATCAGTCAGAATCCCTCAGTTCATCCCCAAACATATAATAATAGAGACAAATATACAACGTCCAATCAGTTATAGAAACGTAGTATCGTAACAACCAGCGTACACTTTCACAGTTACAGGAACGTAGTATCGTAACAACCAGCGCACACTTTCACAGTTACAGGAACGTAGTATCGTAACAACCAGCGCACACTTTCATAGTTACAGGAACATAGTATCATAACAACCAGCGCACACTTTCACAGTTACAGGAACGTACATATAGTATCGTAACAACCAGCATACACCTTCACAGACACAGAATGGTCCGCCGTGCCATCACACGACCACCGGTGCCGTTGCACAGATCTCGTCTCTTTCCAGCAGAGAACCTCTGTCCTCAGTGCCTGGTGTCCTCTCGTCCTTGTCCTCCTCTGATACCGTTTTTTTCCCAAAATCCTTGTCTTCGTTAACTTAGTACCCAATCAATAGTTCCTTATGTAGTTTCACATAACTACGTCATTGTATCATGTATGTAAACATGTAAAGCAATTTTTTTTTCGTCATGGCGATGACGTTCAGCAGAATTCATGTCATCACTGACGTGCCAGCAAAAGAACACTTGATCATTCCACAAAAGCAAAATGAGCCAAAACGCCTTATATAACAGTAAGAACAAATATAAAAACAATAGTGTGAAAACAATAAAAGCACATCCGTCACACTACCCCCCCTCTAAGGAAAAGACAATGACCGAATTGTCTTTGAGAGGGCACTCATGGAACCATTTGATCAACTGAGGATCGCGAGAGCAGGTCCGGCAACATATTTGACTTGGCAGAAATGGGGCGAACCTCAAAAGAGAACTCCTGCAGTGACAATGCCCTCGTTCTGAAACAGGTGAAATCGGCCTGACATGACCAATTGCAACCTGATGAAACGGCGTTCTAATCATAGGTATGGCAGCCAACGGCACAGAAGAAACTTTTTCCTTTGGAACTGTCCTCTGGCACACATCGCATGAAGAGACGTACTTCGCGACATCAATGGTCACTCCTGGCCAAAAGAATTTATCTCGTAGCCTGGCCAGCGTTTTGCGAGCCCCACAATGCCCAGCTAAAACGACATCATGTGAAACAGCAAGGACTGATGGTCACAATGTAGATGGGACGACGACCTGTTCCCAAGACCTGGAGCCTATTTGAAACTTACGATAGAGAACACCATTTGTCACATGGAAGAAGTGTGACGTTCCACCAGCTGATCTAACTTGTCCAGACTGAGCTAATTCGAAGCATTGCTTCAACGAAGCGTCCTTCTTCTGCTCTTGAATAAGTTTATCTGGAGTAAAGTCCACGACATCAGAGAGCTCATATAAAGGTTTCCTCTCAACCACATGTTTGCTTCTCGCACGTGTGACTGCCGCCAAACAGAACAAAACAGCCTCTGTATCAGATCTCACTGAATCATCCACACCAGGAACATTCCCAATGATAACATCAGCGACCGGAGCCTCCAGTACACAACACACAACAGCTCCAGACAAATATGGAGACTTGACCTGAACCTCAGCCAGTTGAAACTTCTCAACATGACTACCAAACGAAATACACTTAATTGACTTACCAAGATGCTGATCATCTTTCACCAAACGTTTGCGAACTCCACACACAGTAGCTCCTGTGTCTCGCGAGATCGAACAAGACTCGCCATTTACAGAACGAGACTGCAAGTGTAACTGATCTGTAAAATCTTGATTGACTGAACACACAACTGCCGTGCATCCTGAAAACAGCTGCTCTGGGCCCTCATTATTTTCAGGAACTACCGCGGGATGTCTATAGTTCGGATGAAACGTGCAAGAACCCCTTGGGTGACTGAGGGTGCATGCTCCACAAGGGTCCCTTCCTGACCTCCATGGACAAGTGTCAGACTTGTGACCAACACGTTTACAGAGCCAACAGGAAAATGTACCCTGACCCTTTCCTTCACTGGACTGACTGAAGCGGCCACCTCCACGGTAACTACGAGCACCTTGACCACGTCCTTGAAAACCGCGATTGCCCCTGTAACCACCTCTGGGAAAAGGTCGTGGTTGTCCCTTAGAGCCCTGAGAAAAAGAGTGATTTCTTTGACCAGAATAATCCGTACAACATCCCTGGAGCTCGACCTTGCTCACTGAACCAAACACTGTTGTTTCACTCTTGCGAGAAAGTGTTTTATTAGGGTGAGCATGGCGATATGACTCTGCAGCTGTGATCATTTCAGTGAACCCTTTCTGATCTTTCTCACACAAGGATGTGGCTAAATCTTTACTAATAACTCTCCATCAACTGCTCTGCTAGAAGGAGATCGACCAAACCTTCATATGATTTTTCAATTTTTGACAGAGAGACCCACCTGTCAAACAAACGACGCAGCTCCACAGCACATGTGTCAAAAGGCTCGTCTGCACCTGGTCTAGCCTGTCTGAACCTTTTTCTGAATCCCTCAGGAGTGCACTGCAACTTTTTAAGTAAGTTCTCCTTTAAGATATCGTAAGTGACAGTACTACCCTCTGAGAGACAATGATAGAGAGTGAGTGCAGTACCTTCCAGAAGAGCTGATAAGTATGTGACCCAATGCTCCTTTGGCCAGTTTAGATTAGTAGCATGAGTCTCAAATCTGAACAGATAAGAATCGATGTCATCTGTCTTTTCCCTGAATGCTGGAAGTTTGGGAAATGTTGGTCGAGATGTGTGAGGCCTACCCTGATCAAAATTAACTGAGCTACCTTCCTGTCCAGCAGTTTGGCTAAGTTCAGCTTTTTGTCTCCTCATTTCCAACTGCAGCTCTATGCGTCTAGTTTCTTCACTTTGTAAAATCTGTTCTTTTTCTACCTCAACCTATTGCTTAGCCTTTTCTTTTTCTATTTTTATTTCTTTTTGTTTTTCTGCATTCCTTGTCTGCAATCTATCTTGTCTATCCTGAGTGTCCTTGACCTGACTGTTTACATACTCTATGAGCTAATCACCTTCCAATCCTAAGACTCTTCCTCTCTGGACAAAAGTCTGGAAAAGCTTATCATCTACAAAAATAACGTCAGTATCCGACATTTTCAATCTTGGTTGAATACACGAAAACAATAAACCCAAAAAAACAAAATCACCAAAAGTTGAAATGTTTTCAAAGTCCACACAAAATATACAACAGTGACTCTAAGTAAACAAAAATCCTAACACCAGTTGTGCCAGAAAAGTTATTTTCAATCACCACATGTTTATGAAACTCTCTCACTGGGAAAACAAAAGAGAAACTCGGGGTCACCAGTGTTACAGAAGGTCTGTTTATGTGTGACTGACAGAAATAGAATGAAAGTAGATTGTATGTGTGTAGGTGCGTGTTCTATGTGTTTTCCCCAATCACACACAACCCTCCATTCAGTCACTTCAACAACCTCTGCAAACAAAATAGTAAATTTAAATATTTTATAATCAGTCAGAATCCCTCAGTTCATCCCCAAACATATAATAATAGAGACAAATATACAACGTCCAATCAGTTATAGAAACGTAGTATCGTAACAACCAGCGCACACTTTCACAGTTACAGGAACATAGTATCGTAACAACCAGCGCACACTTTCACAGTTACAGGAACGTAGTATCGTAACAACCAGCGCACACTTTTACAGTCACAGAATGGTCCGCCGTGCCATCACATGACCACCGGTGCCGTTGCATAGATCTCGTCTATTCCCCGCAGAGAACCTCTGTCCTCAGTGCCTGGTGTCCTCTCGTCCTTGTCCTCCTCTGATACCGTTTTTTTTCCAAAATCCTTGTCTTCGTTGCCTTAGTACCCAATCAATAGTTCCTTACGTAGTTTCACATAACTATGTCATTGTATCATGTATGTAACATGTAAAACTTTTTTTTTTTCGTCATGGCGATGACGTTCAGCAGAATTCATGTCATCACTGACGTGCCAGCAAAAGAACACTTGATCATTCCACAAAAGCAAAATGAGCCAAAATATATGGTAAATATTTTCAGGTTTAAGCAATGATTTCATCAACAGTGTACCAACTGGCTTGGATCTGTCCTGGGTTACATACCCTTAGACCCCCCAGATTTCTTAGAAACCCTCCTCAACCAAGATCATAATCCACCCCTACTGTATTCATACTTCCAGAATTACCGTGCACATATTTCTTGACATCAAAGTTTGATAAATATTGTCTGCCTCTCTCTCTCTTTTAAAAAAAACTTTTTTTTAAAGATTGCTCAGGTTTCTGTTTTTGGTTATGTCATTTGAAACTACTTTATCCAGGGCTGGGTATCCTTGTGATAGGTTAATTTCCAGTCTCGTAGGTAGAATAACTTTAATGATTGTGTGTGTGTCCCTTCTGTATCTCTTCTTACATTTATCCTTGAGACTTCACATGCTTAGAAGTTAGATGAGATCAGAGATGTTTAATTTCTATAGCATTGCTGAACTTCTTCCAGTTTATAAAGAAGAGTGACTGGACCTTGCTAATCGTTGCCGACCAGCAATTACAAGATGCGGTTCAAAACAATAAACCCTAAGTTAAAAAGAAATTGAAAATTAATCAAGCCTATGCTACAATGAAACTACGCACTAAACTTGCAGAGTGGGAGAAGAGATGGGATATGGTCTTTCACCCAGGGAAATGTACCACACTACCTGTAACCCGCAGCAGGAAAGACTTACTTCAGCCCCAATACCAGCTACACGGGCACATACTAGAAACTGTCAGCAATGTAAAGTACCTTGGTCTGACATTCACCAAAGACCCCAACTGGAATGAACAAATCAACAGTGTTTGCTCAAAAGCCAACAAGACCCTCGGCTTCTTAAGGCGAAACCTGAAAATCAGCTCCCGGGGAATCAAAGAGACAGCATACAAGACCCTTGTGCGACCCATCATGGAATATGCTGCAACAGTCTGGGATCCCTACACACAGGAGAGTATTGACAAGATTGAGAATATCCAGCGCAGAGCTGCTTGATTCGTCTTGAGGCGCTATCGCAACACCTCCAGCGTATCAGACATGATTGACGAACTGCGATGGCCCTCGCTCCAAGACAGACGTCAAATTGCCCGCCTCACCATGCTATACAAATTCCGGAACAATATAGTGTGCATGAACGACATGAAGCAAAAGATGGAGCCTGCCATAGCCCGCCAGAGGAGAGGCCACAACCATCAATATAATCAACCGAGATGCCGCACACAATACCAACAACAGACTTTTCTACCACGAACAATCCGCGACTGGAACCGCCTGCCCCAGAGCATCGTGGAGGCCACAACGGTGACAACCATCGACACCTTTGTGTCAAGGGCATCCAAACTCTCTAAATAGGTTCTTTTTTTTCCCATGCTTCCGACCTCCTCCAAAGTGACAGAATAATCAACTGGTTGATTGCGGTCACTTCCCTGGAAGAAGAGAAGTAATATAGGCCAATATTATTATGATATTATCTATTTAAATCTCTGCGTCTACTTTCAGTTTCTCACTTCCTGTTTCCATGATAGTAAACTGAAGTGTAAAGTACTTGAATAGTTAGGCTTAAAAGTAGTTAGGCTTGAAATCAAAGAGAATTTAGACGAAACAAGACAGAGAACAGAACAAATCCTTTTCGATTACCAAAAGAATTGTTTACACACTAAAGTAACGTCTCTGCAGATCTGTACGACGCGTAAATTACCTGGCCTTCTTGATAGGATAGGATATCTGGGAACGGCTCCCTCAATCTTAGTTACTCGCACATTCAATCATAAACTGAATGTTTAAAAAATGAATGCTCAGATCCAATAGGAAAATTTAAAATTTTACAGCAATTTTAACCGCTTATAATATTGACAAGAATAATTTAAATTGTGTTATTTTAAGACGATCACAATGCATTCCGTCGATGTAATTAACCATACAAAGTTCCCCCTAAAATAAATCCGGGTTTTGAGGTGATTTGGTCAACATGGCGATCGGCGACGAGGTTGTATTGGAATCTGACCCGAAGGAGGTATTAATCGTGTAATTTGTGCGTTTTTGTCGTTCAGGGTTTCATGAAAGAGTTGTTACCTTTAAAGGTGACTTTTCAGGAGGTTACATTTGATTTGACTTTCATACTTATAAGCATTGCATCGTGTGTTCTTTGACCTTGATCGTCATTTCAGTTCAATTCTTCTTCTTCTTTCTTGTAACATCCACTATCATCGTTTTGATGGTTCTGATGTGTATAGAAAACTAGGGGTTTCCGCTGGCTAGGACGCTGGTATGTAAAATTGGCTTTGGGGGTGGGGTGGTGGCGGTAGAGGAGGGGGGCTGGCTGTGACAGTCTTGCTGTGCTGTGAATCGTAGGATCTTGTATTCAATAGGCCTATTGGTACCGGTATCTGTTAGTGTTACAAAGGACACAAATTTTGTTTCATTTTGAATGGTAAAATACTGCCTCCTTATTTACCGGCTTATCTGCCTCTGCCTCTGCCCCCTCTCTCGTGGGGATGCCGGTGGGTCTTTCAATAGTACTAGTACTACTACTGGTAGTACTACTTTGTATCCCCACCTTCTGGATCATCTGTAAGTTTGAAATACATTACATTCCGTTTTTAATCTATCATATTCTGTGTTTTATTTTTATTTTGTCTTTCTCTTTGTTTCTTCCTTGCTTCTTTGCTTAGAACTGTCACTGCTTCACTGGTCCATTCACCTGTAATACTGTATGATAAAACCTTGCAGGTTGCACACTTTCTTTTAGAATTGATAATTTGGTAGGCCTACATATTATGTGCATTTTTGGCTCTAAGGAAATGTGATGTGTAGAAGCAATTTTTTGGTAACATAGGTATGTTTTTATTAATTTATATGTATGTTTTAGTGTCCTTAGTTATGTTTACATATATATATATGTATAATTTGTTTTTTTCTTTAAATCCCCGAGTGATAAATTGGATGGAGTGGTCAAGGCCGGGGACATATCCTTAGATTATGTGCATGAATGAATTGATATGTGTTTTTGTTTTTCTTTTTCAGTTTTTTTTCCCTCCAGTAAAGTATAATGTATTTTTAGATGGTTATAGGCTTGATATGGCTCTGCACTGTTAGCTGGACTTTAAAGCAACAATAACAATGACACTAACAATACCGCAAGACATGAGGGACACCAAGATCGTCACCCTGTACAAAAACAAGGGTGAAAGGAACGATTGCAACAACTACAGAGGTATCTCTGGCTGAACACGTCTACCCGGAATCACAGTGTGGTTTTCGAGCAGAGAGATCCATGGTAGACATGGTCTTTTCCCTTCACCAAATCCAGGAGAAATACAGAGAGCAGCGGATGCCCCTGTATGTGGCATTCATTGACCTCACCAAAGCCTTTGACCTAATCAGCAGAGATGGCCTTTTCAGGGCTCTCCGAAAAATTGGCTGCCCCCCCAAACTGCACAGCTTAATTGAGTCCTTCCACTCCAACATGAAAGGGACGGTGCAGTTCAACGGAAACCTCTCCAAGCCTTTCAACATGCGCAGCGGTGTGAAACAAGGCTGCGTCCTGGCCCCAACCCTCTTTGGAATCTTCTTTGCTCTCCTCCTGAGGCATTCGTTCAGCACAGCGTAAGAAGGGATCCACCTGCGGACCAGATCAGATGGCAGACTCTGCAACCTCGCCTGCCTCAGAGCAAGGACAAGGTCTGTGAAGCCCTCATCAGAGACATGCTATTTGCTGACAATGCCGCAGTTGTAACCCATACTCGGCAGGACTTGCAGTCACTAATGGACTGCTTCTCCCAGGCCTGCAAAGATTTTGATCTGACCATCAGTCTTAAGAAGACAAACGTCCTGGGCCAAGACACGCCATCTCCACCAGCCATCACCATTGATGACTACGAGCTTGAAGTCATCCACCAATTCACATATCTTGGGTCCACCATCACCGATAGCCTCTCCCTTGACACAGAAATTGACAAGAGGATCGGGAAGGCAGCCACAACACTAGCCCGCCTCACACAAAGGGTGTGGACAAATCCCAAGCTGACCAAGAAGACAAAGATGACAGTATACAACGCCTGTGTCCTCAGCACCTTGCTGTATGGCAGCGAGGCGTGGACCACTCATGCTCATCAGGAGAAAAGGCTCAATACCTTCCACCTGAGAAGCCTACGGCGTATACTCGGCATTTTCTGGCAAGACAAGGTGACCAACACCAAAGTCCTGACCCACGCTGGCCTCCCAACCATGCATACCATGTTGAGACAGCGTCGGCTGCGCTGGTTGGGCCACATTCGCCGCATGGAAGATGGTCGCATCCCAAAAGACATCCTTTATGGTGAGCTTGCCACAGGGCAGAGAAACACTGGCCGCCCACAACTGAAATACAAAGACGTTTGCAAACGTGACATGAAGGCGCTTGAGATCAACACTGAGCCCTGGGAGGACCTTGCAGACGACTGCAACAGCTGGAGAACCACTCTCAAGAAACAGCTGTGGATTGGTGAGGACAAACTGTCAGCTGCTGAAGCAGAAAAGCGAGTCCGCAGAAAAGGGATGACAGCCAACAGACCAGCATCAGCATACACATGCGACCGCTGCGACAGAGACTGCCTCTCTCGCATTGGTCTCTACAGCCACAGGCGACGCTGCTTGGACCAATCAAACAGCCCATCTAGACATTAGAACGGATGTACTTTGCCCATGGTCAGCCATGACCGAGGGAGGCCTACTAACAATACCGAGCCTATTCAGGCTATTGTTTTCATAGCTTGTGTGTGTGTGTGTGTGTGTGTGTGTGTGTGTGTGTGAGAGAGAGAGAGAGAGAGAGCTCAGTATAGGCCTGCATGTTATATGTCTATGAAGTTGGAGTTTGTTCTTTTATTCTACCCAAAGTTGTCAGCAATTGACTAGCAGACTCCCTGAGCCTGCACAAAACCCTATGCACTAGCAAGGTCTTGAAGTGGGGAGGTAGGGATGCAGGGACCTTGAAATGCTGTCAGCACCAGAATGATAGAAACATTAAGATGGGCAGTGAACAGGCAATGTTGTGCAATGACCTAACGTTTTTTGTTTTTTTGTTGTTGTTGTTGTTTTTTGGGGTGGGTGGGGGGGCTTGTAGTATTGTATAGGCCTTTATGTTGTTTGGACCACACTGTCCTAGCATCATGTTGCTTTACAGTGTGCAGACTTCATTTTTGATGGACATGTAATGATGTATGGATTGTTTTCATGTTTCCATATGCCTCTGAATAGCAACATGGCTAACACAGGAAGAGAATTTTTAATGTGCATACATGTTATGCAGGCATGTAGGAAGCTCAGTCAGATTCTGGCAGACTTTATGTTGACCTGCAGTTGGAAGATAGGAAGACCTTATTGAAAGTGATTTTTTTATCTTTATCATGTGCTTCAGAGATTCAGTAATACACATGTGCTCATACCTCATGTACTCCTGTCCAGCCATTTCTGATCCAAATAAAGGGTAACTCCCCATTTGAAGCCAGGGACCCTTGCATTATTTTTGTCTGTGTGACTCAAACTTAGACTTGTTTTTTTTTTTTATTGTTATTTAATCATCAAAAATGATGAAAGGAATTTGTGTGTGTGGGGTGTGTGTGTGTTTACATCTTCATTCTGCCTTTCAGTGAGATCTGATTATTGATCAGTAATTAATACCAACAAGAAGGAGAAAAAAACCCTCCTCCACCCCCCACCCCCTGAATGCATGTTTCATTTTCTTAAATAATCAGTGTTTAATGAAACAGGAAAGTAAAGGCTTGCATCTTTGCTTTTGCAGGAAGAGGAAGAAGAGGAGGAGGAAGAACTTGTGGTAAGGCCATTATTAAAAATCTGGACATGTAAAACAGTAAACTGACAAATGTATTTATATATGTGTGTGTATGTATCATTACACATACATTGTATGTGTATGTATCTGTCTATCTATCTGTGTGTGTGTGTGGGGTGTGTGTGTGTGAAGGACATTTTGCCACTGGATTGATTTTATTGAACCTTTTTTTTTTGAGTAAGGAAAGACTTAATTGAAAGACAGGTAGGCCTACTTATCTGGATGTCCAAGTGATGCCCGGTATGAGCAAACTGTTCAGCTGGTAAAGAGAGTTGATGATACACATTTCAGTTTGTGAAATGATTGAAACATGGTTTTTCAGATAAATTGAACTGATCCTGTGGTATGATTTTGCGATAGGATTGTGGCTGCTAGATGGGTACTTCATCTGACAGGGGAACAAAACAAACAGATGAAAAAGAAGACTGAGATAGGATTGTGGCTGCTAGATGGGTACTTCATCTGACAGGGGAACAAAACAAAGATGAAAAAGAAGACAGAATCTTCAGAGTTCTAAGTGATTGCTTGAAATGCTCAAGCCAGAGGGCCCTAAACAACTTTTTGATGTAATCGCTGCTGATGAAATGTGTATCATCTTCTATGGCATCTTGAATAAACTGTTCAGTCAAATGTAAGTGGCTTCAAGTCTGAAGGCTCTGAATGGTCGATATTTTGCCTAAGAAGTCTTTTTTCATTAGTAGATATTACATAGAAAATGTTTTGCCAGAAGTTGTACTGTCTGTCATTGAACAATGTCCAAATGTTCGTACCAGCAAAATGATTCTTCTACATGACAGTGCCCATAAAATCAAGGTCTATTGATCTATTGATCTCCAAGAGCAATCTGTTCAGTTTCTTCCTCACCTACCCTACAGTTTTGACTCAACCCCATTCAACTTATGGTTGTTTCCTGTTTCAAAGCAAAACCTGGGTGGCAAGTAGTCTGTGTAGAGAGAGGAGAGTAAGTCTGTGCAGAGAGAGGAGAGTACTTTAAAGACGGTGAAAAATTCTCGTAGGTCAAAATTCTTGGTTATTTTTTTCTTTGTGAAGTAAATGACAAACTTTTGCATCAGCTCTCATATTAAAAGATTTGTTATCAGCCGTCATACTGATAGATCTGCCAGGTTTTTGAACAGTTTGTAAATAAACAGAGGTTTTGCTTGAGAAATGGACCCCACAGATTCACTGAAATGACTTGATCCCTGTGATTTTCAGTATTTGTTTATAAACAACTTTGAGAACAACTGACCCAGGTAAGGATCAAGTCATTTCACCTTTAAACGATTTAACTGTTTGGAAAGACAGTTATAAAGAGTATGCTTTGTGCTATGATAATATGAATATTTTGTTTAACCCAGTGCAGGCGACGTTTTGATTGGCTCTCCTGAAAAAAATCAGGTTAGGTGATTTGTTATATACATTCCCAGAGCAAACCAATTAAAACAATATAAAACTGAGATTTCAGAAAAGTTAATCTGTGTTTTTTTAGGAAAATAATAGAACTCTTAGTAACATGCAACATGGTCAACAGAACTTGTCAGAAGGCTTCCAAAATGGGAAAAATCCATATCACAGATTATTGATGTTAAGAACGATCCTCAGTATCACCGTTTCATTTGCTAGCTATGAATTTTGGTTTAATTACACATACTATACCGTGGCTCACAAATGCAATAAGCGGCAGCGGTTTGCCAATTCTGCCTCGTAACAATAAAGTCCGAAGGGACAGTAACTCTGAGAGTGTCTACGTCTTGCGCATGCGCAGGTGCTCTTCCTCTTTTCTCGGCAGCCATCTTCCAGCTCGCCTCGTACGCTCTGAGCAGCTAAGTATTTTTCGATTTCGCTACGCGATCGATCGATTGTCGTTGTTGTTTTTGTGTCTTGCCTATGTTTTCGTTTAAGGGAGAAACTTATGTGAAGCGATTGGGTGGCAAAGCGAGGGTTAAGAAGATTTCGTCCGCCGAATTCTCAAACCCACAAAGGGGTGGTTCCACTGGTGCACAAACCGCTCTCTCTTCAACTTCGTCTCTCCCTTTTACGTCTTCTCTCTTTCACACTATCGACAAGTCATCGCAACCCAGCTACGGTTCGGTTGCGGTGACCACGAGCCCTCAACTCAGCTCCGGCTCAGTTGAATTTTCGTCATTTTACGGCCCTCACACTGCCCGGCACGGTGATCGACTCAACTCCGGTTCTGTCGATTCTGTGCTCGCCCCCTTCGTACAGCTTAACTCCGGTTCTGCTGGTACTGTTTCAGCCTCCATGGCTGATGGGCGCATTGGGCATGGGTCTCCTTCGGGAGGCAAGATGGACCGTAATGTGAACGGAACCGGCTCACCCCCTGGTTCGCCAGGCGGGACACCCCCTGGTTCGCCAGGTGGGCCAAGGGAGACAACCCCACCCTTACGGGCGTCAGATCGTCGATCCGCCCCGGTTGTCTCCCTTCCTCCCCCACAGCCTGCTGCTGCACCCGCCACAACCTCTCTGTCCCATTCCGGACAGAGCACTTGGGCGCCTTGGCAACTACCAAGCGACCCATGGCGGGCTGCCACATCTCTGTCCCATTCCGGACAGAGCACTTGGGCGCCTTGGCACATGCCTAGCCGCCCCCAGCAGGCTGGCCCTTTGGGCACTGGGGACCGGGCCAGGCCCTACCCTTCATGGGGTCAGGGTCCTGATGCCCCTTGGGCTCAGCCCATGCCGCATCCCATGGCACCGCACATGGTACCGTGGCACCCATCCTTGGGATTTCCCCCGGCCTCGGCCACGGGATGCACGTGGTGGCCCGGCTTTATGCCCGGCGCCCCACCAGCGCAGGACTCACCCTGCCCAGCCCCCCCGGCACCACCCGTGTTGGACACAACACCGGGGCTGCCTCCTGGGGGCTCTGACCCGGGTCCCACAACCGTGGCACCCCGGTCAGACTCTCCGCAGACTCTCGCCCCCTCCATAGGCGGGCCAGAGGACTCGGACTCGGCCTCAGAGGATGAGGCCCCTGCCCACATGGCATTCTGCTTCCAGGATGCCATGGACCGGCTGGCACAACTCACACCGGAGGCGGTGTCCACTGTGCCAGAGCCCAAGGCTCCCAAGCTTGGCTCGGCCGAGCGCCTTTTCAGCGCTCACCCTACCTCAGCCCCACGGGCCTCCTTGCTAAAACAGTCCGACATGGTGGCTGACTGCCTCAGGCAAGCCCAGGACACCGCCAGGGGGAAAGAGGCACAAGATTTCGTTCCAGGATCTGTGCCTGACTTCCCGGGAGCCTTGCCCTTCAGGAAATTCCTGAAGCCGGCACCGCTCCCCTTCCAGCGGAAGCCCTTCATGGCCCATGGGCCTATCCCTGACGCTCCCCTCTCGCTCACACAGGAGAACCTCCTCCTTGTGAACGATCGCTCTCGGGCCCAGCCGCAGCATATCTCCATCACGGAGAAATGCTTGACGGAATGGGAGGAGAACGCGAGACGGGGGCTGGTGGCAACCTCCGCCCTGGACTCATTCTTGGGCGGCCTAGGGGAAGCCCTGAAGGACCCCAACCAGCAGTCCTTCACGCTCCGCCAGGCGCCTGACCAGGCAACCATCGTGGCCTTTATCCAGGCCATGGCGCAGGGGCTCAGATCCGTGGCCGAATCGCAAGCACGCACGTATCTGAACGCCGTCATGGCGAGTCGGGATGCCATTCTCGCGGCATCCTCGGTTGCCACCTCACCGTCGGCAAGGGCCTCCTTGCGCGCGGTGCCCGTCCAGCCGGGCTCCCTCTTCGGGAACCATGTTCAGGCCGTCCTGAAGCACCAGGCGGACATAAAAAGGGACCTCGCCCTCCATTCGAGGCCCTCTCGCCCTGCCGTGAAGCGCCCGGCTCCAGCGGCCTACCCGCCAAACAGGCCCACCCACACCAAGTTTCGGGCCGATCCCAGGCCCCAAGGGCACAGGAGACCGCAACAGCATTCGGGCAGGCCGGTGGCCCGGCCTAAGGCCCGCAGGCCGGCTCCCTCTCAGCCGGCCAACCCCCAATGACTCACCCCCGGCCTGAGGCCATCACCCCCCACGGGCGATCCTGTGGGCAGTCTCTCCAGACACATCGACGCGTGGGAGAGGCTGCCCGCCAGCCCGTGGGCCCTGCGGGTGATCAGGTCGGGGTTCCGCCTTCCTTGGGGCCCAAGGAAGGCTCCTCTCACGCTCTCTCCCCCTGCTTTCGCACTTCCTCAAGATCGCTCGGCCTCGCAGGCCCTGGATCAGGAGGTTCTTTCGATGTTAGCCAAGGGGGCTACGGAGGAAGTTTCCTTCGCTGCGTCCCCGGGAATCTATGGACGCATCTTTGTGGTCCCCAAAACTTCGGGGGGCTGGAGGCCCGTCCTGGACCTCTCCTCCCTAAACCGGTTCCTCCGCGTCCTCCATTTCCGTATGGAGACCCCTATGTCCATCCGCGAGGCCTTGCACCCGGGCGACTGGGGGATATCCATCGACCTCAAGGATGCATACTTCCATCTCCTCATTCACCCCAGGGACAGGAAGTACCTCAGATTCGTCTGGAGGAACCGGATCTTCCAATTCAGGGCACTGCCCTTCGGTCTGGCACCCGCCCCTTGGCTCTTCACGAAGGTGGCGAGGGAACTCTGCATGCATGTTCGGGAGAAGGGCATCCGCCTCAAGGCCTATCTAGACGATTGGCTTCTACTCGCCTCCTCCAAAGAACAGTGTGCGCAACAAGCATCCCAGGTCCTGCAACTCTGTCACAACCTGGGCTTTGTCTGCAACGAGGAGAAGTCGGACCTAACTCCCTCCAAACAATTCCAGTTCCTGGGCATGTCCTTCGACACCTCCAAGTGGAGGGTCAACCCGTCTCCCCAGCGCTTACTGCGCCTTCAGGGCCTCTTAGCCCAACTGCTCCCCCAACTCCAAGCGCCAGCAAGGAAGCTGGCCTCCCTACTGGGCCTTATGGAGTCGCTGGCACCCCTAGTGCCACTGGGTCGTCTTCTCAAGCGGCAATCCCAACGCGGCTTCAGGAAGCGTTGGTCACAGTCGCTTCAGCCATGGGACCTCCCGGTCCACCTGGGCCCTTGGTTCATATCAGCAGTGACCAAATGGCGCTCCCAGTCACGCCTGGCCCAGGGAGTCCCCATCACACTGCCCCCTCCTCAGGAGCACTTGTTCACGGACGCGTCCACCTCCGGGTGGGGAGCCCATGTCGGCACGCTGACAGCCGCAGGTCGGTGGTCGACCGACCTCATGCCCTGCCACATAAACATGTTGGAACTGGAGGCAGTTTGCCTGGCACTCGGGGAGTTTCTCCCCTTTCTGAAGGGAAAACATGTCCGCATCAACACGGACAACACCACAGTAGCTTGTTACATCAACAAGCAAGGGGGCGCCCGCTCCCACTCCTTGTCTCGGAGAGCGGAACAGCTCCTCATCTGGTGCGAGGAACACTCGATTCAGCTCTCAGCAAAGCATGTCCCGGGGAAGATCAACATACTTGCGGACTCTCTCAGCAGATCCCACATGATTCTTCCCTCGGAATGGACACTGGTCCATGCAGTCCTGGAGCCAGTATGGGCAGCATGGTTCAAACCACACGTGGACCTCTTTGCCACCAGTTCAATCACCGCCTCCCTTTGTACGTCTCTCCAGTTCCGGACCCAGCGGCCTGGGCTGTAGATGCCCTATCCATTCCATGGTCGAACCTCATCGGCTATGCCTTTCCCCCGTTCCCCATTATGGGGAAAGTGCTGAGGAAAGCCAGGGAGGACGCAGCGACATTAATCCTTGTCGCACCCAAATGGCCAGCACAGGCATGGTACCCAGAACTTCTGCACCTGTCCCATGTGCCGCCGCTAAAACTCGCGGTATCGAGCCGCTCCATCCTCCAACCCAGGTCAGGCATTCCGCACGGCAATCCAGACGTTCTAAACCTTCACGCCTGGATGCTGTGCGGGACTCGATGTCTTCATTAGGCCTGTCCCCGGCCGTAATCGGCCTTGTGCAGCAAGCTCACAGGCCGGGCACACAGGGGGTGTACAATGCCCACTGGAATGGCTGGGTCTCTTGGTGCACCTCAAATGAGGTGTCACCCCATTCACCCTCTCGCTTGCAGTTGGCCAACTACCTCGGCTTTCTGTCCACAGAGAAAAAGCTTTCCGCATCCTCAGTGAAGGTCCACAGGGCGGCCATCTGCACCACCATCCGTCAGTTGGGTGGTCCGTCCTTTGAGCACGATCCTCTATTGCGGAATCTCGTCAGAGGGGCTTCTCTCCAGGAAGCCAGGAACCCCCGCCGAACCCCGGCGTGGGATCTCTTTCTCGTCCTCTCATCCCTTAGACTCCCCCCTTACGAACCCATCAGGGAGTGTTCCCTGAAGTTCCTCTCTTTCAAGACGGCCTTTCTCGTCTCTCTCGCATCGGGGAGGCGCTGCAGCGAAGTGCACGCCCTTAGTGGTCTCCCCGGAGATGTTGCTCTCGAACCTGATGGCTCGATGTCTCTCCGCCTACTCCCGGAATTCTTGGCCAAGAACCAGTCTCCAGGTTCTCCTTCGCCGGCCATCCACATCCATCCCCTCACGTCTATCCTCGCTCCGGACGACGAGGATCGCACTCTCTGCCCGGTTCGCGCACTGCGAGCGTACAGAAAGCGGACGAAATCTTCTCGCCAGCAGCGGCGCCACCTTTTTCTCTCTTACAACGAAAACTATAGAAAGGACATTAGACGCACGTCCATCTCTCGATGGCTGAGGGAAGTCATCAAGGCTGCGTATGCCAGGTCGAGCGCCGAGCTAGCTGTCTTCTCCCCAAGGCCCCATGAGATCAGAGCATGGGCTTCTTCGCTGGCAGTCATCCACAATGCCAGCATCCAAAACGTCCTAGACGCCGCGTACTGGCGTTCCCCGGGCACTTTCATCCAGTTCTACCTGCGCGACGTCTCCCGTCTGCGCGAAGATGGGTCCAGGGGTATCGCTTCCGCTGTGGTGGCCCAACACCCCATCTCAGCCACACGCCCTGACTCCTGCCATTCCTCCAGGCGTTAACCAGGTAAGCCCTCCATCCGGGTAGTGCTATTCTGCATTTGTGAGCCACGGTATAGTATGTGTAATTAAAAGGAAATTTTCCTTCTAAAATTACGTTTAATCTAACATACTTACCGTGGCTCACGCAGAGTCCCTCCCGACCTCCCCGCCTTCCTGGTTCCTTCTAGCCACAGTCAGGGTCAAGGTCAAGGTCTCCTCGAAAAGAGGAAGAGCACCTGCGCATGCGCAAGACGTAGACACTCTCAGAGTTACTGTCCCTTCGGACTTTATTGTTACGAGGCAGAATTGGCAAACCGCTGCCGCTTATTGCATTTGTGAGCCACGGTAAGTATGTTAGATTAAACGTAATTTTAGAAGGAAAATTTCCTTTTACAGAAATGTAAGGTTGGTTCTTTTGAAGACTGTATCACACTTGGGTGTGGATGAAATGAGAAATACCTGCATTGAATAAAGATAGAAATGCTGTGTTTATACTGTGGAAGGTAACACATTTATTGTCCAGTGCCAGAGCATGAACAGACTTGCTGGCCAGTGCCAGAGCATTTCATGCAACATTTGTTTTCCTTAAACCATAAACTGTTCCTTGTGGGTGAAATTACTTCGTTTGCCTATGGAAAATGCTGGTCAGCAAAACAGCAGTGAGTTAAAATTCAAAGTGTGAAAAATCATGTCATATAAATGTATCCAGGTTATGCTAATGTCAAGCAGCTTGACCCAGAGCGTGCACTAGAGTTTACATAGTGCATTTTGTGAGAGATACATCTTCTCATTGGAATCTTAATATGCCTGTATTGTTTCATCAGTTTGTTTGCTTTTTGGCAAAGTTGAGTTTTTGTTCATGTTCTTCATTTCAGTCTAGGGAATAAGGAGTATAGACACACAGTTTTATCAAGATTCAGTGAAGTCTAATTTTTGTATAATTTTTTTCTTCTTTATGCAAGAACAAACACAGCTGAGCAAAACTGAGCTGTATTTACTCTGAAGAATGTGGTTGTGGGCATGTGCAGACATGTGATAGTTTAGATTTGTTTTTGTGAACATTTGTAATTGTATATGTAAGTGTGTGTGTGTACTATGTGTGTACATGTGCAAAGTATGATCCAAATGAAATCATACAACTTTTCAGAGTGCTTGTTGAAAAACTCCATTTGAAAATGCATGGAAATGTAATATAATATTGTGACATCTTCATCTCGTCATTTTATAGCGCAAGTCTAATGATGTCATCTCTGAAAGGGATAAAAATAGAAGGTTAAGCCTTTCCAATGATGTATTCCTTTTTATGATCAGTGAGTTAAGACATCGGAAAAAGCGATATTATAATTTTGTTTGGATCATACTTTGTATGAGATCAGTTTACATTGAACTTGAAGTGGTCCAGGTCTTTGTTTTGCTTTTAAACCTCTAAAAGTTGCACTTACAGTGCTGAATAATGTAAAATAGGGCTGAACATCTACTTGATTTCAGCACTTCGTATGAATTATCATTATGTATATTGACATGAACTTGTGTGTGTGTGTGTGTGTGTGTGTGTGTGTGTGTGTGTGTGTGTGTTTTGTGTTCATATAGACCTACTAACCTTTCTGCTTTCAGTAGGTAGGACTACAGGTTATGAAAAGCTTGGTTCACAATGGCAGTAAGCACAAGCTCTTGAGAACCAGCCTGTGAGCCTTTGCCTGTGATGTGAATTTGTGACAAGAACTGCATTATCATTGAACATTCAGGACCTGCCAGACTTGTGTCCCATATATATATGTATGTTGTTTTCTTTCAGCTTTTAATCGTTAAAAAAATGTGGATCACTTGAAATGAAATGAGTATAAACAAATCTCAGGGAAGAAATTGATTGAACCATTTACTTTTTATTTTCATTCAGCATTGTGAGTAGACCAGCATACGGGTTGTTCAAGAAAGCTTTTACAGTAATTTGTGTCTTTTCAGGATCCTCAAGACACAATGAAGGCCACATGCTCAGATACCTCTGAGTGTGAAAAATACAAGGCCCGTCTAGAGGCCTGTAATGAGCGAGTCAGCAATGGTGATACGGAGGAAACCTGTGAAGAGGAGCTATTTGACTTTTTACATTGTGTAGATGCCTGTGTAAGTGATGGTTGTTATGATTTCTTTCCTCTCTATTCCTTTGTGTCAAAAGTACTAAACTGGAATCCTGCATCATGGGCTGTTATTTTGTTTTGCATAACATTTAGTAATTATCGTTTTTGAGAAGCTGTTCAAACAGCACACTGTTCTGAGTATTGTCTACTGTGACATCAATTTTTGGGAGTATGAAATCATCATCATGGAATATCACAGCATCAAATCTATAAGTATGCTCACAGATTCTCAAAAACAAAAAATAATGGTGAGACTTGGCAAGAAAAGGCCACTCAGAAAGAAAAATTGAAAATCTGATAATTGATGTTGACATGGAAGGGAGACAGACATTAAAAACATATATGATTTGAATAAGTATCTGAAATCTTCAAATAAGAGACCGAGGCTGATTGCGAACACTAACTGAATATGCTCAGTATGAATCATGAATGAAACAAAGTTTTCACCACATTTAAAGGAGGAAAAAATGTAATATTGAATGCTTTTAGGAAAAAGTGAATGATAGTCCTTTCAAGGTATTCGAATGAATTTGTTTATAGTATGTCCTTGTTTCTGTGTGGATTTGACTCTTGTGTGTGTGTGTGTTGTGTGTGTGTGCACATGCTTGTGTATGTGTGTGCACATGTGCAGTGTGTGTGCACATGATTTGGATGGCTTTAGAATAAGTAGGCCTATAAGTTTGTAACTTTTTTCCTTTTATTTTTTTTTTAACGTTCCAAGTTATTTTCTCACATGTATGCACATTGCTTTGTTCATTTAACCTACACTGCATGGGCATTATGATGCTGTGTTGTCTGTATACTTTGACCAGAGGGTTATCCCACAACATAGTTATACTGGCTGGAAAAGAAGATGAATGTTTGAAAGGTCTTGTGTGATTCATCTTCTCTTATCTCAGGTTGTTGTCGTGAAGATAGGAGAAGAGAAGCTGAAAAACATGAGAGTGGATTTGCATCAACAAAACATTAGGCATATGTATTTAGGCTTCAGTAGTGTTTCTTTAATTTTATCTTCATTATGATGTTACAATGGTCTCATCTCAGTCTGCCTTGACAGTAACTAAACAATAAAATTTCTGACATCAACATAATATGTTCATGTCAGAAATTTTATAATGTTAATAACCTTTTTACATAAAAATGGTTGATTTCAGATAACTGGTCACATTTTCTCCTCCGTCTGTCAGTTGTCAGTCACAAAGGTGACAGAGTTACCGCTAGAGCAAAATGTTCTTTAGTTAGCTGACTCTGCCCATCCCATCTTCACTTACAACTGTTAACCAGGTAGAATGAACTGAGATCTGCCATTTGGAGACCATGCCTAATCAACCTGGCTGGCACAACCATTATCACTTTTTATATAATTGTATGTATGAATGTGTCTGTAGTACACATTTGGTGCATTGAAATGTATTGTCTGTTTCAGGTTGGCAAGTCATTATTTGGTCAGCTGAAGTAGGAGTCCCCAGCATCTTGTGTTTGTTACTATAGGCATAAACTCTGCGTGCATAAAAGATGAAAGTGGTGAATCAGATCCTGTAAACGCGTATTGCCATCAAATGGAACAATTGTTTTATATGTTTAGTATCACAAAGTATTAATGGTTTTGCAGAGTTGAGCTAGAGTTTTTCTGTTTGTGGAATAAAAGAACTAGTTTTTAAGTTCATCTTCTTTTTGTGCGTATTTTATTAATGTGGACGTGGATGTCTTTCCGTGTTGGGACGATTTGTCAATAAACTTGACAGTAATGTTCTGAGATTGAATTTCTCTAATTTGTTGAGTAAAAACACTGTAGGTGCATGCAAATGAAAATAAGCAGACAGACACATACAGCCTAATTCAGAGTGCAAAAGCAGATGATATGATATGGTACAAGTGTGCAAACGACAACAAATGTGTGTGACCAATGGAATAAGTATCCACCCAGTACGTAAGTAACCTGTATTTGATTCAAGATTCAAGACTTTGATATCTCAATTTCAGACCCAGGGTTCAAAACTATTCACTGCCCATCTAAATTTTGTCATCGTTCTGAGTGTTTCATAGGTCCCTTTCCCCTTTTCATTTCAAGACCTTTCTAGCGCTTATTATGGTTTTGTGCAGGCTCATAGAGGCTGCCAGATAACTGTTGGCAGATTTGGATGGAGGTCATTTGGAATTGTTTGAGTGTGATGAATACCTTTGGAACAAACTCCAAACTTTAATCTCCTGGTTGAACAGGGATTTCACCAACCATCCACCCACCCAGGTGGACCTTGAGTGATGATCTGGTTGGTAGTGTTTCAGACAAGATGTTAAAATTAGGTTCCATGAGCAGAAAGTAGGCCTACTTCATGCACTTGAAAAGATCCCACAACAACAAAATAGTTGTTTCTGAAAAAAATATGTGAAGAAATCCACATTCATAGTAAAACAAAAATATGGGCATGTAGGTGGGGAAAAATTGGATGTTGTCATATTGTGACACCATGCTTTCCTATTGAGAGAGTGTGCATTTGATTTGGGGGGAAAAAATCATTGAAATTAAAGAAAAAGAAAAAAGGCAGTCCAATTCAGTCCTGATGGACACATGATTCGACATTTACAAAGTTTGTTTATATCTTTGTGATTCTTTGCAAATGCATTGTTTTGCCCAGGTCGTGCAGGTGATACGTTGCTGCACAGTCTGCATACTCTGTCTTCAGTGAGCATGTATGCTTGGCGTTCCCATGTTTCCATAAGCCAGTGGACACTGACATGACTTGCATGTTCTTCAGCATGCAAAGTTGACGTTCTATGTGTGCATTCACATGAAGGGGGTTTAGGCACATACAGATCTCTACACATGTTAGACAATATCTCCATTCAGTTCCATATATGCTCCACTTGTATTGGCCAGGAATTATCTTGCAGACGTCTTGAGCCTACACAAAACCCTGTGCACATGCAACGTCTTGAAGTAAGGTGGGGAGGGGGGAGAAAAAAACCTATGAAACACTAAGCTGATATCGCCAGAATGATTCAAGCTTAAAAATGGTCCACCTACAGGCCATTTCTTAATGTTGTGGGCCGGGATTGAACTCGAGACATCAGATCTCGAATCCATGGCTGTGTCATGAAAAGAAGCCATCATGCCTGAACTATGGCTTGCCTGAGGATTGAACCCACATACCCTGCATTATGAACATAATGCTCTTAACAACTCGTCTAATGGAACTACAAATTGACATGGTCAGCCCAAGGATCAAACCCACAACCCCTGTGTTATGAGTATGGTGTTCTAACAACTTAGCCAATGCTCCTCTCCCCCACCCCCACCCCTAAAAAAGAAGGGGAAAAAAGAAACATTTCCGAACAACAAACTCACTGTCTGGGCAGTTGTCATGAGTCTCTCTTTTTTTTTTTCCATAATGTGGGTGTTTGTGAATAGTTTAGATTGTTTCAGACATGTGAACTCAATGCTAACTAAGAATTTTTTTAAGATGATATAATGGCTGTCATAAGTGTGTATGTTTATTCCTGTCTGTGTGTGAGTTATGAGCAAATGCAAAAATGAATAATATCCTCTTAGATACAAATGTTATGGGTGCATGAGTCTTTGAGACCACTTTCAGTGCACTCTTTGGGTTTATGAGGAGAATGAATATGCATATATACCAACCCACAAGCGGAGGTAAACACAGTTATGGATGTATGTACGCATGCACATAAACAGACACAGACCGACGCAGGGATTTATGTTGGTGAATGCACATATTATACTGATACAGACTTAAAATGTATGAGTGGAACATGCACAAGTAGTATATTCTCTTAATTTTCTTTCTCAGTTTTTTTCTCTCCATTAAGGTATAGGCAATATTTTTGTAAGATGATTATAGCCCTGATATGGCTTTGTGCAGTCTGCTGGCTTTAAGCAACAATGTCACCGGTAATGAAAATAACGATCCGTCAGTCGGTGTAAAAAAGACATGGCCCATGTGAGGGTTGAATCCAACAACACCTGCGCTATAGTCATAACAACTGAGCTAATGGACACACACACACACGTGTGCACGCACGCGTGTGCACCCACACAAATGTGCACACACACACACACACACACACATGGTCTGCCCAACGGTTGAACCCACAGCATCTGTGTTATAAGTAAAGTGCTCTAACAAACAAGCTAACATATCGCTGAAACTGTGACCCGCATGAGGATTGAACCCACTTGGGCTGAGTTACGAGCAAGGTGCTCCAAGCAAATGAGCTAATAGATCACAAAATATCTTCAATTCAATAAGCCAGAAACTCTTCAGTTTTTGGCATGTGCACTACCATAATGCAAAGCTACATTACAACAGTTCATGCACTTTAACAATAACGCTGGACAACCAGCTCTACAGTACTATGTTTATTACAAAGTACTGCTTGAATCAGGATCACAACAGAAAAGGCCCAACAAAGCAGGGGTCTAAACAAGGTGCACCACTGGCTTCACTACCAAGTAGGCCTACAGACTGTACAAGTAACTTGTAGTCTCCAGCCCTTTCCACAGATGTAAAATTTGGCATGATTGCGTACCCATACAGAGAAGAGATAGTAATCTTTTGAAACCAAGTGTTTGAGGAGGTTACTCAGCGTGTTTATGATTGTACCTGAAGAAATTAGCATGTCTGTGATTGCATCCTATCTTGACCATAAGAACAAGTGCATAAGAACGAACATCATCACCTTAGTGGGTCTGCAGTTAGGCAACATTGCTTGATTTGGTCATGATACGAGCCACAATACATTGTCCACAGGGTACTGTACCATAGATGAAAACTGTCAATGGAGGAAGACTTCAGTGGCAAACATCAATTGAGGTCGAACCACTCTCACGTTTGGCATTTTTTATAGAGCTGTGGGCTCAAGATCTGATACAAGTTCAATCCCTGCTGTCAAAATTAAAAACTAGCCTGTTTACTGACCATGTTAGCCTGTTTACTGACCATGTTATGTCTTCATCATTCTGATGGTGGCTGTTTACTATTTCACAGGTCCTTTCTTCCCCTCTCCCATTCCCCGTTTCAAGACCGTGCCACAGATTTTAGTTATTTTTTAGGCCCAGGGAGTCTGCTGGGTAACTGCTGGCAGATTTGGATGGAGCACGTTTGAAATTGTTTGAGCATGATGAAGCCCTCTTGAAGCAACTCCAAACTTTAAAACAGACAGCAATGGAGACCCCTATCCTCTTGAACAAACCCCAAACTCTAAAACGGGCATCCGAAACAAATGCGACTGCCCACGTTCAAGCAAACAGGAATAAGAAAATCATGAACATAGAATGCATATTTAACAACAACCAGACAAGATGCACGAAATTTCTTCCAACTGGCCTTTGTCAAGTGTAAACGTAAGATCACAAGAGAACAAACAACAAATACAAAAATTAGGAGAAAAAGGCCGAAATTTATCCGCTGCTTTGTCCATTTGGAGAAAAAGACTGAAATAAAATCATGTGTTTGAGAGTAATAGCAAGAACTGGGAAGAGAAGAGACAAAATACAACGCCTGAGGGGAAGTGAGTTGAATTATGAAGTTTGATAAATTGGTCATGCCATATTAGTATTGTTTTATCCTGAAGAGGGTCCAGGGTCAAAATTATGATGTGTGTGTGAGAGAGAGAGTGTGTGCGTGTGCGTGTGCTTTTCTTGGGAGAAAAATGCAGAGCCATTATCTGCCAGCGTTTTCTCTTTGAAAATGGTAACATTTCTTTCACTGACGAACACAATAGTCAAGTGTGTAAATGTCAGACTTCAGTCAGAAGGTCATGGGTTCTGTCCGCCCAGACAATTCTGCTGGTGGGTAAGGAATGGAGATTTTGCTGCTCTCCCAAGTTAGTGTGTCGACCTGCCAGTGCCTAATCCACCTGCGTGAGTATACACCTGCAGATTATCAATGATCAATATTAATGATCTTGCAAGTGATGTCAATGGTTGGCTTATGGAAACCTGAAAACACCCAGCATGCAAGCTAGGGCAAGTTTGAAAAAAATGACTGGGCTAATAATTACTGCAGGAAAGTAAAGTATCATGATAATAATCTAATAATAATTACAAGGTGCCAAATCTTGATTCAAGAATCGAACCAAGGTGCACTCTCGTCATTCACCAAAGCAATCGACAACAACGACAAAATCTCCAGGGCACAAAGCACATGCAAACTGAGAGGGGGAAGACAGAAGGGCACTAGGGCATGTGACCCCTGACCTAAGCCGTCATCCTCCCTCTGTCAAACACACACACACACACACACACACACACACAAGACGCTGAGCTTGGGTACACTTGAGCCTGTTCAATGAAAGACCCTTGACCCAAGTTGTCATCTTTGACACATCTCTCTCTCTCTCCCCTCTCTCTCTCTATTTTTGACCAAGACTTCAGAAAGACAAAAAGGCTTATTGGGCCTCAAGCGGAGGGATCTGGGAAATCAACATATTTCTCCAATAAGATTTTTGTTAGGGCAGCTGGACATATGTCCTGCCGTTCATAATGTTTAACTGCCGTGGGATCGTTAGTGTGCGTAGAAGGAACACGGGTCTGACGTGTTTTTCACCTGCTTCTGAAGAACTAGATGTTCAGTTCGAATTTTTTGTATAACTGAGGATTCTGCAGGAAAGTACCCTAGAACCTCGAATTATTGGCAGGCAAACTTCTTAACCATTCTGCCTCTCTTCTACCTATCATAATCATTGTAGGCTACATTTTTACAACAGTTCTACGGCTGGTTAACCTAGTTTCATTTGCACACAAACACACACACACACACACACATACGCACACACACACAAGCATATGCACACATACATACACACATGTGCACACACACATTAATACAACTCACACACACACACACACACACACACACACACACACACACACACACACACACACATCTCCACAGTCTAACTGATGCTTGTAAAACGCGCAGTGAGTCTAAATTAGATTTGGAGAAAAGCGCTACACAGAAATAATGTACATGTACTGTACAATCAACTATCTAAACTTCAGCGCATACAGAACCACGCGGCTCGCCTTGTTCTCCGCAAGCCCAGGCGTGAGAGTGCAAAATCTCTGCTTAGAACACTTCATTGGCTCCCGGTAAAGGCTAGGATTCAATATAAAGTTGCCTGTCTCTGCTTTCAGTGTATCTATCACGAGAACATGCCATCCTATCTTGCCAACCTCCTGCAGGGTTTCAAACCTTCTCGAACGCTCCGCTCTTCTGACACCTCACTGTTGACTGTTCCTTGCTTCTCTCTAGACACCTTTGGTAAAAAATCTTTCTCTGTCTTTGGCCCAAATGTATGGAACTCTCTACGACTGTCTCTCAGAAAAACTAAGTGTTTCTCAACCTTCAAACGGCACCTGAAAACCCACCTCTTTCAAACTCATCTAACCTGAAGAGCCTTAGTTTGCAAGTCTGTCATCAGACTAATCTCTCCTGCCTGTATAACAGTATTTTGTATAAGGGCCTATAGAGCAAGGTGTGTGTGTGCGTGCATGTGTGTATGTGTGTGTGTGTGTGTGTGTGTATGTGTGTGTGTGTGTGTGTGTGTGTGTGTGTGTGTGTGTGTGTGTGTGTGTGTGTGTGTGTGTGTGTGTGCTTGAGTGAGCATGTGTGTGTATCACTGTATGTGTACAGCTGAGGAAGGGATAGGGGAGAAATTGAATGGGAAAGAGACTGAAATACTTTAAGAAACTTTTTCAAATCTTTGTTTGTATGTAAATTGTGATGTATGATATGCGAATAGTTCATAATTTGTGAGGAATTTTGATTGTCAAGGTATTAATGCTGTAATACTGAAGTTGTAATGTTTTTCCTGTATATGGATTAGAATTTTTCTGTTTTTATCTTCATTCAAAATATTGATTATAATTTTATGTACAACTATTGCATGCATAAACACACACACACGCATGCAAACATAGCACACGCACACACACACACTCTCTCTCTCTCACACACACACACATTCTTACAAACACACGCGCACAGCAACGCACACACACATGTACACACACACGTACGCAAGCACACACACGCAGCAATATATAAACACAGTATGCCTCTTTATTCATATGAAAAATCTGTTAATCTTTCTTCATTACATAAGTCAGTGTTTAAATTTTAATATTCTGTGGTTTCTTATGTGTCTTCTTACTTGTATAGCTTTAATGTTTGTTGTTATCTTATTGTGTATGTAATTATGAACATTTTTTAGCACCTTTTGCCTTTCTTGCGAAATGTAAAGCGCTGGTGAGCATGTTTTTATATGGAATATGCGTATACAAATAAACATTATTATTATTATTATTATTATTACTGGGCCTACATGTATTATAACTATTATTACGTGCCTGTGGCACCATTGAGATGGTATAGAGTTGCTTCCCTGCACGCCCTTGAACAACCATGGCCGGCTTGCTACGGAATGGACTGAGAGCTGCAACGCTTGCGAGGCAATGCTCGCGGCTTGCAGTTTCTCAGCAAAGAGGATATGCAGAAATGGCCTTCACGTTTGCATCACCCACTGATGTAAGTCTTTTCAGGACAGCGATGTTGGTTTGCGGTTTATTTTAAATATCCCATATTAATTGTTCTTGTTCACACTTGTGACTTGATCTCGTCTGCTATGACCCCGACGAATGTGCAAGGCAAAGTTTTAAGTCACCGGTAGCAAGTCATTTTTGTGTCATCACCCTACTTCTCACTTATTTTGCTTTCGATTCGAATCAGTGTTCTGTATTTGATATACAAATTACTTGCGCACATACACACTCTCTCTCTCACACACACACACACACACAGAGTGACACACACACGCACACACACACTTACACTTAACTGTAAGTAAAACACACAGAATGACAAAATCAGTTCCAGTCTAGGAGCATTGGATTCTCATTGCATCCATTCCTCGGTTTCTTGCAATTTGTCATGCTTGTAAATTACCCGTGCTGCTGCCAGTGTTTGTTTCTGATTTTGTTCGTTCTAACCCTTTCACTAGCAGCCCTATATGTTGCTGGTGTCCGATAGCTTAAGAACTGTGTCCCAAGGGTGACTTGGTCTTGAGACGCCTGACTACCTTGGATGTGCAGGCTCGATTCCAAGTGGAGGACAAATATCTTGTACCCTTTTTAACATCAGCAGAGGTGGGAAATTGCTGACATGATGTCATTATTGTCATGTTTTAAGCCCTGTAATTCTCATGTTGCAAATAACATGAATAGTAGCTGTTACTGTTAGGGGTCTTAAATGCTGTACTATTGTACATTGAAAGATTGGCGATTGTTTTCTGTCATTCCGTCTTCTTTGGTTGTACTCTTCTTTCATTTTTGTCTGCTGATGTGAAGAAGATATGAGCAGGAATAATGAAGCATAGGTGGAGTTTTCAATCTTGCAAGTTGGAGATCTTAAAACATTCAGGTTATACAGTCACATTCATGAGCTGAAACATTAAGCTGTCACTGTCAGGTTACATATTCTTTCCAAATGATCATTATTTTATTTTCAATAGAAGACCAGTTCTTGATTCTATGGTTCCATATTCAAGGATCATACAAAATTATTCAGATTGATCATGATCTGGCAAATTCTAGATATGCTGTTGTTTTGGATACTTGTGAGCAGTGTTATTGATATGGCATAGAAAACCAAGTGTTTTGGCTTTGGTCTTTTTTTTGCCAAACCTGTACAGTATGAAAGTTTCTCTTGAGGTCATTTAAAATTTTTATGCCAAGATAAGGGTTGTTCATATTGTGTTGAAGAGTGCAGTTAACATATGGGTGGGATAATTTGATTTTTGTACTGCCAAGAATGTAACATATTTTGGCATCAAACTGCATCCCCCATTTCAGGGCCCACATTTCCAGGTTTCTTTTCTTTCTCTTTAAAAATGTAATTTTTTTAGACTTCTTGTACAGTTTTATTACTTAGCCTTATTTTTTCCACAACTGTTCACCACATACTGAGGAGCATTGGTAAGGATCATTAATGAAATTTTAGATAATTAAAGTTAATGAAATATTGAAAACTGATAAATACTGTGTTGGACTAGTTTGTGACAAAATGGGAAACTTTATCACTGAAATTGTATGTTCTGGATCTAGCTTGTTTTTTTTCATCCTCTTCCGAAACACTGGACATTCAGTTTGATTTTCGGGTCAAACTGAGGAGAAAAGTTTTAGCATCAGTTTGTTTACATTCATCACTTGATTTCAGGTTGTGCGTAGTAAATAACAGTGGTCAATTCACAGTTTGTTTTTGCTCCAAAATTTGACCATCCCCAACTTTAAAATGTAGCAATCCTTGTGATCTGTTTGACCCGATTTGTTGTGTACTGTATTGTCAGGTGTACTACAATGCTGCCAGTGTGAAACAAGTGGATGTTCCTTCATTCAGTGGAAGCTTTGGCATTCTTCCCAGTCATGTCCCATCCTTGGCTGTTCTCAAACCTGGTGTGGTTACTGTCTTTGAAGAGGATGGCTCCCATAAAAAGTTCTTTGGTAAGTATTGACACAGATACCTTGACTACTCAACTCATCGATATGTCATAAAAATGTGAACTTTTTTGTCAAAACAGAATGAATGATTGAAATTGTCTTTTTGTGGTTTTCATTGTGTATACACATGTGCATTTACAATTAACAGAATGTGTGTACCTCGATCTGTATCCTGATTTCTTATTGGATTGTGTGAATCAATTTAAAATGATTATTATAATCTGCATTAAAAAATGTGTATGTATAAGTAATACCATATGGTATTGCTAGGATGGTTCATCCAGATTCCTAAAACATTTTATGAAGTAACTAAGTATCGCTTATGAGAGTGCAGCGGTTATAATGACGTAAATATCTCTTCAGCTTGTTTTTTTATGTTGTATAGTGACTTTTACTATTTTTAGAATATGGTTTTGGACATTTGTACATATCTATTATTCACTTATTTTGGACACATTTAAAAATAGATTATGAGGTTTTTTTTTTCATAATTTTTGCAAGAACTTGGTTTTTGTCAACAGTAAGCAGTGGATCGATCACAATTAATGATGACTCTTCGGTGCAAGTTCTGGCTGAAGAAGCACATCCGCTTGACCGTCTTGATGCTCAGGTAAAGTGTTCACATCTGTGTACGTAAAATACTTTGAGGAAAGTTTTTTTTTTATTGTTATTCTTCTTTCTTTGTTGTTTCTCTGTTGCTTCAGTGGCATTGTCCATGAACCACTAATTTCAGTTCTTCAACACATTACTGAACTCAAGATGGTTCTTTGAAGTTGCAGTCCCAGGAAGCTCATTGGTGCGAACACTGTCAAGCTGCCGTGGGGCTACTCACTAGTAGAGACTGTGTTTATGCCGTGTCACTTTGGTGGAGTTGAAAAATGCCTTTTTTGACCCAACATACATAAGGCAACACCGATTGAGCCCTTTACTAATGACAGTAACTACTCAGTTGTAGAGCTTGACTTCTGGGAATTCCACAAATATGAGATCTCTGCCACATCCCTGCTTGCTTTACAAACTTTTTAATTTGATAACAAAAACTTATGGCCAGTGTTCTTTCTCCATGATTGTCTTGATGTTCAGGTAAACTGTTTCACATCTGTGCGTCTAAAATAGTTGGAGAGAACTTATGCCTGATTTGATCTGACATACATGATACCAACATGCCCCAGCTACTTGGAATTATCTTCCACATTCAATTCTTCACACTTTCGCTCTTTTTTTAGTCAAATCTGCTATAAAAACATCTTTCTTTTTTCAGGAAAGTATGTTTGTGTGTGTATGTGTGTGGAAAAGAAGGGGGGGGGGGGGAATGAAGAGAAATTATTGTGGACATGTGCTTTTAGGGATGACAATGACCGATATGTTTGATTGATTTACTGAGTTTTGTATTAGAGCGCGAGTGTGTGCACATTACTGTGCATGTGTGTGTTTACATGTGTATGTATTATGCATATTTGTAGGTATCAGTTTGTGTTTTGGAATTAGTAGTTTGTTTAAGACGGATTCATTGCAGTCAGACAATTTGATACTCGCTCCGCCCAAATCTGGCAGTGATTATCTGGTAGACTTCCTCGTCCTGTTTAATACATATGTGCTGGCAAGGTCTTGAAATGGATCGTGGAGGGAAGGGACCAGATCTATAAAAAAAATGTGACATCACCAGAATGATGGAAACATTAACTGCTTGACTGCTGAGGCTGTCTGAACTAGGTCAGTGGCCCAGCACTGAGTTACTTTGGCTGCCGAGAAGTTTATTTAGTTAGCAATGTGCAAAACAACACATTCAGGAAACAGGAGAGGGGGAGAATGGAAGCTGAATTGAATTAGCCATTCAGTGTCAAAGTCGTCATTAGAATCTGCATCTGCCAGTATTTCTGCAATAGTTAGGCTACATCAAGTGTAAACCAGCACTTTGTTGCCATGACCAAAAGATCTTGAACTTTGTGCCACAGAAGTTGAAAGAACACTTCACTATGTGTTGCATACCACTGAGAAGGGAAATAACTTAGTTTTTAGTGGTGTGCTCATTATTCACATGTGAAGTTGATTGGCAGTAGACCAACAAGAGGAATCAGTTGATGTTTCATGTTTTTTGTCAGTGTTTTCCTTGTAAATATGCATCATACATACTTGTTTTTTTGCATACTTACAAATTAAGATCACCATCACCATCCTTGAACTGTAGTCTGCGCACATACAGTATCTTCCAGCCAAACTGTAATTTATGTAGTCAGATTGGAAGACAGGATATCTACCTCTGTGCCAAGTAGGCTTGTGTTTTCTGTTTGTTCTGATTTGATAAATACTTTTTTTGTTTATAATAATTACAGTGTAGGCATTATGATTCCAGAATATATTTTCATCATGACCATTTCTTTTTGTTACAGGCTATACGCGAAGGCATTACCAAAGCTCAGCAAGACGTGAATGCAGCTACCTCTGAGAAAGCCAAAGCTGAAGCCCAGATTGCCCTGGAATGTTATGAGGCTCTGCAAAAGGCCATTGAGGCAAATTAAAACTAAGTAACAGAATTGTTTGTCAGTAAATATATATGGACAGAAACTTTTGAAAAAAAAATGTGTCCAGTGTCCAAGTCTTATAGAGGAAATATGAGTGATAGTATGAAGTGTAAACAAATGACAGATTGTGATTAAATAAAATTTCAGGATAGAATTTCTTTCTGTGGAAGTATGGATGGTTGGAAGGCTTAACTCACTGCCACCAAATTCCAGGTAACAGAATATCAGTACATGTATGTCACTCAGCATCAACTTCAAAGCATACTTGTTATGGCGAACTCCAAAACTTATCTGTATCCATTTTTTTCTCAGTCCAGACCTTGTTTAGTTAGTTACTTCAATTTACCAGTCTTTTTGCCTACATGTGAATTGTATTTGGGCGTCTAGTCTTCAAGTTTTATGCTGAAAATGTTAGAACATCGGAGATATACTGTAGAACTTTTCACTGACAGTGAAAAGAGCCAGACACAATAGAGGAGTGTACAGTGACATCAAGTTCAAGAGCTGTAAAAGCAGAGCCATAAACATTTCAGAATACTAAAACCCTTGTGGAGGTCTCCCCAGTACAGCACCGAGCTGAGACTGCACCAGAACTGTCCTTTCCAACAGTTCCGAATGCTGGAATATGGTAGAAAGCAACCTAACCAAACTATCAGTCTTCTATACAGAAAAACTCTGAAAAATCATGTGAATCATCCAACCCAGTACTCTCTCCAACAAGCATCTACTTGCTGAATGCAGTCAAGAGTGTAAGTCAAGTCTGCATACTCCATTTTTGATGGGTGTGTGCGCTGGGTATTTTTGTGTCCCAGAAGCCATTAACCACCAATACAGCTCACAAGATGTTAAATGGAAGTTTTTGATGTTCTGTGTTTATATTTACATACAGGGGGAACTAGCATGTCGACACATAAATGTACCTGGGAGATTTGAAAGTTTCTATCCTTCATCCACAAGGACATGTCTACATGTAAATATGCCTGGGAGATGGAAAATTTCCATCCTTTATTCACAAGGTACTGCTAATGTAGTTTAGAACTTGGATCTTCAAATTGGAAATCGGACATCCAACCCATTTGGCTGTTGTGCATGTCAGGGCAGGCACAGACCAGACAAAAAGCGAAATCATACATTCCTATTTCTGCATGTTTCAGTAAGATTTAATGTGAGGAGACAGACGCAGTAGATGCAGATGGAATCTAACTTTTATTCAACAAAAATCTGCACCCTCAGATCAAATGTTCAAAAGTTTTCATTATCACAAAGCAAAATAACGAACAACCCAAAAAACAACAACAAAACAATTTCAATAAAAAAACGGTTTTCAAATTTGACAACTTATATTTCAAAAGTCTCTGATCCAAATATATCATCCTATTTCTTTCAAATTTCTACTTTCTCCAACATTTCTGCAGTTTAGAAAAATATTGGTCAATGTTTATTATTAACTGCTGCCTGTAAGTCTTGAAGTTCCTGAGACTTAACAAAAGAATACTAACTGATGTGTCATGCTGAAGGTCAGAATGACTAGTGGATATTGAGAAAAACAGCGACCAACTGTTGAAAATTACTGATGCAACCCAGTTCAAGAAAAAACAAAACAAAGCAAAACACAAACACCAAAAAAAAGTTACTTTTTCATTTCTTTGATTTTTTGTCGATCTCCCTTAAAAAAAAAAAAAAAAGAAGTTAATGTGGATCGTTTCATTTTGACCAGAATGGTTGAAAAAAAAAAAAGACACAAATGTGTGAACAAGATTTTCTCAGCTCTTTACAGATGGTTCTTTACTAAATTTGGTTAAAAGCTGTGGACGGTTGAGGGTCTGTGAAAGCACAAGTTTGTAAGGTAAAGTCCCGAGGCCACGGTCACATGGTCCACTAAAGTGAGGAATGTGTGTGTGAACAGCACTTTTTCAGGAACTTCTGGCAATATCTGAAATCCATTTTTCACTATTGTAAACAGTCTGCCATCAATCCACTTCAAGTTTTATTTTTGGCTTAGCCCCTTAACCATTCAGCATTTGAATCCTGTTTAACTAACAGCTTTTCAATTAATGTTCAGACTGTTCTGAGAAAATACAAAAAAAGTGCAATCATTTAATTTTTTCTGCATGATAATAGTAATTAAGATTTATATGGTGCAACACATGTCAACAATGAATCAATAAGCATGATACATTTGAATAAGAAAACAACAGTATCTTGCATATGATATGAGAATATTCTTCCATATGAACGCATACATGCACCTACACACAAACATACAGATAGATCAGCAGGCATGTATACACACATGTAAACAGACAAGTGCTGACATGTGAACGCATACACACTGATCTAAGACTGCAAACAAATTTGATGAAAACGTATACAAATAGCATTAACTTACACAACCAATTGCATGATTACAATACGATCTGTAAGGTGGAGAGGAGAAAGAGGCGAGACTAACACCAGTAATAATACTGTTTGAAGATGACAAAGATAATTAATAAACTGAGTTCTCCTCTAATCTTTTAATGTTTCCTTTTGGTTTGAGAATTCCCAGACAATTTTTAATGTGAGTACTGTCAGTATGAAAAACATTACAGATCAGAACGACTAGGAAATATCCCAGTTCTAACTAGGAAATATCCCAGACATCAAGGGGGAAAAAGTCTGGAATGAATGCCAATGGTCATGTAATTTCAGCCAGTAACAGCCATGCTGGAAAACGAAAAGATTAAATCATTTCTTTTGAAGACAGCGTAAATGACAATAGAATTAGAGGTTATCTTAAGAAAATATATATAAAATTGATGATAGGTGTTATATTTCAGTCTTTAGGCTACATGCAAACCTATTTATCCTAGCATGAACTAGGCCACAGAGGTAACAGAGACATGTAATGTTGGTCAGGAACTGGACTCTGGAATTTGTTTTCAGAGACATTCATTGCACACACACGAGCTCTATGAAACTGAAGAGGGATTCATTGCACATACATGAGCTCTATCATGTCATTTACAATCTGGAAGATTACTTGAGCTTGCCCAAAACCATATGTTTATGCAAGATATTAAGATAGCAGTGGCAGGTTCATCTATTTTAAACGCTAAATGGAAACCACCAGAAGGATAAGGGCACTAAAATGGGCAACAAGGAAGCCAGTGAAATTGAATTCTACAGATGAGCTCCAGACTACATGACAATGGAATTAGCCAATCTGTTACTTAGGGAGGAAACATATATGAAGTACAATACACTCGCATGTCTGGCCCTATTCTTCCGAAGCCAATGAAATATAAAATTCTAGATCGCATAAGTATACTCTGTGCTAACAGATTTGAACCCACAACTTTACAGCTTTGCTTCCATATGCTAAAATGAGGCCACAGTGACAGGACAGATTCTTATAATATTAAGTATCTCTGAACTTGAGTGAATGTCAGTCAAGAGCCAATAAGTTGTATATATATTCTGAGTTTATTGTATGCACGTTTTGCATATTACCATGAAAAGAAGATCAGGCCATGCAAATATGTTCACCTGTAGCAAAAAATAGGCATACAAAACACAAAAAGTTTTCCACCTAAAACTCTTTTTTCACCTACATGTAATGTCTTTCACTTACCTTGATACAGCACAATAATAATTCTACCATAAAAACTTTCTGGATCAAGTCCTGCATTATACTCTGTGTCAAAGTCCTGCATAATACTCTATGTCAGAGCCTTCTTCTGTCACCATCTGTACCAATTTTGCAGCGTTAAAACTTTGGTCAAATGTTTTATGACGCCATCCTGAAATGTGTGTAGTTTTCTCAAAAATTTATCTTCAAACTACTAAGCATATCATGTATCACTGTCTAAGGGAACAAACTGGTGCATAGAAATGACCAAACTTTTTGTATGATTCTTTCCCTTCTCAGAATTGCCCCCCCCCCCCCCCCCGGTTTAAATGCTAGTAGAAACTTCCGAAATCTGTAAATCTGTTGCATCCAATGACAAAAGTATGTGACATGTGAGCTTGCCACATCTGTCAATGTGGTATGTGGGGGTTGAGTTGAATAGACTGAAATGTTGGCAAATAAGTACATTTCTAAACTCTGCAAGGGGTGTTTTTTTTCCTTAACAGGACAATTATATCTTGAAAGACTTGTGGAATGTAACATCAATAAATTAACTGGAACACAAGCCACATTCAAGACAACATGACATTTTGCCTTTAAAATGAATCAAGTAACTGTTTTCTCAGGTTTCGCAACAAAGATGACAAATGCATCTAACATATTTCTCCCAGAACAAAAAAAAAATTGAATAAGAAAGAGAACAATATTTTAGTACACTAAGTTGAGAGACACTTCACATTAAAGAGAATAAACCTGAACTTCTGTGCCAATGAAATATAGCTGAACTGACCCTTTTAACCTGTACATATCATTCAGCTCATCTCAGACTGGGCCATTTTCTCCAACTATCCCCTCCCCTTAAAACATAAATATCATAAACAAACAAACAAACAAAAAAGGGGCTTATTATCTGCCCATCGAATGGTTTCAACAAATCAATGACAACAAAAACAATCCTCTTCCATCCATGATTGTCATTCAAACACCCAACTCGGTGAAAGAGCATGCACAAGTACAGATCACAGTAGACACTTCAGATCATTCATCATCATCCTCCTCAGCAGCTGTGCCCTGTCTACTGAAAGAAAGGGTACTCTGACCTCTTGTGCGATCAGGGTCTGGCATCTGGAAGATGCGAGGTCGCCCCACAACACTGGTGCTCAGCTGACTGCAAAATACAAATAAAATTTCCCTTTAATTTCATGCAAACAAGTCCTCGCTCTGCCATACATGTCAAAGAAAATTAAGTTAACTCATTGAATTTCACATTCTGTTGCCACAGACAAATTTTCAGCTTTATTACTGGTCTCGCTGTTGGAGCGTATTAACTTCTCAGTGGTGGTCTAATGGTTCAAGTGCATGAACGAAAATCAATGAAGTCCCTGGTTTAATTCTTAACTGGACAGAGATTTTTTCTCTTCCCTTCATTGACTAGGTGCAACCTGTTGGAAGAGTTGATAAACTTAGGTCATATATGCAGTGCATAAAAAAGAAGCCCAGCAACAAAAGAGTTGTCCCTGACAATATTATACAAAATAAAAATCCATCTGAACATGATAAAAAAAAGGTTCACTATCCACTGCAGCAACCTGATACCTGCAAAGTATAAGCAAAACCAGCAAAACATGCACCATGAGACAACTTTGCTTAAACACAGAAACACCTATTCAATGACAAGCCCTTCCAATATGTTGTATGGCATCCACAGGCGCTATTGTGCATGCGAATGACCAACCAACATTAAAGCACACTGGAAGAGAAGTATAAAGAGCAGAAGACTCCAAAGAAAACTCTAGGATAGAGCTGAAAACATAACATAAATGTCAGATACTATGAAGGTCTTAAAAATGATGTATTACCACTACATGAAATGTCAGATCCCATGAAAGTCTTTATAAGGATACAATACCACTACATATTTCGATTTTTAGTTGTATTTATTTTCTCACTTCAATATAGGACTGGTATCTCCTTTTGACATTCATTGCAAGATGTTGGGCATCCTTCTCCTAAAGCTGGATTTGCAATGTTGGGAGCTGACACACTCCTAAAGCTGGATTTGCAATGTTGGGAGCTGACACACTCTTCTCCTAAAGCTGGATTTGCAATGTTGGGAGCTGACACACTCCTAAAGCTGGATTTGCAATGTTGGGAGCTGACACACTCTTCTCCTAAAGTTGGATTTGCAATGTTGGGAGCTGACACACTCCTAAAGCTGGATTTGCAATGTTGGGAGCTGGCACACTCTTCTCCTAAAGCTGGATTTGCAATGTTGGGAGCTGACACACTCTTCTCCTAAAGCTGGATTTGCAATGTTGGGAACTGACACACTTCTCCTAAAGCTGGATTTGCAGCGTTGGGAGCTGACACACTCTTCTCCTAAAGCTGGATTTGCAGGGAGCTGACACACTCTTCTCCTAAAGCTGGATTTGCAGCGTTGGGACTGACACACTCTTCTCCTAAAGCTGGATTTGCAGGGAGCTGACACACTCTTCTCCTAAAGATGGATTTGCAATGTTGGGAGCTGACACACTCTTACAAAAAGCCATTTGATGAATTATCACTCAAGTCCTTTAACCCTCTCCCATTTGCATAGCTCGCAGTGAAACTTCCCCTAGTATTCGTGGTTTTTCAGCTTTTTTCAAGGAAAATATGGTTCATGTACGCTATACAGCACTACTCAGCTGTCATTTGCCGTAGAGCAACAATTTTTGGCAGAAGTGTTTATGAGTGAACATACTTTGGTTTGCATGTCAATATGTGTGTCTCACTTGTGGATGTCGTGTCGTTGTCCCCTCTATTGTCACATGTCACAGGTGTTTTCGAGGTGACATCATGATGTTAGTAAAGATACACGGTGTAACATGACATACAGACGTTTGTGAGTTACAAACAATACAGAGAGGCCTACCTGAACTTGTCCCATCACTCCCATCACTATGGTAATCCATCTGAATTGTCAGTGTCACCAAATCCATGTCATCAACTATATGTGTTTATAGTCAAAGAACAGGAAAAGCACTACAAACTAACACTGTTACACAGTCTACTTTGTACACTTTATGGAGAAAAACAAATAGCTATATGTATATATATGTATGTATCTGAGAGTACAATCATGTCGGTCACTGCCAGTGTGCTGGTTGGTTGTCATTTTATCTGAGTCATTTCAGTGTCACAAATTTGTCAACTTTCAGGTGCAGATCCTAACTTGTTTGCGTGTAGTTATTGGTTGTTGTTTTGGTGCACAAGATTGCTGTCATGGTAGTCCCTAAAACAGTCACGGTCGACACGACACAGTGGAACTTGACAAAATCCGCACTGAAATGACGTTTCTACCTGTCGATTTGTGGGTGTCAGTCGCCCTACGATGACACACTGGCGACAGACTCTTTTGCGTCCTTCTATCTTGATCAGCTTGTGGTGGTTGATTGTTTGGACAGCAATCGGAGCCTCGGGGATTTGTTTCTGCTTTCCTGTTGTCTTCTTACGGCAAGTAAATCCACCCCTCAGTTGGTCGGCGACATCAGCTCGGAAGGAGAGATGATCATACCTTTTCTTGACAGGTGGATCGTGTGTCGATTTCTCCCAGGTAAGAAAAGCCTGTACAATGCATATGTTGACAAAGGAATTGAAGATGTATTTCCACCATTTCTTGTTTTTATGTCCCACGGGATAGTAGGCCATGTACTGGTCACACTTGTCAACACCACCCATGTACTTATTGTAGGCAGCGATGACAGTGGGGATCTCTTTGTCACCTACGGTTGATTTGCCCGGTGGCTGATTGGTGCTGAGCATGTAGATTTGGCGTTTGTCTTTGTACACGGTGGCCATCAGAGAACTTTGTTGCACCTGTAGCAGATCACCTCTGTTGTGTAGTTTGGCCGCCTTCACCTCGTCAGGAAGTCCTTTGCGGTTTGGCATAATTGTCGCACAGGCATAGGTCCCTTTGCTGGACAGGTGTTTCAAAAGGGGCACTGACGAGAAAAAGCGGTCAAAATAAAGGTGCCTGTGTTGGTTGTAGTAAGCTGAGGCCAATTTGTCGACCACCTCCTCCCCCAGGCTGATGTTGGTATTTTGGCGGCTATGACGACCCGTGTAGATGTCAAACGCCACACAGTATCCACTTTCTGCATCACACAGTTGCCACACCTTGATCCCCCACTTGGTAGGTTTTCCGGGCATATACTGTTTGAAAAACACCCTCCCTTTGTACCCAATCATTGATTCATCAATGCTCAAGTCACGGCCAGGGTTGTATCGTGACTTGAACAGTGGCTGGATAATATCAATGAAAGGCCTGATCTTATACAGAGGGTCGTAGTTCGTACTGTCACGCCCAGGTGTGTTCGATGTGTCACGCAGGTGAAAATACTGATTGATTTTCAGAAACCTTGTTTTAGGCATAATACTGCTAATCCAAGGGTCATTGAATCGTGGATCAGTCGACCAGTACATATGAATCCGCGGTTTACGGTTGATTCCCATCATAATAGGGATCGACAGGTAGGCACGTATTTCAGTTGATGATATATCTCTCCACAATGGATCACTGGCCAAGCCTCTAGCTACGATCTTCTGTTTTGCATACTTGTTAGTCTCCTCTGCCGCCGTTTGAAAAAAAGATTCCGGTAGAAATAAAAAAAAATAATCCAAAGGTTTTGCATTCGCGGGCAATGCGTGTGAAGGGCCAGTTTCGAGATGGAATTCGTTCACCCGGTTTGCTACAGCAGCGCGTCGCCACGTCGTCTGCAAATCCGCTAACGGCACATTGTCTTCAGGGTCGCTTTCTTCTTCGCTTTCCTCCTCCTCATCATCTCCTTCAGCAACATCAATTTCTACATCTGATTCTGCATCTTTTTCTTTTTCCATCTGCTCCATTTCTCTCAAAATAATTTCTAATTCCTGCTCTGTATACTCCTCCCATTCTACTTCTTCGTGCTGCGCCGCCATCTTTCTCATTCACACATACACAAGAATGGAATGCGGTCATTTCCTTCTTCTGTCTTGTGAATGATGCCAGTGGTGGCGTCTTAATTTAGTGTTAATAGTTCATTGGTCCTCCGTGGACCTACCCGCCAAATTTCATTCATACAGAGTGAGCTAGTTCAAGGTTACAGCGTGATGGAAAAGTACTGGCCATGTGTGCAAACATGCGGCCGGCCGCGGCCGGAGTGAACAGATGCAGGACAGCTGTGTTTGGCCGGATGCAGCCGGAGTGAATGGGATAGGGTTAAAGAACCTGACACATATCACAGGGAGTATGCCAAAGCATTGGTGTGCACATTTTCATTTCACAGGTTGTATAATGACCATTACTATTTAAAGATTTCCCCTATGGGGATGCTGGAAGCTCTTTCAGTATAAATAGTACTCCCACCTTCTGGAAATTCTTTGCTAGAAATTCCCCTTTTTCCGTCATTCTCTTTGTTTCTGCTTTGTTCCTTTGCTTTCTGTCATTTCTTATCATTTTTTGCCTTGTTGATCCATTCATCTGTATGTGTTTGATAAAGTCTTAAGCATTTTCTCTTAGGATCGATAATTGGGCACACATATTAAGTGCACTTTTGGCTAAAGGGAAATGTGATACGCGGAACCATAGCTAATTTAGGTCCATTTTTAATTATGTCTTAGTGTCCTTAGTTATACTTTAGTATGCATTCAGCTTTTTAAATCCCTTGTGTGATAAATTGGATGAAGTGGTCAACACCAGGGCCATCTCCTTAGATTATGTGGTGAATGCACTGAAATGTGTACTTAATTTTCTTTCCCTTTTTTGTTCTGTTAATGTGTCGTGCATGTTCTGAAATGGTTATAGCCCTGATAAGGATCTATGCAACTGGCTTCGCTTTAAACAAAAATAACAATAACAATTTAAAGCTCAGCGGACTGTGCAGAGCCATATCATGGCCATAACCTCTCAAACTATACACAACACCTTGCTGACCCCGAAACAAAAACACCTTGAAAAGAAAAGTATATATACCAATTCAGTTGTGCACATAATCTAAGGATCTGCCCCTGATGTTGACTATTCGACTTAATTCATCACCAGCAGTATAAAATACAAACCTGAATAGTTAAGGGACACTAAAACATATCAAAAGTGGCCTATACAACCTAAAATTGCTTCTGCATACATTTCCTTAAAGCCAAAATGGCAGTTAATACATGTGCCCAATAATCAATCCTAACAGAAAGTATGCAAGGCTCTATAAAACACACACACATGAATGAACAGAAAAGCAGAAAAATTATTGAAAGAGACGACAGAAAACAAAGAAGCCAGAAAGAAACAAAGAAAGTGACAGAAAAGAGAACATTTCTAGCACAGAATTTCCAGAAGATGGGGATACTATTTATACTGAAAGAACCCCTGGCATCCCCATGGGGGAGTCACAAATTCTATAAAATCTTATGTTGTACAAAATTATTATTAAACACATACATAGTTTGGAAAGTTCTGTATATAATTACATCATACCTCATGTCTTGGGTGTGAGGAAGATGAACTGTTTATTGGTCTGATTTCGAGTCATTTGTAGCATCATGTCCATGGAGATTCGGCGATTTACTAGATCCTGAAAGATATATAGTTTATAATTGAACAAACAAATGCATACAAAACTAAGACACTAAGAACAATGTGCTAGTGGCAACGAAGTTCATAGGTTCACAGCTTAACCCTACCAGACCTTAGCCCCTGAGCGTAATTGTGCCCCCTGCCTGGCCTCCTGAGCAAAATTTTGAAAAAAATGTATATACGTTAGAAAACTGTTCATATCATGCACACCAATGGTTAGAATTATATGAAACGTGGAGAGATTGTAGAAAATAGGCCTATCTTTCATCTAACGCCAGTCCAACCCTCAATCACACAAGCATCTCCCCTATCACTTGGTTGGGGGGTACGGGCACGCCCCCTTCTTCCAACACTCTGTCTCGACCTACTTCTTTCATTGTCAGAATCATCACTTTCACTCAATGCTTCATCAACGTAATCATCGTCACTTGAATCGGAAACGTATTCCTGATCAAATTCTCCAATCTGCAAAATGTCCACCACTTGTTGAACTGTGAAGCGAGTTGGCCTCGCCCGTTTACCTGTTGAAGTGCTTGGTTCATCACTAGCTCGCTTCATGGTCAATTTTGCACCCAAATCACCTCAAAATACCATCAACACAAAGGCAGACAGTTGCAATAGGCTGAACACACGCTCACGCGACGCTTAGCAACGGTCCGGTAGCTATTTTTAGCTCTTGATAAAGTGACGATTGTGTGAGTGTGCTATTCCCGCTATAGCGGGAACTCGGTATATAGTCATTTTCGTCATTCCCGCAATAGCGGGAACTCGGTCTGGTAGGGTTAATAAGTAAAAAAAAAAAAAAAGGCAATGAAACTGTCCATGGAAAATTCACTCCAATTCTAGAATGAAAAAAAAACAACAACATCAAAGTGCTTTATATTAACGTAACTACAGTACACCTGTGTAGTAGGACCACAATAACCTGACAATGGCAATAACAGTTTTTTCCCTTTCAATATCTAAAGGAACAGGTGAAGGAGATGGGTAGGCCCTACCACATTTTAGCAAGTAAAGTACAGTGGAACTTCCCCAATCTTACTTTCCCCAATTACGACTCCCTCGCAGATGTGACCTAATCTGTTATGACTAACCCATTTCACTAAATTAACTCTGTATTATGACTACCTCTGTAACATGATTTACGATTGAACAATCTTGGTCTACTATGACTTCTGAATGAAATGAAAGTGTCAACAACTGACTGAATTCATGAAAAACAAATACATACAAACAAACACGCTGCTGAGCAGAAAGTGACCAAACATAACCGAGAAATTGACTGGCGTTTTACATTGTCTGTTGAGATCACATATGTATATATATATGTGTGTGTGTATGTGTGTGTGTGTGTGTGTGTGTGTGTGTGTGTGTGTGTGTGTGTGTGTGTGTGTGTGTGTGTGTATGTGTATGTGTGTGTGTATGTGTGTGTGTGTGTATGTGTGTGTGTGTGTGTGGTGTGTGTGTGTGTATGTGTGTGTGTGTGTGTGTGTGTGTGTGTGTGTGTGTGTGTGAGTGTGTGTGTGTGTGAGTGTGTATGTGCATGTGTTCTCTGTCTTTTCTTTTTCAAATTTTTCCTTAATTGATTTCTCTCCCCCTCTCTCCATAGCAGTTGTCACTGTGTGTGTGTGTGTGTGTGTGTATGTGTGTGTGTGTGTGTGTGTGTGTGTGTGTGTGTGTGTGTGTGTGTGTGTGTGTGTGTGTGTGTGTGTGTGTGTGTGTGTGTGTGTGTGTGTGTGTGTGTTTTTCTTAAACATCCCTATTAAGACCACTCCTATTAAGATTAGCATTTGACTGTTTTTTCAAAGTAGTAATTGTGAAGTTCTACTGTACAATGAACATAGTTTTGTGAATATGGCAGCAATACAATACATACATACAACAAAAACGATTTCACCAAGGTTTCTCCCTCTCTATTGGAAATGTTTTCCTAGGTACATTTCCCTAACTCCATACAATATTTTTTCTTGTTTTTTTTTCTTTCTAGGATGCATGTGCACATAAAGGGGTTATGGCACTAGCAGGTCTGCACATACATTAACCTGGAAGACTTAAAATGTTTCTGCTCTTTACCCACTGGACTCTGTACCTCCTGAGTGGAAGTCTTAGCAATCACACCTATCTTTCACTCTATCATTGCTGTCTTTTCTGTGGTCTGTCCCTATGACTACAGGTACCAGTTTAATGTTCCACACTGATCACTCTCTCAAGAGGAACTTACCATATACACATCAAACTCGTCCAGACAGCGGAATGGAGACTCCATGGCATTCCACAAGCTTAAGATGAAACAGACAGTGGAAAAAGATCGTTCTCCCCCTGACAATGACTTTAGGTCACTGTTGACCTCAGAATCTTCTGTTGGTGCCACCTTCACTCACAGAGATACCATAACACATCATGAGAGAAACACAGTCTGCATAAAAATGCATTATTACTTTTGTCTCCAGAAACTAAACAAAAGCTAAAATATATACATTTAACAAGAAAACTGATCACTTTTTGATCTTTATTATTCTGACCGAAAACAAGCCAGCACACGAATAAAAAGCACAAGCATGTCCACACAAAATCCTCTTGGTACTTTTGCAGGCAAAGACTGACATCAATGCATTCACAGGAAAAGTATCATCACGTCACCCATTCACTGTCAAGTCATTTGTCATCCATTCCTTGTCAGCCAACTATTCACTGTCTGTTATTTATCATCTATTCACTCTCAGCCACCAATTCATTGTTATCACTTGTCATCCACTAAGTGTCAGTCAGTTATCTATTCACTGTCGGCCATTCACTATTATCACTTGTCATCCATTCATCGTCAGTCATCCATTCCATGCTGTCACTTGTCATCAATTCACTGTCAGTCATCCATTCACTGTTAGTCACTTGTAATATTTTCAGTCATTAAAGTCAGTCACTTTCATCCTTTCTTTGTCTGCCATCCATTTACCATCAATAATCCATCTTCTGTCACCGTCAGCTGTCTATTCATTATCAGTCATTTGCCGTCCATTCCCCTTATACTACTTTGCTTAAACTCTCTGTTGCTAATGCTTTATCGTATGCTGAGAAAATTTCCAAGAAAACTGAAAAATTACTCCTGTATGTTTTGTTTACTTATATCTCCTAAATCATTGCAGACAACACAATAAATGTATACATCAAATAAAAAAGTGATCGTTAAATCATGACCCATGTCTCGTCAACAGAGCAGCAAAGGGATATATTAAGGAATAGGCAAAATGAAAATAAACTTGTCCCAAAAGTCTTTACTAAATACACATAAAATGCAAACATATCAAATCACCATACAAGCATAACAATGTTCAATGACAGTTCACAGTGTTTCTGAACAGGCTCGGATAAGTGAGACATGTCTAACACTGTGCACCTGGGCAACACACCCATACTGTGACTAAAGTTCAATGACCAACCATGGAAACAACAAACTGCCCAAGTTGTTGCCAAGTGCTTTTTAATTACAACTGCACTTGGAAATCAAAAGATCCATACATGCCTTTCATTACTGATATCATAACTACTCCTCCACCAGTATATACTGTCACTTTTAACAACTAATCATGCAGCATTATGTAATTATTCGTGTACACATACACTAATCTATTCTGATGTTTGTGTGTGTAATATACCGGTCCATCTGTAATTAGTACATTGTATCTTGTAAATGAGTAATGCACAATGAGTTCAAATGAGTTTTGAGAGTAGCGTCCTACAAGAATAATTCACGATTATGTTCCAAGTTTTGTACAATGTAAACTGACATGCTTTAATAAATTATGCTTAAAAGAAGATGGAAATCTAACCTGACGATATTTCTTACAATAAAAACACCACAAAAAACAAACAAGCTTTCCATCAAGCACACTTGAGTCAGTGTTACTGCTGTTTATCCAAGACTGATTTCATCTGCCCATGAGAGCACACAGACTTCTGATCTTTACCTTCAACACAAAAGCATCTGCATACCGAAAGATCCACCTCTCCCCACCTAGCAACACTATTTCACCCTGAATACTGCTCATGACCATTACTGAATGAAACTGTTTTGTGTGTATTTTGTTTAGCTATTTGCACGATTCTGCTGGAACCTAGAAAAAAAAAAAACAAGAGTAAAGGGAAACTACTACTTTTATACTAAATCAAAAGGCATGGTTTGAACCACAGAGATTAGACAAGAACAATGACCAAAAAGATCAGGAAGCCAAACTCAGAGATCAGGAAAATAACAGCTGAACAAGTTAGACATTAAGTCCATCCTTTTAACAGATAACATCAAAACACTTGGGATTTAACCAAACTCAGAGATCAGGAAAACTACAGCTGAACAAGTTAGAGATCAGAAAAAATAACAGCTGAACAAGCTAATCCTTTTAACAACAAATATCAAAATATTCTGGAGTCATTCACAGATATGAGTAAAGGACATACCTTTTATGAATAACACATGGCAACAGCTAGCATTTTGTGCAAGGCGATAGTCTGTTTTTTTATTATAATTAGCTATATGGCAGAAATACAGCTGCTAGTCTTTAAAACATCAACCCCCCCCCCCCCCATTTTTTTTTGAAAAGTAAAACTAGCCACAAAAGCATAGCCGTATGAAAAGCAAACGTCAGGATTTTTTGTTTGTTTTGGTTTCTTTTTGTTTTGTTTCAGTCAGTGAACAAAAAGTGGGAGGGAGGGGGGGGGAAAGAGACACGCCTGCTCCCTGCCAGACATTAAGTTGTTTGACCCAGTAAACATGATCCGGAGGTCAGGCGCTAGGCAGCAAAGGGAAAGGCATCTGTGAAAAGATAAACACACCGCCTGCCCACTGACACTACAGCGCCCGGCTGGAAGAGCTCCCAGTGCAAAACTTAGATGTGCTCTTCCAGCTCGCTCTGCGGCAGCTATCAGTCCCTATCCTTTCTTTTTTACTAACCATTGATGAGCCAGAGGCTTGTGGAATATGCGGAGCACATTTGTTTTCAAATAAATTCTGTTATAACTTTAAAATACTTCTCTACAATCTTTTGAAAACACAGTAGCGTTAGAGTGAAGAAGCTGAGGTTTCCACTGATACCAAACAGTAGTAGTACTTTTACCGCACAGCCACGCATGCAACACATTGAAAGTTAATGAAAAAAAACAATAAGTTAAGAAACTGACTGTCACGGTGCAAAACATGCATTTTCAACTGGTGGTGTAGTAAGCAGTTTATTTTTCTTGTCGTTAATCTATACATATGATGAAAGATGCATGAATGCATGATGCCATGCTGAAAGAAACATCGCAGGGACACTTACATGTAAATAGCAAGAGGCGGTGCCATAATGTAGGTGTATAGGTGTACAGGGCACAGAACAGCACTGAGTTTTCACATATTCCACACAACAAACACTTTTTTCTCACTAGCACTAATTTTTTATCCACCATGTATATAACTGAAGTTTCAATAAATGCTCTCTTATGTTTGAAATGACTTAAAATGTATCAACATGAACAACAACAATAACAGCACACACACAAACAGAGAGAGAGAGAAAGAGAGAGAGAGAGAGAGAGAGAGAGAGAGAGAGAGAGAGAGAGAGAGAGAGAGAGAGAGAGAGAGAGAGAGAGAGAGAGAGAGAGAGAGAGAGAGAGAGATGTACACCAAGTAAATAAATACAAACGACAGCAAAATAAAAAAAAAAGACAAAGAAGCAGGGGAGGAGAGGGGTAAAATAGAAGTGGGGATGGAGGGGACATCAGTACTTCATGAAATCTTCACTGGTTTTCTGCAAGCAGATGGCAGCACACCATGATATGCAGGTGACACCATCAGCATGAGTTCAGAGAGCAGAAAACGAAGTTTGTGTGTTTTATTCTTCATTCCCCAAATTCTATGTTTCATTTATTAACTGTTGCATGCATTTCTTCATTCCCCTGTTCTCCATGCAGAGCCAGTCCAAATCTGTGTGTCTGAATAAAGGGGATGCAGTGGCATTCCAGCAGGTGTTGTTTTGGAATGACCCTTGTCTGTCTAAAGTGTATATGAAAGAAAGACATATAGGCAGTGATACTGATTTCTAGCTCTTCTATGTCTGTCTGGGTCACTGGCCGTTGGTGTGAAATTTTGTCATGTACTTGTGAGAAAAGTGTATTCAGCTGTCTACATTTCTCACAAATGTCCCTGCTCTCTGATATCAGCTGTTTGGTGGCATCATTTTCAGTGATGTTCTCTAACATTTCTTCTGTTTTTCCCACAATGCTGTTGCACAGATGTTCAAATGTATTTGATTTTAAATACTTATGACAATGATTGCTGATGAAAGACTGTCCATGATAAGCCTGCTTGCATATTTTATGAGAACAAAGAACAGTCAAGATTGGCAGAGATGGGGCCTGTCAGCTTGGCCAGATCATCATGGTGTCTCTCTAGCGCTTCAATCTCTTCATATGTTGTGTCATAGGCCTCTTTTCCGTCTTCTTGTTTTTTTGTATGAAGCCAGACTCTGTTCCTAATTTCCTTCATTCCATGATAGGACTGTCTAATGCTGCAGGTTTTCGTTTTCTAGCTTTTCAATTTGTTTAATGCGGTCTTTGATGTGGTCTCTGAATGCTGATGGGCATGTTTCTTTAACTGTTCTATCCTGGACAAACACCTCAGCTAGTTGTTTGTCAAGTGCCTGGCAGTCTGTCTCCAGCAGAGTGTGATGTTTCTTAAACTATGCCTAACAGAATGTGCAGATATGCAGTGCTGTGCTATTTGGCTCAGCG
>CM060315.1:54876634-54946634 GCA_030674185.1 Monoplex corrugatus
TTTGCTTGTTCTTCTGGTTCCTACTCACTAAGAGTGTGATATGACATTCTGGACCACTCTTGGGACCTCTGTCAAACCGAGTGGCTGGCTGTGTAGTCAGCCTTATCTATGTTGGTTGAATGATATCCATTTGTCAGCACTTTTCTGTGTACGGTAGGGCAGCTCAAACACAGTGTCTTTGTTAAACTGTATTCGAAGAGATGTATGTCCGCATGCAGAGCAAATAAATGACAAGATGTATGCACAAGGGTGCAGCGTACATCAAAATTATTCTGTTCTTTGTCGCTGAAACCTGCTTCCTTCATCATCAAAAAGCCCCTTCCTGTGACATATAAACAAGGAAGTGACAGCCATGTCTGAGTGCACTGATGTACTTTTCAATATTAATTTGAATGAAACTTCTGGAGATTTCAAAGCACAGAACACAGCAACACACCCAGCTTCATCTGTGATCAATAGACAATATTTTCAGTTCATAACTGTAAAAATGTTTTCAGCTGATGTGGTGATTGTAAAGTAATATACTAAAGTTAAAAACTAAGCACTTTGAAAAAAAAAAAGAGGATGTGTTTTGGTCACATAAAATGCTCCAACAAAGCACTGTTCATGATTTTCTGGGCTTCTTAAAAAATCCTCAGGTTTTCATTCAGAGAAATGAGTAAAATTTAAGAAAACCAAGGCTTACACGAGAAAGCTACAACACTATGCTTCTTGTACTGTTCACTTCTTATAAAGAGTTAAATCTGACTTCAACATAGTAACTTGTAGGCAAGCTGACTTGAAACCTGACTGATGAGTACACATCAATTTACAATGGATCCTGTCTTTGAACTTTCCTCTCATTTTTTTTTGCGTGGAATTATATTGCTTTAATTAACGTTTTTCACATACACATAGTGACTCACACTTTCTTTTTGCGAAATCAATTTTTCTCTCTCTCTTGTCCTTGTGTATTTCTCTATTTTTCAGTCATATCTATTTTATGATAATTACCATCTGCACAATAATACTGAAGAATAAAAGTGTTGAAAATCATTTAACATAAAAACAAGAATATGTTTATCATTTAAAACAACTATTTCCAGTTGAAAAGAAAAATGTGATGGTGAGTGGGTAAGCTGTTTTCTTTTTTTCTTCTTTTTTTATCTTAAAATGTACATTACAGTGGGAATATGCTAATTTCATAACATGATGTGGCTAGATCAATGCTAATTCCACGCATACCTATTTTCAAATGGGTTATTCAGAAGTTAAATGTCAAATAAAGCAGTTTTAAATAGTGACTCAAAATGTCCATGATCAGCCCAAATGGACCAGTTCTGACAGTGGGAAACTTAGCTATGTGACAAAGGCTCAGAGTCAGACTGGGGCTAATACTGTGTATCAGATAAGGGTTAAATGATGGTCTGCCCTCCATCAGTTCCAGTGTTGTTCTATGTTTTCATCACAGAGTGTGATTTCGGATGTCAGATTCTAATTCTTGTTCTAGGAGACCTTGTGTCTTGTTTCTTGGAAGTCTCCTCCCACTGCTGTCAACTCATGGAAGGCAAGCTATCTTTAAACAGAGACAACCAAGTCTGAGCTGCCCAATCAATCGCAGTGGTTAGCACAACACACTACAAAGTAGAAGGTTGTGGGTTAGAATCCTCATCACTCCTAATAGAATCATCAGGATTTTCCAGCTGCAATATTGAATATGATATGGGCTAAGTTGGAAGATGGACCACACAGTCAACTGTCATCCACTTCACAGATGCGTAACTGAAGATGTTGCTGGAAACTCCTGACCAACTCTGCAAGTGTATTTCTCAGGCCTGGTTGATGCTAAGATATGTTATGATTCCAAGTGTACAAAAAAACTTTGTTCAGGGCTCCCACTGAGGAAAAGCAAAAATCCCTGAAAATCAGGGGGGAGGCCCCCCCCCCCCCCCCCCCCCCAAAGGAAAAGTTTACGTTTAAAATGGCGCAATCTGACACATATCTGAGCTTAATTTTTTTTTTTCGCGGAAATTTTTTTCCACGGATTCTCACACTCGGGTTTTCGCAGGAGTCCTGTTTGTTATGCAGTCTCAGTCCTCAACGGAACTCCACAGCATCATGATTATCATCCCCATCCTCATATCACTGTAAAAATTGTCTCTGCTTTTGTGGCCATTGGAGTTAGTAGAAAATGTGACGGAAAACAAAAGAAAACAAAAAGGCGAGCACAAATAAAACTGCCTAAGAGCAATAATCCTTTACAAAAATGGTTTGAGCTACCAAGACTTTTCATATAACTGTGACATTTAAAATGTTCTACCTGTAACTTATTACATGTTTCATGAAACACCTCACAGAAACTTGACACAAATCTGTCCAAAATGAGTCAATCAATCCTTGCTAAAATATACTCACGGAAATGTGACCTGTACATAGAAATTGAAATTTTACTTTTCTTTTCCGAGATTGTTTCAGTGTACTCTAGTTGGACTGAGAATTTCGATTCATCATCTTTGTGATGTAAAACAGGTACAAATACTCAGTATATAAGTTCTACGTAGGTAGCTAGTCATATTGAGGGCTTTCTTCAAGACCTTGCCAGTACATAGGATATTGCTCAGGCTCAGGGAGTCTGCCAGGTATTTGCTGGCAGAGTTGGGTGGAGCACATATGGATTTGTCTGAGTGCGATGAATCCCTCTTGAACAAACTCCAATATATACGTACTTGAATGAATTTCTTGAAGCTTTTCACCTCCCTTTGGATCTCCTGGTATCTTGTTTTGGTTTCATGGTAGCGACGGGTGATCTCTGCTGGATCCCCTTGCCTAAACACACAACCAAAAAGAATTACTTAAAATCTAAAAGTCATGCTCAAATTCAAGCAAAAATCAGATCCTTGCCTAAACGCACAATCCAAAAATACATAATTACATAACATCTTAAAGTCATGCTCAAATTCAAGTAAAAATCACATATAAAAAAGCAGCTTGTTTATTCCCACACATTCAATTATTGATGCAACAACAAGATAATGGCAATTAGTACACTCTTACAGACACTAATATCTTGCTTCCATTTGTGACTGTCAACATATACCAGAGCAACAACAATGTGATGGCTCTGGTATATTCTTACAAAGAAAACTATTTAGAACACCATATGTCTCATACCGAATTACCAATGGCCCTGGTATGCTCATGATGGACAGAAGCCTGCTATAGATATAAATCACCATCAGATGGTTTCAGATTAGTGATACTCACGTTTCCTCTTCCTGCCTGATGCGGATGTTAATTTGATTCACTTCACGCTCAATGTTAGTAGGCATTCGTCGTGTGCTTATGCGTTCTGCACATATTTGGCTGGCCTTTCCAATGTCTTCCTGTTGGAAAGCAAAACAAAACAGGGTAGAGACATTTATCAGTACAGCATGTTATAGTGACACCCATAATGACTGGCAAAATAGTGTGTACTTTGTTTAAATAAGTCACTATTCTCAGGAATGTATATCATTGTCTCAAACTGGAAAGAAGGTAACTGGCTGAATGCTGGATTGTTTTCTCCATGAGGATAAATGTCCCATCATTTTCTAATTAGAAGATAAGTCATACTGTCAAAGGCGGAGAAAAAGAGGAGGGAGTTGGAAGGGAACTGTGCGTTAACTGCCTTTCAAAATCTAAGAGCTGAATACTGAATGTCAAATGGCAACTTTCCTTCATCTTAGGCAATTTCCTTTCATATAAGATGATTTCATTTACTTTCACAATCTGGGAAACTTGGCTGAATTCTGTGGGTTTATGTACAGAGCAATATCATATGCTGTATATGCACAGCTATTTAATGCTTTGTTGTTGAAGGGCAGGCTTTCTGTAAAGCCACTTGATAAAAATTATAACTCACAAAGTGAAATGAAATGACATGCCTTTTGAAACTATTCACCAGATGGAAGGAAATCATTAGACGTTCTTTGCTTGTAAATAATGAAACAAATATAAAGACACATGTACAAAAACATCAGAATACACACACACACACACAAACTAACTAACTAACTTACTAACTAACTAAACAAAATATCAACAGCATAAGCAGACCTGTTTACCCCACTCAGAAGCAATGTGTTGTCAGATAACTAAAATGTGTAGTCAGTGATGCAAATGTGTTAAGATAATGATGATGATGATGATATCTTAAAGTCCATTTCACACCTACTTCCAGAAGTTCCACTACTGGCACTAGTTCAAGTCATGATAAAATGTCACAATTCAGGATATATATACACTATTTACATGTTCTGCACAAGGTAATTAGTTACTGAGTTTCTTGCTGTAAGCACTCTTCAGTACAGCAAGATCCTTTGCTGTCAGGTTCTGAACAGCTTCTGCAGGCTCATGGGGCACTGACTTCAGGACCAGAAGGCTTTCCAATGTGGTGTCTGCCAAGCTGGATCTCTGATCTGTGCGGTTCTTCCTGACACAGGAAAAGATGCGCTCACAGTGAGCACTGCTATGAGGGATGGTGACAATGCCCCTCATGACCAGGGACAGTTCTTTGAACTGGCCACCCTCCAGCCATTTTGATAGCCTAGGGCGATAACGAGGCCAAACTGTGTTCAACACGCAGTAGGCCTAGTCGCGGGCGCACGCAGGCAGTGAACTAAACTAGGTCGCTAACTTCTATGGGCGGTAACTCTAGTGAATGCAGTAAGCTTTCACAGCTGCCTGCGCGGCGCCTCAAGTGTGTCAAACGATGAGCGCAAGGGAAAATGAGCGCATGACGAAAATGTGTAGTCGCAAAAAGTTTAATGCGTAGTGAGGTTTTGAAATGTGTAGTTGCGTAGTAGGGGCCTAAATGCGTAGATTTCTACGCATAATGCGTAGGGTAAACAGGTCTGCATAAGACACACTGACCTCCACTTCTTTCTTCAAAGCTTCAACACGTTTTTTCAGCTGACTGATGTTGGCCTCTTGCTCTTTCAGTCGATCTTGGTAGTGCTTCTTGTGCTGTTGGGCTTCATCTACAGCCATCTGGGCACTATTCAGTTCATCCTGGTGGCACAAGAAATACATCAAAACTGAAGCCCTACTCTAAAAAGACTCAAATAACTTATCAAGTCACAGCCAAAGGGGTGCAACTTTTGCCTGTAACTGCACAATTCTGACCCAAGCATAACAAAATTACCAAAAATCAACCATGAACTGCACAGACATGAAACAAACACCAATGGAAAACACAAGAAATGGACTAATCAAATAATTTAACTCAAAATGACTTTTCTGGACAGCTTTCCTGTTGTAAGTAATCCCAAAAGCTACACACACGCCGAAAAACAAACATTTTCCGGCACACTGTAATTCACTTCCATAACAAACTCCTTTCTTCTATACAATTTCAGTGTCACATATCTTCTGTTTTTCTGCTCCAATGGGAACACTGGTCATGGGAAAACACAAAATCAGCCACAATTTCATACCATACTATGAAACTATTCTCTATGAGTCGCCACATTAAAAAATGTGTAGTTCTAGGAATCACAGCGGCTGATTTCAAACCCACTTAATAAAAGCTATATGTGACAGTATAATGTTGAATGAGAAAGAACTATCACTGTCATTATTGTTTAGAGCCCAGCTGAATGCGCAGAGCCATATCAGGGCTATAACCATCTCAATACCTCTTTGAACTTGAAAAATTAGGTACACATATCAATGCATTTGTGCACATAATCTAGGGCTGCTACAAAATTGTCTGAGGGTCATGAAAAGGGATTACTTTTCGACTGAACTCAGTATTAAAAAAAAAAAAGAAGGAAAAGAAAAAGGTGCAAAAATCTTTCGTCAAAATGTAGGCAGAACAGCTCTGATGCTGAGGTTGTGCTATGCCTAGATTTATTCAAAACACTTCAATTAAGTAAATGTGACTGAGCCAACTCTTTCAAGCCATCACCCTAATCAGAAATACCATAAGCCACATTGATGGGTGGTTATTTAACCCTTTCGCTCTGTCACTTTATCATTATAAAAAAAGTCACACAATTATTTAACTTTTTCTTCCTTTCACACTATCATTCTACAAGTCAAACTGACCATCATCTAACCTTTTCACTCTTTCATCCTATCCACCAGTGAGAGAGTGCAAGGTAAAGGAATCAAACAGCAAAGACAACAGATCAACTTGACTGACCCTGAGTGGATTGTCACTGTTGGCTCTGGCCTCTGCCTCAGCCTCAATGTCCTGAAGCTCCTTCTCTGACACCTTACAGCTCTCCTTCTTGTCCTTCAGTACAGCATTTTTTTCCTCCCGTCGTGCCTCCAATGCTCTGATCTGCTGCGTGTAGTTCTGAACATCTTCCTCCTGTTTTGTTTCAGAAAAGAACATTCTTTTAATTAAATGAAATTGAAACCGCAAAGAAAAAGACTGGCAGGCTACCATTTGAAAAAAAAAAAAAAAAGTAAAGCAAAGCAAAAAAATAAAACATACATAAATGTCATATCACAAATGTGTGAAAAGATGATGCAAAAGCATTCTAGATGAAATCTGATTTGGATGAAAAAACATACATAACACCATCAATTAATTGTTAAAACTGTGACAATGGCTAAGTACTGTACAGCAATCCCTGAACTTCTAGACCATACACATTTCATTTTTAGTTATATACATGTAAACTGATTTGAAGTAACAAAACAACATATGTGCCATTGCCAGTTTGTGAACTCATTTTCACATCTCCCCCCCCCCCCCCCCCCCCCAATACATATATCTAGTTATGAGAAAAATTAACCTCCATTGCCACCTTTACTCCCTAACTATGAAACAGATACAGGATAACACAGTTAAAGAAAATAAATATAATTACCTCAGCAGTATAAATTTATACTACAAGGATGCATTCACACACCTCCTTATATATATAAACAGACATAGTGGGACAAAGAGACATGTACAGAAAAGACACAGCATCTGCTCTTCTGCCTCCCCCCCCCCCCCACACACACACACACCAGTGTTGTAATATCCACAGGCTCAGGATCTTCAGTGCTTCTGAGTTCATTCAGCTCCTGAAATGAATAAACAAAACGTCAAAAAGTCTCTCAATTCTCTCACCATCATCCTTTCATAATTTATATTGATGAACACACACACTTAAATACTATAAACAGGTTAAACAGCAGTTGTATCATTTTACCGACAGAGGTTGTATAATAATACTGCACCCATTTATTTGATTAAGATTATATCCATTACTCTCTTACATTTTCTAATTAATTTCAAAGGCTGACCACACCCACACAGTCACAATAAAACACATGCACTCACCTCAATACAACTTTTCAGTTTAGAGTAATTCTGTAATCATGGTTGTCAATTGCCACATACATGGAAGTACAACTATTGGGTATACAGAAGCAATTAAATTGTTATATCCTGCATAATCTTGCCACTGTCACTTTAAAGCTTTCAACTTCATTTTGAGATCTCCTTCAGGACATCTTGGCAGGGTTCCCCCATCATGTAATGTGAACTGCTCAGCAAGTTTACCAACATACACAAGACATCAGAATGAAGTTGATAATTAACAAATTATATGGCAAAACTCCGCAGGTAAAAATGATTTAATCATAACAATAATGATAACAAAAAGTTACATAGCACAGTGTCCCTGGAAGCAAGCTCCAAAGTCCTATGCAATAAAAACATGTCAAGAATAAAATCAATCACATAAGCATAGCATAACATAGAGCAAGAAAAATGAACAACAGTGCAACCTCATCAGAAAAAAAATGTATGCATACAAAAAAACAACAACAAAAAAAACAAAAAAAACACTCATACAAATGCATACACACAGATTTACACATGTATGCTTAAATGCATGCACAGTCATCCACACAGGGAAGCACAAAGGCAAATGAACATACACTAAAACCATGACATGTAAACTTATTAATGAAACAAGAAAATAAATAGCTAATCAGTGCCAATCAGCGACTCATGAGATGCAATAGAGTATGTGCAATAAAAATAATGTAACCATTGATACAAGTACAATATAGAGAGTAGGATGAAGAGTTGATAGGAAAAAGACAGAGACAAACAGAAAAGACAAGTTTTTTAGGGCTCTCTTAAAAAAGAGGACAAAAATGGCATATCACTAGCTGAAGAAAAGTGAGCTCCATTGTTTTGGAGCACAGAAAGACAATGAATTGGCAGAAAGTCTTCATCATTACATGAGGAATGCAGAGAATGCATTTGCCTCATGACTGCTGGAGATGTTAAGGAGCATAAATGGTAAGACGATCAGAAATACAGACAGGGGTGGTTTCCAAGAAGTTGTAATAGAAAACTGACAGCTTGTAGTTGACTCAAGCTTGGTCTGGGAGTCAATGGTGTTTGCAAAGAAGGGGCTGAGTATGATTATATGTATAAGCCTTAAAAATGAGCCTTGCAGCAGAGTTTTGAACCTTTTGAAGTTTGGCAGCCAGAAAAAAGAAAATTGCAACAATCTAATTTACACTAGACTAAGGCACAGACCAGTGGTGTTGCCATGTAATACTGTAACTGACAGGAAAAAAATCTTTATGCTTAAATATGCATATGTGAGTTTCTGTTGAAACCAATCTTATATTAGATTTTATGAGGTCTTACATATTTCAGTAAGTTGATGGACTCTGTGATCTTCATGAGCTGTGTCTCACATCGTTTTTCCTCTCTCTGGTTGCTGCTGACCTGTTTCTGTAAGGTCTGACGTTGCTGTTGCAGATCTTTCAACTGAAAAAAACAAATGACATACTTATTCTTAGTAATGATCAACAAACATATACACTGTATACTGTATACACTGTATACTGTAAGAAGCATTAATTAACAAATACTCTTTTCATTCTTCTTCTATATATGACAGGTTCTTACAGAGTCATATACCATGCTTAGTTAGTTTAAACACAAGATACATTAAATTATAAATATGAGTCAGCTAGACAAACTTTGTTATAAATATGAGACAGCTAGACAAAATTTTCATTTTTTTTTGTAGTCATACAACGTTTGCAAAATAATATATGCAAAAGTACTTATATCTTTGAAATGCAGTTAGCAAGAAACACCTGAGGGTGCTGGATGGGACTCAAGAGCAACAATGTCTCATCACCCGCCAATCACCTCTAAGCTCCTGATGCCACTAGACAGCCATTTCACCATGCAAAAGGAGGCTGTCCATGCACTGAATGATCCATTCGGACCCAGTGATCAGTTACTTGTTCACATGCCAAATGACGAGTTGGGGAGATGGCAAACTTTGGGATATAGCCACACTGCTCTTAACAGCCAGGTCCAGCCCAGCAACTAGACCACAACAGAATAAAAGAGCCCTCATCTGCCTTACTCCAGGCCTTCATCTCTCTATTGGGCGGCACACCTTGCTGCCAGCTCACATCATTCATTTAAAGCATTTCAAAGTTAATTAACACAATTTCTGGAGTGAATTTAGTGAATTTAGAGAAACAAATCCATCAAAGAAAAAGCAAAAAAACCACCATCTTCTTCTGCACTCACACAAATGCATGAGCACATGTAAACACACACAAACATACACTAAAGTGAACAACAAAATCACAGATGAAACATTTTTCTGGACAAGTAATCCACAGACTTTTAATTCACACGACTACTGTAATCAATGTCATGGGTAATAATGTTACCAGACAGAGAAGCAAGCAAGAGAGAAAATTTTAATACCTCCTGATCTAAACGCTGAACATGCTCTTGTGCCATTTGAATTTCTTCCTCTAAGTTGGAGGTCAGAAACCGGGCAGTATTGTTTTCTGATGAGTAGTAGCGGAACGTTGGGAGGCAGTAGAGGTGATCGCCATCACGGGTAAATGCCTGTATAGCCATAAAACATAAAGCCAACTTCAAACTACTATAGACAACCACAAACACAACCAATGTTGTTACTTTCTTCTAATTATGATCACAGAATAAAACACTGATCTGATATACTGACACGGCATAACATGGTGAAAACAAGATCACTAATGGCCTAAAATACAAACAACAACATCAACAAAAACCTTAAATTCCCTTTGAACACATATATTTGTAACTTGCTGGACCAGAATATAACCTGGATCTTTATAATAAAATAGAAAAAAAAAGCATCCATCTGAAGTTGCCCCAATTTTTTCACCATACACTCCTCATAGCGTCTCATAGAGATGTGTCATTTCTCGTTACTGCCAGATCAGACATGGGAATCCGTCTCACGCTCACTTTATTCCCTTTAATTTTAAACAGTGAATCAAGGTGAGATGTGACCACATGACTGTTCCAATGTGTCGCTGCAGAGCAAGTGGTGATTACAACTCCCGAACTCAGTAACTGGTAGCTTCTTCATGTCCTGCTACGATGGAACCATTGTTATGGGACTCAAAGAAACAAACATTTGGGTAATTTTATGTTCCACAGTTACAGCAGCGCACACAGCTTAGTTATGAGACTGTCACCAATTACAACACCCCAATGGAAAGCTGAATCACTAAGATCTCAGCAAAATAAATGACTCTCATATTACTCCAAGCTCCTGTGGGGATGAGTGTGATCTGCTCAGAAAGGGAGGAATTTCTAGAACTGAATTCCCCTCTCTACTCAATACTCAGGGGCGAGTCCAAATAACACACACATATTAATAGAACTATCACTTGTGTCAGTGCAAGCGTCCAAAGCTGGGAGTTTAGTTTCACCTAATATTAGCTTTAGATGGTTTTTACCTCAAATTAACCATGACCCACAAAGGAAAACAAATCAGGCAAGACAACACAGTGAAAGGTGTGTGGCTATATCTGGCCACACTGAGACTGAGCACAGAAAACAAAATATAAAGTGTAAATTTGAATGAATACATAGTTGTCTGCTGAGACATGATAATGGTAGCCAAGAAAATTATGATCTGGGCTTGATTGGATAATGGGCCTTTGCAGGGCTACTTCCAGTTCATCTTGGTACTTGCCACTAAGAATGGCCAAAACAGGGCGACCATAATGATTACAGTTTGACATGATACAGCACATGAAGCCATTATGCTCTTTTACATACGCAAATGACATGACCATTCTATTAAACCCAACATCAGCACAGTCGATCTACTACTCTGCAATTACGTTACTTTCATGTTAAAGAATGGGAATAAAAACAATAACAAAACCATACACTATCTTCAATACTATACAAGTTTCAAAGTCCCAACTATACACTATATACATACACACTATATGCTTGGTTTCATATGTGAGTGTATATCCATATGTTTATTACTATGTGTACATTGTTCAATTACATTTGTTGCTGTATCCACATGTCACTGTAACATGAAAAACAGATTAAAACAAGTTTCAAACTAAGTTAATCCCAGTTTTACACACTTACCTCTTTACAATTGGTAGGAGGTCGATGCATCATGATATTGCGAGCCTCTGCCGCCTCGGCTATCAAGATTACATTCTCTATACTTCTCTGCACACAAAGCAACCTGACATTCTTAAACCCTCCACAGTTAGATATACATGTAAACTGTTTACTGCATTGAATGACCACATTAAAAAGTCAATGAACAATGAAAATGGAAGAAAGTTTAAGGCCTGAGAAATAGTAAGAAAATATGTTGCCATATAAGACAAACTAATCCTCACATTGCCAGCTTGCCTACAACACTACACAGCTGTGTTACTGGCCTAGCTATGGCGCACTGCTTTATCAGATTGCCTCATATGCTACCTTACAGTTCCGGTGCCATCACTGAAATTACAATACTTCAGAAACTACTGCTTTGATAATGAATCGTTCTTGTCTTCATTTTAGACAAAAATGAATTTGCCATATACATCAGACAACTGTTGCTTTTGGCAGGGAATGAGTTAATGGAAATGGCAAGCAGCCAAACAGACTGTATGGCTCAAACAAGTGATAGTATACACCATAAAGTTAAAGTGAACATGTAAAAAGTAAATGACATGACCACTCACCTGATCAATCAGTGCGTTCAGTACCACAGGATCATCACACTCAATCATATCCAGGACGCAGGGGTGCTCACTGCCTTTCACACGCTGACTCAGACAGAGAGAAATACAGCTAAAATAAGAAACAAACTGGATCAAAGCCACCAAATAAAGAAATTTAAGGAAAATGTGTAGGAGAGTACATAAACACTTAAGAGGCCGTTTCCTCAAAATGACCATCATACCACTTAATGACTTTAAACATACGTAACGTCTACACTTTTCTGAATACAAGCTGTATTCAAGTACCAAAATAATCAGCAGAATGTACACTTTCCAGAGATATGTATACCTCAAAATACCCAAAAAGCTAGTTAAGATTGATTTCGTGCTGGGAGGTCACATATGCTCTATGTCTATGCCCTGTGTCTACTCTGGGTCTGTAAACAAGGCATAAAGTTTCTGTAATTTTCTGTTAACTGCAGTTTAAATGTGAGAAACTATTGTCTTTTATTATCTGACTATTTTCTAATGCAATGATGATACAACACGACAGGAGTACACCATTAACTATCAAGTACATAAAATCAGAATTCTCTTCTTTAAAAAGAATGAAAATGAAACAGAAAACTCATATTTCACTCACAAATCTGGAAACATCATGGACACCATTCTGAAATTAAGGAAAAAATAAAATAGATATACTCACTCCAAAATGAAATACATCAAAGAGAAAACAGAAGAGTTGTAAAAATTATAGACAGAACACACTATTTCTTTAATAACACAATCATTTAATCAAGCTCAAAAGAGCGTATTATTAGCCATGAACACCACATTAACCTTTTGACTCCCACACCTATCCACCAACAGCAAAAACTTGACCCTCTGACTCCCTATCCACAAGCTTCCTGCACGAGGGAATCAAAGGATTAATTTTTTGCTTTGCTAGCATGGTTGACAATGCAGGAAGCTGGTGGACAGGATGCAGGAATCAACGGGTTAAACATCAAACAATAATGTAATAGTTTTCAATCAATTAAACTCAATTATCAAATGCTAGCTATCAATATTGTATACACATAAAACAGACTAATTCTAGTGACATGCCCAAAATAAATAATCAGTATATAAACAAGCCATCTTTCAAAAGGAATTTATCACAGATACCAATTCAATATCTCATATTACAAGTATGTAAACACTACAGATTTGTTTTGTTTGTTTGGTCTGAACTCAAGGAATTTTAACAAATTGTAGCAACAAGGACCAATGGATCAAAGCCTATCTCAACAACCGCAGAGCAAGAGTCTCCATCAACCAAGACCACAGCAAAAAGATCCTAATGTGCCACCAGCAGCAGAGGAGTATCATCAGATTATTCCTTAACTCTCTCGTACAACGGAACGCTATAGCATTCCTGACTTAAGGCACGGTTTCGCATGACGGAATACGATAACGGTTTCCGATAATTAAATTTTTTTCGATACTTCCCTCGTGAGGTAGCATGCCAACCGAAGCTACACTGGGCATTGCAGACATGTCAAGGGTCAAGCGGAAAGTTACTTTGTGTGATTATGTATAAACAGACTCGTCGGGAAACGACTGACTTCGGCACCCCACACAACTGGCTAATCTGCATTCGTGTCGAAAATGGCGTTGCAGGCGAGAACGAGTTTTGGAGCGAAGTAGATTGTGACAGCGGCGTTTTACTGCTGCTGAAGTGATTGAAGTGCTTTAGACTGAAGGATCCGACATCGACGAGTATGATGAAGATGATGGTGAAAGTGTTTCCAGTATGAAAGCTGCCAGCGAGAAGGTACTGACAGTAACCCAGTTTCAGACGACAGTGAAGTGGGAGAGGGAGGTGGGCGTACACATCATGTGAGGAGAGCGGTCAGTCGGCCTTGTACAGTGAGTCACATGTCTGATGAAGATCTCATTGACTTTCTATTTCTTATGCATGACTGGCATGAAGATTTTTTTTTTTCCCCACTTTGCCTCCGTTCTCTGGCTCTTGTGGCCTGCATGCCCCAGCTGAGTGCCACGCCCCCATTGATTTCTTCAATCTGTTTGTGACAGAAGATTTCTAAATTATATTGTCATAAACAGATATGCATAAGAGAACTGAGTGGCAAGCAGAATGAGCACCCATCCCCAGCGGCAGGAAGAACTAAAGGAAGTGACATGTGTGTAGTGCTAGCAGCAGGAGACAACCAACTGTGGCAAACCCCAACTGGTGTAAAAAGTGTGGGGTTGCCCTCTGTGACAAACTATGCCAGCCCAACAAGACCATCACCTGCCAACTGTATCACACAGTGCAGAACTACACTGATTATTAGGAAAATAGTGCATAGGGACTGAAGCATCTGGTGTGCTCCTTTTTTTTTTCAAATTCCCCTGTGTAACAATTTGTAATATTTATTTATATAATGTCACTAGATATATAATAATTAATTTTTTTTACCCTGAGCAAAGTCTACTTTATTCATGCTATTTTGCGCATACAAAGACCTTCCCACCAATGACTGTGTGTTCATGGAGCTGATCAAAGTGTGTGACTGTATGGTGATCCTGACCACAAAATTGGGGGTATTTTCAACATGGCACATGAAGAGGAAATATTCAAGGAAGAACTTCAATATTTTGGCATGTAAATATTCAGATCTGAAAGTTTCATTTTATTCCTTTATGTTTTGTATTTTCCGTGATTTTTTCCCTAACCCTTCAAAATGGGCGGTCTGTGGGGAAAAGCAAGGGAAAAAACTCTCCGTCCCGAGTGAGTTAAGCCATGGACAGAAACGGACTACTATCACTTTGTGTCCTGAGAAGCAAGTGGTCTTGATGATGCTCCACATATGTCAAAACCAGACCAATGCCCGTATTAACTTCAATTCCAAACTGATGCTTTTACCAAAACTGCTCCTACAGAAAAGAAGACCAGACAGCGGAACACATCATCATGATGTCACCTGTATTAAGTGAAGCAACAGGAGACATGGCCAACTACAACTCCTCTAATCACCAAGCTCCATGACATCCAATAAGAATCGAAAAAAAAAAAAAAAAGTGAAATTCATCATGAGACCTGGCCTGACCATGCAGATGGTTAACAAAAGAAGAGCTCTGTTTTGTTTTTCTGCTGCTCAAGGAATCCCTTATTTGTGCCTTTCCAACCATCTTCCCCTCTCCGCTAAAATTTGTTCTTCTCCTAGGTGTACCTTTCAAAGAAGTCACAATGATGACTACAAATACTTGCATCAAACAATGACATCCATCACCAAACCCCTTGGTGATCATCCTCCATGTGCATGTTTTCCTCAGGCTTACGATACCTGCCAAGAGTGTTACTGAGGCCTGGCTGGTACAGAGGCTGAGCTCATGTCTTCTAATCTGACTGCATGAGTTTACATCTTCTTGAAGAAAAACAATTTTCAGTCTACTCAGCTGTGAATGGTTCTGAACCTGTTCAGAGTTAGGGAAAGTAAAGCACGAGAGATGAGCATTTGAGTGAATGGAAACGGCTTACCTTGAAAGGGCATGTGATGATGGCAGGGCGCCGCCTATTGCCCAGCTCCTGTTGAAAAATCTGCTCTAAGAGTTTCTCATCATGATGGTCATGACAGACAAAAGAGTGGATCAGGGCCCGCAAACACCCCTCAATGGCCAAAGCCCATGACTGGTCTTTCAACTGGAAACAGCCTCCTGTCAATACATAAGTGTATTAAGAGTTCTGCTGAGTAAGCACAACAGACAATTTTCTATTTGATATTTGCTTTTACAGTTAACATGTACAAATCTAAGATAAATAAAATTCACTATTAAAACACTGGAACTTTAATCCCAGAGCTTTCCCTTTTATTTCATCAATATTCTATTTCTTTCCAAAAATGTAATTTATAACATTTACCCCTCCCCCAAAAAAACAAAACCCAATCACTTTCTCCTGCCTAAACTTTCCAGCATCTCTGTAATACTGAATGCAGTTGATAGTCATCAAATATCTAAAACATAAAAGCACAAAGCATTAAACGTTCAGATGATTTTGCATTAAATGAAAGCAGGGAGAGCGGGAAAAATACTCAGCACTGAAAAGGGAAATAAAAAGTAAAGTCAGAAGAGACAAAGCAAATTGGCTGGCACAAGAATGCAGTAAAATCAATGAACACAACGAAAACAGGAAGTCGAGGGAGCTCTTCAAACAAATAAAAAAAGTGAAAAAAACAAATTTCAAAGCAACAAACCAATGCATCAACAACAAGGATGGTCACACTCTGACTGAACCAGATGATGTCTTGGATAGGTGGAACGAATATGGCACATCACTTTTTGGCAAGCCTGACAGCCATGAAAATAATTTAGAGCCAAATTTGGAATTGATCCCTGGAGATACGGAACCTGAACCTCTGCTCAGCGAAGTTGAATCTGCCATTAAAGATCTAAAATGCAGAAAGTCTCCTGGTCTTGACAATATTCCTGGAGAGTTGTTGAAACACTCAGGTGATGGTGGACTCAAAGTAATGCATCACTTATGCTGCAAGATATGGAAGACTTGTCAGTGGCCTACAGACTGGAAGCTCCAAGAATTTGTCATGTTACATAAGAGTGGAAATGTCAAAGACTGCAACAATTATAGAACAATTGCACTGATCAGTCATGCCAGTAAAATACTGCTGATAATAATTTTAAACAGGTTAAAGCCAAAAGTAGAGGAAGAGCTATCCGACTGTCAGGCAGGCTATAGGAAAAACAGGGGAACAATAGATATGCTGTTTGTACTCCAGATATTGATAGAAAAGATTAGAAACACAGACCAAGAGATGTTCATCGTTTTCATTGACTACAGCAAAGCATTTGATAGCGTGATTCACCAAAGTCTTTTCCACTTCATGATCAAAATGGGTTTTCCAAGACATCTGGTTTCCCTCATAGCTTCATTATATAATGATCAAAAAGCAACAATCAGATGGAATAATCAAAACTGCAAATTTTTTAACATCACTAAAGGGGTAAGGCAAGGTTGCATCCTGTCTCCACATCTCTTCAGCATATACACTGAACATATCATGAGAGAAGCAGACATAGAAGACATGGGAGTAAATACTGGTGGTAAAAACCTGTCAAATTTACGCTACGCAGATGACACAGGATTACTGGCAGACAACATTACAGGCTCTAGGAGGATCCTGTACAGGGTAGACCGGGTTGGAAAGGCAGCTGGGCTGGACTTAAATTCAAAGAAGACAAAGGTTATGCATGTTGCAGGCAAATATAACACTAGACAGGACCAGATCATGCTAAACCAAGTCCCTCTAGAAAATGTCAAGGACTTTAGATATTTAGGTTCAGTCAAGACACACGATGGAACATGCTCAAAAGACATAAAGATGAGAATTGGAATGGCCAAGAACAGTATGGTTCAATTGAACAATATTTGGAAAGACCACAGCATAACAGCAGACCTTAAGATAAAACTCTTAAAATGTCTTGTCTGGCCAGTGATGTTATACGGCTGCGAGGCATGGACAATGAAGAAAGAGGATGAAAGACGAGTGGAAGCAGCAGAGCTGTGGTTTTACCGAAGACTGCTGAGGGTCAAATGGACGGATAGGCGCTCAAATGAAAGCATACTGAATGAGTTGGGTACTACACGCAAGCTTCTAGTACTCATACAACGGAGGAAACTGAAATATGTTGGACACGCAATCCGTAATGAGAGAACAGACTTGATGTCCACTGTCCTCCAAGGTAAAGTGGAAGGAAAGAGAAACAGAGGACGGCCACCTGCATCACTTGCTAGAAACATCACAAACATCAGTGGCAAGAAACTCCAGGAGGTGGTCAGACTTAGCCAAGATCGAGAGTGCTGGAGGCAACTTGTGAGGACATCATGTGCAGCGGCCAACACTGTTCCCGGTGACGCCGACAGGTGAGACAGGTGAGACGTTTCTGACTGCAAAAATGTATTTCTGGGAAGCTGAGGGGTTCTGCATTTGTGCAAAGAAAATTATCTTGATTAGATCTAAATGTCACAAAAAAGAAAAAATCAGTAACAGATTTTATGGCAAAGGAGGCATTATCTCCAATCTTTTAATGATGGGCAAAAGATATAACTATAGCATGTAAATGAATACAAATATCTTGGTGTTTATAGCATGTAAATGAACATGAATATCTTGGTGTGATCCTTGATAGAAGGATAAACTCTAATGCAGTGATTTTATTTACAAGAAATGCCAATCACAAATGCACTTTTATGCAAACTAAGAAATTTTAATGTTCAACTTAAGTGATGATGTTGACTCTGCCTGTCTGACTAAACAATGGTTGCATCTGGATGAGGACTCAACTGGATGTGGAACAGAATCAGCTTTGGCTGAACAAGCTGATCCTTGGCATAGCTGCCACACATGAAGGCTTATGGTGGTGACTGCCACAGTTTTCCTTCTCTCTTTGACTTTTGTTTCTTCTCTGCCGTGGCAATCCTGCATATACAGTCTATCCTCAAGCAGTGACTTGTAACTGTCTCTTCCCAAATGTCCACATCGGTATCAATGGACTTCAGGTCAAGCTAGCAAACGTCCATGTAACATAGCAGTGGGCACTCAGTGGGCCATGATCCTGCGACAAAGCTCTCCGTGAGGCTTATTTTTCGCAGTTTGTTTGGAGTTTGTCGATGCAGCCATCCTGCATGCAGAGAACGTGTTAAGCTCATGCAGTTGTTATGTGAATAAGGCATACATGACTGGATTGCGGGCCGGGTCCTCAACATTCTTGTTTGGCACACAGACTATCAAGGGAACGCCCAGGATTTAAAGCAAGCACTGCATGTGGAAGCTATTGAGGCGGTGATTTTGGCGCATGTAGGTTCTCCTGTTTATGCTGCAGTAGAACATGATACTCAGCATGCCAGCATGCAGACTCTGTACTCTTGAAGTTGGAAAGTGCACTGTCTGCCATGTTTGAAGTACCAGAATGGTAGGGGATCACATTTTCTATCACAGAGGGAGAAAAGACTGTAAAACATTATGCATACCTCATCAGTATCTATCTATAGAGAGAATATTGAAGTTTTCACTCACATCTCCTATGTCACTAAAATAGTAGAAGTTTTCCTGCCAGAAATATGACAGAATACGCAGACTTTGCAATAACATCTGCACACTGTAGATAAATCAATGTGCATATGCGCATCTGAGAAAAACTGGAATTCTAAGAAAAAACAAAAGAAAGCATATTCATGCTGCCATATTCAATAAAGTAAATGAGAACAAAATTTTGTCACCTAGAGGTCCACGAGGCTTTTTGTGAAATTTCCTTTGTTTGCACCAGTCGCTGATCTTGGCCATTGCATTGGGAACCCAGTTACCAAAACGCTTGAAACGATTTTCTCGAGCAGACATCAAAGTCAGAAGGCTTCGCTCAGAATTGTCTCTGTCTGTCTGCTTTGCTTTTCATCACGTCTGCAACAATAACTTGAATCATTGTCATCATCATCTAATCCTGTAGCCTGTTTAGTTAATGGGGGGGGGGGGGGGGACTGATGGGATACAGCAGGAGACAGAATCCCCCATCTCCATCACTGAGGCTATGGCAGCAAGCATGGTCATGCTAGCTGAAGTTGGTCCTTTATCTGATATTTACCACCCAGCTCTTTCTCTGTCAACTCTGACAACAGCCACCTTCCAGAGGATTTTAGGGAATGGTCCTGGACAGTATGTTGTGGCCATGATGTGACCAAACTAAGCAAACTTGCATTTTTTTTCACTGTTGCCATAAGTGTTTTCTGTGACTGATCAAGATATTATCTTGCTCTGTACATACTTCCTGGTCTTATCTTCAAGGGCCATGATTGCCAACGCCATATAGCAAGGCACATGATGATGATAATGATGATGATGATGACAGAATGATTCATACAAGGATACATCAATCAAAACTGAGAATGCTGTTGAAGTACTGATGGTATTAACAACAGGGAAAAATACCTCTCTTGTAAGTACTTTTTAAGGTAATGAAAACACGCAGACTGTTTCGTCATGTTCTTATGTCACATGACACCACATAACTTCCTTTCATAATTCCAAGCAAATGATAAAAAGACTCGTACGTGATGTTGTAGCTTTCATTCTTATATTTGCTGACAGCTGCCTGAAACTGTTCACGTTCATGCTGTGTTGTGCGTTGTCGTGAGTCTGCAGCATGCAGCTGTTCATCCACAGATCTCAGTTTCTCCTGACGTGCTAACCGTTCTGCTTCGTAGTTACGCTGTGCTCTGAAACCAACGCAAAACACTGTAAGCATGTGCTTTTCATCAGCAAAAAGAAATGGCATCAGGGCAGGTTTTTAGACCTGATGGTTAGAAATATCAGAACCTTCTCCCTTCCAATACAAACTGAAAAGAAATGCAGAATAAATAATAAAAAATCATTATTGCATATCGCTATTCTTCACTCACTTGGACTCATTGCGCATCATGCATTTGAGAGCGTAATACACACAAGCGCTAATGTATCACATACACATGAAATCAGACTACACACATAAATACATGTGCACAAATAAACACATAATAACAATGTCTAACCACATATATAAATACACTATGGTCATAGATGCAGGGAATATAGCACTTACATGTATAAATACCAGTCATGTGGCATCATGTCCCCTTCCACTTCTAACTGCTGATCATATAGCACAGTGTAATCATAGATGTAATCCTTGCATCTAAGTTGTGATAACATATTGACTGTTACATACAAAGTCAATATAGTATCACAATATACTTTTAAATCTGCCTCACATTTTAACCTGTTAATTGCTTCCGACTGAATATTCGGTCGGAAGAAACATACACCTCCAGTGCCATCAACTGAATATTTGGTCGGCAGCCTTTCCCTTATTTTAGCCAGAAAACCCCAACACTTGCAGTGACGTGTGAGATATCAATGGAAACTTCAAGATTCCCTCTATAAATAGATGCTAATTATGTATGTATGATGTTTTACAGTCTTTTCCGCCCGTGCGATTGAAAAGGAGACCCTGATTACTATTCAGCGACTGTAAACAATGGCGGACAAACTCGCTTCAACACTGAGCATCGCTCGGGCCCGAAAAACAATTTATACAGCAAAAGAAGTTACAGAAATCATTACTTGTGCAGCTGATTCTGATTTGCAGTCTGCTGATTCACTCAATATGAGTGAAAATGACGATGATTTGGCGTATGCAGGCGATATTTCAATGTTGATGTCCAAAGTCGAACTTGACCCAGATAAGAGTCAGAGTGACATCACTAGCACTGGCGATCGTAAAAACGAAAGTACTGCTGCTCCTGCTGTGTTGTAAATCATGCTGAACAAGAAAATAGATAGTATTGTGGGGTTTTCTGGGCTGAATGAAGAGATATGAATTTTTTAAATTTTAATTCAAAAAGTTTAAAATTCCATGGCACACGTGATTTACCTCTTTATTTACACTTTGGCACTTAAGGGGTTAAAACATGGTTCATTTTTTTCTTTTTCAATGCTCATATTTTGTGTGTAGAGTAGCAAGGACTACCTTTAATCTATCTTAAAAAAAGGGAGATCATTTTACATTATCTGGGTCCCCACCCCCCTTTTTTTAAAATCTCCAACCAAAAGAAAAAACAAAGGGGGGGGGGGGGGGTGTATTTTGTATTATCTGGGAGATGTGTGTCTACTGGTAAATAGATTACTAAAATGCATTAGCCAGATTTTCTGAGCTGTTTCTGGATGGATTTTACTAAATTTTGGACAAAGGTGTGAATTGTTGACAAATCATAAATTTATACGCAAGTTGGAGGTGTCATGGTTATACAGACCAAAAAAAAAAAAGTCTAAAATGAGTGTTAATACTTTTGAGAAATGTGAGTGAACAATACTTTCTCAGAATCTCTCACAATATTTAAGACTAGTAACTAGAAACTTTGGGGAGAGTTGGACAGCACAAGGTCCTCTGAGGAGAATCCCCCCTCAAGCAAGTGTTTCGGTCCTCAACTCCTTACACTCTTAAGGAGATCGAGCCACATCCATGTCATGACTCCTGGATACTCCTATGCTGTTGCCATTTTTTGTTTGTTTGCTTGTTGTTGTTTTTTAACAGAAATTTTGCCTCCACCTGGGTTTAAATCTGCACATCCAGGATGGTCAGGTGTCTCAAGGTAAAGTCATCCTTGTGACTAATGTCTTAACCACTTAGCTTTTGCGCTCTTGCTGTATAAAGGGGAATTTTAAGCCTCATGAACTTTACTTTTGTTCCTCCCTGGCCAGATCCATGTGGGACTTTTTACAGCTGCTTCTGCATTGCCTTGAGGGCTCGAGTCCTCTCATTCTCACAAATCGAGAGCTGTTTCATGAGGTCATAGGCAGACAAGCCTACCAACCCCCTTGCTCAAACTTTATGGCAAAGTTTTTGGTTGACATAAAATTCTGCTCTTCTGAAATGTACACAGCATCATCAGCTCTCATCCATTCAAGTTCAATTTTAAATGAAGCTTCTTCCAAGATCATGGTGACCTTGAAAAATAAAAAGATGCAATCATTTTTGTACAAAAAGGTAACTGTTGGAATAACAGCTTGATTACCTAATTTTCTGTTGTTATCATTGTACTTATGGTAAGTCACAATAAACTTATCATACAAAATTTAGGTTGCTCTGCCTGTGAAGACCACAATCAAGTCTTTTAGAAGTGAGTGAAAAATCGCTGTCCAACCCAGAAAATGATTCCTCAGGGCATCTTGTGTCCTATGTGGACACTCTGACCACCAGGTCACCACTCCTTGAAATTATATACTGCCAATACATTTTTAAAAATTGTACAAGAATGTAACCATGTCACAAAACCAAGGAAAGAATGTAACCACGTCACAAAAACCAAGGTTTGATGAAGAACATCACTTTAACAATATTTACGACTGCTGAATTCTTTGATACATTTTTGAACATAATTAAGTAATACTTACGACTGCTGCAACTCTTTGATACGTTCCTGAATCTGTTGACGTTCAGAAGCAACGTGCTGAAGATCTCGTTCAGTATTTGTGGAATCTTTCTGAAAATGACACAATGACTGCCAAATGTAATATGTACTACACTGTGTTAAATGACTGCATTGATACAAGCCAACAATATGTGCCACTAACAACAAACCACTGCCAGCTGATCTGGGATATCTGCCTACACTTTCAAATAACACTTAAAGCTTTAACTGTTCACAAAGGCCTTCCATCATTGAAAATTACTCCTCCATCAATTTGTTTATGTGTCTGCCTTAGTCCTTCATGTTTTTGTAAAGCGCTTGACATACGGACATATTGAATGTGATATTTCATTATAATTCATTACTATAACTTATCTCACATTATATGTGTCACTGTCCATCTGATTTCATCCCAGCGTTAGAGCTGACAACCTTGTTTTTAATTTTTCCTTACTTATTTCTTTTCTTTTCCTTTGCTTTTACATTTGTAATTATACAGATCTATATGTGTGTGTACGTGTGTATATATATATATATATATATATATATATATATGAAATACTGAATGCTGTTGTTCCATTCTAACTGTTATGATTTAAATAAACAAATCATTGCTCTTACAATTAGTTTTCCTATTATTATTACAGTTGTAATAGTCTGTCTTTGTTTCTCATGCTTCTGTAAAGCACTTCACATATGGAAACTGATATTCCATTATAATTAATTTTTATAACTTCTTTGATGCTGCATACGTTGTGGTTCATCTGTTTTCATTATATAGTCTTAGCGCTGACACGTTTCCCCTCTCCCTTGCTGTTTTTAGTACTTACTTCAGTTTCTTCTTTCTCTTTGATTCTATGTCTGTAATTCGCGCGCGCGCGTGCATGCGTGTGTTTTCTATTGTTGTTTTTATTCTTATCATGATTTAAAACATAATTATAGACATATTGTTGGTATATATATATACTATTATTACCACTACTATTATTATGTTATTATTATTGTCTTTGATGTTGTTACAGGTTGACATGTATTTGCTTAACATGCGTCTGCCTTCGTCTTTTATGCTTTTGTACAACGCTACACCAAATGATGCATAAATGCCAATATTTTACATAACTCATTTTTATAACTTCTCTGACAGTGTAGGCATTATGGTTCATCTGTTTTTTTTAAAAATATGCCTTTATGTATAGAGAAGCAAGAAATTAGGTGTAAAGCAGGTCCAGTAGGACCTAATGCTATTATCTTTGCATAATTGGGGCATCTTAATTCAAATCCCCTTCCAATACACATACTTACCAATCTTAACAAGTGCCTTAGCTCATTTGATGCGAGACCATGTTAACTGCAAATAACTCAACCGGGTGGTTGAGAAATTGGCGACAAGACATTCACTGTCAGGTGCCACTATCACATCCAACGCTAAGCAAAGTAAGGGCACATGCCCAAGTAACATAGATAGAAGAGCACAGGGTAAAGGCCTATAAAATCCCCCTCCCCCTTTTTCTTAACACTAAAGATGCGATGGTTCACTCAAGAAAAAGGTCGCATGTGGACCACCAAATCTGCACATTAAAGATCCTGTAAGCCATGTCAATATTTGATGGCTTATGGAAATAAAAGAATACTTAGGATGCACATCCCGGCAAAGTAAAAAGAAAAAAATAGTCTATACCCATTAAAGCCCATCCGTACTAGCAGGCATGTGGGAACTGCAGCCCAAAATGAAAACCAAACCATCATCCCCATCAATAAATCCCTTGCAAAGAATAAAACTACAAATAGGGCCTTTTATAACAAATCATGTCAACACAACATGTTATCAAGTCATTCCAATAATACTTTCACATCATCATCATCATCATCATCAGGTGCCCTGCCGCATGGCGTTGGTGATCACGGACTTCCATTTGTCTTTATCTCTCGTTGCCCCTAGCATCTCCCCCACCCTCCTCGTCCCCAGCCACTCCGCAAGTCCGATCAGCATTTTCTCCCTGGGTCTACTTGGTGCTCTCTTTCCCTCCAGCTTTCCCATTGTGACCAGGTGCTCCAAATCCCCCTTCCTCATGAAATGGCCTATAAATGTTGCCTGTCTTTTCCTAATTTTTCTTACGAGTGAAATACTTTCACAACTGAACAAATACTTTTTATAATCCATCTTATTCCACACTGCATTCAGAAATCAAGTGCACATGCTTTACAAACTCTGATAAGAAAATTTCAAAAAGCAAGCTTTAAAATTTAAAGATAAACATAAACTTTCTACATTCTTCTAAATTACCTGAGCATTTCGCAGTGCAACTTTGGCTGCATTGAGGATATCACGTTTCTCTTTGAGTGCAGGTTTCAAGCGTTCTGTCTCTTCGGTGACAGCTAGCAGTCTGGCATGCACTGCCTTCAGCTGTTCCTGACTCTGTTCCAGTTTGGCCTGTGGATGAACAATATTTAAAGTGACAGTGAAAAGTGCACAATAAACAAAATTAAATCGCAAGATCACACATTTAACAACATCCATGCCCAACAAGGGAGAAGAACAAAGAAGCAAACAAGAAAACACGCACAAACAAGAACACATACCACAAAAACAAATGAAAAGAAATCTATCAGGAAAAGGTCTGGAAGTGTAGATTAAAATCCATACAAAAACCAACCCACCCACCGACCGATAGACCGACCAACCAAACAACCAACCAGTGACGAAAACAAAGACAGAGAAAAACCAACACAATGACATGCAGGAAGTTTCAAATTCATACAAACCAAATGACCAGCTAGCCAGACCACATACACAGCTAAACCATCATCGCTAAGACAACTTTGCTTGAATGCGTAAGAGCTAAAGAAGAAGAATCCTAAAACTCAAATGTTACCTTTGACTCGGTTGCTTTCTGGATGAACTTGGGCAGACGTGCTTCTTCATTTTTCAGGCTCTTCTGCACTGGTTCAAGTGTCTATCAAATAATAAACAATTTTCAATTTAACCTTAAAACAAGTATGTCCATCATTACGAAACTACTGACAAATTTACACATACAAACATAATCTGTTAAGAAAACAGAAATGATAATCATTTGTCATGGACAATTTCCAAACTTCAACAACTAAGAACTGTTCAAGTTATTCTCTGTTTTATGATAATTGTGAACTTTAAAATAGATCACATCCTTTCCAACTACAATACATGTGTTTACACTGGAGTGAACGCAATCTTGACAATACTTAGGCAATACCTTTTCAAATTAATCAGTAAACAGCAAGCTGTTTTACTTAGGAGTTAACATGACACTAAAAAAAAAGTCTTGCCCTTGGAAACTGCAATAAAATAAAATGATGTCTTGCCCCTGTAAACTGAAAGAAAAAAAAACAATCTCTTCAACAACTCAACAACCAAAGTAACACATGTTCTTGCAGACTGCCTGTGGTTATTATAAACTTGAAAATCCCATAATTATCCTCTTTTTCACACTATACAGAATCATGTCAAGTCAATAACAGCACATAAAGAAACAAATCCATTTACAAAGCCTCACCAAACAAAATAACAACAAAATGTCAACAACACCAGTAACAAACAAACAGCCTCAACATGAATAACAAAACAGTCTCCTGCTCTGACCTTTTCTTTCTCTACCACAAAGGCCCATGCCATCTCCTTCTTCAAAGCCTTCACCTTCTCCTTCAGATCAGAGACAGTGCCCAGATTCTTGAACTTCTCCTCCCACCTGTACACCTCATCTCTTAGCGCTGGCAAGGTCTGCAAACACGCTCAATGTTTTAACAAACATTATTTCTCTTTCATTCCCTCACCCCATCCATCAGCTTTCTGCTGGAGAAAACCGGTGGACAGAGAAAGGGAGTGAGAGAGTTATTGTTAGTAAGTAACATTTCATATGATAATTAAAAAAGACACTACCTTGAACATAGGAAGCTGATGGATAGGGTGAAGGAGTGAAAAGGTTAACTGTAAATAAGTAATATTTCATGTCATGTTTAAACGATATTACTACCCTGAATATAGGAAGCTGATGAACAACGTGAACTGTAAACAAATGGGGGTGGCTCACTTGTCTGGTTCCATGACTAATTATTCTTAAGAGCAAGGGGCTTATCAGGCAGTTTCATAGATACAAACAGGCACTGTAGAACTCCATCAATGTGACCCAGCAGCTGTACAGTCTTCTCTGGTGGGTGACCCCATAGCGCTTGATGCTGTTGGCTCCCATGGCCCCAAGACTTCAACTGAAGGCCCTGGGGTTGTGGTGTAGGAATGGGTGACATGGGATCAATGCCACTAAATGGCACAGAAGATGGACAACAAGGGGGAAAAAAAACAGAGAGAGAGAGAGAAATATATAAAAAAAAAAGCAAAACAAGTGACATTTCATATCTACCTTGAATGAGTATTTGTTTAAAAACAATCAGGACAATTACCTATGAATAGTCCACCTGGCAAGTTTCTGAACATTTGTTTGATTCCTGATTTTTCTCTGTGTGTGATTTTTAAAATTCTTTTTTAGGATTCTGCTTATGCGCTGAAGAATCAAAACAGGAAAGGTTGGGAAATATTGTTCATGCAGTGATGGTCAAATTTTTGTTCCTGTAGATTGTTCACACTCTGTCAATCAATGCTTCATAGATTAATATTATGAATCAGTGTCATTTCAAACAAAGCTATCACTATTCTGTGTGTATTCATAATTTGAAACCTGATCAAAATAATCTTTATTTATACTTATACTCACTTCTTCAGAGGCTTGCACTTACTTAAAAACTTATTTGGGTGATAAAAAAAAGGCAGATGCTTGCTGAGATATCCACATCTGAACTTACATACAAATTAAATCATAATAACGCAGAGAAAATCGATGCAATTTAAGGCTAATGAAAAAAACTGAATAGCTGACATCACCTTTTCATACTGCTGAATACCATACATGGTCTTTTCTTTGCTGGCAATGGCTTCATCATATTGCTCCTTCATCTGTTCCAGTTGCGTCGCTTTCAAGAAAAACTGTACATACACAAGCACGCATCATGTCAGCATCCTATTCTATGAAACATGAAAACAGAGCAAACCTCAATAATGACACAATGACATTATCTCCATTACAAATGACATTATCAGACAAGTATTGTAAAGGAATTCTCATATTCAAATGTTCATAAATAGTCTGATGATAACAATCATCATGGGCCTTTTCCTTTAACATGTTTTAGGCCAAACACAAAATTCATTGGTCATTCTTTCCCAAAACATTTTTATCTATCCAGATAAAAAAACTCGTTGATATACAGATGCACCATTTTCACAGTTCCAACTATCATGAGCCACTTCAGTTTTCTTTTCTTTTCATTTTTGTCTACAATCAGCTGTGTTTGTACAGAAATCAGCACAAATTCCTTGAAAATATTCTGACGGAGAAGATGACAGGTCTAAGGAAAAAGATTCCCCCGGGTGTTATGATTAACCCCTTGACCGTTACCATTTTTGATGCTTGGTGTTTTCCATATGCCAAGGAAAAAAGTCTGAGGTTGTTGGCTGGTTGCCAGAACAGACCATAGTCAAAACCTTTTGTGAATGGGCTGTATGCAGATCGACTTTCAATGTCTGCTCTGTACATCGCACATTTCACATCAGCACAAAGTAATTACAACAGTTGGCAGTTTCTTCTTTGTTAAAATTTGTCTTCTGAATCATCTTCATAATCACTGTCCATAAAGGAATAGTGGCTGTCTAAAATGATTGTGCACATCTTCTACAAAAGCATTTCATGTTATCTGACCTTGCATAAATGCCCCTATTAGCTTTTCAATATAAGTGACCAATGTCCCATAAACAGAATCTTACGATTATCAGCATTTCCCTTAAAAGTATTTAAGACTAAAAAATTCAACAGGGTAATTATCAACACAAACCTTATATTTATCAGATGGGTTTTTGGTGTGAAGAAAATTACGTGAAGTGTCTTGATTAAGAATGGCGACAGGATTTTCCACCTGGATGTTGAAGAAGTCTTTGATTTTCCTCACTTCTTCCAGTTTGTCAGAGACCAGTTTACCTGTGAAGTATCTCATTTATTGCAAAAACCAAACATAAATCAACAGACTACCACTCATTTTACCTGCCTGCCCTAATCTGATGATTTAGGTAAAATATGAATAATATTTGGAAACAACAAGGAAAAAAATAGTTCATCGATAAAATAATTAAAACAAAAACCATGTCTCCCCTATTCAAACAAACAACCAACCAACCCCCACCTCCACCCACCCCCAAAAATTCAAACAACTGTAGAAACACTAAAAATTAACAAACAAAACCAGAGTCAATCATCAAAGTGAATGAGGAAACTGCGAGCAGCTAATCAATTATCAGAACTGATGTACTTCGATACATTTTTATGTAATGCTATGTAAAACTATGTCTTGCAAATCTAGTCTTACAAAGAAAAATCCTATCAGTATAAGGAATATATTTCCTGCCTGTACCTTTACAATCACTATATATCCTGAATATGTTCAGCACAATTAAAATTTAGAACTATCAAGGACTGAATGGCTGCATTCTCATCTACACAGTCACCATCAAGAACAAGCCAGAATCAAGAAAATGGGCGAACTTTCAAAACAAACAGCTTGAATTAAAAACATGACATGATCTTCACTATGGCAATAAAGTTGTTTTCTGTACACCCAAGTCCACAATAATTTCCATTACAAATAATTAAATCACAAACACAATCATACAACAATTTCATTTGTTAGCAGGAAGATGAAGTTTGTTAAAGTCTAAGCCTGTAACTTGCAAATGAAATAAAATAAATAAAAACCGAACTAAAGAGAAACCAGACCTGCCAACCCCTCTAAGCCTGCAATAGTACCTTTATAAATTTTTTATAGTATTTTTTCAAAAACAGTAGTATTCCAAGTATACAAAGAATTATATACCTCATTATAAAGTAGATTCGTCTCGTCATTTGTGGCTCCAGGAACACATATTTTCACATGTATCACTTCTAATGTCTTTTTTCACATGCATCACAAATTCTGAGTTCAAGTGTCTGTTTTCCACATATATTGATCACTATGAGTTCCAGTGTCTGTCTCCACTGAGGCACAATCACATATGATTCACTCAAAAAACATAAATTCTAATGTCTGCTTCGCTACAAACTGCATTGTCAAAATGACAATTTGAAGCCAACAAGGCACACTTTGAAAGTTACTGAGTTGTGTCGGTAGAGCTTGTTGCACTGTGCTCAGTGTGCTGCCTTTTGGTAGCTGACTTGCACTTTTTCAAGAGCTCATCAGAGAACACTGCTTTGTAGCATGGGCCCCCTTTCTTGGACTTCAGAACCATGAGAGCATCCAATGTCTTTGCCCCTATGGATCCCCGAAAGTCAGTCTTGTTTCTTCGCACTTGACTGAAGATTCTCTCACACCCACAGTTGGACACAGGGATGAGGAGAATTGACAGCATGAACTGGGACAGATGTTTCAGTCTAGTGGCACCATTGTGATCTTTCATGGCACCAATCTCCTTCCACTGCAGTTCTGCTGATGGCTGGTTCAACACCACAGGTGGAAGTTCTGCTGCCTGGTACTCCAGAAACTCTCCCTCCAGCTCATCAGGGGTTGTGTTAGGTGGCAGAGTGCATGGGAACTTCTTCAAGAAGTATTTCAAAGAAGATGCTTGAACTGACTTCTGCAGGTTCACATCCGCAAGCTCTGCATGTTTCCATAGAGTTTCCTCGGCCGGGTTCAGCTTCTCTTTCATGTACTTGCATGCCTCCTTGTAGAATGTCTTCACATTCTCCATGAAGATCTGCTGCTGCTTACTTTCCACACAGTCCAGGTGTTCTCGGGTGGTGCTACCAATGAAGATGTCTTCATCACGCTTCATGTTGTATGAGGATTTGAAGTCCACATCCATCAGGGCCCCATTGTTCAGAGCAGCTGGCTTCAGATAACTGACAAGCAGGCGTCTGTACAGTCGTTCCATGTCTCTCTTGATCAGATGGATTCTGGCGCTGTCGGTCTGTTCAAGTTTGTTGACTTGGTTGAACACCTCCAAGACTGTTGCATAGAACAAGACATACAATTTGGTGGTCTTGCGCCGGAAGAAATCCCCGAGTTTTTGCCTCATAGGTGGGTCAGAACTAGATGTACTTGAAGCATGTGATGTCTTCACACTGCATTCTTCCTTGAAGAATTTGTCCAAAGCGTTCCACTGCTCAACTGCTCTGTCCAAGGCAGCCCCAAGAGAGCCATCGGGTGGGAACATGCTCAACAACCTTGTGCTCTGGCAAGCCTAGTTCCTTCTGGATCTGCTTCAGGCGTTGCTGTCTGCCAGTGCTCTTGGAGAAATACCAGGCCAGTTGACGCATTGTGTCATCAAGGTCAAACTTGCTAGACTCCTTCATGGCTTTCTTCACAGTCAGACTAAGGAGATGGCATACACATCTGGCCAAGAAGGTCTCTGGATGCTTGTCTCTGATGAACGAGATGACACCTTTGTTGACCCCAATCATGACATTGGCATTGTCGGTTACAAATGCCAGGCAGTTCCTCCAGTCTATCTGGTAAGCCCTTAGCTCAGAGTCCAACAACTGAAAGATGTGTTCTCCAGTGGCTGACGTCTCACATGAGGGGACACTGAGCAGTTCAGTTTTGATAGTTCCATGGGGATCCACAGCTCTCACAACAATGGGAAAGAACTTGTCTTCCCCCTCCTGACTACCATCAGTACCTAACACAAAGGGTCCCTTCATGCACTGCACAAGTTCAGCCTTACTATCTTCAGCACATTCCTTCACAATGGATGTGGTTTTTGTTCTTGCAGAACTGTAGGTATCTGCTATGTTGCTGTCAGGAAACATCTTCTTAAACAACTGTCCAGCATGGTCAGAGGCTGAAAGTGGCACGTTGTGTTCCACCAAAAACGCCGTGAAATATGCCTCTGCACGAATGGGCTGGAGATCAGTATCTTCAGTTCTTTGAATATAATCAACAAGAGAAGAGGTGTTTCTTAAGGCTGATGCCTTTGCAATGTGCCTCAACGAAGTCACGTGCTTTTTTACATCGTCGATCCCGCCATGCGAAACTAGAAAATCGAACTCACAAGCACTGCACCTTGCATATGTGCTTCCCACTTTCGATGCAGTGATGCATGGGTACTCTTGTGAGTACGACTGGATGAACTTTTGTTCTCTTTTTGCCTTTTTCTGTACACTTTCACTGCCGGTGCCCAAAGCAGCTTCACCACCACGTTTTCCTTTGCCACTACCACGCGGTCTACCTCGTGTCGCCATTTTCTTTTTGCAAAAACGGAAGTCTCACAGTCGGTACGAGACTTTCGTTTGACCCAGTACGAGACTCTCGTTTGACGAGATTCTCATTTATAATAACAAACATGGCTGCGCCCATAGTCCACTTGTTTACCGATCGTGATTGTCTTCTCAGTGGCGCTCTCGGCTCAAAGTCACTACTAGACCTATAATCGTTTTTTTTTTGTTTTTTGTTTTTTTGCATCGTATCATTTTTTACTCGATCGTAATTTAGTATTATTTAATTATGATCGTAAAATAATACGCCAAAATCGTACTGGTTGGCAGGTCTGAGAAACAAACACAATACCAATTCCATTAAGTCAAATTCTACATGTTACATCATCAGCATAAACGGGTATAAAGATGTGCACTTCAATGTTTACTCTGTATTAATATAAGCCACCACACTGAACGCAGTAATGGACATTTCAACTTTCAACACTACATTACATATCAAGACCAAAAGCACACACCTCGTTCACTTTTGATGGAGTATTTGGCTCCACCATCTGCAGAAATTTTCCGTTGAATGATAATCTTGTCACCATATGTGTCATGTTTGAAAGCGTCAGTCCTCTGTTTCGCAGGTGAATTTCTACTTCAGCGGTACTAAAAGGGAAAGAGAAAAGACCACATATTTCACTTTAAGCAAGCTAATACAACAACGACAGTAATTATTTCATTTTAAGCAAGCTAACACTACCATGAGCATTCATCTAAATGTTACATAAAAGACCAAACTTGAATGACTCAACAAGATATACAACGTGTACATTTAAAATAGTTCAAAACTGACCTGTCTAGACCAAAAGCCAAGTGCCATATGATGATCTAGCTAAAAACATGGATTAGAAAAAAAAACATACTGGTCCTGGTACAAGTTTTTATGTGAGCGATAAGATCAATCCCGGAGGCATACATTCTTGTACAGGTACTGCATGGGAAGAGGTCCTGTATTCTTGGGTTCTGCCTCTACCGGTCCCTCTTCTGTTGAATAGCAGTTGTTTTGTGCTGTTCAAATGTGACTGTGCCTGCATGCATTGTTGCCGCCACCTTCCTCTGTTGCAGGCAATGTCTTCCCAGCTGGTGGTGTTGATGCCGCAGCCCATGAGGTTGGTCTTTGAAGTATCCGCCTATTCCTTTAAAAATATTCCCTGGTTATATGTATCCTTGCTTCTGCTCTCCACACAAGAGCATCTTTGTGATGCAATTGTCCTCTATACAGACAATATGCCCAGTCCAACGAAACTGGCATTTGACAAGTACAAATTCTATAGACTATCCTTTGCAAGCCACACTTCTTTAGAACCTGAAGGGTGGACATTTGATCCTGCAATGTGATGCCACAAATCTTGTGGATACATCTTTGGCAGAACTGTTCCACTGCTGAGTGTGTAAGTAATCCAAGTCTTGCAGCAATACAACAGCAGGGTACTCAAGACTACAGCTATCTAGACAGAAACCTGTGTGAAAAATCTGGTCCTTGCCACAACCTTCCAAAGACACAGTTTGCCTTGGAGATGAGAGAGGAGAACACTCTGAAGGACTGAAAATTTCACATATGCTGAATGTCCCATTTTTGTCTTGCAAAGTAAGTGATAAGACTTTTAGATCAACGCTCATATCATTAACAACTAACAGACACGAGACAAAGTTAACTTAGTCAATACATAACCAATCTATCCCACTGCAAGATTAGTTGATTCAATACATAGAAGATCTATCCTGTTCATTGTTGGTCACTACTGAGATCAGAATCTCAGCTGATGCCCTGAGTCAACAAACCCTATAAACATGTAAATTTTGTATTAATGAGAAGACCATCGTTTACTTACTGCTTTTCCAGATTTGACAAAAGAACGGACTTTACTGCCTCTGTTGGTTGTGGAGGCAAGTCCACCAAGGACCTACCACAAGTCCTGTCACCACCGCACTCTTCCCACCATTCCAAAACACACACACACACCACACACACACACGCACACGCACACGCACACACACGCACGCTCGCGCACACACACACACACACACCAACGCACACACACGCATAATTATCGCTGGTAGCCTGGCACATGCGCAGTCATTAGTGTAATAGATTAAATGATCCGATCATAACAGTAAACATATATGCATTCCTTCATAGTTGGAAAGATGCAAAATTTAAAAATGTACATTGTAGTACAAAAACAAACAGTGCTATCTTAATTCACAAGACAGTTTTAATCCCATAGCCATCATGACTGTTGGGAAGACTCGTAGAAGTCAGTGTTGTGAAGTGATTAGCACACAAGACTACTGATCTGGAAATTGAGGTTTGTACCTATATCAGTCTGAAATACGACTGTAGTATGTTTCAATATTCAGAGCTGTGTGTATGAGTCCATGAATGTCATTAAGGATACTGATAAAATTTCCTGATCAATGCAGCATACGTCGGCATCTCAGACCTGACACACACCAGGATAGTTTGAGAAATGGAGCACAGCCTCAGTCCCAAATGAAACCTCACTGCAGAGCCTCAATCCTGAAATGGAACTCCACATTCCCATATCACATTCTGGTAAGATGTCATGACATTCTAAGAAATGACTGTCCCAGATCCGGCAGCCCTTCACAGCCTGATCTCATGATGACCTCAGTTTCCATTTCCTCTGCCATTTTCAGGCTGTATTTGGTGGTAAAGTTTATGGTATAGCTTCTCTAGACTCTGTTCAGTCTGGCTGTTGTTGACACTTAATGAATCACAATTATATAAGAAATATCAATGAATCCTTCAAATATTTACCTCTCTATAAGTCTATGAGACAAGTGATTTACCAAGTTGGCAATACTCGCACTCCAAATTTTTAACTAACTGATCATCGCACTGTCAGCAATTTAAAATATTTAAAATCTGGAAAAAAAAATGCTACAAAATACTTTCTTTTTCTTAACACTTATTGTATAGCCAGATACCAGAACAGATGCTGTCAACTGCATAATTTTATTGGCACTCATGGTTTCCCTTGATCAAGGTCAACAGCTAATCTACATGTGTCAAAAATGTATGACTTGTACTTCCTGGTGATCAAGATCAACAGCCAGTCTGTATAAAAAAAAAAGGATGTCCTGAGTTCTCCACAGTGACATGCAATGGGGCATTGCAAGGAGACAGACCTAGATTGCATGCTACAGAGTAGTTACCTATTTCTCCCTGTCTCCAGTATATCTGAAGATGCAGGTGCAGAAATCTGTCAGTATCAACTAAATCAAGCATGGTTCAGCCATGTTCTCACAGGCTGTATACACTCACTGCCATTGCGTCCAATGATGAAGTTGACATGGGGCCCTAGCTTCACGTCTAGAAGTCCATGACACATGAAGTTCTTCAGCAAAATTCTCTCCACAATACCAACTTCTGCTTCCTGCACCTGAACAGACATGGTGAAACAAAATGCATTCAGTGCAGGTCTTTAATAAACCAACCTTCACCCTCCTCCACAATACCTTAAAACATTTCAGAAAAAAAGTGTGTCACTCAAATTGATCTCCCCCCTCCCCCCCCCCCCCCCCATCTGTCTCTGTCAGTATGAGGGCCATCCAATAAAGAAAATAAAAAATAGAGATAATATTCAATATCTTTCAATATTCGTTTGACGTAACATCCCTTTTCCCAAAAGACACAGTTCTTTTCGGTGGTTATTTTTATTGTTATTGTTATTGTTATTTTTGTTTAAAGCCCAGCTGGCTGCGTAGAGCCATATCATGGCTATATCTGTTTCAAAACACACACAACATTTCAACAGGAGAAAAAAAATATGGAAAAGAAAATTAAGTACACATATCAATGCACTTGCGCACATAATCTAAGGAAATGCCACTGGCATTGACCACTCTGTCCAATCTATCACAAAGGGGATATAAAAAACAAACAAACAACAAACCTGAATACAAATTTAAACATAACTAAGGACACTAAAAGTAAAACATATAAAAACAGGCCTAAATTACCTAAAATTACTTTTGCATATCATATTTCCCCAGAGCCAAAAATGCACTTAATACATGTTCCCTGTTATCAATCCTAAGCAAAACACAACATATACAGGTGAATGGACCAGCAAGGTAGAAAATGATAGGAAGAAATAACAGAAAACAAAGGAACAAGGCAGAAAGAAAGAGAGTGATACAAAAAGAGGAAATTTCCATCACAGAATTTCCAGAAGTGGGGGATACTATTTTAGTATTCATACTGAAACTGAAAGAGACCCTGGCATTCCCATAAAGGGCTGAAGGTATGAAATGTCCATTGCAAGGCAATCAGTGTGGATATATTGTACCTACTTGGACACCTCCAGTTCGAGGTAATCTAAGTCATATATACACACATTACAGAAGGGTCCTTTCAACTTGAATAATAGAAAGAAGGCTGGGGGATTCAGTTCTGGAGAACAGACAAGGTATGGCAGTGTCCACTGATATGACGTTACCTACACTGCTTTGTAACAAGATGTGTTGTCATGTAATATCAATGCAATCATTTAACAGAGTTTCGTATTTCTTTCATACCGCAGGTATTTGTGTTTTCATCATAAACACCAATAGTCCTGATTAATAATAGTTTGTCTCATGGGAACATGATGCACCACCAGCACACTCTACTATTGTATGCACTCATCATCATCATCATTAAATCATCTTTGAATTTTCTAGCTTCCATCTGAATTTGATGGGCCTTGAAGATGCTGGAATATGCCACTCGGATGAATTGAATGTCTCTTTAATTTTGCCTCATAGCTTCTAATCCAGGTTCATCAATGGCAACCATCCAATTTAAAAACGCTGTCACCGTCTTCATTTTTGTAACTGTTTAACAGTCTCTGCGACAGTGACATGCACCTGTCTTTGATATTCAATAAGGCAGTGTGGGACTCACCTTGTTGCAAAGCATATCATTCCAAATTTATGCGTTCAAAAAGCATAAACTAACCTACAACTACCAATGTCATGAACAATCTCTTCACACACCATTCATCTCTTTATTGAACATTTCTCTGACTGTAAAAATTTCTCTTGTCAGTAGCTTCAACTGGCCTCCTTTGATTATGCTTATCTTTAAACGTCATTTCATGAGACCTACCAATAAAGCAATAATCTGCAGCCTGTAAAAGAGCTTATGTCTCACATACACTCTGTAGTGTTATTAATATATAACAGAACTTCCTTTAATATAACTATTATAAGTGCACTGTTCTTTGATGTTAAATGTAACCATAACATTTGGAATGACTGTACCTAACATGATGTCATAACAATATCATAATATTTACATACAATTTCTTAATTAAATCAAGGAATAATTGGGCCAGATGTGTTTTGAGTTTCAAAGCAATGCGATAATGAGCTTTTAAGTTATCTGGACATTTTCGCTATTTATTGAATGACCCCCATATCTTTAAAAATTCTGAAAAAAACATCTTGATTCTTTAGAATAGGCCTATGTAACTATCAGATCATCTTGAATGTTTTTCAAAGGCAATATCTGTAAAACAAAATGGCAATTCAAATGTGCTAGTTGTGTTATAATGCCAGCACTGATACTGTACTAGTTATCTCTAGACTCCCACACCCTTTCCAACAGCATCCTGCTTTGTCAACCATACCAGCAAAGCAAAAACTTAACCTTTTGACTCTCTTACTATATGAGGAAAGCTGGTGGATACGGTGAGGGAGTCAAAGGGTTAAGTTTCTGCAATTGGATAGAGTACAAGAGTCAAAGGATTAAGTATTATTTAAGAAAATTTATTATTTAAGCAAATTCAAACATTACAACTGATCTTAACATATATCAGTACACATGTAAGAACATCAAAAAGACGACACAATGAATGGAGAGTTGACACAATAAAGTCTACCTAAAAAGTCACTTACTTTTGAGTTTGCCACTTCCACATCCATTTCTTCTTCTTCATCTTCGTCCTCATCATCATGGCGTTTTCGTTTTGTATGAGTGCTTTCACCATTGGTAGATTTGTCTGGCTTTCTTTTTGGCATCTTTCACTGAGTGAAAAGAAAAAGCATTATCTTTAAATCTAGGGACAAAATAAAACAATAACAATGGGTTTCGAATTACATTCAGCATTGTAAGAACATGTTGATATAGTTCCTTGCCTTGATCAAAGCTACAAAGAAAAAACACAAAAGACCTTCAATACAAATACTTGTAGGCACTAGCACACAGAAAAAACAGGGGTGCAGATCATGTAGAGATGGGGGTAAATCACGTAAGGACGATGGAAATCACGTACAAAAATTATGTCAAAAGGGTATGAACACGTAAGACTTTGTCGTCTTGAGGGTATGGTCACGTAAGCATTTTTCCTCTGCCGGTCTCATCACGTAAAGGTTTTGAGCCGTGGGGGTATAGACCTATCGCTCCGTTCGCTCGCCTAGCCGCGGCGGGCAAGCTAACGACGCGACCGACATCGCTTAGCTTGCCCGCCGCGGCACATGCAGCATTGGGGTCGGGCATTACATTAGCGGTAAAAATAGTAACTAGGCTACGTCACACTTTTCTACAACTCTTTGCCTGGGCCAATGAAAATGCAGCGGAAACCGAAAGCAGCCCTTCGAGGAAAAGCTTTCCTCAGTGTACGACCACACGCACTGACTTGCCAACTTTTGAAACTGTTCTTCTACTGAATGTCACGATGTCGAAACAAAAGAGACAAAGACTAGAAACTTCAATCAGAATCAGTTCACATTAAATTTTGTAATATGGAAACATTCCTCCTGTGTTGTCTGTGTCAGTGTGGAAACTGGCATGTGTCACTGTAAAGAGTTGATCTTTATTCTAATTTAGTAGAAGGCCATGCTGCTTGCTTTTTTATAATTTAATTTATTTAAACCATTAGGCCAAAAAATCACTTGGGAAAACAAAATACCGAGTCTTTGCATCGGTGGCTCATACCCCCAGAAATTTTGGCAAAGGGTATGAAAACCCCCTAAAAAAATTATTGGGGGTATGAAAACCCTCAAGTTTTTTTAGTGGGGGTATGAAAACCCTTGACTTTTAGAAGGATCTGCACCACTGGAAAAAAGGCAGAAGGACCTTAATAACCTAATGTTCTATAGTGTTACTGTGTGCAATCAATCTAGACATCCTTCTTTGACCAAGACAGATAGTGACAGTTATACATACTGTCTCTTCTTGTGTGTGCTGTATCAGAATGCTCAAGTTTTGTCTATGAGTATGATACAAAGTTGTTGCTACATAGTACACTGCATCAATACTACAATTGTCTTGGGTTCTTTGGAAAGAATTCGACACAGCTGTATGACTTCCTCAATGGTGTATAAAATCACATAGGCCTACACATACACAGAGTGATATATATTACAGAACAGAAAAAGACAGAGGGCAAGACAGAAAAAGAGAGTGGATTAGTTAATTAGTATGGGAGAATAGGCGTAGGTGGTTGTAATGGAAGAAACTCATTTGACATCCCACTTCATGCTCCTCCACCAAATGGGAACAAGGGGGAGAAGGGGCTGAAGTAAGGGGTGGTAGCAACATCCCTTTGGGGCAAGTCACAGGGTGAAACTGCTGTCAGTCTTAATTTTGTTTGTGTTTGTTTTAATCCCTTAAGTGCTGTCAACGTAAAATTTATGGAGCTCCCGGAGCCTTCTGTGGCGCATACAAACATAAATCTATGGAGGTAGTTTGTTTCAGCCTAATGTCAATGGGAGAGAAGCACTGACTGATGTTGTCAGTTTCAGAGAGAGAGTTAATAAAAGTGACTAGCTTCCCTTACGTGACTTTTTCAGTTTTGATCTATGCAACCCTCACCAGATTGGATTTATTTATCTGAAAACAAAAACTAGTTTTCAGCAAAATGGTGACACCAGGACAGTCTTGCAATGCTGCGTGTTTTCAACCTTTGAAACTGAAAGCATGTGAGTTGAGTCAAGAACTTATGAATGACTGGAGGATGTTTCAGAAGACAATTCTGACACAAGAAGAGGTTCAAAACAGCAGTAGTTACTCACAGTTGGTATGAAATGTGCATCAACTCATGTACATGTATCAGCATGAATACGCCGTATCATAGTCTTGATTATGATAGTCATCATAGCATCAGTGCATGGCACCCGTTGGCAACTGTAAACTTTACTTTCATTGCCACCCCATAAAATGATAAACGTAAAAAAAGTAAATCATAAATCGACTGCCTTTCATTAGAATTCTTTTGTTTTTGTCTTCCCGACTGGCTTCCAGAAAACCTCAATTTAAAGTTGTCAACGACGTATTCAGCCAGATCCAGAACTTACCGTAAAGAGCAAACAACACAGATCTGTTTCATTTGGTTTCCTTTTCAGTTTACAATAACAATATAGGCCTAATGGCCTGGCGCGATTTCTGCTTCCTTCGGTTCAACGGCAGACGAGAGTTGTTTCCCTTCATTTGATTGGTAAAGCTGGATCGAGAAGATTTTGGGTAGGTTTACGAATTAACCTGAATTTTCTTTGGTAAATATATTTGTTCGGTGCTATTTTTCTACTTTTACATACATGAATTACCTGAATTACTTGTTACAATCTATGCTGAAAACTGTAGTTGATTTTTACTCAAGTTTGTCTTGTTTCACATAATGTAATGTTCCAGAGTCCAATTCTAGTTTTATTACCTCGTGGGTTTGCATCAAATGTTTACAGGAAGTTAAGTACTGCGTGTTGTGATTCATTTTTAAAACAGCATGGCTTCTGCGGGTAACAACAAACGTATGGTTTACGTAGGTAAGTATGGTTTCTTTTGATAAGTTTTTAAAACATGATATCATATCATAGCATATATCACACCATATCTTGTTCTGTCGGCATCACCGGGTTCGGTGTTGGCCGCTGCACACCTAATAATCGGCTAATGACCTACAGGCTACATTTGTGACTTACAGAACACTACACTCTTAATTTGACTCTACGATAGATCTCCCTCCAGGCCGCCCTGTCTTGACTTTTGTGGACAATTTCTTGAATATTTAGGCCACTGATATTGGTTATGTTCTCGATGTATGAGATTGGAGGTCTGCTTTTCTTCTTTTTTGCCTCTGTTTTTCCTTGAAAGATTAAGATGGTTCCACGAGGTCCGTGTTCTTCAAGAACTTCTTGCTGCGTGACACATGGCCAATGTAATGTATTTTAGTCTTCTGTTGATGTCTGCTAATACTTTTCTGTTGGTATCAAGTCCTTCCAGGACAATTTCATTAGTTCTTCTGTCGGTCCATTTGACACATAAGTACTATTAGTATTACTGTAAATGTAATAGTAGTCTCCGATAAAACCACATCTCTGCTGCCTGAATTCTTCTGTAATCAATTTTTCTCAAGAGTCCAGGCTTCGCAGCCATAAATCATGACTGGCCAGATCAAACATTTTAAGAGGGCCCCAGTAGCTCAGTTGGTTTGAGCGTCGGATTCACATGCTAATGGTTGTGGGTTCAAATCCCAGGGTGTGCTATATTAAAACTGGCCATCTCACCGTCCCACCTTAACATCACTGCTGTTCTGGTGGTGTCAGTATAGGATTAGGTACTCCCCCCCTTCCCCCACTTCCCTGGGATGGTTAACCCCCCATCGGCCATATCACCTGAGGTGGGTGTCGACGTGAAAAACTGAACCAAACCAAACCAAACTAAACATTTCAAAAGTCTTAACTTTCAGGCTGTTTATATACATATTCATATCATATCATATCATATCATATCATATCATATCATATCATATCATATCATCATATTATATATCTGTATGGCTTGTAGGCTATGGATAGATCTTTACAAAGCCTTTTGCCTGCTGTCGTTCTTTAGGCTACACAATGAAATATGAATGTCTTATTGAAGTGTTACAATGTAGTGCCTTATTCATTGTCATGGCTTAGTTATTTATTAATTTTTCAAATTTGTTTCAAAGCTAATTTCTTTCTGGTGATTAGGCGTATAGATTAGATTTTTGAAGCAGTTAAGTGTTTCTGCTGTAACTATGTTAGTAGATAAGCTGTTCCATAAATTCATTACTCTGTTAGTGAAGAAGTGTGCAAACATTGAAACAAAGTTTGTCATGATGAAGTGCTTTGTTTAAATGGGTGATCGTTAGTACTGCAAGTCTATTAGAAAAGTTTATCAGTTGTGATAACATCATAATGGCCATGAAGAATTTAAAAAGTTTCGATTAAATCACCTCTTAATCTTTGGTATTTAGGGCTTGGTAGTTTTACTTTTAATGTCTTCAAGTGGTCTTTATAGCTTATATTGCTCAATCCCATAATCTATTTTGTAAACTTCTCTGCACATTTTCGATTGGAGTTATATGTGTTTTTTCATGTTAGGAGACCACGCAACATTACCATATAATATATATTACAATATAGGTCTTACTCAAGTTACTGGTAACTTAAACAGGGGAACCAGTAATTATGTCCTTGGTTTTGTATTGTATATTGGTGGGAAATCATACCTGGTATTTTGTTCGCTTTTTTGATGGACTTGGTGATATATACTGATCAAAAGTTAGTTTATCATCAACCAGGACACCTAAATCTTTTTCTGCCTGAGTTTGTTTAAGTTCTGAGTTCTCAATGTAGTATTTATAATTGGGGTTATTACTGCCTATATATATATATATGGAGTATTTTACATTTATCAGTATTAGGCCCCTAAACTTAATCTGCCTCTCTTGGGTCCATTTAACTAATTTACCAATGCTCTTTTGTTTGTTTTCATTGTTTGCGATACCAGAAAATGCTTTTGTATTATCAGCAAATATCTTTATAAAGCAATTGACAATAGTTTGCATGTTGTTAATGAAATAAATAAAGTCAGACCCAGAACACTGCTCTGAGGAACATCGCTGGTAACCTGAATTGCCAGATTTTTCATTACCACTAATACCAGTGCTTACGAACTGGAAGTGATCTGACAAGAAATCCTCAGTCCAATATAATTTATTGTCTCATATGCCATAGCCTTTTAATTTATGCATAAGTCAAGTATGAGGCACTTTATCAAAGACATTTTGTAGATCTATCTAAGTAAACTACACCCACTGGAGTCTTTTTGTACAGTAATATCATCCATTCATGTATTGTATTTAAAAGTTAAGTGACACAGGATCTACCTTATCCAAACAGATGTTTTGATAATAAATCACAATCGACTAAATGTTATTTAATACATCTTGAATAATGCTTTCACAGATCTTAGAAACTACTGAGTGAGGCTTCCAGGCTCATTTTAGTTTTATTACCTTTCTTAAAAATTGGCTTAACCTCGGCCAGTTTCCAGCAGCTTGGTACTAATGGTAGTTTAACTTCTTTTTAAGTTTTTGTTAAAACAAGATTTGCAGGGGACATGACAAGTAGTTTTTTTGCTTCTTTTAATATTCTCGAATGTATGCCATCTGGCCCTGGTGATTTTGATACACTTAGGTTTGATAACTTTTGTATGATTTGTTTCTCAATTATTACAATAGTGGAAAGCATTTTTTCAGTTCGCATGGAAAGGAGGTACATTATCTTTGTCTTCCAGTGTAAAAACAGTCAAGAAGAAGCTGTTTAGTACTTCAGCCTTTTCTAAATCTATCCTAGTCAAATGCCGTCTGGCACTATAAAGTCAGCTATGCCTTCTCGTGTCTTTGCTTTGGGGGATACATAGGTATAAAAACTTTTAGGATCCCGTTTAATGTTCTTTGCAAGTCTCAGTTCCTTTTGTTTTGTATTTTTACGCTTTGTACATTTCATTTGATTCTTTGCGCGAGCATAGGCATTATACTTTTCTTTAGTCCTAAATCTTTTGTACGATTTAAAAGCTTTACTGCCATTTCATTTGATTCTTTGCACGAGCATAGGCATTATAATTTTCTTTTGTCCTAATTTTTTTGTACGATTTAAAAACTTTACTTTTTAATCTTATCTTATCAAGAAGATCTGCATGATACACTGTCTGTGGAATGTATTTCTGGGAGAGAAATATTTTAAAGGAATACAATTTTCTCTACTTTCACTAGTTTCAGTTTCAGTAATTTCATTTTTGAGTACTGTCCAGCATTTATCAACATTCAGGCTATCATTCATTAAAGTTTGCCACTCGGTATGATTCAGAAAGTTTCTCATGCCATCATAATCCCCTTTGTTCTTCCATAAATACTTCTTCCCTTAGCATTCTGCTCACCCTCCGAGGGGAAAGAAGGCAACATGGTAACTTTTATCCAGAGGAGGAATATAAGAAAGACGATTAATAATAATATCATGTACATATTTGTGTAGTATTAAATCAACAGTGTTGGCCTGCTAGAGTCCTTAGAGTCACAACAGACTGATCAGAGCTCAATACAAGCATTTTGACAGACAGTTTTTCTCCAGCAGGATCTTGTGGCTGGGTAGATGCTAAGCAGCCGGCTCGGACAAAAATTTTCCTTTTGCTAACTTTACAAATAATATTCTTATCTTTCGGGTAACGTTGTAGAATCAGGTAACTGGTGTTGTTAATGATGTTGGGTGGGGTATGGTGATAGGTGGTGGGATGTAGCTGCATTAGTGGTAGTGGGTGGGTGTCTTCATCAGTTCATGATTAATTGTCCCTGGTTGCTGGTCGCTGATGATGGAATCAGCATGGGTTCAGGATTGTGTTGCTGAGACTAGAGAATTTTGCTCGGTTGTACTTGTAGTGTGATAGTAGAATGAAATTTTCAGTTGATCTGTTCTGCACGTTTGGATAGTGATACACCTGTTGTTATTTGTACTCTTAAGTGTTCACAATATTATTTGGCACAAAGTTTATGTTATGATGTTAGGCCTGTTCATCACTTAGCCAAAGTGACTTGACAAAGCTTATAAAGTCTTTATTTAATTAAACCACTTGTGTTCTAGTTGGTTTTGCCAATATGTTACTCATATGCCTAAAGCCTAGTAAAGGTCTTCAAAACATGGTTTTGCACATTGCTTGAGTCTGTAGACAGTTTCTTATCTTGGGAGACCTCAGCAGTCTTTAGGCCAAAATAAAAAAGATCAGATTCATACTTCAGTTTGGCAAGAGAGCCTAACAGTGCAGAGCTAGCTTTCCTTTTGACATAGTGTGTAATATTTTGTCACTCAACATGGATGATTCAACTATGCTGCATGCTTGATAAAAATGCAAAGACTGAAATTAGGGGAAGCTGAGGATCCTGCAAGTTGCTTAGCAGTTCTACATCGAGTTGCTTAGCAGTTTTACATCATCGATTCTGCCCTGTATTTGTGAAGATGTTTGTCAGCCTTGTACTTTTGTTGTAGATAGGCCTATTTCGTGAAGTGTTAAGTCAGTCCAGTAGGTACATTTTTTAATTTGCAGCCCATAAGTCTGCGTTTGGGGGACTACATAATTTATGTGCACATAGTAGGCTGATTTGGTACTTTTGATAGAGCCATGGACTCGGATATGATACTCCAAGTTCAGTTCCAGCCTGCAGTTACAACATCAAAATTGGTCATGATGTTTGTGCAGATGACAATAGTCATTATGGTGACAATCATTATTAATGAACAGAATTTAAAAGTTTTGCTTGTGTATTTAAGCAATACATTCAGATAAACTTGTAAATCTTGGTTTTATTTTTAGGTCACATGTTCAATATCATTGAAATAGATATAACTTATCTGATTATAATTGAGATAGATGAGCTAAATGTTATTTGGGAGAATGTATAACATCTGATTATAATTGAGATAGATGAGCTAAATGTTATTTGGGGGAATGCATCATTGCATGACTGAATGACAACTTTTGATAATAATGATATGAATCGTGATAAAATTTACTTGATGTTTGGTAATACATTTTTTTCTCTTTTCATTGGCAAGACAGAAGTATGCATGATGATTTATTATCCTGAAAACTGAATGCATCCATTTTCTGCCTTAACCAAAATCAGTGTTATTTAATTTTTGTTCTGCTTGTTAATGGTACAGGTGGTTTAGCAGAGGAAGTTGATGACAAAGTCCTACATGCAGCTTTCCTACCCTTTGGTGATATAGTGGATGTCCAGGTTCCTCTGGATTATGAAACAGGTACAGTAAACATTGTCTTGTCATGCTGTCAGAATTTAAAAGATATTTGCCTATCTTCTGCACCATGTTAGTGGCATTACTGCTGATTTTGGCTCCCTGACCCCCAGCACACTACCAAATCCAGATTATTCCTGATCATATGTATTCCCTGTGCCTGTGATTTCATCAGATTGATTTCTACAGAGCAGCTGACAGACTGTGTTTTAATTGATTTTGGAAGGGGTGTCATACATTGGTTTAAAATTTTCATTGTCGCTTCCAAGCTCATTTTGTTGTTTTGATGAGAAATTTTGATTGGGAATGTTGTAGGTAATTAATTAAGTGCCAGCCAAAACTACATAATTTTGGTGTCAAAATTTGGAGATATTCAAGAATATATATACATGTAACTTACTGTGTCAGTGCATGGGTGGTGAGTATTTGAAATGAAATCAGTGGCTGGTCTTATTATATGACTTCTGAATTGTTTGTTGTAATGGTACACCAGCCAGTTTGTCCTTTGTCTAAATGCAATATTCTTAGTTCCTAGTAATAATGGTGTGTCAGACTCAGAGTTTGTGAGGATCAAAATATACTAATTTGAAAATGCAGACTGTTTTCTTTATTGTTGTGGTTTTCTGATTTGTGATTTTTTTTTTTACCCCCAGAAAAACACAGAGGATTTGCCTTCATTGAATTTGAACTGGCTGAGGTAAGTTCCATAAAACTGTTCATGCGTATGCTGAGTTTTTTCCGGACATTTTTTTTAAAACATGTGCACATACACACACATGCATACTTGTACACATGCACACATGTACACACTTAAATGCACACAGACACACACAGACACACATACAGACACACATACAGACACAGACACACATACATACACACAAACACACAGACACACACACACAGACACACACACAGACACACACACATACACACACACACACACACACACACACACACACACACACACACACACACACACACACACACATATATATTATATATATATACTTGAAAAAAGAAAAGGAGAAACTCCATTACACACACACACACACACACACACACACACACACACACACACACACACACACACACACACACACACACACACACGCACGCACGCACGCACGCACGCACGCACGCACGCATGCACACACGCACACACACACACACACACACACACACTTACTTGAAAAAACAAAAGGAGAAGTCCAGGTAGAAAGAAACTCTAGGGAGAGCTTGACAACAGAAGGTCTTCAGAGAAGTAACCCCCTTTAGACAAGTGTTTCGGCCCTGAATTCCTTACACTCTCGGGGGGCCGGGCCACATCCAGGTCATGACTCCTGGATGCCCTTCTGCTGTTGTCTATTTTTTTTTTTTCCCACGCCGGGGATCGAACCTGGGCGATTCTGCGCTTCAGAACTGCGGTACGCGGTTTTACCAATGTGCTAACGGGGCACACATCATCTGTAGGGAATTTAATCCTTATGAAGTTCACTTTTTTGGTTCCTCCTTGCCCAGATCCAGCTTGAGCTCCTTTCTGCTGCCTCTGCCATCGCTTTAAGGGCTCTAGTCCTCTTCTTCCCAGAAATGGCGAGTTGTTTCATGAGATCATAAGCGGAGGTGCCCACAAACCCTCTTGCCCCGACCTCTATGGCGAAGATTTTGACCCGCAGACCTGCTTTCTTCAGGGTGCTGGCAAGACCGGCGTATTTTTCGGTCTTGTAGATATGTGCTTCTTCCATTCTGCTTTCGTATGGCACAGTGAGTTCTATCAGAATCACTTGTTTCGAGGAGTCAGAGTGGAGAGCGATGTCTGGTCTCATGCCTGTCTTGCTGATGACATCTGGGTAATTTCTCCACTCTGGGAGGTCTGCTGTACACTCCCAGTCGACTGCTCCATCCAGAAGACCCTTTGGCAATGTGCTGGTTGTCATAGCCCTTTCGGGCCAGACCTGTTTCCCTCCTGCTTTGTAGAACGTTGTCATAGCAATTGGTGCGTTTGGGGTCATGGTTTTTTCGCTAACCACATCTGTGATCACTTTCAGAACTTGGTTGTGCCTCCATGTATACCTTCCTTGGGCTAGCGCTACTTTGCAAGAGCTTAGGACATGTTCCACTGTTTGTTTCTTCTGACAGAGCGGACATGCTGGGTCGTCTGCTTTCCCCCATTTCACTAAGTTTGCATTCGAGGGGAGCAGGTCATATACAGATCTGAGGAGGAAGCTTATCTTTAGAGGAGCCATGTGCCACATATCGTTCCAGCTGAGACTTCTTTGGAGTGCACTGTCCCATGTTGTCCATTGCCCCTGTTGACCTTGCTGGACTGCCTTCTGCACTCTTTTGACATCTTCTTCTTCCTTCAACTCCTGTATGATCATGTCTCTTTTTTCCTTCCCTTTGGCTTTGGACCACCACTGCATTTTTGTTGCTCCCAGTCCCTGTCTGTTGGTTTGCGTGTGTCCAATTATTTCTTTGATGCTGAGGTTTCTCTTGGCATTGTTTACAGCCTCTTGGACTTTCCACTTTCTGCCAGTTCTCAGCTTTGGATGAACTGCTCTCACGATATTGTCCTCCGATTCCTCCAGCATGCTCAACAGTCTTGCTTTTCCAACTTTGTATTCCTCCACTATGGATTTCAGAGGTAGCTTCAGCATTGCTTGACGACAGTAGAATGCAACATCAGTGAGACCAGGTGGGACACCGAGCCATTTTCTTGTGTATTTGTTGATTTTGGCTTCCATTGCTTCGACTGTGCTGGTGCAAATGTCATAGATTAGCAGTGGCCACAGCAGCTTTGGTATCAGCATGAACTGTAGACACCAGACTTTGTATTTGCCTGGCAGTCCGCAGTTATCTATTTTCTTCAGGCCTTCTTCTGCTGTTTGCTTGGTTTCACATCCCCTTTGTGTGTCTTTCAGGGAGTCATCATACCATCTTCCGAGACTTTTTACTGGCTCTTCTGTGACAGTGGGGATGGCTTGGTTGGCTACCATGAATTTGACTGAATCTGCCACTTTTCCTTTTCGCAGTGAGAGACTTCGGGATTTCTTAGGTTTGAACCTCATTCTTGAAGAGGCCACCAGCTCATCCAGCTGCTTTATGATTTGGTGTGTCTCTTCCTCATCCGTGGACAAGACTGTTGTGTCATCCATGAAAGCTTTCAGAGGAGGCATCTGGTATCCATCTCCCAGATTCACTGGACCTGAACTCTTCATTGCAGCTTTCAAGATGACTTCCATTGCCAACACGAACAGTATGGGAGAGATTGCACAGCCCATTGCAATGCCCACCTCTAGGTCTATCCAGTCCGTGGTGTATTCTTTGGTAGAGAACCGCATTGAGAACCCTTGGAAATACTTCCTCAGCATTGTTCGGATGTTTTCTGGGATGTGATACATTTCAAGAGCCAGCTGGATCATATCGTGTGGAACTGATCCATATGCATTCGCCAGATCAAGCCAAACTACGTCAATGTCTCTCTTCTCTGTTCTTGCTTTTTGGATGGCATCCCAAATCAACGTGGCATGTTCCAAGCATCCAGGCATTCCTGGTATGCCTCCCTTTTGGACTGACATATCCAGATACTTGTTTTCAGTCAGGTATTTTGTCAATCTTGCTGCCATAACAGAGAAGAAGATTTTCCCCTCGACGTTCAGAAGTGATATTGGCCTGAACTGATTGATGCTGCTGGAGTTCTGCTCCTTCGGAATGTACACTCCTTCAGCTCTCATCCATTGGTCGCTGATCTTCTGGTTCCTCCATGCTGATCGAATCATCTTGTGGAGCCACTCGAGCACTTTTGGGCATTTCTTGTAGAGCAGGTATGGTATTCCGTTTGGTCCAGGTGCTGACTTGGCTCTGGCTTTCTTTACTACGTTCTTCACTTCATCCAGCGTTGGTGGTTTGTTATTGAATTTTCCTTCTGGCGCTGCAGGCCAAACCAGATTTTGGATTTCAAGTGGTGCCTCGCGCTGAGAATCGGAATATGTTTCCCTGAGATGCTGCTCTAGGGTTTCCTTGCCCACTGTGAGAGTCCCTGATTTGGGTTGTTCAAACAGCTTTCTTGCAAAGTCAAAGGGATCTTTGAAGAAACGATCTTGAGTCTTCTTCTTTTTGCTCTTTCTTCGCCTTGCTGATTCCACTTTGCTGAGAGCATTGTGTTTGGCCTTCAGATCTTTCCAGAGTTCCAGGAGCCCTTGCTTCTCGAATTCTGAGGCAGTTTTCATTCGCTTTTTAAGCTTCCTTTTCTCCCTCCGGATGCTCTCCATCTGTTGCTGTCTTCTGGATTTCTGGGGAGGCGTTTTTGTCTTTGGCTGCTTCACTCCATAAGTGTCCCTGCAGATAGAGTATATGATGTCTCCGTATGTGTCAAGTTTGTGTTCCAGCGTACTGTTCCCTATTAGCGCATTCAGCTTAAGGACAAGTTCCTCATCTAATTTCTCCCATTGTTCTTTTGCACCGGCAGGCGGCAAATTGAGTTTTCCACGTTTGGCGTTAAGAGCTTGTGCAAAATCCGCATCAGAACCGTCAGCGTGGATGTCCTTGGCACTATGGTTTAATTCCTGGCCTTGGTCATCCAACGTCTCACCTGCTATCGCAGTGCGCTGCTGCTGGTTCGTATGTGTCTTCAAACAGCCCATTTTTGTCCTGTGGATCTTCATGCCGCGTTTGGTGGTGAATCTCCTTCCACACGCACACGGAAATTCCAACTGGTCATTAATCATGGTCCGTTGTGCGTTTCCAGTCGTGATGGAGTCAGTGCCGATGGATTCATCATTCTCTCCCCCTTTCGGTGAATCCTGGGAGCATCTTTCATTTGGAAAACTCGTGGCATGTTATCAAAGGCAAGGTGGGAAGCCAACCCACAAAGCCCGCAGATCTAGTCTTTCCCAGTGTCCTTCGGTCTTTCCCGAATGTCCTCCGAACTATTCCCGGAAGTCAATGGACTGACCATGTGCAGGTAGAAAGAAACTCTAGGGAGAGCTTGACAACAGAAGGTCTTCAGAGAAGTAACCCCCTTTAGACAAGTGTTTCGGCCCTGAATTCCTTACACTCTCGGGGGGCCGGGCCACATCCAGGTCATGACTCCTGGATGCCCTTCTGCTGTTGTCTATTTTTTTTTTTCCCACGCCGGGGATCGAACCTGGGCGATTCTGCGCTTCAGAACTGCGGTACGCGGTTTTACCAATGTGCTAACGGGGCACACATCATCTGTAGGGAATTTAATCCTTATGAAGTTCACTTTTTTGGTTCCTCCTTGCCCAGATCCAGCTTGAGCTCCTTTCTGCTGCCTCTGCCATCGCTTTAAGGGCTCTAGTCCTCTTCTTCCCAGAAATGGCGAGTTGTTTCATGAGATCATAAGCGGAGGTGCCCACAAACCCTCTTGCCCCGACCTCTATGGCGAAGATTTTGACCCGCAGACCTGCTTTCTTCAGGGTGCTGGCAAGACCGGCGTATTTTTCGGTCTTGTAGATATGTGCTTCTTCCATTCTGCTTTCGTATGGCACAGTGAGTTCTATCAGAATCACTTGTTTCGAGGAGTCAGAGTGGAGAGCGATGTCTGGTCTCATGCCTGTCTTGCTGATGACATCTGGGTAATTTCTCCACTCTGGGAGGTCTGCTGTACACTCCCAGTCGACTGCTCCATCCAGAAGACCCTTTGGCAATGTGCTGGTTGTCATAGCCCTTTCGGGCCAGACCTGTTTCCCTCCTGCTTTGTAGAACGTTGTCATAGCAATTGGTGCGTTTGGGGTCATGGTTTTTTCGCTAACCACATCTGTGATCACTTTCAGAACTTGGTTGTGCCTCCATGTATACCTTCCTTGGGCTAGCGCTACTTTGCAAGAGCTTAGGACATGTTCCACTGTTTGTTTCTTCTGACAGAGCGGACATGCTGGGTCGTCTGCTTTCCCCCATTTCACTAAGTTTGCATTCGAGGGGAGCAGGTCAGATTCATTCTGATGAAAACAGAAAATATAACTCATGAAAGAGCAGGTCATATACAGATCCAGTGTTTTATTATAATGGCCGTGTCTGTGAATAGTCCTGGCAGGTTTTTTCTTTGTTTTCGTTTCCAAACTTTTTTTTTCTATTCAGTTTTGATAAAGTGCATTTATAAACAGTGTTACATACATCATATACATAGCAATGCTTAGAGCTCTACAATTATGATCAACAGTGTGAATTTTGAAGAACCTGCAAAAAGAAATTACACATTTATTCCAAAATATACCATCTGAACAAAGCATAATCTTCAAGTACAGATATGACAGTAATTTTTCCAATGTATTTCACGATTTTGATAATGTATGTATCATTAATAAAAAAGGAACTTGTATCAAATTTCAGTTTTGATTAATATTAAGTAGTGCATAAGCAAGTTCTTTCATAGTGTATTGTTGATTTTGTATTTATTTTTGCCTATTTGTTCTTTTGAAATTTCAAATTTCATGCTAGCATCTGTGTGAGATCATAATTAGTTTACTTGCATTGTTTTCATGGTTTTATTTTTTGGTCTGTTTCAGGATGCTGCTGCCGCCATTGATAATATGGTAAGTTTATTAACCCCTTGACATCCTTAGCTGGTAGAAGCTGATAGATTTCCCACTGGAAGCCAGTGGAAACTGGTGGAGATATAGTCTTAGGGAGTCAGGTAGTTAGTGCTTGGGTTTCCGTTAGCATTGCATGTTCAATTGTTCTATTGCTGCAATAGAAAGAACTGGACAGCTCTTATTTGCAGTAAAACATAAAGATCAGGATTGGCTAACATAGTTGTGGGATGAAAGAGAGGTTGGGAGTGATTGAGAGTCTTGTGTATTTTCTTTTTGTTTAAAAATAATCCTTTCCCCAAGTAACACATCTAACTGTTTATATGTGACTTTTAACTCATATATAACTGTTGCTTTGTGAAAAGTCTTGCCCAGCTCATCTTGGATTTCAGGATCCTAACTGTCTGTTATGATAGAAAATGGTCTATGTCTAACATTTCAAGGAAAAACATGACACAAATAAACAAACAGATAAGAAAAATGCATGAATGAAAAGGGAGTGGAAGCACAGATCGAACAAGCATCATTGACATACATATAGCTGTTTTGTTGCAGATACATGTGCTTGTAATTGTATAGATCTCAGTATAGATTTACACACTTGATATACACAATACAAACTGTTAATGTCACACACACACACACACACACACACACACACACACACACACACACACACACACACACACACACACACACACACACACACACACACACACACACCACACACACAGAGACACAGACTCTCTCTCTCTTTCTTTTTCTCTCTATCTCTCTCTTACTCTGTGAAGAAAATTCACAGAGCCTGTCTCTGGTTCGTGTGAAATGCTCAGTATGTAAATGTAGTGGACATTAAATAGCAAAGAAGAAGAAACAGCAGCAGATCAACCAGCCAACAATGAAACAAGGGAAAGAAGGAGAAAAGCATGAACTTCCCATGGTAGTTAGCATGGCATATGTTTATTGGTTATTTTTCCTTATGGCACATGCAATAGATTAGATGCTTTGTGATTTCTCATTAACGTGCGAGACAAAAGTTGGTGGAAGCAATCCCCCTAGGGATGGGGGGATTCTTTCAGTATAAATGGTATTCCTACCTGCTGTTCTGTGCTAAAAAAATTTCCTTTTTTCTGTCACTCTCTTTGTTTCTGCCTTTCTCCTTTGCTTTCTGTCATTCCATCCTATCATTTTCTGCCTTGCTTGTTACCTGTATGTGATCTGTAAACCCTTACCCTCTTATTCATAGGATTGATAATTGGGTACGTGTATTAAATGCATTTTTGCTTTGTGGAAATGTGATGGATAGAAGCAATTTTAGGTGCTTCAGGCCCATTTTTATACATGTTTTAGTGTTCTTAGTTATGTTCAAATTTGTATTAGGTTTGTTTTATTTTAAACCCTTTGGTGATAAATTGGATGGAGTAGTCATTGCCAAGGGCATATCCTTGGATTATGTGCATGAATACATTGATGGTTTGTATTTAATTTTCTTTTCTAACTGTTTTTCCCTGTGAGCTATTTTGTACTTTTTGAGACGGTTATAGGCCTGATATGGCTCTGCATAGTCAGCTGGGCTTTAAACAAAAATAACTATATGGTAGAAGTAGCAAAACAAACAAACAAACAAACAAACAAACCACAAGTAACAAGAAAGACTTTCATGAGTTATATTTTCTGTTTTCATCAGAATGAATCTGAGCTGTTTGGTCGTACAATTCGTGTCAATCTGGCAAAACCGATGAAGGTGAAGGAAGGTGCTTCCAGAGCAGGTTTGTAAAATTTTTGCTATTATAAAGCTGCATCTTCACAATTTTGTTGGGAGATTTTCCTGTACAGTGTATTGCCGTTGATTGTTTTGGTTTGATCTTTTTTTTTTTTTTTTGCTGCCCCATCTTCTGTTTGGTTTCTGTGTCACTACTCTCACATTGCTCATCTCAGTTGGACTTCCATCTGTCTGTGTCTCTCGTTGCCCCTAGCATCTCTCCCACCCCCCTCGTCCCCAGCCACTCTGCAAGTTTGTCCAGCATTTTCTCCCTGGGTCATCTGTATACTATAGCACTGTCTGTAATAAACTAAACAAACCTGAAATTCAAGCATTGGTAAATTTAATATTTCTGGGTCATTATTGAGTTATTTATTTGAAGATTTTAGATCTACAGACTGATAAGGTGTTTTGCTTTTTTTCCCCCAGTGTGGGCTGATGACAACTGGCTGCAGAAACATGCAGGAGAAACCTTGCAAAATGATGAAGATGAAGAAGAGGAAGAATCCAACAAAAAGCCAGCACAAGATGATTCTGAGGTAAAATGCTAGGTGGATTTTTTTTAACAATACAGCACCCCATGCCTCTCACACCCTCATAATGTGTTTTTGAGTGTGTCTGTGTGAAGTTATGTATTTAAATGTAAATTAAACTATTTAGAAAGGAACTTATAATGCAACAGATTTGTTGTTGATAATTGTGAATGATATCAGTATGTTGGGGATCCAGTATTTCGTCACACATCCCTCCTCCCCTTCAAAAAAAACAACTGCAAAAAAAGGTTAACAATGACAGACAAATAAACGTTACTTACAGAGGCATGTAATATTTTTTTTAGTATATATTTCATCTGTGAACGAAAAAAGAAGTTACTTTATGTCTTATAGGCTGACAGTGAGGCTACAGCAGCCAAGAGAGCCCGGCCAGCAGGCAACCCCCAGGTGTACATGGATATCAAGATTGGAAACCGCAGCGTGGGCCGTATTGTCATGCAGCTTCGTGCTGATGTTGTCCCTAAAACAGCTGGTAAGAAAATGTGTATTATGTGGATGTTGAAAGGCTGGCAGTTTGTTTGCTTCTTTCTTTTTTTCAAGTCATCTTAAGACACCACTCCTTTTCTTTTTCCAACTAATTAGATCTTATGGTGTATGTATATATATATTGTGTGTGTGTGTGTGTGTGTGTGTGTGTGGTGTGTGTGTGTGTGTGTAGATGATCTGCAGATATTGATACAGATATTAGTGTAAACTCTTGAACCAGGTCAAACCATAACTTACAGTATTAATGACAAGTTTGTTATTAGGATATATGTTACATTACGTAACTTTGTAATTTCATTCTGTATAGTTGGTTTCTCTTTGGAATTTAATCCATGTTTGTCATGTTTTGGGTACATTTTCTGTGTTAACTATGTGTGTATTTTTTTTTCAGAAAACTTCCGCTGTCTTTGCACATATGAAAAGGGATATGGTTTCAAGGGAAGTTCATTCCATAGAATCATCCCACAATTTGTATCCTTTCATTGGTAAAATCACCACTAAAATGTTGATATTCTGAGCATAATTATATGACACTGTTTACTGTCGCCATGTTTTTCTTCCCACCTGGATTTGAAGCTACACTTCCGAGATGGTCTGGAGTTTCTGCTGTCATCCCGTCCTCCCATCATTTTTTTTTCTTCCAGCTGGGTTCAAACCCATGCCCCCAAGTTGGTCGGGCATCTAAAGGCCAAATCGTCCTTATGATAGATGTTTTTGCCACATAGCTTTCAGACACGTCAGGAAATGTTAAGCGTAATGAAGTTCAGTTTTGTTCCTTCTCGACCAGAGCAAGCTGGAACTCTTTCAGCTGCTTCTGTTATGACTTTACAGCTGCAGTTCTCTCCTTCCCAGATATCTCAATTTTTTTCATAAGGTCGTGAGCAGATGTGTTTACCAACCCTCTTGCTCCAACCTGTATGATGAAGACTTAGGCTTGAAAACGCGATTTCCTCAAGTTGCTGGTAAGACTAGCGTGCTTTTTAATTTTGTAGATATGGACTTCCTCCCTTCTACTTTGGTATGCACAGTGGTTTGATGAGAATAATATGTTTTGATGAATTGAAGTGGATAAGTGTATCTGATCTCATCCTGTTTCTCTGCTCTGCGTATTTCTTCCATGTGCTTTTGTGTGGTGAACCTCCATCACTTCATCTCTTTTGTCTGTCTTTTATTCAAAATTGCGTCTTTTGTTTCTTTGAGTCATCCTTCTATCCCAAACCTTTTTAGTTGTCTATTATTGTCTCAAACTGTAACTGGACATGCTAATCGTATTAGTAGAGAAGGGGGGTGGGGTGGGAGCTATTTTATGAAAAAGTTATGAAAATAGTCTAAATTCTCATTTAAACAACAGAGTTGTATGAAACCTTGACTGATGTCAGATGTGTCAAGGAGGTGATTTCACAAACCACAATGGCACTGGAGGCAAATCTATTTATGGCAAGAAATTTGAAGATGAAAATTTCCAGTTAGTGCACACAGCAGCAGGTAAGTGGTTAGTGTTAGTGCCATGCCTATATATATTGCAAGCACGTGAATCTGTATTTTGTCTTAGTTTGTAATTTCTTCCACAAAATCTGTAGAGAACTAATGCGATCAATTTTTTGTCTGGGGTAAGACAAGGATGGGAAGATAGTAGTTGACAGTTTACTTACGGCTTTTGCCATTGAGCTAGAAAGCTTTTCTAGTATGCAGACTTCAAACTTAGATGATTTATTCATTTAGACTATAGCCCCTCATACAGGGATGGGAAAAATAAAAGAAACCATTCAGTCATATATTTGGTGAAATTGAGGCAGACACACAACCAATTACAACTGAGTGATGAAGGAAAAAAGATTTAAATGTTGGCCTGGCAATATCTATGAAACATTTTTTACCCTATTAAAAGATTGTGTAAGAGTAAAGCTAGGCGTCTAATGACTCATTCATGTTTTGCTGAAAGAAGTAGAGTTAACTTAACCTTGTGGGAAATTTTCCATAATTTTGAGGTATCAGTTCTTTTCTGAAATCATCAGGATCAGGACAGATTTGTACAATGGAATTTTCTAATTGTACTCAGTTGACCAAGTATCATCACAATCACTGTATTCAACACAGGTTTATGTATAGACTGATGGCATTTAACATGATGTGTGTTGTGTTTTATGTATGAAATCATGTATGGCACTTTCTTGAGCAAACTGAAATGAAAAAAAATACTTTGCTGAGAAAAGCATTCTTTTGGTGTAGTGGTCTTAACTTGATAACAGTCTTGTGTAGGTTGAGAGAGGAACTGTTTTGAATGGCACTCAAGACTTGGAATATCTTGTCATATTTACTGTATCATATTTTCTGTGCAGGTGATCTGTCCATGGCCAACTCAGGTCCCAATACCAATGGGTCTCAGTTTTTTATCACCACAGCCAAAACAGACTGGTCAGTGTTGTTGACAACCATTCTCATCACCTTTACATATAGCTAGAATTAAAGATTTGGGTTTTGTTCTTTTGTTTCTTCTTTAATTGTAATAAAAAATGTGGTGTGTGCATAGTTGTTTGCTTGATATTGCTGAAAGTAGTTTGTTGGAATGAAGCAGTTGTTCAGAAATACTGTTACAAGCAATCAGACCTTCACAGTTTGTGACAACATTGACTTGTTCACGTTCCATTTTCTGCAAGATTTTTCTTTTGTAATTTTCTTTTGTTGTTTGAATCTCCATCACCATCATCATCACCATCATTGTTTATCATCATGATCATCATGATGATATTATTACTGTTATCATTATTATTATTGTTACCATTGTTGTCATGATCATGATCATCATGTGCCATGCCATGTGGTATTGGTGACCATGGTCCTCCATATGAATCTGTTTTGTTGCTGCAAGTATATCTCCTACCCCCTCTATCATCATCCACTCTGCAAAAGTAATATTTTCTCCCTTGGTCTATCGGATGCTTTTTTTCCCGTGCTAGCTTTCCTGTTGTGACTCGGTGGTTGCCTCATATAATGTTCTATAAATATTGCTTGTCTTTTCCTAATCTTCTTCATAATTTCTTTTTGTGTTTATTTCTTTCATCATCATCATCATCATCACCATCACAACCACCACCACCACCACCATATCATCATAACAATAATCATAATAATAACAACAACGATGATGATGATGATGATGATGATGATTATCTGTTGCAAGTGTGATAAATGAACATCATGGGTTGTGGGTTCAGGCCTCATGTGGGCCACTTTTTTTTTTTTTCTAGCAAGCTGGCTGGCAGCCTGGCTCTTTTGATAGTGTGTTGGACTCCAGATCTGATGTTCTGACCCAGAAAAACTGTCCTGTTACTGCCCATCTTAATACCGGTACTCCAGTAACTTTGATGGTGTCAGTTTAAGGTTTGTTTGGTTCTTTTCTTCCCTGCCCCTTGCCCGTATCAAGACATTGTCAGGGCTTAGGGTTTTATGCATGTTCAAGGACTCTACCAGATAATTAGTGACAGATTTGGGTGAAGCGCATATGGAATTGTCTGAGTGCGATGAATCACTTTTGAAAAAAAAAATTTGAACTGAAACTTTGAACTCCAAACTCACATTAGAACAGTTGACTGTATGTTACAGATTTGAATATGGATAAGAAATAACAGGAATGCAGAAAAAAAGCGCTGCTTTGCCGTCATTTAATTTTAAGCATGTAGGTTTTGGTTTTGCAGGTTGGACAACAAGCATTGTGGTGTTCGGACGTGTGTTAGAAGGCATGGATGTTGTCAACAAAATGGAGGTGAGTGGCTGTGGACTTTGAATGGATAATTAATCATAGAATTTTGTTTCCCTGGTCATTACAGGATGTTATGGGTTTGTTAATTTTTGAAGATATCCATTGTTACTGTTGGTCATTTCTATGAAAGATGTGTTCATGAAAGACATTTGGAAGGTGATTGCAGTCATTCAACAGCAGGAGCACAGTGTTTGAAAAATGATAAGAATATAGGTACACGTTCTTGATATTACAATTTCTTAATGGGCTAGTGGCAATGAAATGATAGAGGAATTATTTCCAGCGTATGAATAGGTCCGTTTATAAATGACACTCCTCTATCTTATATAAAAGCACACATTTCATTGGTGTAGTACCTTATTAGCATGATGTGCTGCAACTGTATAACACTTATTCATGTTGCACATAGGAAATCTCCATGTGGATGAGATGCTATTGAAAGATTCTTCACATCTCATGGATTGACCATATCACCAATGAGTGCACACAGTAAAATCAAACAGTTTAAGTATTAGAAGACTTTCTGACTCTAGTAAAAAGATGCAGAATGAAGTGGTATGGAACCATCCTGCAAGGCATAGTTCCAGGGCGAAGGTGGGGGGAGAAGAAAAGAAAGGCAGAAAAAGAGATGGGGAAAACAACAGCCAGGCCTTAACTTCAGCAATTTTTTTCTCTAGTTATGTGCATGTTTGTCAGTGCGTAGCATAGTTAGTCATAAAGCCTTTTGATTGTGTCGTAACATTCTTTTCTTTATTTACAGAAATGTGGCACCAAAGGAGGAAAACCTACAGAAAAAGTCACAATTGCAAATTGTGGAGAGCTCATGTAATTCACAAACAAAAGGTGTATTTGTGTGTGCATGTTTGTATGAGAAATGAAGATATGATTTGATGAAAATGTGTTTAAGTGAAGAGAGTGTCATGTTAGCAAACCATTAAAAGCTTGCGTAATTTAGAATAGAAAACAAGAGCATGTGCGTGGGTATTGTATGTATTAGAAAAGATATCAGTTGAAAATGTATTTTAATGAAGACTAGACTTTAGAGATGTGCTCAATTCAGAAGAAAAAGAAGAGCGTGTGTTTGTATATGGGGTAATGAAAAGAAGAACTGCAAGCTTGTTTTCTTCTGTGGAGTAACAGAAGAAAACTGAAGAAAGTGTGTGGGCGTGTTAGTATGAGTCATGAAAATAAGACAAGCTTGTTTGAATGAACTGTTTGTATGTATGTATATATCTTTCAACAAAATATAATAAGTGAGAAAATATCTGAATTTTGTGTGTTCTTTTTGTGTCTTCCAGTTCTGTAAGAGACTGTTTCACTCACTCACACTCATACAAAAACACAGTTTTCTCCCATTCTTTTCTTTTTAATGGTAATAATTTCACTTTTATGGCACAAATGATCCAGGTCAAAAGCATGGTCTTTGCACTTTACAGGAACAAAACATTAATTATTAAACTTTGAATCAAGTAAAAACAGACAGTGAAAAAATATAAAATGGAATTACATATTAGGAACTATAGTAATGTAAGTATTAAAAACTACAGTAAAACGAAGAGCCAAATAATATAAATGAATACAAGTATTCACAGATACACATAAACACAAAAGAACTCAAGTGCCGCGCGCGCCACACACACACACACACACACACACACACACACACACACACAATACACAGAGGATGCTGAGCTAGGGCACACTCATTCTGTCAGGCATTTGACTCCTAATCCAAGTTGTCAACGTTTCTATATGGCCCCCACAAATGAGCACACAAACACACACAGGATGCTGAAAAGAAAAACAAACAAACAAAAGCTAGGATACACTCAGCCTTGTTAGGCGTGTGACCTTCAATCCAAAGTGTCATCCTGTGTCTGTATCATCTACACACACACACACCACACACACCACACACACACACACACACACACGCACACACACCACACACACACACACACACACACACACACACACACACACACACACACACACACAGAGAAGACCTTGATCTAGAGTACACTTAGCCTGTTCAGTGTGTGATATTTGACCCAAATTGTCATGTTCTCTCCAAGAAGGTGGCTCATCCTGGGCATGGGTCATTGAAATCCTGGGAGCCCCTTTGGCATGATTGAATACAACCACCATGTGAGCTAAGAAACAGTATTCTTTCAAATTCAGGTTATCTGTAATTCAAAATGAAGCAAATCTGATAAATGAAGATGGCATGTGTGTTACCTGCCCATTGCCTGTTTATAAGGGTAAAAGTAAAGGTAAAACAAGAAGATTAGGAAAAGAAGCAAAATTTATAGACATTTTATGAGGCAAAAGAAGTTTGAGCACCTAATAACAGGAAAGTTGGATTGAAAAAGAGCACCGGCTAGACCTGGGGAAAAAGCTGGGCAGACTTATGGACTGGATGAAGACAGAGAGGATAGGAGTTGTAGGCCTACTTGCCGCAACAAAAGATAGATTCGTATGTAGGTCCATGATCGCCAAGGGCTCATGATGATGGAGATGATGAAACTGAAAGATAAAACTTGTCCCATAACTCATGAATTAAAAGGCGAGTTAGGTGTAGTGATCTACATTTTTCTTGGAGCCAGCACTATGAAAACGATGCCCATCTTCTCTACTTTGTTGCTTTAATCTTTCAGTAACCTAAACATACCAGGTATCCATTCAAAGCTTGAGGGAATGAGCTGCACAACCACACACACACACACACACACACACACACACACACACACACACACACACACACACACACACCATTTTCTCCAGCCAGCCAAACCCATGCATTCAGATTGGAAATCTGGAACTGTACACCATCATTAGATGTGTGCTATTAATTTGATATACATGTAATCTTTTTCATTATCTGACTGCATTTACAAGAACACAGAACAAACTGAAGTAATAGTGTAGTATGATAAAACATGAGTGCAATATAATATAGTCTTGTTTAAGACAATCTTAAGATTCGGTTTGGACATAAAAACTCAGAATATCAGAAGTCATTTTGGCATAAAAACGTTTTGTTTGTTGTTTTGTTTTTGAAAATTCCTATAAATTTTTATGTGCTTTGTGTAACGAGCTTGCTTTAACATATACTACACTATACGAGTTGACTTATTGTTATGATTATCGGTGAAATATGAATTGATCATTGTTTATGAATTGATCATTGTTTTATACAAGTTCAAAATGTCATTCACCAGGGGAGAACGGCAATATTATCACCAGTAGCCGAGGTATGATGTCAGAAGTATCAGGCCTGCAGGCACTTTTTAACAAAACATGGTATCATGCAATACAATACAAATGTCTATAAACTGACGTTAACATCAGATGAGTGTGGTACTTCCCTATTAAGGTCATGTCATGGTGGAGCAACACCGAGTCCCGCACTTCAGCGGGAAGTGGGAAAAAAAGCCCACATTCATTGCTGTATGTGGCCTGGCCATGTAGATGGTGAGCCAGGGAAGATGATTACTGGTAACTGATTATGTATCTAACAACATATAATGTCACAGGAATCTACACAGTTGACAGAACATTCCTATCTGCTGCAGTAAAATATGTTGTTTTTTTTGTTAAACATGGTGATACACAGTGATAAGCCTTTCACAAGCCTGTGACTTTACACACACACACACACACACACACACACACACACACACACACACACACACACACACACACACACACACACACACAGTGTACACAGACAGATAGACACACACACACACACAAAACATGACACACAACACACCACACCACACTGCACCAAACCACACCACATCACACCACACAGAGAAATTAACAGGAGCTTGCAGAGTCAGATTTGTGGTTCTGTGATCTCCAATGCCAGGGGCCAAATTTTCTGGCTACCCATTGGCCAACAACCAGCAAGGAAATCTTGGCTGGCTAATACCATTTACACAAAATCGTTGCCTTTTTCTCACTTGCACAGACACACACGCATTCACATTTACATAAAGACATTTACACAATACAAAAGGACACAAAGATCAGTCTGTCTGTATTTGTCATTGCCTTTTAAACTTAAAAGGGAGATTAAGGCACTAAACAGGTACATATACATATACACAGCAACTGAATCTCAAAGCGTAAATAAATGTATTTGTATCCTGCAGTATTTTCAGGAATAACGAAAGGAAAAGAATATTATGTAGGCTAGTAGGCTATAAATAAAAGGAAGAAAATATTAAGCAGGCTATAGACTATACATACAATGGCACTTATGAAAGATGTGCACTTTCATTTCTCTTTATCAGCATGATTTTTTCACTGAACACAGTCTCTTTAAAGACATTCATTTTTTCCATTTCTTTTGGTCATATTTTCACAAACACCAAATTTGCTATCTTTTCTGTCAGCTGACCATCTCTTTCTCTGTGACAGGGGCATGTAGATTAAGGCACAACCAGTGATTATGGTACACTTCTTATAATTTCTTCATATTCCTGTAATACAGAAACTTGTGTTTGGGTTCGGGACATTATACTAAGACACAACTTACCCCCTTGCACATTTCTTAGTGTCTTCATGTCCCTGGTTGTGGTAATGCGTGTGTGTGTGCACATGCATGTTTGAGCACTGTATGCACATATGTATTTTATCTTCTTCTCTTCACACATGCATGTAAATGTGCACAAGCTCTTCAATGTTTTTGTGGTCAGTGCAACAGCAATTTTTCCAGTGCCATCATGGGGGCCTCAAAAGCCAGTGATAGAAGAAAGGCTGTGCCAAATGCTGCCACCACAAAGCCCAAGAACAGGATCGCCTGTACAGAACAGAAAAACATCCGTAGGCAGCTTGCATACAGTATTACTCCAACAACGCAATGCCTGCACAATGTGAGCCAAACAACCAGAACAGCGTGCATCTAAGACATCTATGATTTAGACATTAATCATGGTAGTCAATTGACGCTGTTGTTACTTGAACGACAGTCTAATGAATGAAACAGTGCAGCATTGACACATGGCAGGTTGGCAAGGATGTTTGTACAGTCCTCAGGCTGTTGACTTGATACACTAATTATTTGTTATAATCATTTCAGGAGTAAAATTGTTAAGTTTGCAATTAAAGCTATGTGCTATAGTAATGCTATAGTAATCCAAAAATGGATCATGTCATCATTCCAATTATCAAAGTGTTTAATTTGTAATTAAAGCATTATGCCACAGTAACCCCAAAATTAATCGATGCACACGGAAACGAGAAAGGTCGAGTAACTCCCACTGGTCCCATTTTCCTGGGCTCTGTCACCTTCGTTTTTGCTCTGCAGTTTTGGTGTTCTTGCCAACTGTGAAATTGATCGTATAGTGTAAATGGCATGCTTCACTCTTTGGTGACTGGACAGAACTGATTTTGGTGGCTTGTGACAAAGTCTTGCAGTGTAACAGAGCGTGAAGTTGTAGACTAACCAATATATTTGAGATGGGGAGAATTTCTATTTTTCCTTTTTTCCTTTTTTTGCCACACTGGATTTATCATGCTGAATTCAGGCTTACCTCTCTAAGGGAGCACTGCGCCACCGTGCGATTCCACCTTTTTGTTTATCTATTTACTATTTTGTTTATTTTAATTTATTTATTTATTCACTTGTTTATTGTCTGAGTGAATTTTGTTTATAATTCTATGAAGTTGGATTTTTCCTACAGATTGCGTGAGAGACAACTCCTTTGTTGCAGTATTTTCCCATGCACTAAGTAGGCCTACATGCTGCACTCAGGACTTTGGTCCACATTCTTATCTGAAGGAAATGAGTTGTATTTTATTTCTCTTTTAGAGATATTTTGAATTGATTTTGAATTTAATTTAATTAAATTAAGTCCACATCCAGACCAACACTCAGGGGGAAAGGGTGGAGGGAGAAAATTCCCTGTCTGACCCAGAATAAGAGCTGGGATTTTTCACATCCCAAGCGAATGTTTAACCATTACACCATCACTGCACTTTTATGACTGGGCGCGAAGTGATAATAATTATGTTTTGCTCACCAAGTGGAAGTGTGACATGTAGAAGAGGGAGGGAGCCCCCAGGTGGTAGAGGTCCATGATGATGGGGTGAACCAGGTAGGCCATGTAGGTCAGACGGCTGAGTGGGATCAGGGCATTCCACGACAGCAACACGTTCACAGGACCTACCGACAGTCAACACATGCTTATTCACAACAATAAGACTCAGAGGTGATTGCCCATTAGATGAAAACAAACCAACAAATGAATAAGTCCAAAAACTCCTATTCCTACGCTTATAGAACCGTGGACTGAAAACATACAGTGTCCCAAGTTCAATACCAGCCAGCAGTATAATCATTTTTCAGCCATCGAATGTCCGTTGTTGGACGTAGCCTTTCCCAGCTGCTTCCATTCACTTCGTTCCAGCGCTTTTCCTCACCAGTTCTTGTCAAAACCATCTAGGTCGTCTCTCCATCTTGTTTTCTGTCTTCCTCTATTGCAAGTGCCGTCTCTTGGTATCCAGAACGTGTTTTAAACTGTCCAACGGTTGTACATTCTCTGGGTGAGATGTCCTGCCCAGTTCCATTTCAGTTTGTTGATGGTTGCAGTATAAAAACATGGCCTATTCGGTGCCCATGTTAATGCTTCAATCATTCTGGTGGTGTCAGCTTAGTGTTTGATGGGTCCTGCTCTAATTCCACCCATTTCATGATTTTGCAAGGTCATAGAGTTTTGCGCAGGCTCAAGGAGGTTGCCAGATAATTACTGGGAGATTTGAATCCAACGGATATCGAATTATCCGGGTGCAGGGAATCCTTCCACATTCCCTTTCATGGAACAACATATGTATTATTTGTAGAACATTGGGAGATTAGATGTAAAACAAATTTATGAAAACCCAAATACGTTATAAACAGAACTTTTAAACATATTTTTTATGATGTCTTTGTGAAAACCAGACAACTTGTCTTGTCTTGTTATAGTTGAATATGCGTTCTCATTCTATTTTTGTATTTTTCTGGTTCCCGCATGTACCATGCTTAAATGATGTAAATACAAAACAATCTTGCAGATTAGACCTGCTTTTCCTACAAGTCATCGTCGCAAAGTTGTTACACAATGGACTGCTGACTGGAAAGTCATGGGTTCAAACCCCTATCGGTAAAAAAAAAAAGATATGTGTGTGTGAGTGCGCATGTCTGTGTATGTGTCTGTGTGTGTGTTGTATGTGTATGTGTGTGTGCGCGAGTGTCTGTCTACGTGTGTGTATGTGTGTTTGTATATGTGTGTTTGTGTGTCTGTGTCTTTGTCTCTGGTGTGTGTGGTGCGTATGTGTGTGTGTATATATATAAAATATATATATATATATATATATATATATATATATATATATGTGTGTTGTGTGTGTGTGTGTGTGTGTGTGTGTTGTGTATTATAGTCATTCCCATTGTGAAATCATCAATCATTATAGTCATTCCCATTGTGAAATCATCAATCATTATAGTCGTTCCCATTGTGAAATCATCAATCATTAAAAGCATCGTGAAAATTATCCCAGACTGTGCAGTCTTTCGTGCCCTGATGTTGTGGTGACCTCAGTTTCCGTTTTGTTGTTGTTGTTGTTTTTTTGTGTGGGTTTTGTTGTTGTTGGTTTTCTTCTTTTTTATGTTTATTTTATTTGATTTTTTGATTTCTTTAATGCTGAAGTGAATTCAAGTTGGTTGTTGTCGGATGGCCGAAGTGGCAATACCCTTACTGAGGGATTTATGGCTCCACGACTGAGCGATCACTGTAATTGAGGAGAGATTTCACAAGCAAGAGTCCTCAATAAGTTAGAAAAAGCATTGTTGAACTCCACCAAAGTGACCCAGCAGCACAAAAGAGTCTCCTCCTGTGGGTGGCCACATGGTAGCTTGACATCTCTGACTCCTGTGGGCTTCTTGTATTGGAAAGTGACTGAATGGACTTGGGGGTTGATATTGTGTTGCGGGGCTGAAATAAGCGGCGTGCGACCGACGCCACTTGTCCCACAGAAGTTGGACAGAAAATGAAAAAGCTTTTCCATTTGTGTTAAACCACGTCACAAATTTACTGGAATTTATGTACAAACACGTCACTATCATTGTAGCAATCGACGTTTATGTACAAACACGTCACTATCATTGTAGCAATCTATGTTTATGCCGAATTCCATTCCAACAGCCATTTATTGTAAGATCAACTAATGTACTGACACTCATGCCGAAACGACAAAAAGATAATTCTATTGTTAGATTGATTAATAATTGTACTGGCATTTATGCTGAAATGAGAAAAAGAGAATTATAAGGTCAAACACGTCCAGATGTAATTAATAGTTAGAGAGAAAAACATCAGATTTAGTGCTCATTTAGTAGTCATAGCAATAATCACGGAAATCGTAGATCTGTTGGTTTCAAAACGTCAAGCACAGTCAGCATTCTAAAGTGTACGTTACTCCTCTGTCCAGGAGATATACCCTACATATAAAAGGCATATCCATATAATAATATATCCAACAGACTCGCTGCTTTGAACATATCAAAAATTTCTGTTTTGCAGTGTACAAAAGAAAGTAAAGGTTGTTCCAAAACAGTCATAGGGAGTGAGGTGGTAGAGACAGTATTACTCTTGGGTCAGTATGTGAGCAAGGACTGATTCCATTCCTCTCTTTCCTTGCTTTACCTGTCTCAGCCCTAAACAGTATTAAGAGCCACTCACACCTGGATGGACATGAGACCACACACACACACACAGTTTTTCTTAATCCAGACTTCATGGCAATCATTTAAAAAAAAAAAACCGAGGCAAAAAATGGAAAGAAAGGCAGACCTCCAATCTCATACATCGAGAACATAGCCAACATCAATGGCCTAAATATTCAAGAAGTTGTCCACAAAAGTCAAGACAGAGCCATTTGGAGGCGGGTGGATGTGTCACAGAGCACAGCGGCCAACACTAAACCCAGTGACGCCGACAGGTGAGACTGGAACTCGTGTGCAGTCAGACTGATAGGCAGAGACTTTACCTCAACGGTAAGCAGACCTCAATGTTGTACAGTGTCAGGCCTTACCCCCATATCCTGTAGCACAGGCAAAGATGACCCAGCAGACACAGACTCCCCACACAGAGTGGGACATGGCGTTATAGAGGGCGGAGACATCGTCCGTCATGAAATGTTTGTTAGCAGGCCCATACAGACCGTACACCACTGCAAGACCTGCTGCTGTCGCTACAGCCCAGCCACTGAGGGATACCACCTGAAACCGGCAGAAACAATTGGATGTTCACGAGCTGGATGATCCAACTTACCACCACCACACCACCACCCCAAAAAAAACAAACACACAACAACAACAATGACAACAACAAAACACACACACACACACACACACACTCACACCACACACACACACACACACACACACACACACACACACACACACACACACACACACACACGTCTAATATCACTTATAGTGAAAAGACGTTAAATCAAAGAACGAACGAACGAACGAACGAACGAACGAACGAACGAACGAACGAACGAACGAACGAACGAACGAACGAACGAACGAACGAACGCACGCACGCACCACCAGCACGCACGCACGCACGCACGCACGCACGCACCACACGCACGCACGCACGCACACACACACACACACACACACACAACACACACACACACACACACACACCACACACACACACGATGGTAAGTAGAACATTTAGCTTTATTGATAACGTATCGTTTTTTTATGTACAGCTATTCTTCAAATCAGTTTGGACTCGTTGTACACTCGTTGTACACGTGACATTTACAGGACACAGAATGTAACACGTACAGAGATACCGCTATTGCACACATGTTATTGTTATTGTTATTGTTGTTTAAAGGCCAGCCGACCGGGTAGAGCCATATCAGGGTTATAACCGTTTCAGAACATACAAAACTTCAACAGGAAAAAAGAAAGAAAATGTAATATACATATCAGTGCATTCGTGCATATAATCTAAGAACATGCCCGTGGCGTTGACCATTCCGTCCATTTTATCGCACAGGGGATTTAAAAAAACACACCTGAATACAAATTTAAGCATACCTAAGGACACCGAAACATGTATAAAACGAGCCTAAGTTATCTAAAATTGCTTCCGCACATCTCATCTCCCTAGAGCCAAAAAAGCATTTAATACATGTACCCAATTATCAATCCTAAGAAGAAGTACGTAAGACTTTATTAAACACATGCAGGTGAATGGACCAGCATGACAGAAAATGACAGGAAGAAATGACAGAAAGCAAAGGAACGAGGCAGAAAGAAAGAGGACAGAATAGAGGAAATTTCTAGGACAGAATTTCCAGAAGGTGGGGATACTTTTTATACTGAAAGAGCCCCTGGCATTCCCACGGGGGGTATGCACACACATAGACAGATGATTACATGCATGAATGATGACAATGGCACATAATTAGTGTTAGAAGTAAC